>JAZDUH010000152.1:24937500-26137500 GCA_036419115.1 Scarus forsteni
GTGTATTTAGCGCGCTTTTTATTCTCACATCCGACCCTGTATTATCGCCTCCGCACGACGGCTTTAATTTTAAAAAACTCTATAAAATACGAGTATTTGTACTTAAGTGCAGTTTAAATGTTACGTGCTTTTGTTTCTTTGTCATACCGACATTAGATAATTTCTTCATCAGTCTCACTCCGCAACCTCAGCTGTGACAGCGCGTGGTTGAAGAGGCACCTTTCAGTCAATACACGGGTCCCACTGTGCCCATTTCACTCCCTGACCTGGAAAAGGTAAGCGCTTTTTCTACACTTATTCATTGATTCAAATGGCTTCGATGAGAATTATGTTATTAGCTACAAAATACTAAGTAAATGGAGAACTTTTCTGCTATATCATTTTCCATTTCTTAATACCTCATCAGTATAGAAGAAACGAGAGTTAATGTACAGTTGAGTACTTTCTAGGTTTTATGTCCTTTCCTTGAATAAAGCACCTTCTTATGAAGGATTTCCCCACATGCAGTCCCATGTGTTTCTTTTCTCTTGTCTTAACTTTCTAGATCAGTGTGCCATGTCTCTACCACGCACGCTTGGGGAGCTGCAGCTCTATCGGGTGCTGCAGAGGGCCAACCTGCTGGCCTATTATGAAACCTTCATCCAGCAGGGTGGTGACGACGTGCAGCAGCTCTGTGAGGCAGCTGAGGAGGAGTTCCTAGAGATCATGGCACTAGTTGGCATGGCCACCAAGCCGCTGCATGTGCGTAGGCTGCAAAAGGCTCTCAGAGACTGGGCAGCCAACCCCGCCCTCTTCAGCCAGCCCGTCTCTAATGTTCCTTTGGGGGGGATCCCACTCTTCAAAGTAGACGGGACAGGAAGTGGACCAGCAGGCGGACCCAGGAAGTCAGTCAGCAATGGGCAGCCAGGGTCTCCATGTGAGAGGGAGGACAGGGCATGTCTGACTCCGATGCACAGTGGAAGCCCAAGAAGCCCCTGCTCCCAGGCCTCCCCTCAGCCGCCAGACACACACTATAGAGAAAAACTGTCCCCAATGGACCCACACTGGCTCAGCCCAGAGCCTGATGGGAACTGTGGCTTGACTCCTGCATCTGGAGTAGATGAAGAGCCACCCAGTCCTCAGTGCCCCTTGGGTCCATCCACATCTCCGAGCCCCTCTGCGTCTTTCAACCCATCAGGTCTGTCGGCGTGGCCTGGAGGACAACTGGACACGGAGACCACGAGGGCAGTTGTGGAGAGTGTTGAGAGACTTCTCAGGACCATGCCAAGGTCAGACCCAACTGAGGTGAAAACTTTGCTCAGGATGAACAAAAAGATGGCAAAAACTGTGGGCCACATCTTTAAAATGGGCTCACAGGATGCAAACAAAGAAGAAGAGATCAGGAAGTACAGTCTCATCTACGGACGCTTTGACTCCAAGAGGAGAGAGGGGAAGCAGCTCACACATCACGAGGTAAACCGACCAAAGGCCAAACCCCATAGAGATGTTTGAATCCCTAATATCATGTAAACAGAAGCTTAAATCATGCATAAATCAACTCATAAACAAAGTGGGCAGTCTATATTTAATTTATATTTAATTCATCACAGACTTCTCCTCCTTTACTGTAACTTTCTCCTCAGTTGATCATCAATGAAGCTGCAGCCCAGTTCTGCATGCGCGACAATGCTCTTCTGCTGAGAAGGGTGGAGCTCTTCTCATTGGCTCGACAGGTGGCGAGAAAATGTGCCTACACCTCTACACTCAAGCATGCAAGGTAGGGCCATCCTCTATAAAGACAAACAATCCCCTTTCCAGAGACAAGCACCTGCAGTGTCTACACGTGTCCTGCGTAAACTAGACTACTGCATTATAGTTTAATAAAATAAGTGTAAAGTAGATGTAAACATTTTGTAGCATTTGTTTTATCATACTTTGGCAGATCTTAAGCTCATATAGTGATTGTATGAGTCATCTATACTCATTATCTCAGTGATCACAATGGGAATCAAACGTCATCCTCTGCAACTTCAGTGTAATAATAGAACTCACTGCACAGAAATCCTCTGTTGTTACTCAAAACATTAACATATAATCTGTAAGAAAGTATATGTCAACTGTTTCTGATCAAACGGCACTGAACATCATGAGTTTATCATTGTGGCTGCATAACCTTTCGTAATAAACACATCAAGAGAATCTGAATTTCTCAGAATAAATTAAATTCAATTGCTCTGATGTGGTTAAGGTGGTATAACGATCATGTTTCTCACCTTTTAATGCCAAGAAAAGCTGGCTGTAATTTACCCAGAGAAAGTGTCCTGGATTTCTTTATGTTTTAGAAAGACATGCTGTTGCTTCAAGTGTTGTTTAACCAAGGTTGAAAAGCATATAAGACATTTAGTTATTGCTTACAAGCACACTATATCTTTAGTTAAATTATTGCAATGTTGAGCAATGTTATTGCACATTCCATGTTTTTCTTATATCATGGAGGCCTATTTTTTGCAAATGATAAAGAAAATGTTCTATTGTTTTATAAAATTCTACATCTATGCTGTATTTAAAGTTTGACTGTATATTTTGTTGTGTTTCATACAACAAAGGTCAGAAATCTGTTAGATAAATCTCAAATCCAAGTCTATTACAGGGTAAAATAGAAGCTTCTTTATCTAAACTGGAGTAAAAATTTCTTTTTTTAAATAACTTGTTTCCAAGGTCCAAAACTTGCCCTAATGTTGAATGAACTTGACTGTTCTCCTGCAGGACAAATGCAGATGAAAACAGCGTCCTGTCTCTAAAGAGAATAAGACATGAGGTGAGTCTTTGCAGAGGCACACACGACTTCTCACTGATGTCCATGGTATTCTAACCTCACTGCTCCGTGTGTAAACAGAGCCAATGTTCAGGTCACTTGTCTGATCTGTTTGATCTGAAGTGGTCTAACAGCACTGAAATGGCAGTGATGTGTTTTAGGTTATTGTGCCTGAAAGTGTATCATCTCTCCTTGGAGTGGAGGGTTCGGAGGGTCTGACCCAGAGGGCAGATGACGACAGCCTATCCACAGAGAGCCTCGAGAGTGTGTCACATGGTAAACACTTAAATGAGAATGTTATTTTTACTTCAGACCTCATCCTGTAAAAGTCTTTAAGAACTCCCATAACTTTATTCAGACTTTTACACTCATTCTTTCTGTCCAATGCAGACATTGGCTCACAGTGTAACCAGTCTCCGTCCCCCCGACCCCACACTGACACCTCCAACCCTGCCAACTGGAGTCGCCATCTCATACAACAGACGCTTATGGACGAAGGGCTGCGGTTGGCTCGGTTAGTGTCACATGATCGAGCTGGCAAGCTCAGCCTGGGCTCAGAAGGACCTCACTCCACAGGTGACTTTTCCAATAATGACCAAACTATATTATGTGCTCAATAATGGAAGGAGAATAAAAGTTTGTTGTAAATGTTGCAAAACATTGTTTGCAACTTTGCTTGACCATTTCAGAGTGTCTTAGTTATTTTTTTTTTCAAAACACACAAATTATACATCTGAGATATGCAACAAAAAAAAAACAATGGAGTATACTACATGTAGTCCAACATGTGTTTTCACCAGGTGGTCCAGTTTTGCTCAGTATGGTGCACAATTATGTGTGTTTCTTCTTTCAAACATTGGAAAACTACCAGAATCACTTGTCCATACCCTCCTACAGTTTTTGTACTCCGTACCATGTGAACAGATCTTACCTCAGTGGGTGGGGCTACAAACACTGTACTCTTCCATTTAAGAGTGTATTTTGCTGCCAGCAGTGAGTGTTTACTATACTAACTGTACCAAACTGTGTCAAAACAAACTGAACACTTGGTGGAAACAGACCAAAGCACAAGCTAGCAATCAGTTGGCTTAGCATGGCACAAAGACTCAAGTAAGGAAACTGCTAATGTGTTCTGTGCAGCTATTGAAGAATCATTTTCAGAAACTCATTAAGACATTAAAACTATAAAATTAATTTGTTGGTTTATTTATTGTGGTAAAAAAAATTAAGATTATACATGTTTTTCAATTATTCATTTATTTATTTCATAATTTTTCTTTATTAAAAAGAGAGTTGGATGTTTAGAGTTAGAAATCAGAGAGCCCTGCACTCCCCAGAGAACCTTTGGTACCCCTTCTGGGGTGGCTCAGACCCCAGGTTGGGAACCAAGTCTTAAACTGGTGAGGTGACAAGTCCATAGTGGATCATTGCAGTCTCATGCTCCACTGTGGTTACAATAAACAGTATTGTGAATGGACTTTCTAATTCTAACAAATAGTGTTCTTTCATAAAATTGTTGCCGAAGAAAAGTAACAGCTGACAGTGACACTGAAAATAGGGTTGACTAACGTTAGTAAGCTAATGTAAGTGCTTTCACCTACAGTAAGTGTCCAAACAGAATTATTACTAATCCTGACACATTAGAAATATACTCCTCATGCAAAGTTTGGAATGTGAATTCAGTCAATTGTTTTCCTCCCTTTAATAAAATCAGTTGGTAATGTATTTTACATTGTTAAAAGCCTAATCTTTTACTAAGAATTGCAGCTTGTAATGATCATGCATTTGTGTGGTGAGAAATACAGCTAAACGTCTGGGTTATGCCCCCCAAAAATGTGCCAAAATCCCAAAGAAAAAGCCTTCGATTCCTCAGTGATGAAAGTGTGAGCAACCAATCTCCTAGGGGTGTAGTCTTAATGGTATGTCCACTTTGCAGTCTGTCTTTGTCTTCACCACTCTCACAGAACTTGGTTCTATGTTTGAAAATGGTATGAGGGCTGACACTAAATAATGCTCCCACTCTGCATACCAAACCTCCAACTTCCACTCACAGGAAGAAAATACAATACTATATTATTAAATGGGAGACACAAGTAACTGAAATTACATTTCCAAACTTTATTTTAGGAGTATCAACAAAGTTTTTCTCACTGTCAAGGCTCTGTCTGTCAGCAGTGTTAGGGGAATCCCAACACTAATGGTATGTTTCACCAATAAAGTGACATTTTGGTTTGAACTTTGCCATGTCATAGTGACTTCAGCAGTGTTCTGTTGTGTTAAAAGTAGCCAGAATCTAAAGTTACCCTAAATATCTGTTTTCCTGCAGTGGTCATTGAGTGTAGACATATCACATTGAAGTGACAATAAATAAAAAGCCCGTCCTGCAGCTCCATTCAGTGGTCAATGTGGTAGCTGAAAAGTTTTTGCCCTCCAATCCTCCATTCAGATTTCGATACATGGGAAAGTTAGACATAACCACATAAATGTTTCAGAAAGCATCTTCTCATGCAATCAGTCTAATTATTTTCATCATAGTTTTCCTCAACAAACTTTTTTTACGCGACGAAAAATAGACTATAACTAAAAAAACACAAGTTTACATTGACAAAAACTAAAACTAAATTAATAGACATTTTTGTCAATGAATAAAAACTAGACCAAAGTGTTTGACTGAGACTGAATCCAATTTTGTCATGAATAAGTAGTGACAAGTTAGGTATGTAAAAAATCACAAGTACTTCAGTTGTGTGGAAAGGTTGGATGACCTTAGAGGAACATCCAGTCACAACTGCCTTAGTTTCATGGTGGCAGGATCTAAGTGTAAAACATGACTTCAGATATTCAAGGAAACATGAAAAAATGCCTAACACTTTACGTTTCATATTTTAGTCAACTAAGTTTACAGTAGATTTTGTCATAAATGTAAAATTTGTTTAACTAAAACAAGACTAAAATTTAAAAAAAAAAAATGTAGAGGATTAAATAACAATTAAAACTTAATTAAATATAATGTAGGCAACAGACGAAAGCTAAAACTAAATTAAAAAGTGTTGTCCAAATTAACACTGCATGCAACTGACAACTTTATGCCTGGAAGCAATTTTTCACTTAAATCTTAACTAAATAAGTCATACAATCCCAAAGCAGTGTGTACTAGGGGATGGCCCGTGACCCCAAATAACTTTATCTGCTGCGTCACTTGTGTGTAAATAGACATGACAGTATAGTATACATATCTGATTAGCTGATATTGATGGACAGTTTTAGACAGCAGCCTCCAGCATCACTGTGTGAATGAGGTGTGAATGGGTAAGTGTGACCTGCAGTGTAAAAAATGCTCTAAAAGAGGTCAGATGTTTTAAAAAAAAAAGCCCCTCTTTAGCTCAAGGCCATTTGCTATTTAGTCAGATGTGAATATTCATAGTGAAAAATTGTTTTTGTATCAGACAAAAAATAAGCTAGCAGTGTCATCCTATTTATAATGGTGAGATCAACTAACAAGTTGCGATCGTTGCCCTTTATTAACAATAAAACAACAAATCAACGCAATCTTCCCATCTCACTTTCTGCATTGTAGAAGATAGCAACATGACCCCAATGGTCAATGATAAGTCGATTTTACATAATTGTTAGTAATTATTGGACATGAGGCTGATGTTGAGGTTGGTTGAAAATGACAGACAGAGACTCCCTAACCTCTCCTAACAATGAATATTTTATCGCTCTCCAGTTTGAACTCTAGTGAGTCAGACTCAGTGACGCCTCCCACCATGCACAGCTGAACTTCACCAGACTGCAAATTAAAGAGCAAAGAAGTTAGTCGGGGAAACAGAAGGAGGTGGAGAGCGATATATGGAGAGGAAAAGAGTGAGAGAGGGAGGAAGGAGAAGAGGATGGGGGGGGGGGGCTTACACTGTTATGACACTTCCTTAATACCATGTTAGCATGGCATTTCTTATGATGCATTACAGTCCGTTGCTAAAAGAAAAAAAGCTTGTGATTTGAACAAGTTCTGTGCTGTGATAGCCAGCCGAGGAGATGAAATGAGAAGGAAGCCAGCAAAGACATGAGGGGGCGGGCTGGGAGGGGGGGGGCATAGGAAGTTCTCTGTGGGCGGCAGAATCTGAGCCCCCCCCCCCTCCTCAGCCACAGCTGACGTCAGAGTGTGTTAGGTGCGTGGGCTGAAGGGCGGGATGGATGGGGCGTGGGGGCGAGGGAGTGGGAGGTAATTGGAGGGGCGTTGCATTGACTCACCAAGCGACAGTGTACAAAAATAAAACCTGTGGGCAGGGAAATGGCACAGTCTTTTTCTACATCTTCTCCCTCCACTGAAAGGACTGCGGAAACAAAAAAAAATGACATATGTTTCATCTCTGACGTTGATCTCCCTCACTTTTTTCTTTCTCTCTCATCCAAGTTTCCCTCGTCTGCGACTCTCATTAATCAGAACTTCATCTCACTTCCTGTCAAAGTCACTGTTTCCTGTCAGAACTTATCTTCAGTTAATAAACCCAGGAAATCATTCTTGAACATCATGCAAATTTAACTTCATGTTTTTCCATGTACGTTACTGACAACATATTAAATTATCTTTGATCACAAAGTGACCTTACAAACAGTGTTTTACTGAGCAAGAAAGTGCTATTTATCACTTAAAGGCATTCATACTCTGTATTGCAGACTTAGTAATCCATATTTTTTTTAAAATACACTTTATAAACAAGTTCTGCTGTATTTTTTGATGTGTCTTGTTCACTGATTTGTTGACTCAGACAAATGTGTAATGTGGACACTCTGATATTAAACAGCTTGGGTTTGTCATGATGACTTCACTCCATGTGGGAGAGTTTCTTGCTGAATTCCCAGCAGTGTTACTCAAAGGTCTTAAGAACTGATTTTATATTGATCGCTGTGAAGCTTATACATCTATCCTTAGCTTAAAAACTCATTGTTGAGTCACTGGTAGACTCTGCTAAATCAGTCTTATATTTAAAGCTTAAGGATTTAATGTTCGTAAAATTATTTTGTTTACTGAGCTAACAAGTTTGTTGCAGATGTGCAAAAAAATCCATCATAATCTCACAGTCACTCACCACTGACAGTTACTACTCTCATTGTTTTCCTTTTGTTTTGATTCTTAAAGGTACACTTTATTAAATTATAGATATCCATATTATTAAAAACCTCCCACTGAACTATGAAATAAACAAATATTGTATTTTCTATGGTTTGAAGTTTGAACAAAGGTCATAAACTATTGAAATAAGAGATTTTTCATAAAAAATGTCTTCTCAGCTACTTTCATAACATTGAGGATTTCCTGTGTTTTTTACATACTAGAGAACTCTTTAACTTTAACTTAAATATCCCTATAAAGGGATATTTCATCTTAATGAAACTGCACTGAAAGAGCTGCTGTGACTTGACAAGACATGTTTATAGTTTTTATAAAATTATAAGACATCATGTAAAAAACTGTTAAACAAGGAAGTAGGAACTGCGACAAGAAGATGCACTGCTTAAGCCTGATCTAAACTTCTATGTCAAAAAGTTATTGCAATGGGGTGCTGGTTTGGCGGAGTGGTTAGTAACCATGTACATCCCATATACATACTTCTGCCGGTCGGGGTTCGAATCCAGCCTGTGACCAGTGTGCAGAGTGTCCTCCCCTACTCCCATACCTCCTTTCACAAGACTATCCACTGTCTCTCTCCTATAAATAAAGGCACAAAATGCCCCCCAAAATTCATTTAAATAAAAAACTTATTGCATTGGTTCAGATAGACCAAATCAGTGCTATAGTGTATTTGTGTAGCCTGATGTGCACCTCCTTAAAAATGTAACTACTGATCAGACTGCAAGCCCTCTGACCCTGTCCTCTTATTCAGTAACCTGCCAAGAAGATCCACCCTTCAGTATAGCTCACAAGTACATTTAGCCCATAGAAAGTATTGGAAGTGGGCAGAACATTTCAAAAGCATATTCTTTCAGGTGTTTGGATGGTTATGCAATCAATCACATTCATAAAGGGCCAATCGGATAATGTAGGAGGCGGGTACTACTACCAAGACGTAAAGGACAGACTATAAGCTACTTCATAAAATAAATTCTCAGAAACGCAAAGATATGCTTTCTATTGAGATTTTTTTTTTTTAATTTGATTTTCATCTGTTAAAAAATGCTGTCCAGATCTGATAAAACTGCTACTGGAGTTGTCAGCATTTATGCTAATCTCCATACGAGCATGCGCTTCCTGCTGTAATCATGCTCGTGGCTCCCATCTCAGGGATTTAATGTCTGATTACAGATGTTCAATCAGGCTGATCCAGCTGCACTGCATGGTTACTTATTCAGCAAAATTTAAACTCCCCTAATGTATCCTCTTATTAAAGTTATTGCTTTTACAACTCTTGATTGACCACTTCTCATTTGTCAGCACTGTACTCCAACAATATATGCTCTGTTTCAGTCGCCATGGTTGCTTGTACACAAACATGCAGAGAGTTTGTAGGAACAAGAATACATATAATGCAAAAATGGTGATATACTGTTAAGTAAACACAACTTATGGGAGTCAGAGTCCTTTATTCAAAACAAGAATAGCATACATTATCATTGGAGCTGACAGCCCATCTACATATTATCTTTTTTTCCTATCAAATATTGTGGATTTTAAGCTTCTGCAAGTCTGCTTCAATTTTGGTGGTACAGTAAAGAGGGTTTTTTCTCACCTAAAAACTTATCTTGTTTTAATTAAGTTGTCAAATGCTCATCAAAAGTGTTTTTAATTTAATTTTAAAAAATAATGTAGTAGAGCGGCACAGCGGCGCAGCAGGAAGTGCATGTGCCTTTTAGCAAGATTGTTGCTAGTTCGATCCTCAGGTCAGTCAGGGCTTTTCTGTGTGAAGTTTGCATGGTCTTTCCGTACATGCGTGGGTTCTCCCCGGCCACTCAGACTTCCTCCCACAGACCAAAAACATGGTCATGAGGTTGATTGGTCACTCTAAATTGCCCATAGGTATGAGTGTGAGTGTGAATGGTTGACGGTCTCTCCATGTGGCCCTGTGATTGACTGGTAACCGGTCCGCCTCTTGCCCAATGACAGCGGGGATAGGCTCCAGCCCTACCTCCCTCACGACCCAGAAAGAGTTAAGACTTAACTACTGTGTCTGACACCTACTCACCAGCGGAGGTTTCATGCATCAAACAGAATCTTAATTGATATGCCAATGCCTTTGTTTGCCAAGGTAACTCCTAGAAGGCATCAGAATCCACTTCAGCTTGTTTGATTACCTGAGAAAAGCTTTGCATTGGAGCTCTGAAGTGTATCATAACATATTTTCCTCTTTTTCTCTAAAATATGGCCTCTCTCTGCAGATTTTGACATTAAGGTGGAGAGGCGGAGCTCGATAACAGCATGTAGGAGCATGAGCCCCTGCATCACCAAAGATGACTCTAATCATCGAGGGAAATGAAAACACAGGGTGGTGATCAGGAAACTCTGTTGTCGGTCCTGTTCATGAACTGCACTCAGCAACACAGGCAGCTGCTGAGCAGGTTTTTCTATGTGTGCCCGCATCATCCACATCAGGACTCAAAATAAATTCAGTTAATGTCAGAATTTATCAGGAAATAAAACAGACCCTCTCAGTGATTACCAAACACTAGCTTAGAGCATTCTGGTCTGACTTTGAGCTCAGTATATTTGACTCTTTTTTATTATTATTTTCAGATATATTGACTGCATCTCGCCATAAAAGCTGTTCTCAGTTAAAAAATATATAGTATTTTTGTCAGAGTGCAGTGTTTAAGTGCCACTTCATTCAGATGAATACACAGCAGGGGGCACTACAACTTTAGGAAATGTCTCTCCTAGTCCACTACAGTATTTTTCTTTAGTTCTGTGGCCTAGAAATTCAGTTTATTGAACGCTTTTATAATCATTTTTTATAAAGTGACTACATGTAAAGAGTGTTTAGATGTCCTTAGCCCCTCCTCACTCTCAGGATACAAATACATGAATTGATGTGAGTCTGATATATTACAGGATCCAAATCTAAAGGAACTTAAGTCCATGTAGGCGGACGAGCAAGGATTTAGACATGCTGAGCTTTATGAGCTATAAAGCCATGGGACTTGTCTTACTCCCTCTTCTTTCTGTCACCTGGTTTCACAAGCAGCTGATGTGGTGTTTGTAAGAAATGAGGCTTCTCATGTTCTTTAATTATGTGAAAATGTACGCTGAACCCCTGTTTGATACCCAGCAGCATGAAATTAGAAAAAATGCTTTGTGAAAGCTTGTCTCTCAGTTGCCTCTCACTGCGTTGACATCAGGGTCCAGGTTCAGCGACGTTGCCCACTCAAAATCTGTACTATTGATTAGCCTTTGAGGATGTTACTTTCAGAATCTCAAAAATAATTTTGTGTGCTATTGGGATGATATCTTTAGTCTTTACTAAACACTAAGAAAATCGTATGTGACTGAAAATTAGTGAGACAGTTCCTTCTAACTAATAGACACGTATGGAGTGAATTTGGGGGTCTAATCTTCCTCTAACTAATGAATTTAAGAAAGTTAAACATTCAGAAATTCAGACTTTATATAATGACAGTTTTCATGTTAAATATGTTTTAAAAACTTAAAATTTTGGTATACTTGATAAGTATGTGAGTGAGGTAGCTTGCTGTGCATCACTTACACCTGCCTGTCTCTTGAGCATTAGTACTCTGTTTATTATGTTGCAAAACAGATTATTTATTTTGTTACATCTCAATAAATGTTATTTTATTTCTTAAAGCCATTGTGTGTTTCATTTACTTTCCAATGAGAATGATTTTTGTTTCTCTTGGCTGTACTTGGATGTGTGGAAGAGGCTGAGGGAGCTGCGTCACACAGCCAGCAACACCTCTGCTGTCGTCTTTTTTGTAGCACTGACACTCTGCACACAGCCTCGAATCAGGCATGACTCACCTGTACCAGGGGTGTCATCAGCGCTCACACATAATCACACACACTTATGTGCACACAAACAGTCACTTGCATGATTTTGACTCGACATGAGAGAAAGATAAACATTTTAAACCCTCAGAGAACCTCAGTGAGGTCATTTGTAGAATTACAAAACCTCTAACCACATCAATTTAATGGTAGATTCTGTTTGTGTAACACAGAGTCATTAGCATCTGTATGGATGTCCAGATCACTGACTCACTACATGTCAAGCTTTAGGACCCACTGCCCTCTCCTTCATGAGAAATTGCAAAAAAAGAAACAAAAACATGTATTCATCCATTATCTGCTGCTTGACATTCATCCATCAGTCTTTTATCTTTACTACATCTTTTCCCTTTGAGGTGCCCGGAGCCTATCTAGCTGACATTACCAGAGGCAGGGTCCACTCTTGACTGGTCACTAGCAAATCACAGGCCCAACTTAGAGAGACAGATAAACATTCACCAACACAGAAACTTACAGGCAACAAAGAATCACCAATTAACCTGATAAACATGTTTCTGGTCCGTGGAAGGAAACTAGTGCCTGGAGGAAAACCCACAGATGCACTGGGAGAACCTACAAACTACATACAGGGTCCCTGGCTGACTCAGGGAGTTGCACCTGTATCCTTGTTGAGAAGCAGGAGTACTTACCCGCTGCAGCATTGTGCAGCTATCATTTAACAATTTGAGGTCAATTTGAGTTGTGTTGTTCCCCCCAGGTTTTAGCTTTTTTTAAAATTAAATCTCATAAGAACAAGCTGAATGTATGTTCGGATTAAGTAAAATAAAATACATGTCCTCTTAGAGTTTGTGTAATGTTCTTTATAAACGTGCTTGTTTTGTCCCTTTTATTTGCTTTATCTGAGACTCAAAGTACAACATTTTTTATTAAATACATTTGGGTTGTTAAAGCACAGCAGGTAGTGCACATGCTCAGCAGCAACAAGGTTGCTGGTTTGAACCCCGCATTGGTCAGGACCTTTCTGTGTAGAGTTCCTCCTGTGCATGCCTGTATTGTTTCTATGCACTCTGGCTTCATCACATATATCAAAAACATTCTTGTTTGGTTGATTGTGACTCTATATTGTCTTTAGGTGTTGGTGAGTGGATGAATTAGTTGTCTGTCTCCCTACTGTACCCCACCTCTCACCCAGTGTTGGATAGGCTCCAGCCCCCAGTGACCCATAAAAGGTTAATAAAAAAAAGTGTTAGTCTGCTTGGTTTAGAAGTGTACCGCATTCATGTGAAAAAGTAAAATGTTGCTGTGAATTTGGGAATTAACATGATAAAAGTATGTTGAAATTACAAAATCTGTTTTTGCAATAGCAGAGGAAAAGAGCAGAAATATTGCAGCTTAAACAGTCCATCAGTTGAAAGAATATTTGTCATGATACTTAGTTTTGAGTTTTGAGACACCTCAAGGGTGAAATCAGGGCATTTTAAGTTGTCAGCCTGTGCGAGCTTACAGTCTTATGCTAGTAATAGTAAGCATGTGCCCATGGCATACCAAAGATTAGGTCAATATATATTGAGGCATCATCATGTACATGCCCATGCAAAACAACCTAATAGTTTGGAAATTTTCTTTTCTAGCAAAGCCTAGTAGAAAAAAACAACTGTAAGACATGGGGTTTCTTTTTTAATGACGATAAAGCTTTTAGTTAAATCCCTTTATAGTTTGTTGTATATTCAATAACAAACACTAAGCTTGATGGGTCACACGCTTTTTTTTTAAGATGACAAGATCTGAAAAATAGGTGGGACCAAAAAATATAAACTTTCTCCACCAACTGATTTAATTAGCTCTAAAGCAAAATGTACCATATGGTTTCATATGGCTGCTCTATAGTCATAGAAATTGCAGTTTGTTTTTATTGAAAGTTATACAAATTACTTAAATCTTCCTTAAGCTCCACCATCGTGCCACACCACACCTTTAAGAACCACTGGCAATACAAATTTGACAGAAATTGCTTGTTTTTATGTAACTAACAAAATATACAATACAAAAGATACAAAAGCATAGTCACAGTGCAGCACAACGCTTAAGAGAAGGTATAAACCCCAATAAGCTATAGTACAGTACACTGTGATTTTCTCAACTTTTAAGTTAATACAGAATTTGACACAATCTCTTAGTGCATCACAAAAAATTTATTTTACTTACAAGATTTGAAGTAACAGAGCTTTACCTTTAATCTGCAAAATTTGATCAGTTCACCCTTCATTCAGGACGGAGAACTACCTCTGGAATTATATAAAAGTAGTAACATGACAACAATGGTTCATTAGCATGTTTCCATCATGTTAGATAGATAGATAGATAGATAGATAGATAGATAGATAGATAGATAGATAGATAGATAGATAGATAGATAGATAGATAGATAGTCATAAATGGTCATAAATTAAAAAAAAATGATTTGAAGGAACATTGTATTCAGTTTAGGGATTAAGTCAGCAAAGTGATACAACATCATAACAATACATCCCAGTTACACAAAACTAATACAAAAGAAGAACACAGATCAGTTTAGGTTACATGGGTGTAAAGGTGTCTCAGAAACTCTCCTCTGGTGGTTGTATCTCCAGGGAAAACCGCCTGACAGAACTCACAAACATGAGACTGCAGCGCCATGTCTGACATCATTATTCCACCAGACGGCCACAAGTCACCAAATGGTGTGCGACCTTCTGATGCAGGCATCTGACACAGAGAGAACGAGGAGTTAAGTTTTATATGGAGAAACAAGGTCAAAATCAATATAGGTGCTTAAGAACACTTACTGTCACATTTTGCATTGTCCTTTCTCCACTGAATGGATCTGCTAGTCCCAGATTTCTTGGGACTCTTAAAGAGGCTTCCTGCAAATTGAAGAAGTCCATGCTAATAAGGGGCGCAACGTGTTGATCGAAGTTCCCATCGTCTCTTTTCTGAGGAGGTTGACCCACACCAAGCTTGGACATATCCTCGGCAAGAAGATCAGTGAAAATCCCAACATTTCTGGATGGCACATTGGTGCAACATTTCACAGAAGGGCTGAGTGCGTTGGCTGCTTGTAGATGGGGCTTTTCTTCGTGGTGACAAACAGGGACGTCCTGACTGCACTGGACGGGGATGGACACCAGATCACTCTCTTCTTTAGGAACAGTGATGCCTACAGAGACACAGCTTTTAAAGTCATTGTTAAAAATGAGCTGCTGTATGCCTTTGATTCATTGTAGTTTTATGATGTGTACCTTGTTGTTTCTGTAGAGCTGCTGTGAGTTGATGTAACAGGGCAGCCTGTCTCATGCAGAGTGACCTCAGGTGAAGAAACTGCTGGTACAGCTCACTGTATGCTTCTTCCATCACAGCAGCTTAGAAGTCACACTGAGGTGCACAGTTCATATATTTAATACACGGACAGATGGTGAGACATCAGAAAGGAGAAGTGCTCAAAGTGACCAACACAATTGTCAAACTTTTTGGTATTTTGATTGTTTTGCACCATAGCTGTGAAGCTAAAGGGGAAAAAAATTATGTTCATTTCAAAAGGAGTTTTTAAAAATGTAAAAAAAAACAAAAAACAACTCTGCACATATGTTGGCCCATCATAGATCACTTATCATTGAATGATGCAAATATTTTAGGCACTTTTATTCATTTGATTATTATACAACCTTTGTCTCAAGCAGCACTTATAACATTCACGTCTGTCATGATTTACAATGATGCAAAGCCTAGAAAAAGAAAAGGGCCTGGCCACATTATTGCCATGTTCCAAAAAAAACAACAAACACTGAGTTTTGAAAGTTGCATTAAATTTGAAAACCGTGAATCGTGTTTGAATCAGTAAACTCAGAAAATTCAACACATTCTTTACAAGGTCACAAAACTCTTTTAAAGCCATATCATCACTGCTTGGAATTCTAGCTGAGAACTGAACCATTTCTTCTTTGCCATTATGAATTCTACTCAGTTCAATGGTGAAAGTAGAGTATCATCTGTTAAGGCAATAACTTTCTTACCCAGTTAAGAATTCACAACTCGTCTTCATGTCTTACAGCTGAGTTTTCCTCCATCCAGACTCTCAATCTTGATAAAGTCTCTGGTCAAAACCTGAATAAGTAAATCAAATCGACACCACATTTGAAGTCCAGATTGTTTGTCTCAAAGTAGACCAATGGAAATAATGTTCCTGTACGTAAACCTCATCAAGTAACACTGGAAAAAAACAGCAAGTACAAGGAAGTCACAGTTGAAAACAGGGAAGTGAAATCTGTTTTGCATAAAGAGGAACCTCACCAACACTCAAGCTCAAACAGAGTATTTCTCTTTTGACCTGAATATAGAAGAGTCAGGTTTTTTTTCATGTCAAGAACACACAGATGGTTTCAAAAATTTCATTCAACACGTTATCACTCACTTGTACTGTTACTCAAAGTTTTTTTTCTTGTTTGTTTTTTTTAACGGTTAAGCATTAGAATGAGTATGTTCATGAATAATCTTTCATTTCTGGTATTAAAATTCATTAAGGTTGTAAAAGGAGTTACAAGGGTACAAGAACTGTGAAAGCAATATTCAAGTAATATACCCCAAAAAACACAACACAAGAAACACTATAAAAGATGTTTGTTAGTTAGGGATGGGAAATGAGAAGATCTTAGGCCCTGTCCACACAGTGATGAAAGCTTTTAATTCTTAAAACATTTTCTGCCAACAGCATTGTTTCAAGAAGTGTGTCCATCCACATAAAAACACTAAAAACACTGTAGCATATATGCCAGGTCTGTAAGCAGTCCTGTAATGTTGCTGTAAACATACACAAAAACCCAAGAGGAAGCATGGAGCATGTGCATAAAACATGTGAGATGAACACTGACCTATGCTGTTCTGCATGCCCCCTGTAGCTCACTGTTTTCGAAGTAAAGCAGAAGATTTCAAAATGAGCTTCTGCAGTGACACAGCACTTGTACCCCACTACTGCTTCTACTGCTGTCAGGATTAGCACATAAGAAAGAGCCAATGCTATGAGATGATCGTTTCTGAAAATGTGTGTATCTATTCTACAGACTGAAACGAAAGCTTGTACTTTGACATTTATCGCTCTGGGACCTATTTTCAAAAACGTGTGTTTTTGGGCACCCAAACTACCTGTTCTCGGTGGATGAAATGTCAATGCAATAAAAAACAATTAAAAAATGAAATTGTCTTCATGTGGACGGTCCCTTATTCAAACCAGTGCCAATATCTTATAAATTCTCTTATCATTTCCTCTGGATTACCTGTGCGATAATTAAGCACATTTTCTGTGTGAACAACGTCAGACACATGGCATTCCTGATGTTAAGAGCAATAATGTGTCAATAGATGTTTCATCATGCTGCTTAATATTTCACAGTCACAGACACTGGACATTGTGCTGTTTGTATTTTTTTTTTGTGAAAAGACAAGCTATAGTATTGACAAAATCCCTTCAGTGCAGATTTCATTGTTAGGCACTTTTTAAATGCTGCTAGGAGTATCCTTAAGAGGTACAGTACATATCTTCTACTTAACTGAAGTTCCTCTAGGTCGTCAAGGTACAGCAATCTAAATTATAAGGAAAAGAAGTGTTCACTTTCAATAGTAAGGCTGTCTTTCAAGATCTGCCTGTTTAAACATTTTTACTTCTCTGGTTTGCTCCACCCTTGATAACCCTTCATGTTTCCATGTTGTTCTCACTCATTTGTAGATCTTGATCTGCTTGGCTGGATTTCCAATGTTTCATTTTATGAAGTCCTGAGTTTTTGTCTTTATTCTGTCTGTTCAAGCACTTCTTCGCTTTTCGAAAACAGCTGCTAATCCATTTGTCTTGAAAAGGTGCTATAAGAATAGGTTAGCATTATCATTGTTTATTATTACTTTGATGCAATTCTATATGCTGTGCTTGATATAAAGTATACTTCATATATCAAAAAGTTTCACAGAAGTTTATCTGAAACTCTGTATGATCTTTGGCTATGCATTGAGGCCCCTTGGCGCCCACCTTCTTCCTCAAGACAGACAGAAAATGTTCAAAACAAATATTTTTTCAGAGATATTTCTTTTCACGGAGTGCTTAACAGACTGCCTGTCTCCAGATTATTTCATTTCTCTGTTCCTGGTAAAAAAAATTTAAAAAAAAGAGCTTGCTGACCTCAATATTCTCTTTTCTCTGACTGTAAATGAATCAGTACTCTTGTGCTCAGAGTCACTGAAAATAAGGAACTCTCTGCTTTCCTCTCGTTTTCTGTTCGTCTCTTGAAAGAGCAGTTTTCCATCGTGAATCAGAGGGGAAAACGAGGTTTACTTACTCTACAGATGAGTTGTCATTCCTAACAGGAAGTGCAGACAGCCACTGACGGTGTAAGATCGATAACCCGTTTTTTTTTTGTTTTTTTTTGGTCTGACAGGATCCGCGTTTCACTTTGGTGACGTCAGTGACAAATCTCGACCGGTTCACCTGCGTAAAGAGTCACACCTGCGGAATTGCACTTCCCCGGAACAGGCTTTCAAAATAAAAGTTTAAGAATTAAAGACAGGCTCGTTTCAGAGTTCTGTTTCTGATCTGTGCACTGGAGACCTGTTAGAGAGGTCACAATGAGGGGGTCGAGGCGAGGGGGTGCAAGAAGCTTCCCAAAAAGCAAAGAAAAGCACGAAATAACTCAAAAACCTTTTTTTTTTTTTAATAATTTTTGTTTAATACAAATCCCAATGGCAATAAAGTTCAGTGATTTGCAAATCCCCACTGAAATACTCAATTGTACTACAAAGTCAGTAAACTTAATGTTCAAACAATAAACCTTTTGTAAATATTCTCATTTTGAGTTTGATGCCTGTAACACATTGCAAAAATCCTGGGACAGGGGCAAAGTTGAGGAATGTTCAAACCCCTGTTTGAAATATTGCACAGCTGAACAGGTTGATTGGAAACAGCTAAATGTCACGACTGGGTAGAAAAAGAGCACAAAAGGAGGTGCAAGATTCACCACAGAAGTCTAAGGACCACGTTTTTCGTTGTACAATTGCACAGAATTTAGGGATTTCATTATCTACAGTTTATAGTATTATCAAAAGATTGGGAGAAACCAAATAAATCTCTGCACTTAAGCAGCAAGGCTGAATACCAACTTTGAATGCCCATGACCTTTGATCACTCAGGTGGCATTGTTTTAAAAACCAACATCATTCTGTAAACTATATAACTACATGGGCTCAAGAACACTTCAGAAAACTATTGTTAGTTAACGTTTGGTACAATATTTACAAGTGCAAGTTAATACAAAGTGAAAGTTATATAACAAAAACATCCAGATACACAACAGGCTAGCCCAAATGAGAGGAACTTACACAAAGTAGAAAAGTGTGCTGTGGTCTGATGAGTCCACATTTCAAGTTGTTTTTGTAAATCATGGACATTTTGCCCTCTGGGCAAAAGAAGACGGGATCATCCAGATTGTTATTAGTGTAAGTTCAGAATCCCGCATCTGTAATGCTATAGGTATATGTTAGTGCCCATGGCATGGGTAACTTTCGCATTTGTGAAGGAACCATTAATGCTGAAAGGTGCATACTTGTTATGTAGCAGCATGTGCTGCCATGCAAGTAATGATGACTTCTCTATGTTAGGAAGACATTGCCAAGCCTCATTCTGCCAGTGATACATCAGCATGGCCTCGCTGTAAAATCATGTGGTTGTTAGATAGGTCTGTCTTCCACTGAAAATTTGCATTGCATTATGAATGGCAAAATACAACAATGGAGACTCTGGACTGCAACACATGATATTCATCAAAAAAGAATGTGAAGCATTTCACCGACAAAGCTTCAATAATGAATGTCCTCAGTTTCGAAACACTTACTGAGTGCTGTCCAAAGGAAAGGTGATGTAAGTTGTTTAGGAACTTGTTGCAGCCATCAGATCCAAAACGAGTGAAAACTTGCAAAAAGTAATGACCTTTATCAGTGTGAACATCATAAATCCTGAATTTGTAGTGCATTTAAATGAACATAGGTTGAAAATGATTTGCAAATCATTGTACTCTGTTTTTGTTTTCCATTTGCATGACATCCCTGTTTCACTGGAATTGGGATGTTGTATAAACAATGGCGAGTTTAATTACAAATGTAGCCGTTTGTTAAGATTTAATTGAAATCAGGGTATTATTTGAAATAATTCTTTAAATTCTTCAGTAAGACAGCTGTCATGTAAAGCTTACTGCTCTTGAAAGACACACTAAGTGGATGTCCCAAGTCCCTAGAAGAGCCATGTTGGAGGTACCAAGCTCAAACATTGGGAACCCCTGGCCTTGTGGTTTGACCACACCCCACAGAAAGCTAGTTTCCAAGTAGAAAGGCTGGTTGTGAGATCAACCTATGACCCCTTTTCTTCTATCTCGGATTTACCACTAACACTGCTCTGTCCTCTCCAAAGCTAAGGTCCCAACTGTCATGTAGCAATGACCATGTTATTTTGATGTAAGCTGAAGCAGCAGGTGGCTGGATAGGCTGTGAAAAGAGGGGAGAGTGTTTTGTCATGGTAAGTCCTGTTCTCTCAGGCATGTTATCACTATGCCTGTGTGAGTGTGTGGCATTTGGAGCACCCAGTCATGTGTTTCCTGTGACTGATATTTATTTAAAAATAGACCAACATTAATACAGATTCCCCGGGGTGACACATTGACTTCTTTACCATGCCTTCACACAGGAGCAGCAGCAGTTTTTGCCCTGAATGTCAACCCCCTGACAGCTGAGTTCATAAACCTTGTGATCCAAATAGGGTGCCAGATCCCTCTGCTTCAGACTGATTATGTAACTGGCTGTGAAGAATACGCAGCTCTCATTGCTCTGATACCAGGAGAGTCACCCATTTATTGAGTCACTTCTCCGTATTGATGCCACGACTTCTACTCAGCAAAAAATGTTTCCATCATAATAGCTTGTTTTGTTGTAAAATTAAATTGATATCTGCTGACACGGCACCAATTGTTGTAGTTCAGCTTTAAACATGTCTTTATATCAAGATGGACAAAGGAACAACCACCTTATAATGAGGCGAAGAGATTTAAAGCTCCCTCTGCTGACTGGCTGCAGTAGGTCATGGACCAAATCTCCTTTAATTGTTTCTTTTGTGAATTGTGTGCATTGCAAAATGACTATGAGGCATCATTGTTGACAGCTCTGTTAACAAATGCAGCTTTGAATACCAGTGCAGAAGAGGATGGACAAAAGAGTGCATGACAAAAATGAATAATAAAGTCACTTAACTTTGTATACAATTTGGGTGTTTGCTTCAAATTGATATGACATTCTGTTCTCCTCCAGACAGTTCAAACCTGAGGGATATTTGGTGCGCAATTAGAAAGTAACTTAACCCTAAAACCACTGAGCTCAACAGACCCACCACCTCTCCAGAAGTTTACACTTTAAGTAACAGGTCAGATCAGGTCTGGGTCATTACTTTGCTGCATCAACCAGGTTCCTGTATTGCTGCTGCCTCTTAGCCGTTGCCCAGGCATGTGCCACTCACCCCTTCCTGAGGAGATGTCAGTGGTGAACACACGGGCCTGTCAATAGTACCCAAAAATGCGTTGAAGGGAAGTAGTCACACAAGAGTCCAGCCGACGCTGCTGGCAGTCGCTATCTGAAATTGACAGGCAAGCCTGGATTACACTAATGCTGCGTTCCATTAACCTCGGAACTGGGAAGAGGGAACTGGGAGTGACGTCATCTCTGAGTTATCAGCGTTCCAGTTCCAAAGTTAGAAAAAAACATATCTACACTGCCATTGTTAGCCGTTGTTAGCACGCCCTGCGTTGTTGTTCACAAATACCACATGAAGAATGTAAATATAACTATGGCAGCATTTTTGTAAAAATAAGTCGAACAATACTGTGTATATGGCTGATTTAGTGCGACACACAGTAGTCAGAAGTGCTAATAAATGGATTATTACAGGACAAAAATAACTGTTTACACCGGGGGCAGGTGGTGTGGTTCCCCGAGTTCCCAGTAAATTCCGACCTCGGGGCGTTCCAGAAGCTGTTTCCTACTTGGGGCTCGGAAATTCCGACTTCTGACTACAACTGGAACGCACCATAATACCAGACTTTGCTTTGACACTCTAGTCTAGAATTATGGGTTTTGTAGTTTCTTGCCCAGTAATAAATGTCTTTCTCATGGTGTGCTCCAGTTGATATCAGAGCGGAAACATCCACTTTAGTTGGAATTTTCTACTTGAAAGTCAGACAATCTTTAGGTACCCCAACATTACCAGCTCATAACAGGAATGGTTTTAACACAATTTTTACTTCCCATTTCTGAGTTAAATATGAGCGCACCATTTGGATGCAGTTAATACATACTCATGTTCTCTAAAGGTCCATATACCAACATTTATTAGTTTAAGTTCTCTGTAAAATAAACAGCTCAACACAGTAGAAACACCCAACCATGGCCCCACTGATCAAGGAGGGGTACAGTACGTGACTCTCTTGTTGGTAGTGTTTTAAGACAGCAATTCAAATTTTTTTTACCTGAAAAAAGGATGATAGAAAACAATTATGTGTTTTCCTGGGGCATATATTTAGTTTGCTGTTGTAGGTCTGCACTGGATGACATTTTAGCAGATAACTAAATACAAATAGGGAGAAGACTTAAAGATTAAGTGGCTGATGGAAAAGGCTTGAAGACGTGAGCTGTAGTCCTTCCCCCATCCCATCCCATCCCTGTCCATGATGTTCTAGATGCATTTCAGAGTAGATACACCATAGTCTTTAACATCAGAGCTTAGTTAGTGCTCATTTTAAATATGTGCTTTAGTTACCAAACGGAAGCAAAAATGTTGAAAGTGCCGTGGTGGAGGTTTCAGCTCTTGCAGTACTTCTAGGTATGTCTGTGTTAGTTTGATCCAGTGATATTTTGATATTTTTGTTAGTCTGATCCAGTGATATTCTCTGATCCAGAGATAGGGATAATTGATACTAAGATATACACCTGGAGCAACTGGGTACAGACCGGTCTTCAATTTGTATAATTAGATCCTTGTTTTCTTAAATCAATGCCTTAAGTCACCTTTCATGTTGGACAGTGGGTTTTATAAATTATTGACAAAATAAAAGAGAAAAATGATATCAGAAAGGCACAATATACAGTCATTCAGTAGGATGATAATTTTTTTTTAAGAGTACCACTATTGGTGATACGAGGTTTGTGTCCAACAGCGGCTTTGTGGCAAAATTATTTTGAAAGCAATAAAAGACACTGACTAAAACTCAGAACAACATCTTAAGAGACAACATTATACAAAGTCCGTGTGTCAAACCCTACACGTCAATGTTTATATTTAACACCTCCTCATGTTTCGAAGAACACATATGTGATGCTTGCACGTCCACAACTCTTTGATGCAAATGTCCCATGCTGTTCGATTGATGCTGCTTCATCATGTAGCAGCTTAAAATTCAAGCATTACAGAGACTTCGTCTACATCTGTCTTCACCGTCTGAGAGTCATTTGATACTGTTATCCGTATCTCTGCTGCACGTTACACTGTAACACACACATGTGCCAGTGTGTTTGCTGGTTTGCGCCATGTGTTTGCTCTGACCTTGAACCCCCCACACACATGCACACCACACCCTTTCCGTCAGCCCCGTCCTCCTCTACTGCCATCCCTCTGCACTTGATCCCTGTGTTGGGGCTCTCTGAAGTATGTGTGCGTGTGTGTGTCATGTGTGTGTGTGAGGAGGGCTTTGCTGTAAATAACTTCCGGGCATGAAGCCAGGAGCTGTCATCCACCGGTGCAACACTATCCTTCCTGTCAATCTTGTTTTATAATTGTAACATTCTCATATTCTCTGTGAGCGCAGAGAAGTTTCCAACATAGTGACACACATGGACACATACAAACACACACATCGGCACTAACACACACACTCACATCTTCTCAAACACACTCACTCAGTCATACATGCATGCACACACACATAAAGAAGGCCTTTTTGATCACAAACTTCAGAAATCAAGCAGTATCAATATCAGGATCATATTTTTCAGGGCTGTTTTAAGTTGGTGGAGCAGCAGGTAGTGCACATGCAACACTCCAAGAAGGTTGCTGGTTCAAACCCAGTGTCGATAAGGGTGGTGTTTGTATGTTCTCCCCTAGCATGCATGGGTTCTTTCTAAGTTGTCTGTTTGTTTTATTGGTGAATTGATAACTCTAGATTGCCCTTAGATATGAGTGGGAGTAAGTGAAGGGTCGTCTGTCTCTCCATGTGGCCCTGTGATTGGCTGGCAACCAATCTGGGTGGGCCCTGAATCTAGCCCCATGTCCGCCGGGATAGGCTCTCGGCCCCTGTGACTTTGTGAGCAATAAGCAGCATAGATGATGGATGGATGGATATTTTAAGTACTGTAGTATTATAACAGTCAAGTCTCTACATCTTAATTGAAGTTTCTGTTTTTGCGAGAGTCTCTTTGCTTGTAAGACTGTTAACAGGATAACTTCATCATTTTTTTTTACCCATTATGATGACATGACATAGGAAATTTTGGATATGGTTCAAAGCCAAACTGATTTCATTTTGGTGGTGATCTAAAACCAGATGCACATCCAGGATTAAGGACATTTTAACATTCCAAGATTTAACAGGTTTACCACATTTTGGTTTAACACTCAAAAAGTTCTCAATGAATTTTGATGACATTTTCAGGGAATATTGGTCATTGCACAAGGAAAAACGTATTACATTTTGCCAGGGATCCAAATCTGGATGTCTGCCTTGGAATTTTAAAAAGGATTTTTTTAACATTGCAAAACTAAGGCAGTTTTCCACACTTTTACTGAAAACTCAATTATTTCATAAATTTTGACAACATTTTCAGGAAATGTTGATCATGGTGCAAAGGATATTTAACTAGATTTTGGTGGTGAGGATTTGTTAATAGTACAAGGTAGGACAGTTGTTACATTATAAACAATAAATCAATTAACAAGGTTGGGAAAGGCTTGGTGCTCCTCCAGCACTTAAAGCACTTTCTGAAATGGTTCTAATAAATCTAAATTTTATTTGCAAATGAAAGTGCAGCAAATTTATCCAACACAATTTGATTGCTTGATTTGTTCTTTATAAGTTATCATTCTCAAGCCTCTGCACTTGCGACATGTAGGAGGCACTCTGTCGTAAAAGTGTTTTGTTGGGGTGCTGGTTTGGCGGAATGGTTAGCAATCATGCACGTCCCATATGCATGCTTCTGCCGGTCTGGGTTTGGGTCCAGCCTGTGACCAGTTTGCAGAGTGTCTTCCCTGCTTTCTCGCCCCCTTTCCATGGGTCTGTCCACTGTTTTTCTCCTATCAAGAAGAGGCACAAAATGCCCAAAAATACATAAAAAAAATTTTTTTGTCAGATTTGGCAGAAACCTTTCCTTGTCTATAGTCTACGATAGGCCTGCTACCATGAGCCAATGGGGTTAAACTGATGACAAAATAATGGTAGGACATCACACAGGTAGGTGTACTACGTGGAGAGAAGCTCCTGGCACCACATACAGGGCAGAAAAAGAGAGGTTTTAATACTGTAGACTTTCTGCTTTGTTCATAAAGGAGCTCCATTAACTAGTGGAGACATGTAAAACATACTAAAGGGCATACATTAAAAAAAAACAGAATATTGGTTCGCTGAAAGGCAAGTGGTGATTATAAAGCACAATGACATTTGGCCTTGTACTTCCAAAGAGCAAATCAGTTTATCCTTGAGACAGAGTGGGCATTTGTGCAAAGTTTAAAGAAGTCCCAAGAGAAATTCTTGGGGTATCACAACCCCTAGCAAAGGATTAACAAGAGACTCCATGATCTTGACCTAATACATCCTGATCAGATGATTTTTTTACTACAGCCAGTTTGGTATAAGCCCCTCCAAGCTCTTTTGATATGGGGTACCTACAAGCAAATAATCTTTTTCTGTTTTCTGTGTTAAAATGTGCTTAAACGTGGTCATTTACCCTGAAGCATTTTATCTTTCTTTAGCAGCTCTGTATCCAACTTCTTCTTTTCAAGGACACGATAAAGACAGACATTGAATGTTCAAGGAGCCAACAGGTTTCCTCCATCCCCTCTTCTCCAACCTTGCCGAACGATAATTTTGCCAGCTCACCATCCACTTATGAATTTAATCCAGCCTGCTCTAAGAGCTTAGGACAGCGATGTGGGGCGAACAGTTATCACACAGACAGCATGAGCGGTGACGTCTGCCAACTCATTTATCACAGGACTCTCTCAGCAAGTGAGCCCAGATCCAGTTACAGAGGTTTCTATGGGTGTAACAATGGCCTGCTATAAATACACAGAGAGGGTTTTCCACACTCAATAACACACCCACACACATGCACTAATACACAGACATGTAGTACGTGTACCACTGAATGACTCTGTGAGACGCTGTGTTCATAACAAGAGGTGAAATATCATCATTTTGTGTTTTCTTAAGCTTAGAAAAGGACTGATATGTGATGTATGCAGCCTTATGTGTAGGTGTGTGCATGTAAAAAAGGTTTTACAGAGAAGTAGGAGTGGGGAATGAAGCACAGAAGCTGAGCACTCAACATCTTGACAAAGTTATTTACAGCTCAATCCATCAATTAACAACAGGTGCAGCATCCTCACAAACAAGCCTATTAGCTGCCCTCCCTCTGGAACAATATCCTCTCCAGCAATCAGCACACATACTCACAAATGAACACACAGCTTCTGTGTGACAGATAAATATGATTGTGATTAATGTAGAAATAATAAACTAATTAAAAATTCCAAAGAAGAAAGAACATAGATTACTTGATGAAGAAATTTGCTTACATGTAGATGGAGTGATTGGACCCTACACTCTTCTATCAGTGGGTCAAAATAAAGTGCTTTTAAATCAATGGATTAATTTGCACCTCTTTTTACAGGAATTACTTGTATCTTTATTAGTATTTTTGTTGCAACTCTGCAATCATCATCAATCAGCTATAATGAAAACAGATTAATTTCTCTAGTACAAAAGGTAAATACATGAGTACATTTAAAACATTTGCATTTGTTTCATTCTGTCCCTTCTCAAACTGGGTTGTTGTGTTGAAATATAAATGCTCATATGTTTGTTTGGTTTTTAATTTGATTGATATGTACTATTGTGTAGGTTGCATCTATACACTATAGACCAGGCGCGGGCACGGCACACCTGCCTTTCGCCGCACCATGAAATGAGGGCCCATGGTGTTTTGCCTCCACTGTGAATCTTATTGAGACTACGAAGCAAACAGCTTGAGTCCGAGCATTTGCTCACCTACTATCAGAGGCATTCATGTTGTGAGAGGGAAGCACACGGACTTAGTGGGGGAGATTAACCTTAGTTTGTGTCTGCCTTTATTTGCATGTGCTTTACTGCACTGTGAAGTGACTTACATATCACATCCTTGTAGAATAAATGGAAGTGTAATAATGGCAGAGCCTTATTGCAGCCATTTTTCTTCTTGTTTGTGCCTCATGTTTATTTCAGTCACAAAAGAAAAGCACCGATTTGTACAACCTCCATTGCTTCTGTCAAATATTGAAACCATCTGATGACTCTGTGCTCTCTAACAGGCTGCAGTGGTCCATTGTCCCACACTACAGTTTCAGGATATACTATCTCACACTTAAAATTTGAAACAGAGAAGCTAGTTGTGAATGTGAGGGATATAAAAGCAGGTTTTTAATGAAGAGCTAGATCATAAAACAATTTTATTTTTACAAAAATACTGGGAAAATAAAATCCCTGGTTGGTCCCTTGTGATCCACTGGTGCTCAAGCGTTATTATTATTATTTCTTTTTTTTTTATAATAAATCATTCTGTGTTAAAACTGCCACTTTTCTGCCATGAATATCCAGATGGTGATTCAGTCATGGTCGTTTGAACAGTTCAACTGAAGTGAAAAAATCTGCAGTTCCTATGGGGAACACACTGAAGGTAGGACAGAAAGTCCTATACAGACACATGATAAGATAAAATGCCCTACAATTCTTCTTAGATGGCTGAAGGGTGTCATTACTCTCACCAGAACACCAGAAATCACCAGACTGTCCTGTAAGTACAGAAATGTTTCCTAGGCACATTTTACAGAGAAAGTGCACATGCACTGAAATAAGGCTGACTTAAGCCCAAGCAATACTTTCTCAGGAACTGGAAAGTTCCTAACACTGAACGGTTGGTGGGTTCTTATATTTTTCCCTTCCTTCTGCAGTGGTCCCATTGGGCCTCATAGTTATTCATATTTTCTATGATTGTTTGATTTTATTCTTTTTAGCTCTATCATGTTTCTACAGAGCAGAATACAGAATATATTTTATAGGGCTGGATTTGCCACAGAATCAGGCAGATCAGCCGCAACGCAACATTAACACAACATTGTTAAGAGTCATGGAAACTCTTTGAAACAGATAGCATTGCCGGAACATTGATTTCAATTTCCAACTGTGCTTGATGTTTAAAGGAAACATATCATGCTTGCTTCTCCTTTTCACTATGCCGGACTAGGATGCCTGTAAAGCATTTCTGCCCTCAGTAGAAGTCATTTAGTTCCTTCATTGCCCCACAATTGCGTTCTCAAAATCCTCATTTTAGGCCATTATCAAGCTCTCGTTGAAAAGCTCAGATCTCAGGATGACCTACAGTTACCTCGCAACGTCTCAGCCCTTTGTGCTCTGATTGGTCAGTTATGTCAGAGCTGCCGAGAGGGTTGAGCCAGCCTGTCCTTCTTCTTCTACTGTATTTCCCGGCAGGCTCAAAGCAGCGACCACGTATTGAGTCCCCCTGCAGGCCAGAGCTGGTAATGAGTGAATGTGAGCTAGGGAGCTATATACTGCTGCTGGTGGATGTGTTCCTCGGTTACGGTTTTGTGGCTAACGGACATCAGAGAGGAGGAAGTGTTTTATCAGATTACTCCAAAAAAAGAAAGGTACCTCGTGTTGTCACAACGATTTAAATCTCGCGGACATCTCGCAATGACCTATTTTCAGAGGCATCAAATCTCGTTCTAGGATATCAGAAAAAATACAATATCACATTTTTTGAAAATGAAGGGGGTGTAAGGTCTTGTTTTCAAATTTATTATATTATATGTAAGTATTAAATCATGCATCAGCATGATATGTCTCCTTTAAGAAAGTGAAAAATTAGCATGCTAAACATTTATACAATACTTTTGACATCAATTTCATGAATTGTTGTACAGTAAACCATAATTGTGTTGTTATGATCCCTGGAAGCCTTTTAGAATTACTTTAAAAGCAGCGGGCACATGCAAAAAGCCTCACAGAGCTGCTAGCATGTGTAGCTAGCATATCATTATTCCTCAAGTAGAATATTGTTTTAGGAGATACTTGAATGTGCAGGGGCTCATTAATACCACGACTTGCGCTCTTGGAAATATAAATCACCAAAAATAAACAGTAACAGTCTCGTAAAATGTTAACTGCTTGACAACAGTTTAAAGAAGAAGCTTATAAGAATGGAAAGTATCACATTTCATCTGAAAATACTTTTCCATAAAGGAATGCATAATGCAAAATAGTTACTTTCTATAAAAAGCTTAGAATGATGATATTATATTTTACCCTTGAACTAAACTTGTGTCAGTGGAGAAGCTCATACCAAAAGTGTTGAGCTCAGCATGTTTGGGCAGCAAATCACAGTGACAGGTAAGCAGCATATCATTGGTCCAAGCGTCTCCTGAACACGGTGTACATGGTCTTTCTGAAGTTAGAGAGTTGTATGTCAAGGCAGGGGTCAAAAGTTAAGGGGCCAATGGCAGCTCCAGATGGTTCCTTTCCACTTTAGGAAAACGATGGTGTCAAGAAACACAGCAAGTTCAAACATGAAATATATCAACAGGGAGTGTATTTTAGGTCTGCAAGCTTGAAGGGGGCAACATATTTGACGTGTTCTGGACATGCACCCCACCCCCTCCTAAAAAAAAAAAAAGGAACAAGACAGAACAGATTTATACAGTGGTTAGACTGTTACAGCCAGATCAGTTCTGCATTTTGTCCAAACAAATGAACTCTACAGCACACCTATTTAATCAGTCTTATAAAACAGCTCATGTCTGCTGACCTCATTAAATCTGACTTGAGCATCACCCTTGCCATTTTGTAACATAATGAACACGAATGCAAGCTAGCTTTCATTTTGCTCCCCCTCTTTTCTTCCCTTGTCCCTTTTTTTCCACTCTGTCTGCCAACACCAAAATCCAGATGACCAGATCACGGTGTACAGTAGGATCAGGTGTCGAGTGGCTGAATGCTGTCCCTGCTGTCCGTGCTGCTGTCTGCGGCAGGGGCTTAGAGTGGCATGGTGTCTTCTTCCTGTGGTCTGTTGGTCAGGGATGATGCCAACATTAACGTTTTGTTGAAAAAAACATCACAGACTTGGTGAAAGAGAGATGAGGGACTACGTTCTGCATCACATCATTAATTAAGCAGGGCGCTGTGAGTGGTGTTGAATAAAGCCCATGTTTTCTGAGGTAATAAACCTACAGGAAAATCAACAATTTTCCCTTCTGATGTATACCTCTGTTCTTACATAGATCACTGATTGTTGATTGGTTGCCCCAAGGCCAAATCAGGCAACCAGGTGGGCCCAAAATATTATTAAAACAAAAAAAAAATGAAGATTTTGAAATAAACACAGGGTATCAATACCACAATTAAGGGAGACATATCATGCTTGTTTCTCCTTTTCACTATGCCAGACTAGGATGCCTGTAAAGCATTTCTGCCCTCAGTACAAGTCATTTAGTTCCTTCATTGCCCCACAACTGCGTTCTCAAAATCCTCTTAGGCCATTATCAAGCTCTCGTTGAAAAGCTCGGATCTCAGGATGACCTACAGTTACCTTGCAACGTCACAGCCCTTTGTGCTCTGATTGGTCAGTTCTATCGGGGGTAGAGCCAGCCTGTCCTTCTTCTTCTACTGTATTTTCAGGCAGGCTCAAAGCAGCGAGTGCGTATTGAGTCCCCCTGCAGGCCAGAGCTGGTAATGAGTGAATGTGAGCTAGGGAGCTATATACTGCTGCTGGTGGATGTGTTCCTCGGTGACGGTTTTGTGGCTAACGGACATCAGAGAGGAGGAAGTGTTTTATCAGATTACTCCAATAAAAAGAAAGGTACCTCGTGTTGTCACGACGATTTAAATCTCGCGGACATCTTGCAATGACCTATTTTCAGAGGCATCAAATCTCGTTCTAGGATATCAGAAAAAATACAATATCTCATTTTTTGAAAATTAAGGGGGTGTAAGGTCTTGTTTTCAAATTTATTATATTATATGTAAGTATTAAATCATGCATCAGCATGATATGTCTCCTTTAAAGGACAGCACTCAGTAATGACACCCCTTACCCCACTAGTATCGACATACATTTGTGAGGGATGGCCCTTGGTAGCCACAGCATTACCACTTTAAACTGAATGCTCTGTACTTGCAAGCTCCAGGGAGTGGCCTCTTACCGGCCCTCAAACTCCAGTGTGTAGACTAATGAGCAGCAGGAGCAGAACATCACTGGGGTCATCAGGTGGTGACCTCCCATCCCCTCACACATTAAAGAGGGTGGTCAGTGAATTAAAGTGTCCTCAAGACGTCCCTGTCTGTGCTAACTTTCTGACCCCACCATGCTGGTACTAATACAGCCTATCCACTCTTCCACATGGCCCTAAAAACCAAAACAACATGTCACCTTCAACAGACCCAGGCTCCGTACATGCAAAGCTCCAGGGAGTGACATGCTGATACCATAGTCCATAATCACTCTACTTCTTGGCAAAAACATCAATCACGCAAAAAACAACAAATATAAGACACACATAGTGTAGATGAAATTGTGCTTTTTGTCTGCTTCAGTCTTGGCCCCCAGTCTGCATTGTTCCTCCTCATCCAGATATACTGACTGACCCTCAGTACTTCTTCTGACTTGCAAGCCATAGCCCTGTGTCTGGTCTTTAGCTGGTGCAAATTTTCTCTTGTGGAACAACCAGCTTCCCTACGATATTTTCAATTGCATAAGACTTCAGAACTCACATTCTGCCTGAGGACCCTCTGCTACTTGTCTCCCCTAAGAGAATCAAAGCTCAGATCCTTGAGGAAATAGTCATCGATTGTCACAATACAGAGGCAGAAGGGCGCCTCCTGCAGGGGGCTCACGACTCCCACCTTTTGTCACTGCACCTGTAAGAACCCTCTAAGTGGCCAAAGACTCACTTACTTATAAATTGATTGAAATGTACTTTTCCCCTTATCATACAAACTGTCAGCCTATGTTCTTTGTCTGATTCCCTCTTGAGTCCACTTCTCTTCTATCTTCAGTTCCTGCTGCCAAGCTCTTCAAAACAGACTAGCCCTCCAATCTGACAGAATTTGTCTCAACATAGCTGTCCCTGAACACGGTGTGCAAGTTGGGTCCTTGTCTATAGTTTTTTTAGATTCTGGGGTGGCATATCATATAATATAAATTCAACTCTTCTGTCCTCCTTAATCCACAGGTCCCCCAACTAAGCTTGGTCTTCTGTACACTTTCCTAGTTCACCCACTGCTTAGCCTGAGCAACTGTCTTCATACACCTTACTGCCTCCCCTTGTATATTTGCCTGCTCTACTTGCAGTTTCCTCCTATCTTTGGGTCCAACCTTGTTCCGAATGGCTGAGCTTGAGCAGAGCCCCAAGCCTCCCCGCCCTAGCTGCACATTGCCTACGGTTCCTGCTTGCCTGAGAGCTGCCTCTGCGTCCTGCACTGCCTGTCTGAAGTTCCTTTAACTTCCATTGGTTGGATTTGGGAACAGGTTGCTACCTGCCCTGACTTTGCTACTTGATAGCAGCAGCTCTGTTCTGACTTTGTGCATCTTAATTCTTCTGTAAAACTAGAAATGCGTACTGGATGTAATAAGTTGGTATTTTGTAGGTTCTGTTTATTTATGTCTTCATTAAATCTCTACAGTGTTAAAAGTGACCTAAAAAACATTTGAGATTGAGGCTGCGTTTACACGGACACTCCTGATTTAAAGACGCAAAGATTTGTCTTTTGCGTTTTAGAATTCTTCTGCGTTCAGACGACGAGTTAATCCGCTGTAGTGTGCATACCAGTTCAGTAAATGGCGGTGTAGATTTGCAGAGAGGCAGCGCTGCTACAACACATGAACGAAGAAGAAAAACTTTTCACAAACAACAATGATGAATAGACTCACAGAGACGCAGGAGTTTCTTTTCTGGACAACAAATCTGTCTGGATAGTTTTGTCAGGATAACAAACCGAGGACGGTAAGAGGCTCACACATTACTCGGCAGATGGCCGAAGCTGTTGTTGTTCCTGGTATGCGCGTGCAGCCTTCATGTTCATGCGGTGACGTTAGCATTTCACCCTGAAACACTCTGATACAGGTTTACACGCAGTTGCATGGAGAGCGCATTCCAAACATTCTTCTCTGGAGCCTGATTTCAAAAGTTTCCGTTTTAAGAAAAAACGCAATGCGTTTCCATCTAAACGCAAGGCCAAAATGCATCAAAAACTTATCGGATTTGACCGTTTTTGGCGCCGTGTAAATGCAGCCTAAGATCTCAAACTTTACTAGCAGTACATGCTGACTTTGCTAAAACTTAGTATGTAGTTTGCAAACATTTAAAAATCTGCAATATGCCAAAAATACTTGGATGTCATACTACTTTGGGAAAAATATGCAGTATTCATCCGTCCAGTCTAGCTCTCATTATGTTACCCATCATGCATTGTGCCAACGGTTCAGAGGCCAAAACGACAGCCCCAGAGACTATGTCCTCTTTATGTTCAATCCATTGACAGGCAGTTGGAAGGCATAAAAAATAAACCAGGATTAAAGTTAGAAGATGATTCTTCAATAAGAGTGAGATCACCTGGTGCCTAAAGTCCAATAACAGAAAAAGTAATATCAATGGTACTTTATTTGCATAGACAGTATATTCAAACAGTATCAAACAGTGGTATATTTTCAAAAGTTTTAATATCAAATATTCTCTTTTGATATTACTGCACCATCATATGAAAGCAGTTTTGATAAAAATCCACACACGTCAAACAAAAAAGACTGTACCAGAGAGAAGTGCTCTATATTTTTACGCATTTTGAATGCTTTTAGCAGCTCATCTTCTCTTCACAGATTACAGTGATTCCTTAAGAATAGTTTGAGATGATAGGAACATAAAAATGACACCATTTAAAAAAATGGAAGACAGACTGAGAGTTTTACAAACACATAAAGACTTTTAAAAGTCACATAAAGACAAGAAACCTGCTGATGTTGAACATTAGATGTGTGGATTTTTGCAACACTGTTAAAGAACCAGAGAAGATATTCAGTGTCTACTGTGGATTCAAGGAGACGATGAAATGTGTTTGGACTCAAAAGCTGGACGGCTCGACTGTACTTCTGGATTATATCGCCTTTGGATCATTTGACAAGGATTTAGATCTAGATCAGCTGTCCTCTTTTGATGTCCTCCCAGTGTTAAATATACTTCAAGTATTAGATTGTCTCTGTCACACTGTACTGGCAATCATATCCATCAGGCACTTTACAAAACGTTAAACAAATCTTAAATTATACTCTGCTGTTTTAATTTAGAAAAACCCTGTTTGAATGCAACATTGATGTAAATAATTCCTGTGCTGTTCCACATGAGGCATAGTGATACTTGGAATGAAATTTCACTTAGTGTCATTTGTTTTGGTTTTGAGGTCAAGGACTAAAAGGCACGTTCTGTTTTCATTCAGCAAGCCCTTTTTGATTCTAAGGGTCAAAATATGTCGGTGAGAAGACACATTTCAGCAGGAACATAGACAACATCTACCTGTACAAGGTGTTGCAAAATGGCAGCACTCAAGTTATGGCGGCATTTATTTTGTTTAGCTTTAAGGCAATATGGTTTGTATCTGGTAATATAAAAAAGTAAACTTTGGTCCAAGACCTTGAATAAGAGCAATTTGACGACAACTATCTATCAGCTAAAATGTTCCTTCGGAAAATAAGAATTCAGTGGTAATTTAAAGAAACAGTTCATTTTTTGATCTTTTACAAAAACTACTATCAAAGACTTTCGGCAGGCTCAAGCTAGGCCATAAAAACATACTTTTTAAGAGCTGAGTGTGTTTTCGTTTTTGAGTTAGGAAAAGCTGTGCCAATGAATTGCATCAACCCGAATAACCATGTCTTACTGGCTGCATTACAAGACAACATTTACACACCTAGCACGGCAATAGTCTTTTTTTTAAAAAAATGCACACAAAATATACAGAAATAAACTGTCGGTAATTGTTGATACCAGGTGCTATGTCTGATCATTCTTACTTAATGCTATAAAAATATGGTCTCTTGAACGATGCCAGACATTTGTTAGCACACACTTAAGTGCGATAAATAAAGATTCTTCAGTACAGTCCAGTGAAAAAACCTTAACGTAAGTGACTTGCGTCCATTACTTTGAAACAATTTTTCAGAACGGCAGAGTGTCCATGAAGATTTTCTCCACTATTGGTGGAGGGGGGACCAGGTCTTCCAGTTTCAGGTAGAAGATTCGCTGTAGGCCCTGAGTGCATAGAGTCCTTAGTTCAGGGAGTTTACTCAGAAGGCGAGAGAGATAGTTGGGCTGTGTTCGGCTTGTTTCTGATTCAGTTTTCATCACGTGCTCCCTCAAACAAGTGATAAGATGACTCTGAAAATCCTCAACCCGTTTTGGCTCTTTCAGGCCGTGGCGATCTGGGTGCAAAAGATGTTTTCATAAGAAATAGTTCTGTACTTAAGCATGTCACTTAAATGAAGCAGATAATCATACGAAAAAGAAACTTACCAGTGATAATAACAAGCGCAGCAAGGCAGGCAAACAAGGAGATGTCCAGGCTCATGCGGTGAAGGCTCTGGGAGAAATCCATGATGGAGTCGATCCAGTCACCAAAACTACAAATGCACTGCTGCCGATGGAGCACCACACCGTTACAGAAGACTAGCTTGTCCTGTTCTGGATTTGACCTGCGAAGTTTCAGACCACAAGTATAAAACAGTGCACATCACACAACAGAGATATAAGTTAGTATGACTTTTTTATGTTTTAGGGGGCCAACCTGTATGCAAGACGCAGAATAAAGAGCTCGACAAAGGCAGATTCTAGGAGTAGCTCTTGATCCTCAGCGCTGAAATCTGTGAAGCCAGGGATGTTTTCAGCCCAAGCTTTTATTACATCCAGAGAACCAGTCAGAAGATCATAAAACTGCTGGATATCACTGGCATCCTCCTTTTCTTTCAGGCAGTCCACTGTCTCCTGGTACTGAGGAAAACAGATGAATAGGGTTAACGCTATAAAACAAACTGCAATGCCTGATCTACATTCATTTTCTAAATGGCTTAGAAAATGAAATGGGTGAAAAAGAAGTTCACTATGAATTGAAGTTCTTGAGATATACCTTGGAGTAGTCAAGTTTTCCAATGCTGGGGTTTGAGTCCACGTGAGCCCTGACAAGAGAGGTGATGATGTTGACACTGGGGGTCGTAGATGAAGCCTCAGCCACCGTCTTGGGTTTAGAGGGTAGACGACCCCTGCGGCCTTTAAGGCTGTCAGTTCGAACCACTAAAAGAAAGAACGGTAAAGAAGACAGAGCCAGTTCAAGCACAAGTTTTTTATGATGCTCACATTGCCACTACTGCACCCTCTACTTTTAAAAAACACTGTCCCAGTTTCAGTTTCCTCTTTTCTGTAACAAGCACTATGACACTCTGGTAACATGTCTTTCACCCCTCGCTTTGGCTTCACAAGAGTGCCATGGCAAACCCCTGTTTCTTGCCGTCATGTGTTAGTCACTAAAAGCTTTAAAGAAGTGGTGCATTACCTTCTTTGACCATTCCCACTGCAAGACATTTCTGGAAACGACAAAACTGGCAGCGGTTCCTCCTCCTCTTGTCCACTGGGCAGTCTTTATTGGCAAGGCAGACGTACTTTGCATTCTTTTGAACAGTTCGCTGTCAAATGGACACAAAAATAGCACATTACTATATTCATATTCATTACACAGCGGAGATGTTTTCATTTAAAAGACTGTAATACATGTTTGCAGCTGTTTTCAAAAGGGACACCACTAAAACAAGCTCAATGTACAGTAAATATATCTAAAAAAATAAGTAAGCAGTCTGTTGTTAGGCAGGCATGGAAAGTACTGTCAGACAGAAACTCCCACTCTTTACGCTAAATGAAGGGCCCAAGCAATATGACAGAGTGTCATTGTTTTAAGAATTTATTAATGCATAGAAGTTGCTGCATAGAATATCATAGGTTTTGTATGACTGTTATTGATGATTGTTTCATCAATTGAGTCGATTGAGTCCAAGGCCCTAAAACGGACAATATTGTACATTTTCTCATATATTATCTTATCTTATCTTCAAAAGCACTTCTCAGCCAAAATTCACTTTAGAATGTTTTTAATGCAAACATGTGTCCAAAGCCTATCAACACTCATCCCCCCCACCAACACACACACCACCAACATGGGCTTTCTTCCCCTGTTTCCCCTAATGATTTAATTAGAGGATATGCTGCCTCCCATAGGAAGACACCTCTGAGCTGGGTGGTTTTTCTGCTAAATTTAAGTGGAAGGAATGTGTTTAGGCATGCCTGTGCAGCCAGTGTAAACATCAGAGCTCAGTGCTGAAAAGCTATGCTTAGACACAGATAGTAAGGACCAAGACAGCCTGTTATGTTTCAACAGGGCTGAAAACAAAGGGTTTATAGGCATGCAAATATCAAACATCTGAGTACACTTTTGGCAAGCCTTAAGAATTTTTGGAACAGCCACAAACAATGCATATGTGTTAAAAGGGTGCAGTATGTATTCTCTTTAATGGCCTCTTAGATCTGAATAACTTGGATAAAAAGTCAGACAAAAGTTGTTATTCTGAGGGCTGAACTATTCATTAGCAATGAGGTAATAAATCAATAGCAGCAGCATCTTTTCGTAAAGATCTTAATCGAGCATTATGGCAACAAAGTTCATATATTGCGTCATTGTTCTCAAACAATCTAAAACAATTGCTTAATGTTCCTGAAATGCAAAACAGTGGTATTTGACAGTCGACTTGAATGTTTTGCTGGTATTAAGTATAATTTGTTAATGTTTACTTTGTACCTCGCACCAGTCTGATTTTTCAGTGCAATTTAAACTTCATTGGTGTTTACCTTGAAGAATCCTTTGCAGCCCTCACAGGTGCGGACTCCATAGTGCTGACAGGATGCATTGTCACCACACACTGCACAGCGGCTCTCATTTGATCCTTGGTTTGGGGATTTAGGAGACATCCCAGCCCCCTCCACTCTCCTGGGGCTTTCCAAGGGTCCATGCTCCAGGGACATGGGGGGGCAATGAAGTGGGGGGACATGCTGATGATGAGGCAGAAAGAAAGGGTCATCGTGGCTTGACTGAACATCCTGATGCTGCCCTAAAGGGGAGTGCTGCTCTGGTGTGGGGCTGAAGGAGAAAAAAGAGAGCTGCTGCGCCATGGCAGCTTTATCAGCCACAGAGGCCGGGGGGGCAGAGGGGAAGGGGCTGAAAGGGGAATCCCAGACAGGTGCAGGCTGAGCCTGGAAGCCTGGTGTTGGAGGAGAGGCAGCAGCATATACTGAGCCACCATAGTAGTCAGAGCCACATGAGGAAAGAGTTTCATCAAGGCAACTAAGTGCAAAGGATCCTGGGTAACAGCCATACACCTGGAGATCATCCAGCTTGATGGCTTGGCTCTGCATCTGAGGACTTTCAGTTACAGCCGTGTGGCTGAATGAAACTGTAGAGGCGGGAGAAGACGTGGCGATCTTGCAAGAATAGCCATCAAACTCCCCCATGTAGCCATTTCCCACCAAGGTGTTGATGCTGGGCAACGGGGATGTCGACAGCTGGTCCTTTTGACCCCCGATATCCATCACCAGTTTGGCACTGAGGTCGGGATTCAAGAACTCAGAGCTGAAGAAGTTGTCATAGGGCAGGGATGCATACTGAGTTTGTACACAGGGCATTGCTAGGAGAAAGAGAAACAATCACTTTTATTAACAATGAAAACAAACCCATAGGCTGAATACTCTAATGCCTCATGTTATTTGTTCTTAATGATGAATAAATAAATAATACAAATTGTTTAAACTTCTGATCTGTACTTACCAAAAGTTATGATATTTAGTTCTTACTCTGACAAAATATGATAAAGTAAATAAATCAGTAGTTAATCCGGCTGGTGTTAACAGTGCTGAACCAAAAGTTCTCCTGCAGGAAACTAAAATGTGTCGCCCAATAACGTACAAACTAAAAATCTACCAGGTCAGTATTTCTCTAATCTCTGTGTTTCCATCCAAACAGTAGCCTACATTAGCACCTTGAACACCCTTATTTCCCCTACATGTCACTTGACTATCTTCAGGGCCGCCCTGTCTACAGTAGAACATGCAGAGGTTGGTCTAGTGGAGCGATCAGATATTGTCAGATATAGTGTTACAGGCTGTTAATGCTCTGAAAACCTCCTTCAGTGGAGGGCAACCCTCTCTAATGGGGGCTGTACCAGGGAGTGTTGCAGATTGTATTTCAGGGTGGGCTGAATGCCAGCTTAAATGGGAGAGGTGGAAAAGCCTGTTTGAGTGTGAGCAAGAAAGATTTGGTGAATGGACAAGTATCCACAAGCGCAAATCTAGGGGTTTTCAACTAAAAAAACCACTTACAAAAATCAATTTGTTTTATCTAATATGTTAATTGCTCTCCTTAACCTACAATCATGTTAGATTACATACACACAGAAACCCCACTGCTCAGGTGTCTGACTGATGTTTATGTCCTTCAGAGGTGCTGTACTGTACTGTACATGTGTTCTCCTACCTTATATCTATAGTGAAAGGACACAATAGTATGAATTTAAGTCATAAAAGTATGACATAGCATTCAGGTCAATAAAATGGCCTGCATCTGAAAACTACAACAAATATAATGATTGATAATTGATGCAAAAGTTCAATATAGTATAATGAAAAAAAGATAGGAATCATAACCATGAAAAACGTTTTCATAAACAACCATATATGTTGAGTTTCTGTAACAAAAAGCAATGTCCACTTCTATATTTGAGAGATGTTTGCTAGTAAGTTGTTCCTGTATAACAGATTAGTATGACAACATCCCCCTTATTTCAAGGGTATATTGTGATTTGTTTCCTAAAGAGGTCCCCAATATAAACAAGGGTGACATACAGGGGGTGTGGCTGTTCACTTAGTCTGCACTGTTCTGGCAAAGCTAAGCTAACAAACTAAAGTGTTGAATGACTGACATGCTCAGCAAATACAAACTCTAAAACATAAAAATGTTCATTATAACATTAAATAAGGACAAAGTGGAGTGTTTTAACAGCAGCTTACACTGTCTAACCCCACAGGCAAAAGTAGTTATCGTGTAGCAAAAAGCCAGGAACAGAACTCTGACGAAAAATCTCATGTGGCCCACTCAAAGGGCAAAATGAAATAAAGAACATATTCAGGACCACTGTCCTCTTCGACTCACCTGGTTCATGTAAATATCCTGACTCTGCCGCTGTTCATTTACTCCAAAAGAGTGAAAACTGATGTCTGTCACCTCTGCCAGCTGCTGTCAGCACACACTCACTTAACAACATCCACACAAACACAGAGGGTCAGACCGACACAGCAGGCTCCATGCACTCCTCTATTTTATATTTCAGATAAAGGCGGGACCTTGCCCAAACATGGAGAGCGGGGCGGTGGAACGTTCCGGGGGCTGGCCAATCAGCGTTGTGTTCGACACAGACGTTCTTCCGTGTGACGCACGTACGGGATTCCATTGACGCAAGAGTCGGGGTAGCGTGCGTACTAAATATAAACCCTGAGACGGCAGAGGCGCTCACGCGGGGCTATTACAAGCCGAAAAAATGCTAAAAATAGCTGATGTTTGAAGGTGCGGACGAGTTATGCCCGCATTTTAACTTTTAAACATGTTTAGAACAGGTAGGTGTGTCAAAGAACAGGAAACACGTGTGTGTTTTCTTCCTTAAATAGGATCTTAGTTTTGTAGTAGCACAGGCTCCTTATAGTAAGTACTATATGCATCTTTGATTTAGCTCTTGACTATAGAGAGAAAATGATTTAAATTTTTATAGTTTCTATTCTAAAGGACATTTGGTTATAAACCCCAGAGTTTAAGATCATTTGGATTTAAAATACACATTTTATTGAATGTATTCCCCCTCTCTGCTCAAATATATATAAGTTTTTATAAGCACTTGAATTATAAAAATGTAAATGTAGATATTATCTAAATGAACAGTTGGTTATTTGGTTCTAAGATAGTACAGCACATGTCCAAGCAGAGGAAACAAGTCCAACAACCTTCACCACCACAGGTCATTTGTTTATACCTCATAATACTATACTGGTGAGGATAGCCACAGGGCATCCAAACCACAAACATTTGAACATTTACAACTATTTACTCTCTGAATTCAGTAGCCCTGGAGTTGCCAGCCATTTTGCATATCAATGTCATTGTTTAACAATTTGCACTATGGCTGTGACAGCCTCAGCTGCAGGTGTCCATCTGTCAGCATCAATTTATGCTGTGAGCTTATGTCACAACTTTTCCTCAACTGCTGCAGACTGAACTCATGCCAGCACTCCAAGCCTCTTTGGGGACGATCTGATTTCATTTTTGTTTAAAGTAATTGGGATCATTCAGGGTGAGAGGCTGCTGTGATTTTATTTAGAAGATGGAGGGACCTGTAGCTTGTAGAACAGTGTGGACCTGCCAAGAACCAAAGGAGTTTATCACAGGTATTTGAGCAGTGTTGTGTTGATAAGTGTATGAAGTAACAAATGAGACCAGTCGTCTCCCTTCTGCCTCCTGAAAACAATCATGAGAGAGCACATTCCTAGATAATAGACCCATGTATATAAATACAAAGAAACATGTCACACTTATTCTTTGACAACATAGGACAGCAAATACATCTTATATTTTAAACCGTTGGAGAAATTTGTTTTTTTCCTCATTTCAATGAAAATAAATCTAAATCCCTGAATAAAACTACCAGTAGTAAGATAATTTTACCTTACAGTCCATGTAGATAGTTTTTTTCATGGTCACTTTAATTTTACAGACAAGTTCATGTTTAATTTTCTGTCACACAACACATGAACTGCTGCAGAGGTGAATTTAGACCCTGTATGGGGTAGTTTTGGTACCCCTTAATTTAATCCTAACACCTCTAAAATAATACCCCATTACTTTTTTTCAGTTTGACAGATATTTTGCTATTATATTTCATAATGTGTTGTTAAAATCTGTACTATTGCACGTAAAGAATATCCCCATACCGAGGCAGAATATCACACACCTGATTTAGTATCTCTATGTAGAGATGGGGTCTTTCAAATTCTTTAATCCCAAAGTCCTCAAATCAACTTGTTTATTGGTAATGGCATTACAACATCAAAAATAACTGCATACTTCCTGTAGTAAATCAGCAAAATATTGAAAATTAATTTAATGATAATGTTTGTACAAATGAAGTACTTTTGCAAAACAGTATATGCCACTGTACTTTTGTTTACAAAACATTGTGTGGTGTTAGACTCATGGTACCATGTTATACTGTTATGACTAAAATCCAATACTTCTTAGCATACTTCCTCCTGTTGGATTTGTCATTAAGCTTAAAGATTGCGCCCTGGCTAAAACCACTTATGTCAATCTTTCTTCAAGGGCCAATCACTCTAAAGGTGTGGACTGAAATCAACCCTAAACTGCTGTATAGTCCATTAAAATGTAATCATCTTGGACTGACGGGGGATTTGGTGGAATATATCGATGCAGATCATCCTGATCCAGGGCTTGTGACCATTTCTCCAAAAGGTAAAACATATTCAAGAACTTGAATCCGTCAAGTTGCCACATGGATCAGCATTGGAGAACCATGCCCTAAATGACTGAGAACAGACACAGACATTCTCTCTCAAACCCAATTTCACAAAGAACAAACCGGGGAAGAATTAATATCTTCTGGAAATAGAAGTGTGCTGTAACAAAGTGACACAATTGGCTTGATTTCTCAATTCTCCTTCCACCAACATCCCCAACCCTGTCAGTCACTCCATATGACTGTCAGCGTCTGAAGCTTTCTTCATGGACAACAAAAGTGTGTCAGACACGCTAACACACTCACACATTTACTGTTTCCACCTCTGGATTAGTTATACTGCTTACCCTTCCCACACTGATGCACAGCCTCACTGTGTGCTTCGTCTAAGGAAGGTTTTGACTCACTCAGTGGGCTGCATACAAAGTAATGCTCGAACACAAAATACATTTTATTCATGTACAATCCAGTCCCTTAGAAACAGGCCTCATTCAGTGCTGAAATTATCCTTTAAAATAATAATGGAAATACACCTCATTATGTATTTTTATTTAAAGGAAAGTATCAGCAGTTTGACATCTGTAAGTCATACAATAAATGTTTGGGCTTACTGCCATCCTGCTTAAGTTATACAGTTTAAGATGAGTTTACTCATAATCTGAAAAATAATTACCACAGTTCCTTACAGTATAAATCTGTGTCGTTCCAGTGTAACAAAACTTTTAAACAAACAGCAGCACCATTTATATGAGAAACATAGACAATATGCTACTCAAATCCAATTCAAGACTCAGATCCATTCAATGCATTTGTGAGAAAAAAAAGAACTGATAAGATACAACAAACTCATAAACCAGGTGATCAGTTTGAGACTGAGAATACTTGCAGAGAATATGAACACAGTTCAACATAAATATAATAAATTATCAAACATCATTTTAAATGATATGCAGTGAGTACTATTATAACACAGAATACAGTTTCCTGATAATGGACACATAATGTACATCACTGATAAAAAGCCTCAGTATGTTCTTATAAATAATGATTCTGTCAAAGTATGTCTGAAATAAAATGTAAATATTTCATAACAAATATTACCATGATAGATACCTCACATGTCAGTGCAGCATATACCACTGTTACCCTCTTCAACCAGTACATTTGGATAGTTATTTGAGTTTTATTTTCCATGTGATTTTGGTGATTGTTCGTCAGCCTTCACATCATGAAGAGATGGGTGGTTTTTATTTATTTTTAGATGTCTATTTAGAAATCCCAACCACATTCAAAACTAAAAAAAAAACAGTTACGCTCTGTTTGACTCTGTAGACTGATCTCAATGGAACCACACTCTAAATCTGCTTTGAAATAAAGTTGAATAAAGGTGATCCTTTATCTTTACCACACATGACATGTAACTGGCGCATAAAAATAAATCTGCACATGCCCTATAGCCACATGCATGTGCTCATAAGCCTGAAGAAAAGAGGTTGGGGACTAAACAGGGATCCTGTGATTACTGTAATCTTTTTTTGGATGCTTATGTACATGCAAAAATCAGCAAAGATGCATGTGTGTGTACTGACACACTAAAATGCACAATGCTGCTCAGTATCCTAACGGTCTCAGCCGGGTGTGACAAATTTCTGAATAGTGGACACACACACTGGTTGTTTGTCATCCTTGCATCACAATGACTGATAAAGGGTTTAAAAATATGCAGAATCACTCAAAAATGATACATTTTATCAGAGGTAATAATGAAATTTCAATTACAATTAATTCTTTCCACAGTCATGAAAACAGATCAAGACATTAATTTGCCATAGGACATGTTGCATCTGTTCAGTCTCTATCACTATTGTTATTTAGAGGCACTTGTATTTTTCACACATGTGCTGATGCATTGCTTGTCCATTATGGGTAAATGTTAAAGAACCTTTTGGTTTAATGACTGTATGTGATGTGTGGTGTAGAATCAGTGAGTAACCGAGTTCTATTGTGATTTCAGTATCTGTCAAAATAATCGAGATTTTGATTTTTGCCATGTAATAAGAGGCTTTTTGTTTGTTTTTAGACTGGAATTTGCCAAAACATAAAGTACAAACTTGTTTGTAAAGGGTAAATATTTGATAAAATAGTTATGTGCAATATATAATCATATATTTAAAAATAACAAGTTTTAGATAAAATAAAACAAAGGAAAGACCATAAAAAATAATCAAATTGATTATTTTATGAAGGGAAACCATATTTTGGTTTTAGGATAATATTAGCGAGTTGATTATTAAACCTGGTGTTGTTGTCAATCGGACAAAAGCAACAAATCAGGGTTGAGAGATTTACTGACCTAAGCTAGACTGAGCAAAATATATTAGAATAATCTCCATTACAGGTTAATATGTGAAATATGTTTTTGCATGTTTATATTTACAGATACAAACTGGTAGTAAATGACACAAACTGACAAATAAGGGGTTAACATACAAACTTTTAATGTCATAAATCAATTAGATCAGTTTAATAAAAACAAAAAAAAAAGCTAAATATCAGAGGAATTGATAAAATATGAAAAATTGGACACTTACGGTTCTTTGACCGTTATTTGATTTAAGGAAAAATTGGGAAATTTATCCTTGAGGTGGTGCAAGGAGTAGGAGGCTCCATAATATGTAAATAATTTCACAAAAAAACAGTAGGTGTAAATATGTTATTAGAATGAAATAAAACAAACATGTTCTTTATGTATCATCTTAGTTTGTCAAAATTCTAATTTGCGCAAATAAACAGATTTACAAAAACTAAAACTTTTTATAAGGTATTCAGTCAAATTAAATAAAGTGTGTCTCACATTATTTGCTATATGCCACAGGAAACACAGTTAAAAACACATCTTTCTATTTTTATTTTAAGAAAACATGGACAGTATTTCAGTACTTCCGGCATTAGTCATACCAGCGGTTATTTTGCACACAGTGAGCTGCCGTGAACCTCTGAAAGTTAAACTAAGCCAGTTTATTATTTTACTGCATGAGGGAATATACACTTATGTCAACAGTTAAAACTATAACAACAAAAATGCTACCACAACATCAAAGAATGATGATTTTCCTTTTCCAGTGCTTCCTATGTGAAAGCAATACGCTTTGCACTTGATTTACAAAAACAAACATTTAACCCATCAAATCACATTAAGTTGGCACACAATAGCAGCGATCAATCTAAGAGGTACATTTTGAACTTTAGATTGATACTGACAGTTTGTTCGGCGTATACGTGCAAGCTGTCAGCACAAATCAAGATCGAAAAAGGGCAAAAAGCATACAGAGATAATAATACGTTATAGTACGTACATGGAATTAAACACTGCACAAAGGAGCTGTTTTTAATACTCATCCTGCATCGTTTCAAGGTCAAAATACAGCAGGTTGTCTTCCCCAGCTCTCGTCAGACTGACTTTCAGATATTTATTTGAGGTGGAAGAAGCCAGATGGTTTTGCTGGTGCAGCCATCAGCATATTAGCCTGGTTCTTGTGAGTTATGTGGATCTGTAATTTAAAAAGGAAGAAGATATTCTCATTGTTTTGTATAAAAGGGTCTAAATTAATCATTTCATAGTGGCATGCTGATACAGGGGATATATATCATAAAGATGATTTGGACATTAAGTGGGACTTTACCTCTAAAGTAAAACCCTCTATGAGCTTTAAAAAAGATTTTCCACTTGAGGTACATCCAGCCAATACAGCAAAGTGATAATATTATTGTCTTATAGATAATGTTTTGACTCTTGTTTCTTAATTTGTTTCTTGAAACACTTACAGTACATGGAGGCTGCATCCAGGGCTCCCCGTCGATTTGCATAGGCAGAGGTTTGATCGTCCTTCACAGAGGAGAAAGAGTAAGAGATGTAATTGTAACTTGAGTTGCTAATTGTAGGTGAAAGTACTTGTTTAACATGACTGTAAAGCAGGTGATAAAGCATAGAAATTCACTTAGCACTAGTTTTGCAAACCCAAAGCTATTGTGTAAGCCTGACTAAAACTGGATATTTTAACAAAAATGTATTGATCTATTTTAGACCAGCTGAAATGTTATAACACTGATACATTGTACGGTCTGTTCTCAACAATCTTCTCTTCAAAGCAAATAGAAACGATGCAGTAAATGACATTTGCAAAACTGTCACTGTTTGTGACATCATATATATGATCCTATCAGCTGTTCTTTTCATGCACCTAGAGGTTAAAGCACGTACTTGATGGTTATTTGGGAAGTCTGTGCCAGTCTGTGTCCAGCACTCTTCCATCCAGTGTAGATCTGTCCCATCTCAATGACCCCCTCCAGACCCACTACCTCCAGACGCTTGTCGGTCATATCTGCAGAGTGTGAACACACACAAGAAGAAATGGATAAAGATAAATGTTAGTAAAAAATGTAGTGAGAATGACAAACAATGAGACAGACAAAGCCAAACATGATGGAAGTGATGTGAGGGAATCTAGTTATTAGAAATCATCCAGCTGTCCAGGTCTCACCTTGTGGGACAGACTTAAGAAGCTCGAGGTCGGTGATGCATTCGCTGTGCTCCACCTCTGTCATGGTGTCTGACTTCTTGGTCTCGCCCCACAGGTTGGAGCCACCGTACATGCTGGGGATGTTGAGGACGGCTATGCCTTCCAGAGACAAGCTGCTCAGGTCCAATACTCTGCCACAGCACTGATGGAGGAAAAGAAAAGTTGTTCAGGAGGTAAACTGTAATGTTCTAATGACTTTTGATGACCATCTGATTGGACAGTCACAGGACTCTGTTAGAAAGTCTTACTTCAATCATGAGGCAGTCTTTCAGCCTCTTGCAGGAGGAGGAGATTGTCTCAGAGGTAGCAAACTCTAAATACATGAGTTTGTTTTTCATTCTTAAAAACAAAAGAGCACAACAATTAAATTAAAAAGATCTGCTTCAGTTTCTATTTTCACTGGGGCAGCTCTGTGATACTCTCACCTGCTGTTGAACCTCCCGGGGTGTTTCTCTCTCATGGTGTGGAAACGATGAGCAATAGAGGCGTCCTGCTCTCACAGACAGAAACGCAATCATATTTAACATGAAAAAGTATGTTTCATAACACAGATAGTCATACTTGATGCAGGGACACTTTTCACATGTTTGTAAATGATGAAAAGTTCTTTGTGGACAGGGCTTAGCTTGAGGCACAACAATACAAAATACATGTTAGCTAATGCTGCCAAGCAAGGTGTTTTTGCTTGTATAAGGAACTTAGCAGGATATTTAGCAGGTCTCTCTGAAAAGGGGGTCAAAAGGACTGTTTTAAGTGGACTGAGGTAATTCAGGGATGACATTACAGCATTGCTGCATGTTTCTATTTGCTGTTCAGTTAGCTTCCACACAGTTTTAAGTCTAACATTCAAATGCGATGTGGCATAGCCACCTGCCACCAGTTTGGTGTGTCGCTGCTGCCATTTGCTCCTACCATCTGACCTGTTGCAGGTTTTGAGCAATAAAATGCAGATAAAGTTACAGTGAGGCTGTGTAATATCAAACTACCATGATCAGAGTGTAACGGCACAGACCTATAGGCACTGACCTGTAATCAGAGGCTGATGGTGCTAGCATAGCTAATGTTAACCACACTGTGCAAACCAATTTTGAATTATTCTTAATTACTGTTTGTCACAGGTATGTCTATGTTTTAGTTTGGTGTAAGTTTTCATTTCATCTCCTCTGCCTTGAGTCTGCTTCACTCAGTGTGTTCCTGTGTGATCCTTGTGTTCTGCATTTTAGCTAAGCCTGTTTCCTGTTTCATCTTGAAGTTTTTTTCTTGTTTTACTTCCTGTCTTGTCTGCCCTGATTGGTTTACCTGTGTCATTGTCTCACATGTCCCTGGTTTGTCTCACCCGTGTCTCATTACCCTGGTGTTTCTAGTCTCTGTGTTCTCTCTTGTCTTTGTTTGTTCATACGTCCATGTCACGTCCTTTGTATAAGTTCATTTAGCTGATGGTGTTTTTCTTTGTAGATAGTATTGTTTAAGTTTGAATTTCTGAGACTGTTTTTTTATTATGAGATTTTTGGTTTAAATGAACGTTTTTGTCAGTATCTACATCTGAGTACAGCTCCTACTTTCTCTCAATTTCTGACAATGTCAGCTTGTTTACTTTACTGTTTACTTACAAAATCCACAATCCACAGAATTTTTTGTTGATTTCATTTGTTTTATCAGAACTTGGTTTGATCATATTTGCACCTGTGGGAAACAGGAGTTTGGTGTATATAAAAGTGAGCCAAAGCCCCTGATTTTTTTTTGTTCCCGAGTTTGGTTCTTTAGTCAGCACAAGAGTTTGTTTGAGAAATCATACACTCCCACACCAAATGAAATATTTAGTAAAGTAAACCAAAGTTTGTCCAAACCTAATCAAAAGTGTGCGGTGTTGATTCAACTTCTATCAAGATCCAAGAGTGACACTGGACCAAATGAAAATGATAAATGGGAGCAGATTAGACTTCCTGGCACTCATTAACCAACCTCTTTTAGAAATCTGTGCCTCATGTAACAATATTGATGCAAAATGTTTGCCTCCAGTTTTGCTTTGCTTTGTTCCAGGCTAATGTCACATCACTTGTGACAATGGTTGTAAAAAGATCTCACAGAGTCCAAATCTGTGGCGTCTTTTCCACTTTTTACTTCATTCTCCCTCTCATTTTTCATCCTGCCTGCTGTCCTGCTGTAATAACGGCAAATGCCAAAGGCTTTATTTAAACACCCATTTTCTGTCAGAACTTATGACGTGGAGTGTGATGTTTCTTTTGTCAAACAGTAACTCACCACCCCTATAGAGAAATAGTTGTTGATGATCTCATATGGCACAGGGTCTCCAGCCTCCTGTGGGTCTTCTGGAATCACCTGGATGCTCCAGCGGTCCATCGCGATCAGCTCACTCGCTTCAATCTCCTTCAGGATTTCTCTCAAATCTGAACCTTCATATCCTGTCAAAAGAGAATTATAAGATCTAAAAAGCATATGACATAGGATGAGAGAGTAAAAGTTTAACTTTTTTACCTCCTCCCCAGCGGAGACAGCGAGCCAGGTCATTCCCAGTGCCCAGTGGCAGGACAGCAACAGGAGGATGCACCTGCAAGTCTGCCTTGTCTGAAACCACAGGAAAAACTTGCTGCTTTAAAGGTCAATTATCGCCTTGTTTCTCTTAAAAACTGCAGGGACATACAGCACCTATGGCATCCAGGAGCCACCCAACAGTGCCGTCTCCTCCACATGCCAGGATCCTGTAGTCACGTAGATTGCGGAAGAAGTGAAGTCTGAAGGGAGATGATATCAGTCTGAGTAAAATAAAGTCTGACTGTTTGTCTCACAATTGTGAACATATTCTGTACCCTGGTGCAGGACCTCCGTCGGACAGGTTATACACCTGACGAGGGTTCAGCAGGTACTGAAACTTCCTCAGAACTCTGTCGGAAACATAAACAAAACATCACTGAAGCTTTTAAAGGCAGAAAGTAACATGAGAACTTTTCTAAGACAAACACATCTTGCTTTTATGCTCCCTACCTTTCTCCCTGCTTTCCTCCACTTTTTGGGTTAACAAACACCAGCAGTGGGTGGGTGTCAGGAATTGGAAGAATCTGAAGAAAAATACACAACAGCTGAAGATCTAATGGTTTATGCAACAGAAAGACAGATATGTAAGGATGAAAAGAATCAGGCAGTGAATCGGTCTTCTCCACACTCCACACAATCATTGAGTAAAAGATATTTTAAAAATCTGAAGCTTTTGAATTTAGACTTGCTTTTGAAACTGTTCATAGATATACAAAAAAGTCATGTTTGGTTCCTTTATCAATATTTTGACTTTGTGTGACTCTTTCATCCATCTGTGTGTGACATTCTTGAAATGAGATATCAACAGTAGGTTATTTCTTATACTGAACTAATAAGGGTTGGAAAGTCAAAGTCAAGAGACATTATGGCCATCCCTTGCATATGATTTTAATATCAAAATAAAGATATTAGAGATTTTCTCAGAACTTAACACACATGTCCATTCTGACCATGTGCAATGTGGAGGTCACTGGTCAAGGTCACAGTGACTTCAAATCTGCACCATTGACATGCACTTAGCAGAGATGGAAAATGTAAAAAAAACACTTGAAAAGTTCAGTTACTTTGACTCAAACTAGCACTTAATCCCTGAATCTGGTCTAGTAAGGGAAAATGAATGAATGAATGAAAACTTTGTTGCCCCTATGGGATTTTTCTTGGACAGAGAGCTAAAAACACAAAACACATCAACAACCATGCAAGAAAGCACATGACAGCATGAAACAGTTAGCCAAGAGTTTTAAGAATGTAAACAATTGTATTCAATACTTAGAGAAATATATCATAACTCCATGTAAGCCAGATGTCTGAAGTGTAATGTGCCAAGCTCATGTTGTGAGATCCGAGCATCTTTAGCAGCTGGCTGCTCTGTGGCATAAAGGATGTGAGGCCTCTTTAAGTCTCCATTCAGTGCAGTGTACCTGCATCCTGATTTTAAGAGTTCAAATTCATACCAAATGTCCTGCTGTGGATCTGCCGTGATCTTGTTTGCCAAAGCCAGTGTGTGTTGGTCTGTCAGGTGCAATATGCTGCCTATTTGATCCACAGTTATCGTGTGCCTTTTTCTTTTATTGGCAATTGTTCTTATTTTAAAAGGAGAATGCTCCTGCCCTACACTGAATTGAATTAGCATTCATCACAACTCAAAGTGATGAGCATTTTGAGTACAATTTCTCATGTAATATAAAAAGGATGGCTGCCTGTGTGTGAATAGTAAACCAGTTTTTTGTTTTTGTAAACAAAAATACAGTATGATACAACATCTGACCAAACAGCAACCTCTGGTTCTAAAAAATGGAGCCTATGTCGAGGTGCCAGAAGCTGCAGTTTCTTGTGGAAGGCTGCAGACACACCAGAAGTTACATAATTGTGAATGGAAAAGATCACACAATAAACACAATTGAAGCCTGGTACAGTATATACTAAAGCTAATGCCTCTTACTGCAAGAGGTGATTTTTTTTAAGTCACACCTATTTTGATTTTACCAAGGATTTCTGGTTTGGATGGTTCGGAGCACGATTGTCATGTCTATACATGCACATGGGGTGTTGCTATTGTTCAGACAACCTGATGTCCTGCCTCAACTCAACCTCTCTGTCAGTTGGTTTGTTGGTTGATCTAAAGTTTTCTTAGAAAGGTTTTTAAAGTAGGTGTTCAACAGTGTCAGAAGACTTGTTTTGTTACCTAATAGCTGATTTTATATTACTCTGACCAAAACGATAACATAAAATAACCTTGTACCCTGTTTGGTGATTCTGGTGCCTTTTTTTATTCGTACATCTTCTACTTCTGGAAGCAGAGTGAAACATTATTCTTGTAACGAAGTGATGTGGCATTGTAAGGAAGGGGTAGGAGCAGACAAGATTTCCACTTCCTTTTGCCCATTATCAAACTTGTGTTCATATTCTGTATGTTTCACACTGTTTTGATGAATTTTTTGCACTGTCCCACAAGATGTAATGTATTTTTGATCATGTTCAAATAAATTAAGATAAAGTCAAATACAAAACTCATATACAGTTAAACAAAAGCATAGTCAACTTTTTGAGAACATGAAAAAAGCTGCAGGTTTACCTTTGTTGCAAACTTATTCACCTTTTCTTATAAATCTGTCATCAAATGAACAAAGATTCTTGAATATCGGTAAAATTGGAGAGTTTCTTTTACAGACTAGGTCTGAATAGGTCTGATGGCTTATACAGACCATCAAACAGAAAACACAAATGTGTTTATTGGGAGAGGTACAAAAGAGTGGGAAGATTTGATAAGAACAAACCTGCAGGACATGACCATCAGGAGTGACGTTCAACAAGCTGGTGTCCTCCTCCTGCAGAACAATCAACCAACAAACATAAAATTAACAAATAATGGAGCATTTACAAATGATTTTTTACAGGGCTAATGTGAACCTTTGAGACGGTGTGTATCGCCCATGGAGGCAGTATGTGATCTTTAAGAGGTCCACAGTCACAGGTTGGTAAACCAGAATCAAGACATTCATCATGACGCTGTGGAAGAGAGGAGATAACACTCAGGCAGTACTGAGAAAAGATCCTCTGTGCAATAGTTTAAAACAAAGAACAGCACTCCTCACCATCTCCTGGCACCACACACAACGTCTCCCTGCTAAGGTTTTGATCTTCTTGTGGCAGACCTGACACTTGGTAGAGTTACAGTCAGCTCGGATCCAGTCGTGAGAAGCTACCTGAAAGATGAACGGCAGATAAAATGTAGTTACATAAGAAGCTGTGATCCAACACTTGTCTTGTTTTGTCAAATTTCTCTTTTACAATCAGATATCCCTGCAGCACGCTGGCAACACGAACCTCCCAGAGCAGATAAAGAAAAATTGGCAGATTCAGTGCTATGATTCATTACAGATAATTTGAGTCAGTCATCAGATTCTGGCAGCTGCACCGGAAAAGCTGCATGAAGATCATTGTCCTTGCTTATGCAAAATTAGGACATGTAACAGATGTACAGAGCAGACTGTAGGATGTAATCTATGACTAAAACACTGATTGGCTTTAGTTTTAACTGAATAATCCACTGAAATATTCCTTCATATTCAAGTATTTGTTGCTTGTAGGCAGAATTCGGTCAAAAACTAAGTAATCAATATTTTTTCACAACATTTATGAAAATTCAAATTGAAAACAGTATTACAAGAAAACTTATTGATTTTAACCTGATTTAATACAACCCTTTTACTAGCAATAATTGCAACTGACTCATTGTTTGCTCTCTACTTAGTCCTCTTACTAATCAGAGAAAATGTTGCCACGGTACTTATTGTTTAAAAAACTTTCCCCTAAGCCAAGTCTTTCTGTCTATGGGGGTCAAATTATGACCATGATTTCTATTTTATTATTCCAATGTAGTTGAAAGATGGGTTGTCCCCATCATAATCCATGAGTATTCCCATAGTGGTCATTAAATACAGGTTGATTAGGAATAATCTCTTCTTTGGATGAGACTCTGCGGACAGCCCACTCGCCGTCCAACTCACCAACAATCACAAAGAATAATTAGTCATGTTCAAAGTTAAGAGAATGTGGACTGACCATATGTGAATATAAGTAGCTCTAATAGTTCATAACAGCAATCTTACATCATATTGACAACTTTAGCATACTGTAATATTGAAAATACTTATACATAACATCAGCTATCTAGTGTTAACGTCACCTTACAGCTTAGTTACTGCTGGTATAGAAAGAGCATCAGGGTAAACACAGTCAGTTGATCCAGTTTAATCTATACAAGCATGTTACTAATGTGCTGGGAAGATGAGCAGATATAATGAAGGCAAGACCTTAGTGTTAAAATGTCATTTATCAGACACTTTTGTCCAAAGCAACATACTGTACATCAGAGAGTAAGTGCAACACAAGCAAGAATCTGAACCTGAGGAACAGCATTTTTGCAAAAAGCTACAAGTCTATTTGGTCAAAGGTGCTGCCATTTGAAGTATTTTGACAAGTTTTTGGAAATTTCAAGTTTCTCTAACGTAATGTATCTTGTTTTCACATTTCATTTGGGCCAAATTTATAAAAGAATCAAATTAAAGTTTTGTCAAAATTTAAAATGGGGAGAGCTCTGATCACGAGAGATTTGTTTGACTAAAATGTTGCAACCAAGGAGGGCAGGACGTGACAAAAGGACAATTGTTCGTCCTTCTACTATTATAAGAATAAAACTACTTAATATTATCATAGCTGCTGTCTTTGATTCTGGGAAGTTAAATGTATCTCACAATGATGTATTGAGGGTATTATTAAAAAAAAAAAACACCTCGGTGAACCAGTACTTGTGCATTTTTTGCAATGTAATAAAGCCAATGAGGTATCTATCTATCTATCTATCTATCTATCTATCTATCTATCTATCTATCTATCTATCTATCTATCTATTTGTTATGAACCATAATTCTTAACAGTTTTAGTAAATTGCTGGCTCTGTTCTGAAACCAAATGTGTATTATCTGTGACTTGATTTTGAATTTCTGTCATCAGTCAGGACATTTTGAGGAACTGTGAGTTGTTATAAGAATCAGTTCTTTGTTTGCTTGTTCCTTTTAATATATTTAGCAGACTCAGCCTCTGTTTTTAAAAGATGTAACAATAGAATGGGATAGCAGTGGCCCCAAGGTTAGCTCATGCACCCCACATCAAAACATGTCTGTGGCTCCTTCCATACATGCTAATCTCTCATCCCAGATTCTTCTATCCACTGTACTGTCTCTCCATCAACAGCAGAAAAAGCTGACCCAAAAATAAATTTTCATCTAAACTACAAGTTGAAAAAACACAATCAATCATGTCAGAAACTAAAAAATAAATTGTCCTTACGCCAATGTCCTTTTTAGCTTTGACAAATGTCCGAGCACAGGGCTCAGGATTCTTGTTTGCGCACTGGTTGTGGACAATGAACTTGCAACCTGCAGAAGAAAAACAGAGACACTTGGTTATGTTGCAATAAGTAGTCTGTACTCATTGGAAGCTCCATTAACAACAGAAACACAGAAAGTAAACCTCCTGTGTGAAGCACTTGGCTGCCCCCTGCTGGCAGCTGAGACTCTTACAATTGCAGCAGAGTCCCTGTTTCCCCAGGCCAAGCAGCATGCTCTGACAAACGCCGCAGTACACCGGCTTGTTGAAGTGTTTCATCCTCCAGATGTGCTGCCCATCCCTCTCCGTCATCTTACAGCACCAGAGAAACAACAATAAATAAATACAGAAAAACACAAATTGGTCAAACTTAAACTGTTACACTGTGACTGCAGAAAGGCTTGAACAGGACTCAACCAACACACTTTTAAAATCAACATTTTTTTATCATCTATCTGAGACCCAAAGCAAAGAAAAATTAAGACAATTTTAAGTAATGTAGAGCAAAAGGTAATCAATGCAGGTGCAGTGCTACTTTTTGTAGCACTTTTAGGGTCTGTATATAAGTAATTAATTAGCATGATATTAAGTAAAGTTAATGGTGAATATGCAAAACCTAAAGTGTTATTTTTTTGTATTGAGAGCTACAATCAGAAATTTTTAATTTAATAAAAAACAAACAAGCTGGGGTGCTAAGAATTAATTTAGTAGCATGATATCAAATCCCTATGCTCTCCCAAGAGGGGAAGTGAGACTGGCATGAGAGAGCACGAGAATGAATATCAAAAGAAAACCTTTTAATGCTTACTGACTGTACAAGAGTTCTAATGCTGCTGTCTTTTTCTGTTTTCTGAAGCAACCCTTAACCTCTACAGCCCCAAAGTACCCGATTTTGGAAACGCTTGCACACGCTCCAACGAAAACGGAAGAAAAAGTGATTTGTCGTTGAACTGTTTTCAAAAATCCTCACCTGACCATATTGTTATAAAACCTCTCTAATTTTTGTCTGCATCACTGTATAACAATATCCCTGTGCAGAGATGATGTAAAAATATGTCATTATATTTTTTAGCAACTTACAGCCACTCCAGCATCATTGTAGAGAGATATTCACAATAACAAAAATTGTTTTTTTTTAGGCGAGGATGAAATTTTCAAATTATTCTGACTTCTATCTTCATTTTCTCTGTCCCAGTAATACATAAACTGATAATTACACATCTGGGAAAATCTCTCAAGTGTTACTTTTATAATGACACCAAAATAATTTAAGTAGACTTTGGAGTTGCAGGGATACACTCTTTTCTTTATGAGCAGACAATTGGACTTGAGTCATAGGGACTCGGACTCAAGGCGACGTGAGCCGCTAATGAGACAGCTTGCAACTCGAGTCGGACTCAGGAGGTAAAAACTCGAGACTCGACTCAGACTCAGGAGAAAATGTCTCCAAACTCGACCTGACTTGGGACAACATGATTCGGAAAATTGCACGCACTCAGGCTTTATATGAAGAGCCAGACAGGAGATATACGCTGCTCTTTCCTTTTAGGTTCACTTTATTAATGCTCCATTCACAGTACACTTCTCCGTCACCTATTGTTGTCCAACACACGACACAGTAGTACACACATACGTTCCTACCACAAACCCGCCTCTGCTACAGTGATGATCAGGGGCAGGGTGCGCGGGAGGCAGGTTTCAAATTGGCAACCACTATGTCTTCTGTGCCCAAAGTTATTTTCTTTGCATATAAAGAATTTCAATCAGATGGAAAAAGAAGACACGCCAAGTGCACGACCTGCAACGCTTCAATAAGCAAAAAAGAGGGCACAACATTGAACTTTATCCACCACCTGAGGACACATGAGGCCAAATAAGTGAAACCTGCAAACGTTAGCCAGGTAGCTAATGCTCCTGCCATAGGTCAATATGGCAGGAGCATTAGCCCGACCAGTGTGCTCAATATGGAGCTAGCAAAGCTAACATTAGTAAAGAGAGTGTACGTGTGTTGTATGTGTGGGAAGATCAGGTTTCTCTATTCAGGATATAAATCTGAGTGCTTTTTGGATGGACCGGGGAACAATGGTGAGGGACTCAACCCGTCATAACCTGTGACTCGACTCGACTCGACTCGACTCGCCCACAACAGAAAAACTTGGGACTTGCTTGAGACTCGGATCAAATGACTCGAGACTTGCTTGGGACTCGGATCAGAGGGGACTTGGGCAGTTGTCTGTTTATGAGTATGTCATTATCAAGCAGAAAGCTTAAAAAGGGGCTGGGGGTGTAGAAGTTAAACAGCCTCAAATATTGGGATCAAATATATTCTTAATCAATCAATCATTGTTTCTGTAGTGCCAGATCATGAACTTGTCCTCAGCACAAATTTCACTATTAAATTGAATTTTAGTAGGTTAGCTCCTTGAGATGTGACCCTTGTTTTCAAGAGGGTCTTCTTCTCTATATGGTTGTAAAGTTAGTTATTATTACAGACAGTGAGACATATCACAAACAGAAGCAAGAATTTTAAAGACTTAATTGTTAAAATTCAAGAATGTTCAAAGCTCAACAAATCTGAAACGAAACATGTAAGAGGAGATGTTGATGGAAATAAGGGAAAATGAGGAATCCATTTTTCTGTCACCTTGAGTCCAAGCAGAACGAGTAAAGGCACATTATTCATGCCGCCCTTCACCCACTCCTCCAGAGTGACCGTCCCGCTGTTATCCACATCGATGGCTGTCATCATGTCCTTCAGCACCTGTTCAATCACAAAAACAAACATTCTTAATCAAATTTCTTATTCTGTTTAGTCTCAGCTGCCATAATGAAACTTGCTTTTTAGTTGAACAGACTGTAATTCGTCTTCAAAAAAGTTGCAACAGCCATATTTTAAGATCTTCCTTTTCTGAGAGTAAGCTATTTCATGGTTAAATAAAATGCTTATGAAGGACTTTGAATGGGACCAGTCATACCGGTCTGAGTTCAGTCACATCCCAGCCCAGGTAGTTGGCAGCTCTCATCATTTGAGTAATTATACGATCCACCTCCTACAGGAAACAAAACAGGGATTAAACTGTCAGTGGGTCAACTCAAGGCTATCCTTGTATTTTTTACTACAGTTCAGATTGTTTTAAAGGATGAGTATTTTGTAGCACACTAGGGCAAACTCAATTCAGATGGCCATAACAGCCCATTAAAAGTATTAGAGATGGGCAGACGAACAACTTACGGAGCTGTCCAGGAGCTTGTTGCAATCTTTGTCATAAAGTTTGAAAGTAACTAGAAAGAAAACACAGTCAGTGATCTTATTTTGTTGTTTTGTTTAAACTCTTCTGTGTTGATGAAAACATATGTATTGCTTATCAGTGTTCATGACTGTTTCAATGTAATGTATGTGGAGTAAAGTGTTCAGAATGTAAATAACACCTACATTCAAGTTTCTCTCGTGGCTGTCCCTCCTCCAGCACAGAGAAGTAACAGGACACATCACGCAGGAAGACCCCACCTGGAATATAAAAAAAAAGAAACTTGATTCAATTTAAATGTAATCAAAACATTTGACATTAACTTTTGACATTGGTGTGATTTATTTAATTTATTATTGTATATAATTTCTGCCATGCATTACAAACCATAGACACATCTGTATGACTGACTCCAAACACTCGCCCCATACTCGTAATTAAAAGAAAACTACACTTTTAATAAAGTACCTTCTCTGGGCTGGGGGCTTTTGAAGGACCCATCCTGCTCCACATGCTGAAAATAGCGAAACAGGCGCTGACAGAAATGAGCGGGTAAGTCCTCCACTTCAAGGTAGGTCTTCAGAAAAAGACAGAAGCCCACTGCATCTATGCACTGCAAAGGAAAAGAATGCACATTACTGGAGAAAGTTGCAGAACGCCATGTAAAATGGATCATTTTTATTGATGATAATTTTTTAGTTTTCAGAGAACTTCTTTTTATGTGATTTTTTTATGCATTTTGTACCTGAATTGATAGGAGAGAGACAGTGGATAGCCTTATGAAAGTAGGGGAAGACACTCTGCAAACTGCTTAGAGGCTGGATTTGAACCCGGACCGGCAGAAGTATATATATGGGACATGCCTGGTTGCTAACCACTCCACCAAACCAGCACCCCCAAAGAACTATAACTTCTGAATAATTTTCTAACGATAACCCAAAATCTTCTGGAGACACCCAGAGAAACTATCTGTTTTAAGCCTTGCTGCATGAATGAGAACAGAGGTGGACAGGGTACGAGCAAACTGTACTGGAGTAGAGGTAGACTTTCTCTCATGACATTTATTGCAGTTGGAGTACAATCTTCACATCAGGGCTTAATTTTTGTTCAAATATGATCTGCTATTTTTCATCCTGAGAACTGAGACTTGTGGTCTCTTAAATGGTTCTTATTTGCATAATTCAATGTTCTTCAAGGGCACAAATCTCAGCATTGGCAAGTTATTGTGTAAGATGTGTAAAACTGTCCAATCTTGCACTGTTGAAAAATCTTCACAAAATCATGCATCCACCTTGACACAACTGAGTCACCACCAAAATTGAGATGCTTGTCTATTGTGCAATTAAACACATTCTCTGGAAAAATCATCTAATTCAGCTGAGAGCTTACTCAGCAGCAGTATCAACAAAAAAGTGGGAAACTGTCATGCAGTGTTAAGAAATCTTTTTTTTTTTTTATTCCTGTATCCACATCCAGATTTGGACATCGCCAAAATCAAACTGATTGGTCCTTGGCCCATGTTCGATCTATTGTTGAAAATGCCATGAATTTCCTTTTTGCATACAAACAAACCAACACGTAAACAAACAAACACTAGAAAACAACATAACCTCCTTAGCTGAGGTAATAACCTCCCTTTTAAACAAGTGTTATCACTTTTGAAGATGTGTACCTCTCCAATGGTGTGCTGGGCAAGTCGTCCTCCAGGGTGAAACTCTTTCATCACATCCTTCACCCTCAAACTGCTGTCTGCAAACAGGGCAACAAGTGAAGGGAAAAATGTTACCTAAGTACCTATGATAGTGTTGATGCATTTGCTCCATTCAGTTATTACCCAGGCCCTGTGTGCTGAAACAGAACAAGAGCGTCACTAATTATGGACATGGATGTACAGAGTGTATCTGACATGAAATGTGCTCCCAGCTCTCAGAGTCAGAGCAGGTGTAATTATCCATCCAGCCATTAGCCAAAAGTGCAAAGTCTCTCCCTGACCTAACACTAAAAGCCTATACACCGATTTCATTCCTCTCATCCATCATAGGAATATTTTTAGCCTGTCCCTGTACTGCAGGTCAATCAGAGTGTGCATTATCTCAGATCCTCAAATGCATAACATGCACGTACAGTCCGGATGTATCTGAGTTTTTATAATAGTGCTTAATAAAAAAAAATTGAAGTCTTAAGATCATTTAATAGCTCATTTTAAGATGTGAATGTCCAGATAAAAGTCTGTCTCAAAATGTACTAATCTAAATGACCGACTCTTCAGTCTCAGTAACTTGAAACTTACTGAACTGTCTGGATTAAGGTCTCAGAGGGTTTGCGCCACAAAAAAATGTTGCGGAGAGAACCCACACATGCTCAGGGTGAACATGAAATGCAGAACGTCCCTGACAGGCCTGTGCTCAAAATATCCATACGGCAAAATATTGTATCGCACTCCTTTGGGATACGTGTATCGATACGGATTCTACAGAATCGATACGGCCTAAATATTTTGACAGTTGTTGTAAATACATTTTGGGTAATGTTAACAGTGGCACAGTTCAAGGTAGAAGACGAGCTACATAATGAAGCATATGTTCTAAATTTGAACTTAGGTCTACCATCTTTGAGGATCTGAAGTTATGCCTCTCAAGTTGTAGAACCACTTAAAACTCATCCTTGTTCTTTTTCTTCTTATAAGAAAAAACTAAACTTGTCAAGAATTTTGCTTCAAGCATAGTCAATGTTCACAATTTACGTGTATCGGCATACGTATCGTATCGTGAAGTTGCTGGAAATACCCAGCCCTAGTCCCTGACCACTACAGGGATTGATCAGCAACCTTCTTACTGTGAGACAAATGCACTACTATACCACCCTAGGTTTCAGTTACATTAATTACATTTACCTTGAAGCTTAAAGAAAAGTTAAGTATTTGAAGCTGGATTGTATGAGGTACTTGACAACAGTCAGCAAAGTGGCTGAAAGGGCTTCCAGCAGTGCCGCACCTTTAGAGAATGAGCTCAGATAGTAGAAAGTACACTGCTGTTAAAGGGTACACCTATTTTGCATGACAAGCAACGGATCCATATTGAATACAATGTATGATTGGGCGATACATGTCAGAACGCTTCATCAGAAAACTTCATGGGTACAGGCTTGCAGGTAATAGGTAAAGAAAAAAAATTATGGTAAGCGCGGCATCAACAGCAAAAGAAACATCATCGTCACTTATCACTCATTTAGACTCATACTGATGAAAAACTGACCATTCAAAAAACTGTCACCCAACCGTTCATTTAATCCAACATAGTTCATGACTAATTTTTACGTAAAACTCACAAAATTACACAAAACAGCTGTACCCATAAACAACAGAGTACTTCTCTGGTACTTCAAAAATACTGAACTGTCCCTTTAACAAAATAAGTGTATTACATTCATCATCAGTACTTCTGTCTGGACATAATGTGATGACATTCTTTCCATGAGGTTTTGTGATGGGAGTCCCATGACTTTAATGGTGTTTACGGTGTATTAACGAGTGCAAGTACATGTGACAAAGTATCATATGTCAGATTTTTGTAAAACATGCTCTTCATCAGCAACATTTTTGTAACTTTACTATATTAAAGTGTTGTGGTCAAGGATCAAACTAGAAAATAAAAAAAAAAGTGTTATCCAGAATTTACTTTGAGAAAATGCTCAAATGAAAGGATAAAACTGAAATGTTGATTGGAAGAGACATTTAACTTTTTCTCGATAGCATTTTATTCATTTATTGGTTATTATTTAGATAAAACACCGGCTTACAGTATACATAAAACTGAAAATCAAATGCACGTATAATAGTCTTTGAGGCAATCTGTGGCAGGCTTTGAGAGAATATTTGGACTGCATTGCTGCCATTCTGTTTTTTTTTTTTATCACAGTTTTTTTTTATTAATTTCATTTCTGACCTTTTAAAATTGATAGAAACAAATCCTCTTTCTCTCATTATTTCTCTCCCATCTGACCTTAAAACTCCATCGTAGGAATTAAAGTATTGATATCAACAATTGAAGTATCACTGTTTTCATAAGTACACTTCTGGTATTAATGTCAAATACCAATATCAATATCAAATAAGCACTCTGACAGGAAAAGTTCATCTTTGGAATTTTATGGACTGTTTCCGGTCATCCTCTGGTTCTCCGTGCCAAGACAGGGCCACTTTCACTATCGCTGTCATGTGACTTTGGAAACCAATTAGACACATTGTAGAAGAGAGCTCAGCTTACAGACAGACCACGTAACACTGCTTTGTGCTAAATTCATGTAGGAATGACAGAAATAAATTATATTATATTTTCATGCAGTGCTACTTTCCAATAATATACCCTACATTTGTGTTTTAAATACTGTTGCATGGATTGTGTTTAATTTATGACAACTTATAAACCAGCACAACACAGGCCTGAACTAGTAAAGTTTTTTATTACCTCCACTAACGAGGTTATGTTTTCGGGAGAGTTTGTTTGTCCGTCCGTCTGTCTGTCCGTCTTTGAACAAAATAACTCAAAAAGTTATGGACGGATTCTGATGAAATTTTCAGGAAGTGTTCAGCATGGAAAAAGGAAGAATTGATTCATTTTTGGCGTTGATCCGGATCAGCGTCTGGCCGCCATGACGAAAAATGTGATTTTTGTGAATAACTACTGAAATAAAATAGATGTTATTATGAATCCAGTTGCTAATGGTATGTTTCCATGGTCAAAGAAGGTAGGACTAATATTTATGGTGAAAATCACAATATGGGAGAGGACCGTGGTGCTGACGGAGGTCTGCGCTCTCCGAGTGCTTTTCTAGTTTGTGTTTGTATTTGTGGAAAAAATATCGGGTCATCCAAAAACATTGCTCACTAACACCTTTGATAGTGGAATATCTGCTATTTTTTTCTCTGAATGAAGACTTTAAACTAAACACAATTTAAGATCTGATGGTCTACAGTTTGGACTACAATGAAAACCTTCAAAAAACACTTTATGTGAATTGCAGGAGATGACTGGTATGGGTCTCAATATTGAAAAGATGACGGCAAAAAATATTATTATGTATGGAGTTGAAAAAAGTCTGGTATCGCCCATCACTACTCCACTGTATTTAAGTAAATGTGAATAAAAAAGATGTAGGTTCAAAACATTAGGAAGCTTCAGCAAAACACTCGTACCTCATACCTACCTCATCAGTATCATAAGTCCTGAGTGAATGTAAGGCTCCCTGAGCTTTGTCCACCATGTCCTCTCTTTATACGTCACTCACTGACTGTAAAATCACTGAAGCTTAAATAGTACCAAGTGAAAGTGTGAGACTTACAATCCATGTAATGCTGCAGCTGAATAAAATCCACAGCAGTCAGACACCCCTCAGTGTCATCGGGGGAGGCCATCCTGATGTGCTGAGTAAAAGAAAAGAGGAGAGACACAGTGAGGACAGGTAGAAGAACAACGCGAGGACGAGACGCTCCTCTTCACAGAATCTGCAGAAACATGACACAGTGCCTGTGTGATCAGTTCAGTTCACACATTGTTGCTGCAGTGAGTCACAACAGGTTTGCCTCCATTCTTTAGACTGTACTCGACAGTAGTAAGTCAAACACTCCTCTTTCGATGGACGCTGATCAAACACAGCGTCTGGTTCTTCATATTTAAACTGTCTGAGATATTCACTGCCAGCTGACCGAGGTGGAGAGATAACTAATTGGTGTATTATTGTGTTACTGTGATCAGGCGGCTTTTGTGCTCTTTTCTGAGTAGTTGTTTCAAAAAACACTTCTACTTTTATGCCTCTGCTAAGGACGTTACGTTTTTGGCATTTGTAATTTTGTTAGTTTGTTAGTTTGTTGACACCATAACTCAAATGTATGAACAGTCTTACTGAAGTTTTCAGGATAGGTCTGAACTAGATTTTGGGGTTGTTCCAGTTCAGCATCTAGATCCAGGATTGTTTTATTACGTTCTGTACCATCATGGAAAAAAAAAAAATGCTTCTGCCCATAACTCAACAAGTAATCATCAGCAAGCTTGGTAAAAAAAAAATGACAGAAGATAACTTCAGGACGGCTTCTACATTCTATCACACAACAAAGACTGATACATGTACTCAAAATGTTGGGGATCCACTGATCCACAATGCTTACATTTAAAGGACTCACTGGAATCTGGCAACAGTGAAACCTCAAATAACTATCACAATTTAATACTAGAAGTGCTCTAGAAGCACAAACCCCTGTCAATGCATTTTAAACGTTGTTGGGCAAATGACTGTAAAAAAAATAAAGTGGAAATCTGCCCCATCTCGCATTGTTAACCTTCTAAAAAATCTTTGATCCACATCCATAATTCAGTCACCACCAAAATCTTATCACTTAATCCTTGTCCCATGAACAACAATCACTGAAAATGTCACCCAGGCCTCTTCAGAAATTACTGAGACTTGAGCAAAAATGTGGAAAACTGCTCTTTGTTAGCAATAGTCACAAATCCTTTAAAAATTCCTGGATCGCCACCAAACTCATCCCTTTTTCATTGTGCCATGACTACAACTCACGCTCATGTGATATCCTGTTCATAAACTAATAAATAAACTAACCAATGCCAGAAAAACAGTACCTCCTGACAACTTTGTAAATGTTTTTTAAGGTTATTAAATAATTTGTTTTGGGCAGTACTGCACTGAGCTTATAATCACTTAGCATTTGTGTGTTTTTAGTCTAAGGCGAATAAAACAAATAGCTACACTAGTCAAAACTAGCCATGTATTCATGATGCAAACATTTGAATAACAATTTTAGTATCATAACACTGGGTTCTGAGATGATACTGGTTTACTCAGTGCTTATTCAGAAACAGGGTGTCCACATTGGTTGGTCACATTTTGTGTAAATAGTGTAAATAATCATATTATTTATGAGGATTTAAAATGTACTAAGTGAAATTCTATTATACATTAAGTATTCTATACGTATATGGTCAGATACATTATCCTTATTGAAAACTGTAAGCCACAGAGTGTACAAAGCACATTTTCACAAATGTCTATTGTATCCACTTTAACGTATATCTGAGCAAAATGCTACTCTGATATGGATCATTGTTAGTAAAAAATATATCTCATATACTGAAAGTGTACACACACACATTGTTTTTATGCACCAGACACATAAGTATGATCAAAATACTTAGTAAAAGAATAAATCACAACCCCTAAATATATTGCCTACAACAGTTAGAGTAGAGATGGCACGTTTATGGTGAAAAATCATACCATAAATAATATATTAAATTATGTTCTAATGTAGCTCACTGGTATTTGGACCACTTTCAATCCTTACCATGATTTTATTTTTCTTTTAATTTAAAGATATAATCTAACATGATTCTCTAAACTTTTAACCCTGTTAGAAGTTAATAACTTTTGCATATTGTGCATTTGTTTTGCTCTACAACCTGTTATTAAAGGCCAAAATGTCCCACTTGTGAAAATAGAAAAATGCACAAAACTATATTCACTAATAAGTGTTACAAAATTTACTCTCTTGATTGTATAAATCTTATTTAACTGGACTTCAGTGATGTAAAAGATGCCTGAATGTTACTTTGCAATGGTAAATGCATAAGAAATGGTGTTTTTGTTATTAAAAGTGTATAGAGATGTTTAAATATGTATGGCAATATGCTGCAGATACTACAAAACTTTACAGGGTCACCATCAGTCACTGCCCCTTTACAGCCCTCTGCCTGTACAGGACAGTGTTCCCATGGAGGTTTCCAAAATGTTAACAGTCACAAAATTCCCAGCTGTATATGGACTTAATGCACCTTAGCTACGAATAAAAAATGAAAACACAGTCATAAACAGGACCTGTTGTTGAATTTTAAATTTGTGGCCCTGATAATTCCCAGCCTAGGCCCACACCTGTCCTGCCACACCACTCTCCACTGCTTTACTCATCCCACAAATCAGTCTCGGCCACCGTAGGCACCGAATGATCCCATCAGTTTAATAAACATTATTGGGTGCAAACAGGTCAGAGAGCATCGATGTGACACAACCTTTATCATGTGAGCATCTATCACAGGATTATAATCTGCTGTTAGCTCTTCAGTCTGAGTCTCTAACTCTCAGTCTCTCTTTAAGTGCAGCTCAGGTGTTCATTCACAGGCTGGAGGAGGAGTGAACTTACCTCTGCGCTGCTCAGACCTCCGCTCTGCTGAATATTAGACCCGTCCCACACACGGAGCTCCACGACAGGAACTTTCTTATAGAGCGTGACGGCTGCCGCTGCTGCTGGGTAATGTCCGCCGCGGTATTAGCGGATATAAGGGATTAAGGATGGGCGGGGGCGGAGCTTACAGACACATAATTACAGTTAGTGGCACTGCCTCGCGCGCGCGCACTCAAACACACGTACAACTTGATAGGCACGCGCACCGCTGTAATTTATGATAGCCTCTTAGCGCGCGAACATATTTAGCCAACTAGAAATGCTGTGGCTTTAAACCCTTTTACCTCAATGGGCTTTAGGACGTCCAGCTCCAGCCCAGGCACGATGAATGAGCAGGTGTTTATGAATGAGCTGGAGGGTATTTTACTCCCTCTTGTCTTTACTGCACTTTAAAGTGTTCAAGCAAATATACAGAGGTCCAAGTTAAATAACAGAGTAAGCAATACAAAATAACAGATGCAGGAAAATACAGTTGGGATGCTCAGAGCCACAGAAAATACTGATAAAAATAACAGAGGTGCATTCATTTATGAGCTGGTTTCATATTCATAAATACAAAAAATAGCCTTTAGAGTCTCTATATCTGTATGAGTGTATAGAACATTTTCCTAGCTGAGTAGTCTGATAAATAACTATTCTTTATTCTTACAGTAACCTTGATTGAAGTCAAAAATATGTTATTCTACTTCTCTATAATATTCTATAGAGAAGTGGTTTTCAAACATTTTTCGTCCAAAGCACCAACGCATGGATCACAGAATTCACCATATTTATAATAGTGCAAATTAGCCCTTAACATGTTTTGCATAGTGCTGTCAGGCGATTAAAAAAATTAATCTAATTAATTACAGGATTTGTAATTAATTAATCTAATTAATCGCATTTTAATCTCATATCTGCTTAAAGTCCCCACATAAAGAATTTGAATTCTAGGACATTACAGAATTGTAGTGGATGATTCATCAAATGAACACACTAAAAAGAGAAGATTGTAAATCTACATTTTTATTGGTGATTGAATAAAACCAAAGTCAGGGCGTCTTGTCCAGAAAATTCTAAGCTCAATCAGGCAACTCAAATTACACTTTAAGTGTGTTTCATAAATCAAATTCAAAATAAGAAAAAGGTCAAGGACATCCAGAAAAACAATTAGGCCTGATGCATTATTAAAGAATGTAGTACAAATATAGATAAATAAATTCAAAAATAGAATAAGACTAAGTCTTAAATATGCCATTCCTGTTGTCACCTGGGCTTTGTTTGGTTTGACTAGCGACACATGTGTGAAGTGACGTGCCACTGCCATGTACGGGTCCTCCAATAATGGCCAATATGAAAATGTTTGTGTGCTATGATTAATCGCGATTAATTTTTTTAGTGCATTAATTTGCGTTGTAATTAATTAATCTAATTAATGCACTAAAGTGACAGCCCTAGTTTTGCAAGGGGTGGCACAGTGGCACAGCAGGTAGTCCACGTGTCTCACAGCAAGAAGGTCCCAGGCTCAATCCCCGGGTTGGACAGGGCCTCTCTGTGTGAAGTTTGCATGTTCTTTCCGTGCAGGCTTGGGTTCTCTCCGGGCACTTTGCTTCCTCCCACAGACCAAAAACATGCTCATTAGGGTAATTGGTGACTCTAAATTGGCCTTCGGTAGGAGTTTGAGCTAAATGGTTGTCTGTCTCCTTACATGGCCCTGGGATCAGCTGGTGACCGGTTCAGGGTGTGCCCCACCTCTCGCCCAATGGGAGCTGGGGTAGGCTCCAGCTCCCCCCTACCCCGAAAGGGAAAAGGGGTATAGAAAATGAATGAATGCTCTGCAAGATCTTATTGGTCTGTAAAGGTTTAATCATGCTTAATGTTGCATATTACAGACCAAACATTGTATCAAAATACACAAATATTAATTAAAACTTTGTACAGTTACAAAGTATTTACAAATGGGTAGGAGGGGGGCAGCTTCTTCCTCTATTTACTGCACTGGATGATCTTCCTTTGACAGTTCTACAGATATTGTCAAAGACTATAATTTGCAGGTGTTTAAGAAAATTAACGCATTTAAATAGAGATATTTATAGTTTTCACCTGTACGATTCCCAAGACACATTTTGACCCTCCTGAGACTTACCAGCACACCCGGCCCACCACACACTGGAACCTATTAGTCAGCCAGGTCTTTCTGTGTAGGATTTGCCTCATGTACTGGACAACAATGGTAGAAGGGTACGTTTATAGTAGAGCTTAGAGAGTCATAAAGCATTAATTAGTACAGATAAGATGTGCTGAGGTAGTGAGTGTAAATATACAGAAGATAAAACCACTCAGGCTGCAGATGGTGGACTGGTTGGCAGGTCAAAGGTTTAATCTCGAGGCAGTGACAGTGTACTACATGTGAAGCTGAGATAAGATTTATTTGGTTTTATTGTGTGGGAAACACTGGGCAGTAATTAGAATCTAAGTTTGGTTGTAAATTTTAAACAGCAAACAATGTATGCCTGAAGGACAAGTCAGTTTGAAAAATGTATGATAAACATTAAACGTAGGGATAAGAAAATGTAGACGCTCAAAGGAAAGACTGCAGGATATTGACCATAACAACACCAGTCAGTCAGCTGATAACATCGACTGACTGAACAAAGAATTTATCATATTCAAAAGACTTTAATTATCCCTCCAGCTTGCATGGAGAGTCCATTAACTGTGTTTGCCTTTTCTCTGAATGGAATATTATATTATGTTTATAGAGTAAATTTAGTGTAATAAAAGAGCATTATGTCAACATATTTTTAGTCACTGTATTTAAAAAAAGGGTTTTAAGGGAATTTCTTAAATTAGAAATTTTATTAAAAATGAATTTCATTAAAGGTCAACTTTTAAACATTGTTTTATCTACCTCTTAAAATAATGATCTAATAATTATGTGTGTATATATGTGTGTGTGTACTTGGCTCAGTGTGTTGAACTTTTTTTAATTCCTTGTTTTAGATAAGTACAGCAGATATTGTTGGATAACATTCAAAGCAATAGTAACTTTTTTTAAACAAGTAAAGCTGATGATGATAATATTCACCTCATTGTTATCATCATGTCCAAAATAATCACGAAAACAATCACAACATTATGAGAAAGTCTTCATTCAATCAGAGTTTGAAGTTAAATTAATTGTCTGCTTTTTCTGCTTATCTCCGCTTTAATACTATCTAAAGAGTAAATGACGGGGTGCTGATTTGGCAGAGTGGTTAGCAACCAGGCCTGTCCCACAAACATGCTCCAGCCTGTGGCCAGTTTGCAGAGTATCCTCCTCTACTCTCTCACCCCTTTCACAAGCCTATACACTGTCATTCTCTCCTGTCATAAAGGCACAAAATGCCCCAAAATACATTTAAAATATATGGATAATGGATAGCCTGAAACAAAAACTGTGCAAAAACATTCCACAAAAAGTTTTTTATTATCAACCTTGAAAAAGTTGACAGATGAATTTCAACCGTCAATAAAACCAAGCAAGTTTCAAAAACAGATCATTTCATAGTCATAGTCATTTCATGCAAATAGGTATAAGTAACTTTTTTTCTTTTTTAAAGAAGTGTAAATTAACCTTCAACCTGTGCTGCCTTGCTCATTTGAACACACATACCTGTATTGGAGTTTAAATCTATAAAAAATGGTTTAAAAAAAAAAATGCTGATGACATATAAAAGTGCCAGTTTTGTCAAATTAATTCATTATAAATGAACAGTTGAAAGAATCCTTTATTTGCATTTATTTGGTCCATCGAGCAGTGATCACCAACTGGAGGCCCGGGGGCCACATCAGGCCCCTCAGAGCTTTCCATCCGGCCCCCTGACTATAATTTTTCAGAAGAGGATTTGGGCCACTGCAAAAGAAGTTTCTGAGGAAATTTAGCTTTTTCTTTGACTGTGAAAAATTAACAATATATGCAATGTTAAGTATGGATTAAATCTCAAAATTCTTGCTTCTCTCCTCATAATTACTGATTCAATTTCAGAGTTCTGATTTTTTCTGCATAATTCTAAATTTAATCTTAGAATTCTGAGTATTCCCCCCACATTACTAAAACTAATCTCAGATTTAAAAACATTTCCTTCCAGAATTCAGACTTTTTACAGACTTAAAACAACTTCAGCCTTAAAGATTATTTTCCTTTTTTAAGTTTTGTTTGTCCTTTTGGAGATTCTTATCACTAAACATGAGGAAATCTGCAAAGTAAAAAATTTTTTTGGTTTAAGGACAGCTTTTTGTCATTTGATACCCTCAACTATAAATGAAACCCCATTCAGCTGCTTTAGGACTGGTGAACCAAAACACTTCATTATAATTGTTTTAATTATTATTAGTATTTTCTTAAATCTGGCCCCCAGAACATATGCAAATGAAAAACTGGCCCTTGTATAAATGTAGTTGATGATCCCTGGTATAGAGCATTACCTCACAGATCTAAATGCACTCCACATGTTTGTTCTCCTAATCGGACAGTAGGTGGCGGTACTGATGATTAGTTGCATTAGAGATGCAATAACAGAGTAAGAAGAAGATACGCAGTCTACGCAGGTGTTTACGTTTACCCACTTCCGTAGCCACCGAATTGGAATAACGTTACTTATCCTCCGTCTGATCCATTCGTTTTCCAAGAAATATTTGGTCATGTTACATATTTCTAGCCCAAGTATAAAAAAATGCTTGTCAGGTAGATGTTAACGATATCCTGTTCCGTCCACTGTAGGCGCTGTTTCGCGACATTTCAGTCATCGCAGGCGAAGCTAAAGCTAAAGCTGGCGGTGTGTTAGCTGCGGGTCAGCGGCAGTGGACATAATTTGATAAATCGTCGCCTGATCCGCATTAAATCCAGCGCCTATTTAGATCTTTAACAAGGCAGTCATGGCCACAAGGCGACTGACCGATGCCTTCTTGTTAATGCGGAACAATGCGATCCAAAACCGGCAGATATTGGCTGAGCAAGTGAGTACATACGACCCCCGTCTGAGTACACGTAGCAATGCTGCGGTGAGTGGTCTGCATCGTTTTGACATTTTTATGTGTGTTTGCATTTAATATAGACTGTGTTAGAAAGAGTTAAGTGTGTGTTTGTAGCCCGTAGTCATTACTCAGGCGTAAATAACACCAGGACTGAAAAATGAGACAGAGGAGGTGATGGAGGAGAAAAGAGGGGCGTGTGGTCATGTCATCTACACCCTTTTATTGACATTTGATGTCCTGTGGTCTGTCACAATTGTCAGCTTAGTAAAATAGTTTCGGTTCAGTTGGATTTAGTTCAAGTTAAAACACGAACATTTTTATCTAGAGGTATTTCCTCCAGTATTTTTGTAGGGATTATGACATTGGAGTTTTGCTAATATCCGATGTCTCCAAACTAGTTTTAGCTCATGCAGATATATGTGCACGTTTTCATAAAGAACACTCAGTCTTCTCCTATTAGTTTGTACCTGGTCTTATTTAAAGGTAGGGATGCACAATATTGGATTTATGCCATTATGCAGATGTTTTCAAACTCATTTTCATGGATACAGATATCTTTGTCAAGAGAACAAAACCACCACTTAACTAAAATTGACCTGTTCCTTTCATGGTGACAGTTTGTTAGAAATGGATGTGAATCAAGAAAAAAACTTTTCATTCTATAGTAAATGATATTTTTGATTTATTTATGTGAGTATTAATTGATCATGATGTAAACCATCATGGTAATATCTGTACATTCTTCCAATAACGACCACTTTATGGGCTATTTAAGGCCAATTCGTAGGGCTAAAATGTTTGTAAATATCATCAAAAAAAATTTACCTGATGATACCAAATAGTACCTGATAAGGCAAAAATCTGCCAATGCCTCTTCTGCACCGATAATATTATGCATCCCTGCTCAAAGCTGGACAGAAATTGATTCTACCACATATATTTTCCCCCTCAAATATAGACATTTGATAATGAAATGCCAAGAAAAAAAGTCTTTGGATCACTTACAAGCTAGGACATGAGATGCTGCCGACAGCAGGAAAACACACACTGAAGATCTGCTACACCAGTGTCTTAAGCCCCGTTTCCACCACAGGGTTCAGTGCGGTTCCTCTCGGTATGGCTCGCTTTTTGCAGCGTTTCCATAGCCTAAGCCTGGGATGGGACCCCTTATAAGGGAACCGTACCCTCCTACTTTTTGGGACCCTTCTGTTGGGGTGCCAAGCATACCGATCCATCTCCAGAAGGTGGAGCTGCAAACACTGCAGTCCGTTGATTGGTCGAAGGAGACGTCACTTGCCGTGCAACAGTGGAGCAACACATAACCCCACCATGTTTAAATCTCCTTTTGTCTTTGTGAAAATAATTCTCGCGGCACACAGCCTTCTCTGAAACAAAGCTTGGTTGTACTTTGAAACAAAAAGCCACATGCTGATCCCATTAAAGAAGAATTGCTGCATGTCTTCCATCCTTGCACTTTGTTTACTGTGTCGCATTTTCTTCTGCGTTGTATTTAATAGCCGGGTTGTGTCACGCTGCTGTGACGTCATGCTATCCGCACCCAGCTTATATGCCGCCTACCAAGTAGGGTTTGGTTGGCTGTGGAAACGCAAACAGGATCAGGCTTTACCTGTCCTGCCTGAGCCAAATCCTTCCGATCCATACCGGACCACTTGGTGGAAACGGGGCTTTACTTGCCTAATGTCAGTGTCACTGTGACGAGAGCAGCATGACCCACTGCCTGAAACTGCACACTGGAGATACACAGACTGCACAGAGCTCACACACACTGTTCTGTTCTCTGTTTCCTGATGCTGATCATAGGGTTTCATCTATAGTTAGTAATGAAAACAAGGATGGTTGTGGTTTTGGTTTTAGCCAAGCAATACAGAAGTGGCTGCTTGATGTGCTAAAGGTCTCATCACATGTGATGTAACTACTGCTGATGCACACATTGCAGTTGTGGTAATAAAAGCCCTAGCTCAGACATAAAATTCAGTTAATTAGAATCCACCTTGAAGTTTAAGGAATATGGAGAACATCAGTAACAAAAACTCAAGCTGATTTTCTGCTTGAAACTTCTGATGATTTGCTCGTAGATCCTTTAAAGGAATTGTCCTGTCAGCTGACAGCGATCAACTGTTGAAGTTATTCTGTGCTGACAGATATAACATTCAAATAAAATAATATTGCACATCCCTAGGAATGAACATTTTCAGAAGTGTTAGATTTTTAAAACATTTCACCTGAAAAATCCCTTTATATATTTGTCTTGCTTTATAGATTTCAACAAATTAATCCAAAAAATTCTGCACTAAGAGGTAAAACTAGATGTAACCTGCTCATTACTTGGCAGTGTGACACCTCTGCTATAAATTATGTTATTGACTTTTATCAAGTCTTGAATGTGTGGTTTGCCGGTGGTGGCGCAATGTAGAGAAAACCGGTTTTCTCTGTTCTGTCAATTCAGTGACAGAAATGGAACAAGTAAACTTGCCTGCTGATGGGAGCTAGCTTCACTCGTACACATTTACAAGAGTCAGCTCTTAAAGGCGGCTCTTTGGCAACCACACATCCCTATTTAGGGGTTTGTGTGACCTGTAGAGGAGGCCAGGTGGAGGGGACACTGTTCAGCAAGCAGGTGGAGAATGGATAGACTGTTCACAGTCACACCTCGATGTGAACAGCCAACCGGTCGGCTCTTTTAAGTTGTAGCTCAATCTCTGCTGCCAGGAAATCTCAGCTGACAATTTGTCCAGCCAAGCAATCTGGACAGTGGTTTTTACTAAATATATGAGGATTTCTTCTCGGAAATAAGGCTTGACAATATATCAATCTGTCAATTTATTTTGTATTTGATTTTGTTGTTCTGCAGAATTTGTATTTTTTTATTTTGCTGACAGGTAGTTTTTTAAAGCCCTTGTAATCTGTATATGGACACTGTGCAGGTGGCTGGCCAATATGGATTTGACTTTGATCGAACCTGACCTGAGTATTTTCAAATGCATTTTGCTCCAGGATGAAAAGAATCAGTTTGTTCTTTTGTGGCAGCCTCAGTGTAGAGTGGTAGTGCTGTGGTTCACCTCAGGAGACTCAGCACACACTGACTGGTGAAGGAAACCATTCTTGTGGTTTGATACTCCAGATTAGAATATATTTAGTAGAAAGGGACACATGCTTTGACGGGGCAGCTGCTGCATTCAGGAGATGAACTTCTCAAGCTGTGTCTGCCATTTGACCCACAGAGCAAACACAACGCTCAGGCACCTGCAGTTTAACATGAGCGTCATCAGTGCATCCTGTTTTTCTGTTGTAGCTCCGCAGACGTTACACACCTCAACATCTGTAACATGGGATAGGCTCATAGTGGTATTTACCCAGCAGGTTTTCATTGTGATTAACTCAGTTGTTCGAGTTGCTGGTGGTTTTATGAAATAATTTCATTGGAAATTATACAAAGCAAAGAATTTACTGACCGTATCCATTAATAAATTCACTTTTCAAATCGAACTAAACTTTACTCACACTTCACAGCCATGTTTCTTCACACAAACACATTGAGTTTGAGTAATGTATATAGATGTATAGTAGTAGAAAATTACAGTAGAAATTCTTGTTTTTTTTGTCTCACTTGTCTTGTACTTTTTGTGTTTGATGAATATTTGTCCCGTTGTCTTTGTGTCTTGCAGCTTTCATAAAAGCTGTAAAATGCTGCTTATTTAAAAATGATGTATACTTAAAAGTATCTCAAACATTTTAAAGAACTTTGATTTATATCTAATCTAATCTAGAGTGAACACACATATACCACAGTTGTGGGACATTAAATGACAGAAATGCCCTCTCTAAAAATCAGATTTGAAATATTACTGAACCTTTTCACACTTTTCGGGTCAAGTCTTCAGTTTTGGCCAAATCTTCCTGAAATTCAACAATCCTTTGGGAATTTTCCCCTTTGTGTGATTTTAAATGCCAACCCAATATACATGTCAGTCCAGAGCTAAATCATCACTGTAGAAAATTCTCCAAGTCTGAATATATTGTCTTGACTTGAAATCTTGAACTTGCCTTTTAAAGATACACATTTATCTCCCTGAAGCTTCTGTAACACTGTTGGAAAAATCTAACTTCGTGTGAAAGCAGCATGACCTATGTTCAGACAAACAAGTCAGACACATAAGATATAATAAACCTACAGGCATCCTATCTGTTAATGTGTTTATTGATAACATTTCTAATGTATGCCTTTTGTCTAATCCTTTTCCTGGTTCCTTCATTCTCTTTTAGATTGTCTGAAACTGTCCTTTTCCTTTCCATTTTTAGATGTTCATGAGCTTTTTCTTTTTACTCTCTGCTCTCTTCCAACATCAAATGACTATTTTTAGGCAGATACAAGTGTAAATGTGGGACAATCATAGATGAATAAATCAGCCTGTATTACTTTAAATATATGTATGTAGGAGGTTCTGGATGTAAAAACACTTGAATGTTGGTTTGAACTGAATTTCTGGGGCTCATGTTCTCTTCCTTCTGTCTTTTTCTGGTTTCCTTTGTTTGTTTTGGAACGGACCACTCTGCTCTCCCTCAATCACAATAGGAGCTTGATGAGGTACTGTCTCTTTCCGCTGTGGTAGAATAAGTTTGAGAGGCGTAAAATACTTAAACATTACTTTAAATTGTTATTCAAAATGTTTCAATCGAGTGGTTTGTTTTTAAGATGGCTGACGATCGAATGGCCCTGGTGTCAGGGATCAGTCTGGATCCCGAAGCTGCCATTGGAGTCACCAAGAAACTGCCCCCCAAATGGATAGAGGGGGTGGATGAGGTAACAAACACTTTGAACACACTGGTGTTGTATTGGATTCCGAGAGAAACTTAACTGGAGCCAGAGACTTGTCAAAATAATCTAAATCTGAAGTTCTGTCGGATCATGTTGTTCCATTCAGATCCAGTATGAGATCACACGGGTTCGGCAGAAGATGAAGGAGTTGGCGATACTTCATGATAAACACATGAATCGTCCTACACTTGATGATAGTAGTGAAGAGGAGCATGCAATAGAAATCACCACTCAGGAGATCACACAGGTACAGAGCCTTAAAAAGTGGATTATTGTGTACAAAAAGATGTTTGTGATTAGCAAAGAGCTAAACACTCAAAGCACAATATTGATCAAGAGGGTGGAAACAGACAAGCCAGGGTTTGTATCTGCTCGCTAATGAATTCATTTTTCTTTGTTGCAGATGTTTCATAGGTGTCAGCGAGCTGTGACAGGTTTGCAGACTCGCTGTGGTCACTGCACTGAGCAGGAGGAGAGGCTTCTGAGAAACGTGGTCTCCTCATTAGCCCAGAGTCTGCAGGAGCTGTCCACCAATTTCAGACACACACAGTCCAGTTACCTAAAACGTAAAAGTCCCGTCTTTGATTCTCACGTTTGAAAAAACTGTACCGCCCGTCACTCCTGTGTTCAAGTCACATCATGTTATCTGAAAATCATGTTGTTATTTACATTCCAGGTATGAAGAATCGTGAAGAGCGATCAAAGCACTTTTTTGACTCTGGGCCCCTTATGGAGGAAGATGAAGATTTAGCCATCTACGACAAGGTGACTACTTCCTTAAAGTGTATGTTAAGAAAGAATAAAGTCTCCAAAGCAACGACATGTGTTTATGAAAACTGTTATGAAAGACATTTATGTCATTAAACCATCAATAGTGAAAGAGTTGGTGAAAGTAACACTGACAGTTTTCAGTACTTCTGTTAAAGACGACAGGATGTCTGGAGGCAGGGACGTAACTAAAGACAGAGCAGACAGAGCAGTGCCGGGCTCGTGATGTGGGTGGGCTTTGTTGGATGGAAAGTAGGCACCTTACAAAGGATATGTCAGTTTTGTTTCAAAATCACATCATTTTTAACAGGAGTGGGACAAAATATTAATGTTGCAATACACCATAGTCCTGCTATGTGCAATGCAATTATCAATGTACTGGCCCCAAGTATGCGTATTTAATTATAATATATGAAGCTACAGGCCTTCACGCATGCTTTGATTATGTCGGTCAAATACTTTATTTTATGTCTTGAAAGAAGTGTTTAACACTAACTCTTAGTCATGTAATTTATTTTTTTAATCTTGTAGATGAAAATGTATTCGAATTATGTAATTATGAATATAAATAACTGATTCTGAATCAATTCTTAATTTCTTCCTCATTGAGCTGCTTAGTATTCTCAATTTATCGGATGTGATATATTATTGTTTGATGTTCTTGAAATATATAATTCAGCACAGTAATGTTACATAATCCAAATCATCAACAGTATTCTGCATTTTGCATCACAGTGGCACTCCTTCTATCGCTGGGGTTAGGTTCTATATCCATCCACAAAAGTGAAAATTCACAAAATAGAAATAATATGCCCTAGACATGTTTTTACAACTTTTAAGGTACTTTAAAAATAATTTTAAGCTCTTGAAATGCACTTTTAAAACAATGGAAATGCATTAAAACACATTAAAAGATGTTGAGAAAGCTACAGCCATAGAAAACATAACAATATTGTCTAAACAGTCTAAAAAATACGTGCTGTGCTCATGACCAAAGAAGACGATGATGATGAAGTTGTGCAGCATGGTGACGATGATTACTTGCACTATATAAGAGACTATATATAAGACAGATTATAAGAGCCCAAGAGTGTATAAGAATCTTACAGAAAAAAAAAGGAAAATACCAGGACCACGAAAACTGAACCGCAATATCACGGGGGTTTACTGTATACCCGTAGCTAACCAGGAAACCTGGTCCTAAGTTTCAAGAAACCTCCACATTATGTACTGAGTGGCATCATCTGGTTTATTTTCCCTCAGACATGCCAAATCCATCTAATCTCTGTTCAACAGAAACAGCAAGAGGCAAACTGCAACAAAGTTATTGACCTATTTTACATCTGCTTCATCATAAGAATAAAAAAATGTTCTTCTCTGTATTGTCATTTACTGATGCAGTTAAGAATTTTTGGAAATGTGTGTGTGCTGTTTCTAAATCTCCATTTGATTGTGCAGAAATATGCTGAATGGTGTGGGCACATCTGTGTGTTTGTTTTTCCTACATGTAACCAAGAGTTATAAGGGCCTGTCCTAGTCCCAGTACAGAGGCCTTTCTTATCCTTAGAACACTATGCAGGGGGATTTTCCTGCTTCTCTTTTTAGACTGCGTAGAATAAAGTGCGACCAAATGATGACACGAGCTTTCTTTTTCTTTTCTTTCCTCAGGGGTTCACAGACGACCAGTTGATGCTGGTGGAGGAGAATACGGTTATGGTCGAGGAACGAGAGAGAGAGATCAGACAAATAGTACAGTCTATCTCAGATCTGAATGAGATTTTCAGAGACTTGGCTGGGATGGTGGTGGAGCAGGTATGTAAAGCTACCCTGACCCACTCATGTGGCGTCTGATCTGAGGCATCTTTTCTACTCTGTACCAGTGTACTTGTTGCCTAAATCACACCTGAATTATGAATTTCACATCCTTATAAATATATCTGTTTGTAGAAAACAAATCTTAGACAATGACACTTAAGTCTGAAACTACTTACAATGACATTCTACTGTAACTACTGTCTACAATCATATCTTTAGTTTGAAGTCTACAGGTAATGGCCTCATGTAGCATCTAAATCAACTTCTTTGTCATCCAGGGAACAGTTCTAGACAGAATCGACTTCAATGTGGAGCAGGCTTGTGTTAAGACAGAAGATGGACTAAAACAGTTACAAAAGGTAAAAACACACTCAGCTTTTGACTTTATTAAGTGTCTGCACCTTGGAATATGTCTACAATTGAAGAACAGGAGTTTGTTATTTATACACAGCACTGACGTTTAAAATGTGCTCTGTCACTTCAGGTGATAAGAGTTCATTCATTATTTACCTCAGTCAAGTTACATGCCATTAGCCCCCAAGTGATATTTTGAAAATAAAGGATTTCTTTTGCATTTATTTTCCCAGAATTTAAAGGATAAGCTTGTTTTTTACAGCTTTCACGTTGTTTATAGAATGAAGTAGAACAATATACTCACCCAGAAGGCTTTCCTGATCCAAACAGTGCTTCGGGAGATATTTAGATCCAAAATTGAGTGGCGGACATCCGTATAATGGGAGCACATAGGGCATGTATAGCGCCACTCCTAAAACTGCATTAATTGTCCAAAAACTCATGAGTTTCACCAATATTTCATCATGGTCCGCTTGCGCTACTCCTCCACGACAGCCCGGTGTCGCTCCAGACATGTTTTTGTGACTGTTCTGACCTCTGAACTGAAAACTACTCTCTGGCCAGCTGTTCTTCTCTTTGCCTCCGCGTCCTCCTTTCGATGAGCTCCTCATCCGTAAACTCTGGCTCGAAACTGTAAGGACACCCATCATATTCAAAGTTCTCCTCCACAACATCTTCATCCGATAGATATTCGTCCATTTTGCACAAAACTGGAAGAAGAAAGTTGTTGAGTAGCCGGCGGTCACCCCTGAAACAATGAGCTGTACTGTGCATGTGCGGCAGCCGTAAACAAAGTTTTCAGTTCAGAGGTCAGCACAGTCACAAAAACATGTCTCGAGCAACACCGGACTGTCGTGGAGGAGTAGCACGAGCGGACCATGATGAAATATTGGTGAAACTCATGAGTTTTTGGACGATTAATGCAGTTTTAGGAGCGGCGCTATACATGCCCCATCTGCTACCATTATACGGATGTCCGCCACTCGATTTTGGATCTAAATATTTCCCGAAGCACTGTTTGGATCAGGAAAGCCTTCTGGGTGAGTATATTGTTCTACTTCATTCTATAAACAATGTGAAAGCTGTAGAAACCGAAATTATCCTTTAAGCTATTGTGGAATGTTGGTGTGTGTGAAAAATCTGCATTATGAATTGACAGTATTTTTTAGTGATTGATAAACTGTAACAAATCAATTATTTGGACAGTGTTAAATATAACATGTCAATAAGAGATTTAATTGGCAAACGCTAAATGTAACCATATCCAATATATCCATATTGATCAGTAACAAAGTCGTATGTTTGTTGCATCAAGTTAAGTTTAAACTCAATGCAGAAAATAAACATTTTTCTTGTGTCTTTGCAGGCGGAACAGTATCAGAAGAAGAACAGGAAGATGCTGGTCATTTTGATCCTATTTGTCATAGTTGTTGTTCTAATTTTAATTCTTTTTGGAACAAAGTTTTAATATTACATTCCTCTGGCTTTTGTTTGTCTGTGTGGGTGTTTGTTGTGCATCTGTGTGGACTAGGACTTGGTCTCAGATCTACTGAAAACAAAGCTGACTGCCTTTCATATCCACCAGAAAAGAAAGAAAAAGAAACTCCTGTCTTTTATCAGGTGCACTTTGGTCGATGTGAAGGTCTTAACATGCTTTATTTAAATGGAAGATATGATCAACAATCAGTTTAGGCTACTGGCTATCTCATGAAGTGAAACACCCCAAATCACAAAGACTCTGTGTCAGAGGTTTGTAGAAGTCGACTTTATTGAAATATGTGTCTTAAGAAAACACTTTATGGACTGAATATGTTTAAGCGCTAAAGCAGATCATCATCTGCTTGAATTCAAAGCACCAAGTGTAACATTTATCATGCGACATTACTTTATTTCTGTCCAATATTATCACACATTTTTGCTTTGTGTGGAAGTTGCCCCAGTAACAAAGGTATGTGAAAGAAATTTGCATCATTACATTTTTTATCCTGGCTCAGTATTTTACCTTTAGAGATAAAATATTTGTATCGGGACAGCACCAGAGAAGACATAATTGTCTTTCGCCACCAAATATATTCCGTCAAATAAAGGACCATATGTTTATTTTATAACTTAACTCACAAAAGTATTGACTGTTGTACCTCCACTGTTTTGAAAGGACGTAGACAACCACCCAGTTCTTAATTTTGGGTGTCACATCTACTGCACTCTGCATCAAGTGCTCCTTTTTAAAACACTTCATTGTTTTTGTTTTGTACGGTCCTTGCTTAAAGTGCTACCTTTTATAAACTCCTGCAGTTTGCACATAAAGGCCTGAGGGTGACGGTGGCTGTGTTATGGATGTAAGACTACTGTCATCTGTACGATGAAAAGATTTATTTATTTTTTAACAATGTCAAATATTCGAGAGGTGCAGAGATTTTTGATAACATGCAGAATTCCTGTATGATGAGAAAAGAGTGTCTGTCGTCCAAGTCAGTAATTGTTCTTTCCACTGGGAAAACTGTGATGAAGCTCAAGCAGACATTTTAGACAGCAATTTTTTTGTTTTGTTTTGTTTTGTCTTGTTTGGGGGGGGGAGTGGCCACATTACCCTTTAGTTGGCCGCGTTGGAAAGAATTTAATGTTATTGTTTCCTGTAAAGACGGATAAGCTTAAATTATGAGCTTACTTAAACATATCCGTACTCAGATCTACACTTTAAACGCTCATTAAATCATCTCTGTCATTGATGTGAAGTTCTGTGTGAGTGTGTGAAATGGTTTATGTCCTAGTGGTACTCTGAGTTTTGTTTTCAGAATGAAACCGATGAGGAGACAACCTTTTTTTAATAAACACTCAACAAGATGGTGTTGCTTGTTTTGAATTACAGCCCTGATGCATGTTTATAATCTCAATAGTTTTGTAGGTCTATGTTATGAATATGTAACAGGACTTGCACCAGTCTTACTACTCAGGTAAAGAATTCCTCAGTTAAAGTCCATGTAACAACAATGTCAAAATGTCAGTCTCAGATCAATAACTATATCACAAGGAATTGCACAGAAGAGGATTAGGGCCTCTGAAACAAAGTAAAAGTTGAATTTTTTTCAAAGTCCTGAAAAAAAAGTCAGAATTCTGGGATAAAGGTAAGCATATTGTAATTCTTTAAGTGTAAAATTCTTGAGATGTAAGTAAGAATTTTGATTTAATGATCAGATTTTAAGAATTGAGTAAGAATTTTAGGATTACAGACAGACATTTAGGATTATAGTGAGAATAAGTAGATAAACCAAGAATTTTGGTTTTAAAAGTCAATTCTGGAATTCCAAGTAAGAATTAAACTGAGATAAAATTCAGAACTCTGGGAAGTCTGGATTCTCAGAATGAAGTCAGAATTCTTGGATTTAAGACAGAGTTATGAGGCTAAAATCAGAATTCTGGGATTAGGTTAAAAATTCTGCGTAAAAGTCAGAATCCTGACTTTTTTACAGACTTTAAAAATCAACCTTTACTTTTTGCGGCGATCCTAGTATCCTTCTGTAGAATTGTGTGTTAAACACATGGATGTATTATAAGAACTTGTTCTTATAATACATCCATGGTTTAACAATGGGTATAAAACGTATCCAGATCACTTCCCGATCATTTATGTTATGTGTAAAATTTTTCAAAATCTTTTTAAAATAAAGATCTTTAATTACTTCTTAGTAACATTGAAAACCTAAATAAGAAGAATAGTAAACCAGTGAAACTATAAGATTTGAAAAGTTGGAATATAATCCTGTTTTTTAGCAGATCTCTATGTTGCACATGTGGTTGTGGTAATTTTTATTCTGTTGTATTAATGGGGCTTTTTTTTTTTTTTGCTCAGTTGTTACATGTCTTACAATGAATTCAATCTTTAAGTACTGACTTTCTCAATGAAAAAAAAATCAAACTCTTATCACAGCAGATTTGACGTTACCAGGAAACTGTTTGAGCTTCCTTTCAAAGTAAAAGTATCCCACGATGAGCCTTGTTTTACTGTTTTGTGATAACCAAATCACAATTGTTTCAAGATAAGAGGGTAAATACAAAATTTAAATGTCTGTGCAGTATTTTTCTTATAAACTTTTAAAATGGAGTTAAAATATATCTACACGGTTCAGTGTCATATTTCATCAGTCGTTCACTGATCTGTAATGTGTTATTGCTGTAAAAGATTCTGTAGAAAAGGTTTATTTGTAAAAGTTCTAAGACCCCGAATAGTCCTGTTGTTATAAATAACAACCTGCACACATATGCTAACATGACCCGGAAGTGGTTGTATCATCGTGCTCGTACCGGTGCAGGCAACAGCGTTTTCATTTCTCATCTGTATATATATTTTTTTAACTAATCAGCCATGGTTTCTGATGAAGATGGGGATGACCCGTTCCCGGTTGACGACGGTCTCTTTGCGGAGACTTTTTGTCAGGACACGGTTTACTGTCTGTGCGGGCACGAGCTGAAGATACAGCAGGTGTTCGGGGCAGACCTCGGCGTGGCTGCCCCGGTGTGGGAGGCGGTAAGACCCCGACACTTAAAACCACACGACAGTATGTTGAAAATGTCTGAGAGACTTCTGACTGATGCTGTGTCCTTACATGTTGTCGCAGGCTTTACGGCTGTGTGGGTTTTTTGAGGAGCAGTCTGTGAAGCTGAGAGGAAAGCGCATCATCGAGCTGGGAGCAGGGACCGGGGTGGTCGGTATTTTGGCAGCACGCATGGGTATGTTGTTGACACATGTAACTTCTGTGCATACAGCAGGGACAGGCGACCATGATAATGATTATGTTTGCCTCTATAATCTTAGATATTTACAGGCTGGTTGCACATTTGAATGTGTAACTCAAAGATTTGTCCTCTGGAGCAGTAGGTCTCAAACACACAAACATTTACCCAAAAGTACAACCTAAAGGCAAAACATCATCAAAACAATGGAGGAAAAAAACACGTGTCGCTATATCATGATGGTTCATGTGCATAACTTAATGTTATAAATATTGACAAAAATGCAAAAGTTTATTTGAAATTTGATCAAATATAAAATTAAAAAGGCTCAACATACAGTCAGAATTGACAGCTTATTTTATACATTTTGAGGTTTTATTTGTATGTGAAGAAAAACATAACTTGCCCACATTTTTAGTCTATTAAAACTGCAGAGACGTCCCTTTGAGGTCTTATAGAAATTGTTAGGAGTTTTTAGCTGTTCATGACAATGAATTCTCCTGAAAAGAGCCACTTATATCAAATTGTGATTGTACAAATTTTGAAGACACACCAGTGTGCCTCGCCTCACCATTTAATTTAAAGGGATTTTTTTACCCAATGCACACCAAATATCAAGCTTAAATCTCACACCATACTATAATTATACCCTTGCAAAATAATGATAAGTACTATTAATAAAATTAAACACTTGGACTTTTGACATGTAATGTTGTCGCACATTTTTTGGATCCGTTCTCTCTGCATGCAGCTGAGGCTCATAGCCTAACCAAACAACTTGACTAAATAAAATTAATTAGTTGTGTTCAAAACCACATTAAACTAAAAAGTACACAAGGAGACTCAAATTCAGAGAAACTGTTCACACCTGCAAATATTCCACTGCCACTCATTCATAACTGAATAATTACATGAGAGTTTGTATAATGTTTGATGTGTGTTCGTGCATTGAAACAGCAGATGAGGTATCTGTATATTTAAACATCATAATTCATGAGCTTCATCATCAGCATACTTAAATATGATTTCTGTACATTTCCAGGTGCAGTAGTGACTCTCACAGACCTTCCTCTGGCTCTCCCACAACTTCAGTCCAACGTCTCTGCCAACATGCCACCCGGTGGTTGGCCCTCAGCCCCTCCTACAGTGGTCCCTCTGGCCTGGGGTGAGGACCAAATGAACTTCCCCTCTGACTGGGACCTGGTGCTCTGTGCAGACATTATTTACCTCCCACTGACTTACCCGCTTCTAATCGAAACACTGACTCATTTGAGCAGGAACGGAGCCCTGGTGTATCTCTCATCAAAAATGCGTCAAGAACATGAAACTCAAAGATTCTACGAGGAATATCTGCCCGATGGATTTGATGTAGAGCTTGTGCACAGAGATGAAAAACAAAACATTAATATTTACAGGGCATCTCTAAAGTCAGGGCAGAGGCAGGAGGCACAATCTGCTGATACGAGGACTTGAATAGTTTCTTTGGTGCCCTATAAAGAGAATTAAAGAAATACATTAAAGCAGACACAGCAGTTTTCAAAGTGCTAATCTGTCGACTTTAAATGTCTGTGTAGGCAATGGACTGCCTGTTGATGAACAAAGCTTCATGATTTTTCACTCAAGATGCAATTTTTCCAGTTATACAAGATGAATATATTTCAGAGTCAACACAGCTTGTCAGTAATATCTGAACATCCTCAAACACTCAAGGTGGCCAAGGCCTCAGTCTGTTTTTATTCTTTATGACTAATGTGAGATTTTAATCAAGTGTGAATTAGGTTTGGTTTTCAAGGCACTAAAAAGTGGCATGTGAATGAGTCGCCACAAATGGTTTGTACAGTTGATATGAGCTTGTATCAATAAAGAGGAGCTTTATCTTTTATTTATAGTAATTATTTGTCGATACTTACTTATATTTTATAAGGAAGAAGACGTGTCAGTGTTTTTACATGTAAAAACATAAATAAATCTTCTGAAATACTCTGCTGATCAGGCAAACAAGACTTGACTGTGGTGTTTCTAATGTATACCGAACACATTCTTTGGCCCCATGAGTAACACTGAACATCTTGTTTATTAGGAAATGCTAGATAAGTATTTTCTGAGATTAGTGATCAGGTGTAAGAGCCTTATATTGGCCATGTCATAAGGATCAGCCGCTCAACTGCTTGTTAAAGTAATTAGCTAAATAACCAATCCATCAATTTCAAGGCAGCAACTCGATTCATGTAGGCTTGAACATTGTCAGGATGACCTGATCAAGCTCAAACTGAACATCATAAGGGGATTTAAAGGACTTCAAAAGCTGCATTATTTTACCAGGGAGGCTGGTTTAAGTATTTCAGAAACTGCTGATCCATGTGGAATTTTCTGCACAGTGATCACAAGGCTTGACAAAAAGTGTCCAAATGAGAAAAGATATCCAGTGAGTGGCAGTTCACTCCAGTTTTCACTCCCATCTGTAAACAACAGAAAACAGGAGCTACATTTCATATGGTCTCACTAAAATTAGACCACAGAAGACTGGAAAAATGTTCTCTGAGTTTCCATTTCCACTGCAACATTCACATGATAGGGTCAGATTTTAACATTAACATGATTTGGGGGAGGTGCGCCTTTTTAGCAACTGTTCAGGCTCATGGTGGTTTAATGGTGTGTTTTCTTTGCACTCTTTGGGCTGCTAAGTATCAACTGAGCATTATTTAAACACTTCAGCACTCTAGCTGAGCATTGCCATCTCTTCATGACCACAGTGCACCCATCCTCAGCTGGCTACTTCCAGCAGGACAATGCTCCATGCCACAAAGCTTAAATCATCTCAAACTGGTTTCTTGAACATGAGCATCAGTTCACCGCACTCAAGTGGCCTCCACTGTCACCAGATCTCAATCCAGATTTGGTGAAACAGACGATTTTGTACATGTAAAGATGTGCAGCTAACAAATCTGCTGCAACTATGTGGTACTATCATTTCAGTATGGAGTAAGATCTCAGCACGTTATTGAATCTGAACCACAGAGAACTTTCTTGAGGCAAAAAGGGATCAACCTGGTGTCAGCAAGGTTTACCCAATAAAGTGGTCAGAGAGTGAGTGTACTTGATATCGTGTGTATGTCTAGAATTCTCTTTTTTACTAAGTACTTGGACTGGTCTTGAAATGGTTGAGAGTGCTGAAATGCACTGCAATGATTCATTGGTCTAACATCAGCATCGACCCTTTTTACAAACTTTAGTCATTGGCAAATAATGTTTGGTGATACCTCAGTAGCAGAAGTTTATCTGTTGTGTTGCAGGAGTGTAATGTTTTAAGTACACCTAGCTGCTGAGTTAGCATTGTCTTTATTAATTGGGAAAAGATATTACTTGGAAAAATCTTATCTGTTTCCATTGTCAAACTGGAGAGAAAATATTGGTATTAAGGGAGAATTCTGCCAAAACAAGGCATATACAAACATGGTCATTAGTATTGGCTGTCAGCAAAATTATTTTTTTTCTCCAGAGTTAATAAATGCACTGATTTTTACAATCAGTGCATCACTACTAAAACAATTTGGGGTAAAGCTAAACTGAAATAACATGAGCTGCTTAAGCTGCTTTCATTTATTCATATATATTTAATTACTTTTTAAGTTCTATACTTTTGTTGATGAATCGTTGCTTTAATGTTCATAAAAATGTAGTAGTATTCAAATTATTTCCAGTTTTTTTAACATCAGCCAGGAAGGGATGGTGCATGTCGAGTGAACATGTACTTGTGTGGGTTTTTTTTTTATTCAGCATGACAAGAGTTCAGTATCCAAATAAATACAATGACTTTATTATCACAGCAAACAAAAGCATATTTTTGTATGATATTCATTTTGATTTCACCCCCTTTTTTCTATGTTGAATTTTTCTCTAATCTGTATCCTGTTCAACAAAAATCTTTTCATAAATAGTTTAAAAGAAATAACCAGTCCATCTGTTGATATACGTGCTGTTGACATCCAGTATTAAACAGCATCTTTACTGGGCGATGTGAAACCAAAAACAAAGTCCATCCCATCCATAACTATTCTGTCAACATCAACAAATTGCCCTCATTGCAGCCTGCTGTCTGTGCGTACTTCATCCCCTCTCTCCTGCTCTCTGCTGATGTACAGACTTTCTGTTCAGAGAAGGAAAGCCTGTTTGTTACGCTGGAGAGTTACAAAGAAAGGACACAACACATCCGCTGCCCGTCACTCCCTCTGCCACAATTCAGCCAACAAAACAACAGATTGTATCTCCATGCAGTCTGCTCCCCATCAGGCCGGGCACCTCCCATGCGACTGTCGTGCAAAGTGAGGATCATTGGCTTTGTTGATATAATCTAGCAAGAGTTTAAAGATATAAAAACTTAGAGTTGCTTGAAAGTACAGATGTTGACGGGTATTTAAGCTGATATGAAAACAGACATTTTAAATATGTTTGGTTTTAAAATCTATAGGTTTTCGAAATTGTATTTTATTCATCAAAAGTCAACACCTATATGAGCAGTTTGACTTTTTATCTCAGTGTAAAGACTTTAACACATTTTTAGTTGGAAAACAAAATCACCAGAATGTAAAAAGATACTTTTTCAGGCAACAGCTGAAAACATTGGCAGGACATAGATATCATTTTATTTTATTTTATTTTATTTTTTGCATTTATATATTCAACTTGTCTCTTTTCAGCAGATTCTCACCTTAGTTTTATATGATTTCAAGGAAACAAAACTGGAGAGCTAGTATTTCTGTAAACCTAATTAAATAAATTCCTCAGTGGTTTCTGATGTGGGCATATTGGCTGAATGAGAAGAGGAGGTGCTTACAGTGACAGTGGGCGTGTAGAGTGGGAGGGGGACAGAAAACCAACCATCCTTTAAAACAAGTTGTCCTGTTTTGAACCGACTGGACCTCACATCATCTCATGAGAAGCAAGGGAGTTAGTCTGAAACTGAATTTAAAGGTACATGTAATTTTTTTTTCTTCTTCTTATACGTTACAGTATCTGAGTTGCAAGTGTCAAAATGTTAAATCAGCCTTTTTTATCTAGCAAATCACTTTTCAAAGTTACCCATTTTGACACGCTAGGTATCTTTACATGAGAAGTCTCTACAAAACAGTGAAAGAGTAAAACATATGTGCCTTCATTTGTTGTTTTAGAGTTTTGTACTGGATTTAAAAATGGAGTTCTGGACTGAGAATCAGGGGCAATCACCTCTTTACTCCGAGTTTGGTACTGTTCCTGGAAGAAACTGTGCACCCAAGTGAGTACAGAGTTATGACCCTTCCTTCTTCATTTCTGTAACACCGTAAATCAGCTAAAGTTGACAGATTTCATGTCTGTCATCAGGCAGATCGATCTTTCAAGGCTTCAAGCTGATGCATGTGTTCCTTGTTAAAAAGAACCACCAGGTCAGTGAGTGGTCACTGAGGAGAAAGAGGCAGTAGCTGTGAGTGTAGATTATCTGACCTGCAAATGAGAAGTGACTGCAATTGTCTGAGTGATCTGTATGAACTACCCCTTTCATTTCTGGAAAGGTTCTGCCTTTACTAAACAGACTCTGGGACTCTACCCAGATGGACTGGGGAACTAAACTGATCAGGCATAACATTATGAGCACTGACAGAAGTGAATAACACTGATCATCTCTTCATCATGAGATCTGTTAGTGAGTGGGGTATATCAGGCTGCCAGTGAACAGTTTGTCCTCCAAGTTGATGTGTCAAAAGGGACAAATGGGCATAAGGATTTGAACAAGACTGACAAGGACCAAACTGTGATGATTGAACGACTTAGTCAGAACATCTCCAAAACTGCAGCTCCTGTGGGTGTTTCCAGTCTGCAGTGGTCAGCAACTATCATAAGTGGTCCAAGGACAGTATCATAGATGGCCAAGGCTTACTGATGCAGGTGGGCAACGAAGTGTCGCCTGTGTGGTCCGATCCAACAGGGGAGCTGCTGTTGCGCAAACTCCTGGATGCTAAGATGGCAGAACACACAGTGCACACCTGCTTGGTGTGCCTCATATATATGTTAGGTACATTAAATTTGTGAGGTTACAATTGTACTTGCTTACAATCAAATCTGGATCTGTGGTCCAACCCTGGCACAAAACTTGTCCAAAAAAGTATTCATTGAAAAAAGTTGTTTTCTTTGTGAAATTATGTCTGTTCGCTCATCCATTTTCTAACCATTTACCAACAGCTACCTTGATCGACATCAGGCAACTCAATATCCATTGTACTACAGCGCACAACAAGATCAAGTCAGAGAGCCCAGTTACTGGACTGCACAGTCAAGAACAGGACGGGCTAAGCACGAGTACACCAACTGGATGGACCAAGATATGACCAGTTCTGCATCAGCTCAGTTTCCTTTCATTCTTAACCGACACCCTCAGGACATGGGAGAATATCGGTTGCATGAGGCCCGTGACAGAGAGTGGACAGCAACTCAGAGAGCAACAAGAGACTATGAGAGGGGGTATCTACAGGAGGGATGGCAGAGGAAGTGGGAACCTTGTTGTCCTGTCCGATACAATCAGGAAGTTCTAGCAAAGAGAAGTGACAACAGCTACAGAGAGCTGGAGGCTTGGGCAGCACGATACAGCCACTCATTGCCAAGGAGGAAACGTATAGAGGCAGAGTTAAGGGGTGCTTCTCAGGGGTTGCAAGAGACCAGTGCTCCTGAAAGGGCCTACATCAGGAGTGTGACAGATCCTCGAGTGGCAGCGCTGCAACAAGCCTTACAATCTGCAAGCACAAGAGAGAGAGGACTGTGGGATAGAGGAGGGAAGCAGCAAGGTCCAACCCATGGTCTATCCCAAACTCTTACTAGGGATGTAAGCCACATGCTGGACACAAAAGAAAGGGCCAGCAACCAAAGGAGGATCCTCAGCCAACCTCCTGGCTACATTGCTCCTCCTCCCTACAACAGCCCACATAAGAGTTCACCAGCACTGATCAAATCCGACACAAGTCCGAGGGAAGTTAAGGGGAAATCCAATTGGTTACAGCCCAAACTCAAACAGCAGGATGTCTCAGTAGATTCCCATGGTCTAAGAAAAATGGAAAAAGAGAACTTGACACAACCAGATGCAACACAAGAGCTCTTCCTTGAGCTTGAAGGACTAAAGCTGAGGCAACAGGAAAAAGGTGCTGTAGAGGCAACATGTCCTAACAACACCCAGAAAACAAATATACAGCATGAGGACATGGTGCCTTTGCAACAGCTCCAGGTGTTACAAGCATTTCAGAATAAGAAGACAAAGGAGGGCTCATCTACAAAAGTCATAGAGGGCAGGAAGTTCAGGTTGAACAAAAAGACAGGAGGGATGACAATATTCTGCCTGGTTTCGAGAATAGCAAGCACGACAGAAATCCAATCTTTACCACTTACTCACTCTAACCCAAACACTAATGACACAGAACCAGTGGCACATTCTAAAGATCTCATGGATCACAGTGTTAATGAGCTAGCAGACGAGGTAGACTTTACTCAATCCATGCCAGCACTCCAAGAGCAGACAAAAACATCTGCTTCAAGAAGTCTCCAAGCCAAACAGAAGAAAAGACAGATGTGTGCAGAAGAGAAGCTGGAAGACTGTTCAGAGACATCAGTAACAGGCGTTTCTTTACAGGCAGAGCAGCCGGTGATAGTCAAGTACCCTTTGTGGAGGGAGCCTGGTTCAACAAACAGAGCTGAAACTGAAAGTTTATCTGCATGTTTGGAGGTAAACAATGAGAAAGGCGAATCTGAAGTTCAGCAAAACCAAAAGGACTTTCTAAAGGTTCAACCAATCGATATTGAAGTGAGGAGATTGGATATCACAAAAGCCACTGAATCTGAGGACAGTAAAGACCTCCTGGTTATAGACACAACCTGTGTTCTTGTTAAAATGGAGCTGATCTCATCGCCAAAGAAAGAGCATGTTCACTTTTTACACTCCAAGCCACAAACTGAAGACAGCGAAGTTAATAAAACCTCAACAATCCCTCCAGAAGTTTTACAATCAGACAGTCAGCTGAATCAGGATTGGCCATCTGACCCTGACACAAACCTCTCGTCCTTTCATGAAGGACTTGGGACCGAGGTAGAGTCAGATCTTGGAGAGAAAAAAGAAACAGAGAAAGAAACTGAAATCTCCTTCTCCTGCATGCTAAAGTCTTCAGTTCCTGACAAAGAAACCATGGCGGAGCGTGCTGAAAGGATATTAGGAATCCCTTTACAAGACTGCATGACTGACCTACCACTCGGAGACACATCATCACTTCTTGACTTGTTTGTGGAGAGCCAGAAAGTTGACCCTCCTCAAATTGGAGGTGAGGAAAATTGTGATGCTGCTCATAAAATCCAAGAGGAAGAGAAAGATGAGGAGCAATTACAAAATCTAACAGAGGTCAACCAAACTGAGGATGCTGTTCATTTGCATGAAGACGCCAAAGATCACGAAGGAAATAAAGGTAGTCAGGAATTTCCAGGGATTCAGGAACAGGTGTCTGATACGCCGGATGGGATGGATGACATCTCCCTCAAAACAGACAACAAATGTTCATTTGAACAGGAAATGACTGAGGATCCTTTACCTGAGATAAATGGAGATGGCACAACTGAGCAAAGTCAAGACAAAGATCAGACTGTCAGTTCTCCACACAATGAGTTGATTCCCCTCAATTCTGTGGAAAACAAGGCTCCTCCTTCAGAAGTTGCACCTCAGTCTCACAATCAGTCACAAGAACTATCACTTCCTCTTCTGACAAATGTGTTTTCTCAAACCTCACCTGCCCAAACAGACGAATCACCCAACTTGCCACCTCTTAATCTGGCAGATCAAACTGCGGCAGCATGTTCTACTAGTGCTGAGGACCAGGCTGACTGGGGTGAATCATCACAGTCAATAGCTGATGAGATAAGCAATGGCCTTGAAAAAGATATGACAGTGGACCAGGTGTCGCCCACAACACAGCAACAGGAAGATGCTTCTTCTATGAAAGAGAGCAATGTTGGTGATGAGCAACAGACAGAACAAGCTGACAAGGATCCAAAAGACAATACTATGGAGGATGCAAGAGAAATAAGCATGTCTCAACAAAATAATGAAGGTGTACCAGGAGAGGAAAATGCATGTGTAAAGGAGATGCCTTTCACTGAAGAGCAGCTTCCAAATGAAGCGACTGAGGACCTCCCAGGCCTCATTAGTGAAGAGACATTAAACATACCTACTGAATCAGCCTTGGATCAGCTGGAAATTGAATGTGTTCATGCAGAAGATGTTGTTTGTGCTAAAGATTCTTCAACAACTAATGAACCAGAAGAAGTCTACAATGATCATACAGACGTTCTGCAAAATACACCAGACCCTCTAATGGAGACCAGAAATGAACAGGACCTTGAACCACACTATGAATCCCCTAACTCCTCTGAATTGTATTCTTCATCGAATGCCTCTCACAATGAGTTAGTTCTTCCTTTGGAAATCAGTTCAGCCAGACCTTCAGCTCAAAACCCTGATGTGGATGTTGATGCTGCAGAAGGCATCTCAGAGACGTTCCCCTCTCCTGTTCTTTTGGAGTCTTGTGAAGAAGATCTTCATCCCCCATCACCCTCTGATATACCTCCAGACCTGCATCCAGGCTCATCACCACAAGAGGAATGCAAAAGAAGTTCCTCTGATGTAACCCTGACAGAACCGCTCCAGTATCCCACATCACTGCGAGACGCCGTGAGTCGCATTAGGAAACATACAGCTCCTGACTCTGAGAATGAGGAGGAGGAGGTGAGTGAGCTGTGGGAGTTGGAGAGCTTTGGGGAGGACCAAGGTCGCCAAGATGAGGAAGAGAGCCTGAAGATGAGGGAGATGGTCTTTGATGAAGAAGGACAACAAGCTTACACAGATGAAAGTGATGATGAAGTCATACAGAATTCAGAGCAACATGGAAATCGTGAAGAAGACACACTGTCATGCAGCAGCACAAGTAGCCACAGCTCTGATGACACGGTTATTGAAGCAGATGAGGATGATGAGTGTGAAGAACCAAAGCCTGATGATGGTGCAGAACAACAGGAGTGTGAAAGAGAACAAAGCTTTTCTTGTGCTGTAACAGACAAAACAAGAGCGAAGAATGAGGAAGATGAGGGCCTCAAAGATGAATCTGAGTGAAGGGAAGTGTGCGTGTCCGATGTGAGGATATATCAACCAACGTCGCAGAAACTAGCAACAAAACAGAGAAGAAATGGAGTAATTAACCCCCACCCCACAGGCAACAGCTGGAAATAAAAGGAAAAAAAAGACTCAAATGAGTATGTGATGTACAACAATGCACTGGGCTACCCTAAATAGGATAAAGAACAGATCTATCAATTTACATGTGAAAATTATTATAGATTAAAATGTTTTAGATTATACAAAATAAGTTAATTAAGGTGTTCAACTATACAATATCTAATGACTCAATTCTCTAATTTTCTATTTAAAAAGTTTACTTAATTCTGAATATGTGATTTGTCAGATTTAATTGTGTCACAGAATCAATGACATTTATGCATTCTTAAACAATTCTTCATGAAATAAATATTTCAAGGGTAACAGTTGTCAGTCAAATTGTAGTTGGCATTGAGAAATATATACATAGAGAAGGTTCAGTAACACATGTAAAAAGGCTTTTTTATGAGTGCCTTGTGATTAAAGCATGATCTTAGGTGTTCCTTTAGCAAAAAAGGTTTAAAAACCACAGGCCTGTTTTATCTATGTGTACAGAGTCTGTTGACCTCAATGTGTGTGGTCTGGGTTTCCTCCATGTCAGTCCTTCATTCTAAGTCCCCACTTTACAGTCTGCTCACTGTCCTTTTCTCTCTTATAGAAGCTAAAAGTAAAAAATAAGTCTTAAAAATTCACAAGAAACCAAAACTGTGAATTTCAGATATGAAGTGTTAAATAGCCTTTTCATTGACGAAAAGATTCACAGTTGAAGAAGTTTGCTTTGTCACATCCCTTCAGATTTGAGCCTGATCAAACAACTTTTCTCTTTGACTAAGTTATATGTAGATACTTGTGCTCTAAGCCCAGTGCTGTACCTTTATCATTGGCCTGCAAACTTGATAAAGAAGAAGCAATCTGGGGCTACTCAGAGTACAACAACATTCTGATTTTCTGATTTAGAATAGGTGATGTTATTCGTCCATCACAGATAACAGCACACAGCATGGATGCAGGACAATTTCAAAATCACTGAAAATTAAAACTTGAAAAAAAAAAAAAAAGGGTTCTTTTAGGTGTATTTATTTTTAACTCCTTAAATTTGAGTTTGTTTTGTATGCAACTCAGTACTTCAGTATCTAGAAAAGTGTGCCTCAAAAGATAACAGATCCTTTTTTAAATTTTATTCATTCTCGGTAGAGGTTCTAATATGCTTCTGAGGAGACGTAATGCTTTGATAGTGACACTGATGTGTTAATAAAATCCACAGTTTAATTATTCTTGATATACAGGTATGTCAGCACTTTAATAACATTCAGATCTGCTTTTCTTACAAAAATATTAACATTTAAGTTCATTGCAGCCCTAGACTTTCCATCTTTATTAGGTAGGGTGGCATTTACTTGATGTTAAAATTTAAGCTTTGTGTTTTCAAAGAATATGACATATTTTTGCAGGTATGGTGTTCCAATAGCAATTATGTAATAAAAATGTAGTTATTTGAGATGTTGTCACTGTGTGGTTGTATTTCTGCCCAAAAATATTAGACTAGTCAAAAAGGCTCTCCGTAAGATTTCAGAAAAATGTGGATCATTTTTGTAGAGTCATGAGAAACCTGCATGTGCCTGTCAGTAGGGTTGTGTGAGGGCAGGGGAGGGATGGTTGATATGGGAAATCAGTGGTAATACTGTAAACTCTGTTACCATAACAATACAACAGAAGAGGTGGGCCACATTAAATTCTGTACCTATGATGTGTGTTGAAAATAAATGTATAAGGTTGTTGCTGACTGAAAAAGAAATGAACAGTTTTATATGCCTGTATTCCAAATGATACACTGCTTAAAACAAACAAAAAAAGTTTGGAAGCTGCTGGTGCACATTTGTGAAATAGAAAAATTTCAGTTACTCTTTAATGAGACAAAAAGCAAAGGCTGCAAAGACTCTGAAAAAGTTCAAATGTAAGAATTTAAGGTCAACATTACCGGTTCAACCTAAAATGTATCTTCCACAGACAAATAAATACTTTTAACTTGTGTATCAAGCCGTCAACAGATGGCAACATATTTCATGTATGAAAAGCTGTAAGCTTATTTCTAGATTGATCTTCCACACCTCAGAATACTCAAGTATCAATTGCAAGAAAAGGTTCAGAAATTAGACTGAAAGGACAACACAGATGCAGAAAACTTACAAAGTTTATATATAAAAAGGACATAACAGGAAAATGTTCACATGAAACAAGGTCATTTTTCACACATTGAGGAAAGAAAAGAGCGAAATATTTAAGACCCTTCTTTCTGACAGTACAGCACATCTTTCATACGGAGTAGGGAATTTTTCAGTTTTGTGGTGGTGTCTTAGCGCACTCTAGTGGAACAACATGAAAACTTTCTTTAACACGGTATGATTAAAATAAGTGGAGAGTTACTCGGTAAGTACAAAAAAATGATAGTAAACAAGACAAAAAATTTCCCGATTAACTTGAGCTAGATATCCCCATGTCTGACCAACTCCAGTGAAAACTTATTAATTTTGGTGAGATATTCTACTTTTAACTTGACAGAAAAACAGGAGGAAGTAGATCTTTTTACAAACATGGAGCTGCTCACTATGACCAAAAGCTTGAAGTATCACTTCACTATTTATTTGACTTTTATCCTGCAGATCTAAAAGTTAAAGTTATATACAGAGGGCTCATATGAGAATCTTTTTTGTTGTAATCGTTCTTTCTGGCCTCCTGAAACTTCATAAAATCTTCAGCTGCCAATTTATGAACTTGAGGATACAAATAGCATTCAAACACCTCCCCAGGAGCAACATACACTCTGTAAACAAAACCTGAGGCTGATGGGTAAACCTGCACATCACTGGAAAAATGTGTTCAAGGACATTTGATATTTTGATGACAGCACAACTAAACTCCAATCTTAAATCTTCATATCTGAAAATGATCATAACAAGGCCTCACTTTTTTAATTTAAAAGGAACTTATATCAGTATTTACCATGATCAGTACATTTTGATTAGATTTCTAAATAGCTTTACTTAAGCCTGAAATACAGATAAAATTTGGACTCATATCCGTTAATAAGTAAGAGGGTCAGTGTGGATGATCAACCATTAAATGAAAAACACAAACAAATGTCTATCTCGAACAGAAACTTTCAATAAACATAAACGAAGATTTAGGGACTATTTGACCAAATTCTACCCAAACTCTGAGCTTGTGTCTTAAATTAATACAGTTACCATATATACACAATGCATCCTGTGAGGAAAATCCTGCAACCACTAAGAAGTCTGATTTCACAGAAACAGTTTATCTCATGAAGAACCTACTCAAACAGGAGCCTTCACATGTGGCACAATATTGAAAAGTTAAATAACTTACAATTTTAAACACATGACAAGAAATGTGAAAGAGATGTGGGTAATAAATGGTGAAATGGTCCTTAAAAATTAAGACACATATCTTGGGGAGCATTTGGGGATTTTTCGGACAACTATTTAGTGTACATTGTAATCACAGGCAGTGATGTGTGATGACAGAAAACGTAACAGCACCAAACGCCTCCATATCAGCAGAGGACAGACGTCAGCAGTGGTGAGAGAGGATGTCAGAGCTCATCGTGGGGGATTTTCAGAGCGTGATCACAGAGGTCTGTAAAAAAAAAACAGGAAATCTGTGAGAAGAAATACAGATGCTGAAATGGAAAAAATACCAGGGTTATAATCAACAAAAGGAAAACTTAATTTACTGAAATTACACCCAATCATCAATCAAGAGATTGTTGAGTTGACAAATCCATAATCAGTGACAACGTGGTAAGTGCACCCACACAGGAAGTCCAAAGAACTTCAAAATCAGCATAGTTAGCTTTAAGCAGAACAACAAATGACTTTGAACCTCTTCATGTTGTACTGAAATAAATCAGGGTAGCTGTACACTTTTTAAAAGTAAATGTGAGCCTTTCAAGACCTTTTATTGTAGGGCTGGAATGATACACTTTTCTCCCGATTAGATTTTTGATGATTTTTTAGGTGCCGATTCAATTAAAATTGCGTTTCTGCAATATAGCAGATTTTTGCAATCTTTAGTTAGCTTTTTTAACACCAGTTAAAAAGATGAACAATGATGCTGCCTACAGACTATATCAGGAAAAATACACATCACATGTGAGTCTGTTTTTAGGATTTAATCAGCGATATATTTTGAGCAGCTGTTTATACTCCCCCATCAAAAGACTTGATGCATTTAAAAGTGGCTTATTAACACAGATTAAAATGAAGCATTTAAATTTGGGAAAAATCGATTTTTGAAAAAAGAATTGATATAAAAACCGTCAAACAAAAAATTCAGATACTTATGCGAATCGATTTTTCCTCCCACCCCTACTTTTTAGTATAACTAAAAAGAGTATAACCTTTATACAGCTTTTCACTGCATACTGTAAGAATGCCAGAATTCTTCAAAGATTGAATGGCACTGATTCATACTGTAAACATTTTTAAGTTTTTCCATGCTCATCTTGTTTGTCGACGGCAAATAATCTTTTTCCCTGCCATTCAGTACACGTTTTTTGATTGTTGAGCCAAATTCTTCCTTAAAATTGGGTCTTCTTTTCTTCATAACAAGCCACCATGAATACTGAATATGCACATCCACAGAAATGATAAATTGAAAAAATAATTTTAAAATATATAAATGCCTGCCACAATAGAACTGATAAATTATATTTACATCACAGTTTAAAGTGACATTAACCCCTCTTATGGTTGAAGAAAGGCTTTTAAAGACATTCTGTTATTTAAACTAAAGTAAAATAAAAACTAACTTAACAGTATTTTTGGGATGTGCAGACTCCCTGTTTAATTTAACCAGGGGCTGCTGTGCACATACTTGCACAAAACTTCTTCACAAAAACATGACCAATCAAGCTGGGGATGGTGGCACAATAACCATTTAAAACTCCATGCTTGAGATTGTTTTTGTCTTACTTCAGAATAATAACATTTAACAATACTGGACTTTCTTCTTCACTCGATAAACCTCAAATGAGCTTCCAATATTGTCTCCATCTCCACAGTACAGTGCATGTGCATGTTCAGCCCTCACACAAACTCTCAGATATTCCATTCCCAAGAGTTTGCCTGTTTATTTTGTGAAGTCCAAATTAATTAGTTCAGTTTACCTGACAAAACAGCAAGTGAGCAGCAGAGGTGGGGGTCATGGAAAGTTGAATTCAGTGTGTTTGCAGAGTCCAAAGACCACAGGCCAAATTAGAGGGTAAAATCTGTATTGTGATGATCTGACTACATATCAATTGAATCAATGATTAATAGAACAGAGCTACAAGTAAATTTCAACTGTGTAAAATTAAAATTTTTACTGATAGTCATTGTTTTTTTAAACACACTATCACTCAAAAAATACATTAGGTCTTACTCCCACTGATAGAAGGAAACTTTTATGCTCTCCTACGTCAGAAACATGCACTTCTGACGAGAGGAGGAACAGCAGAAGGGTGTCAGCCCAACAATATAAAAATATGAGAAGAAAACAGAGGAGGAAACATACCTGTCCTCTTGCTGCAAAGTTTGTCTTTAACATTTTCTGTCTCGTGAGAGAAGAATTCAATGATTTCATCCTCATGCTGCTCAACAATCGTTTCACACTGAGGAAAAGTCATAAAAACAAAGTCAGCGGAAAATTACAACACAAGCTAAAAGAGCTAAGGGAGTTCAGACAGCCTGTTCTATGTCCTCACAGTGAAACTAATCATTACTAACCAGAATTAAAACATGATGACATTTTATTTGGCAAAAACAGTACTCACAGCAAATTTTAGACTAGATGTAACTCTTGTATCCAGCGTGGCCTCTGACAGGTCCATGGCCTCACCAGTCCGAGATTTTATCCTAATGTAGGACTTTCTGTTTGTGGAAGTATCTATGCGCTCCCCATAGTCCTCCATCCTTTCACACACACTGTCCATCAGATCTAGGAGGTTTCCTTCAGAGCGAGCCAGAGGCACCTGGTGGTATCCCAAAAATTGGATATTTGAAGTATGTGGTTTGTTGTATTTGGTTTTCCAACCCCATAAGTGTGACTAAACCACACATCCCTCTCTGTTAGAGTAAATTCATTATTGTTTTCATAGAGCTTTATCAACCACCTCATATGAGTATACAGACTGAAAACTCCTCTTTTTGGGTTCAGTGACCCAACACTACACTTTGATAGTAGAGGCTGGATTATCAACTAAAGTAAGAAAGTAAAAGTTCATTTATGTAGCACTTTTGTTTCAAAGTGCTTCACAGAACTTCAACAATAAAACAAAATCACAGGGAGAGGAAAATACAGATATTAAAAAAAATCAAACAAGAACAAACAGGACATTAAAAGTCATATGAGGGCCTGCCTATACAGGTGAGTTTTCAAGTGCTTATTCTTGAGGGTTTAAGCTCAAACAACAAAAGCACAATCACCTTAAGTTCTGCAGTTAGATCGTGGAATTTAGGGAAGTCCACGATAAGATGATCTGAGAGGTCCGTTTGTGGAATAAGGAACAAGGGGAAATGTTTCATAGTGCTTTACGTGGAAGTAACAAGGTTTTATAGTTTATTATGAATTTAACAGGGAGCCAGTGGACAGATGGAAGAATTTTGAGATGTGGGACTGACGGCCGGTTCGAGTTAATAATCTAACTGCCACATCTGAACCAACTGTAAAAGATGGAGGGACAATTGGCAGGTATGGAGCGAGCTGCAGTAATCGAAAAGGAAGAAAATCAAAGTATGAATAAACAGCTCCAGATCTGAGTGGGATAACATTTGTTTGATTTTTCAGATATTTCTTAGGTTAGGAAAATAGGTCTGCTCAAGCATTGTGATACGGAGGTAGCAGGTGAGATGTTAGAGCAATATGGGCAAATAAACTGTGCAGCTGAGGAGGGGAATTGATTTGGCTTGGGTCCAATTAGTGGAATGACAGATTTATCAAGGTTAAGATGGAGAAAATTTGAAGAAATCCAATTGTAAGTTTGAAAGTGTAGAAATTTAACAACTTCAATTAAACAGTGGCTGCTATCTTGGAAAACTTGAATACTGTATGTTAACCTGCAGACCATTTTATACATTTTAGACAGAAATAGGTCTTTACAATTGAGGGAACATGCTGCAATGAGATTATTTGACTCTATTGCAATTTCAATACATATTAAATGACAAAGTGAAAAATCACTTTAGCTAATTCTTCCCTTTAATCAACAACTGAAAGAAACAATGCATCTGTCCTCAGCAAAGAGACTCCACAAGTATTTACCTACATTCTTCACCTGCAAAATTTGCTACTGAATAATGGCAAATATTTCCATTTGCACCGATTCTAATAATCAACTTTTAGGCAATTATCTGCCAAAATCATACAGCTCTGATCATATTCAGCATGTCTATTGTTTTGTCAAACCACTGGTCAGACACCAGTCATCTTTTATTGTGTAACTCAGCCAAACAAAAGTATCAGATCCTTTAAGAGGCACTATGAGAGTCTGTTCAGTAGTAGTGTTTGATGCAGACTGGTGAGTGGCTTGTGGATTACTACGTGGCTGTGGCTGCATTACCTCTCTGACGGACTGGCTGCCGTCAGGGTTGATCCTGAAAGATCCTGTTTGGATCATTTTTTTTGGATCTATCTGAGAGATGGCCCACTCCATCTCATCTACCAGGGCCCTGCACGCTGCGGGAGACACAGACAAATATGATATCATGTAATAGTTTAGTTTCAGAGTTTGTGAGCTGGGCACAGAGTAAACATGAGTTACCTCCACATCTGATGTCCTGTCCTTGCCTGGCTGCCTGGCTGCAGGTCAGCAGGAGACAAAGAATCACAGACGATGCGAGCACCAGAGCCGCCTCCCTCATCTTTGACCTGAAACACAAGTTAATTCACGTTACAGGCTGCCATGTAAACTGTGCAAGGACCGGTTCAGCTCTGTGGTTCAGCTGAGTCAGGGATGACTTCACCGGAAACCTGACAGTAAAACCGCGGCTTAAAGTCTCTCTGTCCGAATACGGTGAAGCAGAAAGGGATTCAGGCACAGAACGAACATTTTACCAACTTTTCTCGGAGTACTTACAGTGTGTTGCCGTGTTTTGTGACCACCCTCACGGTTTTCCACGCTGCTCCATCGTATTCGGTGAAACTTGGTGACGTAGGCACCGGGGCCGCCGCACAGGATGGGCTCGTGCTTCAGGCGGCGCCCTCGTGCGGCCAGGAAGCTGCTGAAACGTCATAAGCTGTGTGTGTCCATTCAGTAAAAGGACTTCAATGTTCTACAGCAGTGTGTGTGTGAGTCACCTAATCATTTGATTCAGTTCATAGTCCATAACAACATTCAAGGAACATTTGTTTTTTATTGATATGAACATGTAAAACAAAACGAACCAATTTGACATTTTCATAAAGTGAAATTCATTGTGATGAATCTAATATTTTCATAATACAAAAATGAAAATTACACACGGAATGCAGTGATTTTCTAATCATTTCCAACGTATGTTCCACTAAATACACTACAAAGACAAGATATTTAATGTAGGACTGGGCAATATTACCAAATCTTAGTATCACGATTAACTGAAGCTCTTCCCTCAATAAGGATTAATGAACAATTATTTTATGCGATGCTTTAACACATGGGTGGTGTTACATATGGTCGTCAAAACAGTCCTCCTGCAGTATTTACACTTAAATTCTGTTTGCTCAATGTCCTCTGCATAGAATCCAAAACGTGCCCAAACAACCAAGACAACATTTTTCTTGGCTGCAAGAAGTGAAAGCACACTCTTTGCAAAAGAGGGGGAGCAGTCATGTGACTTACACAGGGAAAATAATCAAAATAATTGACATGAGTAAAATTATTTCGATTAGAGGGGCTAAATATTGTACCCTACCGTCTTCTCCCGCTCATCCGTGGTCGGGTCGCGGGGGCAGCAACCTGAGCAGGGAAGCCCAGACTTCCCTCTCCCCGGCCACCTCGTCCAGCTCTTCCCAGGGGATCCCGAGGCGTTCTCAGGCCAGCTGAGAGACATAGGAAGGAGCAGCAGTTCTATTCCAAGCCCCTCCCGAATGACCGAACTTCTCACCCTATCTCTAAGGGAGAGCCCAGCCACCCTGTGAAGGAAGCCCATTTCAGCCGCTTGTACTCGCAGTCTTGTTTTCTTGGTCACGACCCACAGCTTGTGACTACATATGAGGATAGGGGTGAAGATCGACCGGTAAATCGAGAGCTAAATATTCAAAATATTGGTTTTGATTATTTGCCCAGCCCTAATTTAATGTTCAAACTGATAAACTTTATTCTTTATTGCAAATATTCACCCATGTTGAATTTGAGGCCTGTAACAGGCTCCTAAAAAGCTGGGACAGGGTCATGTTACCATCTGTGTTACATCACATTTCCTTTCATCAACACTCAGGTATTGTTTGAGAACTGAGGCCACGAACTGTTGATTTGTTCATTGCCATTTTTTCTTGATGTACAACTTGAATTGCTCAAAAGTTCGGATCTCCGTTGTCATATTTTAGGCTCAATAATGCAGTACAAATTTTCAGTGGGAAACAGGTCGGGTACCTGCACTCTTCCTAAGAAGTCAGGCTGTTTTAACACATGAAGAATGTTGCTTGGCATCTTCACCTTGAAATAAGCAGGGATGTCCCTGTAAAAGAAGTAGTGTGAAAACCCCCCCAAAAATTACACCTGCGCTGAGCCGGAGGATCCGATTGGCTGTCCGTCAAGACACAGGGCGGTCCTCTACCCAAATTAAGGCCCTTACTGGTGCCGACTGCAGTGCAGTAACCATCAGATGGCATCTGTGGGAAAAGGGTTTCAAAAACAAAAAAACAATTCAAAAACCTCGTCTCTTTCAACGCCACAAAACTGCCCGTTTAGACTTTGCCAGGGAGCATCAAACATGGGACATTGAAAGGTGGAAAAAGTTTTATTCTCTGATGAGAAAAAATGTAACCTTGACGGTCCAGATGGCTTCAACGTTACTGGCATGACAAGGAGATCCCACCTGAGATGTTTTCTACCCAGCACAGTGGAGGGGGTCCATCATGATCTGGGGTGCTTTTTCATTCAGTGGAACACTGGAGCTTCAGGTGGTGCAGGGTCGTCAAACGGCGGCTGGTTATGTGCAGATGTTGCAGCGGGCATCCCTCATGACTGAGGGCCCTCGTCTGTGTGGTAACAGCTGGGTTTTTCAACAGGACAACGCTGCAGTTCACAATGCTCGCTTGACCAAGGACTTCTTCAGGGAGAATAACATCACTCTTTTGGACCATCCCACGTGTTCCCCTGATTTAAATCCCATAGAGAACATTTGGGGATGGATGGCAAGGGAAGTTTATAAAAATGGCCGTCAGTTCCAGACAGTTGATGCCCTTCGTGAAGCCATCTTCCCCACTTTGAGCAATGTTCCCAAAAGCTTCCTGGAAACACTCCCATCAAGCATGCCCAAACGAATTTTTGAAGTGATTAACAAGAACGGTGGAGCTACTCATTACTGAGTCCTACTGAGAAAAATTTTTGTTATGGTTTGGAGAGTTTTTTGTAATTTTTTGAGCGATGGTCTTAAACTTTTGATCAGCTGATAAACAGCCTATTTCAGTTTACTTGTTTTCAATAAATAACTTTTTCAAAGTGCTTTTTGTCACACTCCCCCTTCTTGCTTTTGCATATTGTAGCTCTATTTAAAACCTCATTAAGGTCTAAATGTGCAAAATGTATATTCTAGCAATTTTTCAACTGGTCTTAAGATTTTGATCAGGTCTGTATTTGCACCTTCCACTGGATGTGTAATGAACTTTTTGAGCATAATGAGCTACATTTAGAATGCCAAATCCATATTTCCTGTTATTTAGATGAGAGAAACTTAAAAGTAATTTGATGATAGTGTAACGCTTTAACAAGTAATAAATAATGCATTACATGTTTGAAGTAACTTACCTAACACTGCTGGTCTGATACTTGAAATCTTACACATTCTAACATTATGAATTTGGAATTCTAATTCAAATCTTAAGTGTGAAATATTTTTTTTACTAATGATCATAACTTATTCAATATTAGTTAGGGTGTACTGTTCATCTCTATTTGCTTTTTCGTCTTAAATACATTGTGTTTTTATAAAAATATAAAATCAAAGATAAAAAAAAAAAAATCCTACGGTATCCTAAAATGCCTAGTTAACACCAAAATTAACACCAGGCAGACTACAAAGCACAAACTCTCTTAAAGCTATGCCTGTTCTATTTAAATGTATAAATAAAACAAGGCACTCTTTGTCATTTTGTTCTTGACCAGAGCCTGATTATTAATTATAGCTTATTCCAACTCATATTACTAAAAGAGATGAGAAGATCCATGCAAGGGAAAATACTCCAGGGTATCTTATCTTTTTTATTTTTGTATTTACATTAAGAAAACTGTCCAAAAATTACAGCGATGGCACATAATTTAAAATGACACATCTGGTGACAAATCTACCAATTTAATCAAACCCACATACTGAATTATACCAAATAATTTCAATGAAATCCACGTAAAAAACATTCAACCTATTTTACAACACTAAAGACCAAAAGCATTTTTTGTCCGGGCACAGAAATAACACCTCCAACAAGGGATCAGAAAGAGTTCCCAAACTCGGTCTCCTTTTATACTTGAAGACCCAATAAACAATGTTGTAATCAATTAAGAGTATGGCATATATGAGGTAATTCTTTATAGAATTCACAGGAAAGAAACAAACCGAAGCCTTTGTCCATGTGTACACACATGCACTCTGGTTTTACATTTAGTAACACTTAGCTACATTAAAAGATGGTCCAGTCTGCTGTCTAGTGTTTTTGTTTTCCTGTGTCTCATTACTGGCTCTTAAGATACGGAAAAGGTCAATCATTAAACTGTGATCTTAAATTGAATGTTTTTAATTAAAACTTGACCCACTTTTGTAGCAAGCGCTGGTTTATCAGTTTTAGAAAGCTTCGCTATAAAGAACTGTTGATCAACGATTTAGCTTTTAACAGGAGAACATTTACAGGTATGTTAGCAGCCCGAGAGAGAGATGATCATGGCAAGATGACTAATTTTAATGTTATAGAAATATGAGCAAAGGTGTTTTGTTTTAGTTTTTCCAACCATAAAATGTGATTTTGGACTGTGACTACTGCTTGTTATTGTTCCTAACTGAAAAATAAAAAGGCACAAAGGAGGCACTGAGGTGATCTGCTGATAACTAATATTGTTAGAGTTAAAGATATGGTTGTTTCATCAGTCCATACAAACAGTGCACAGCCACAACTTTCGAGTGGATGTTTATGTTATTTAGTGCTTCCACGCGTGCCGTTCTGCTGTTTGCTCAGCAACCTTAACGGAGCTTCCTCAAAAATACTGCGGTTTGCTTTCACACATGTAGTTCACTGCCCAAAAAATCAGGGAAATCCTCTGAAGTATTGTGCAAGTGTGGATAGGGCTCCAGTTATAAAGTGCTTATTTTCAGCTTAGAAACATTTACTTTAACAAACCAGCAAACTAACATCATATTTTAGAAATGAAACTATTTTTTTTTATTTCAGAGTGCATTATGAATACGCCACACTCCCTCACAAATTTGGCAATCGATCAATTAGATAGCACTCTACCTCTTTACACTAAAAAAACACAAAGTTAAATAAGAAGTCAACAACTATTCACAAAAATGGCAATAAAACACAGAGCTGCATTTATGAAAAATATTACTATACTAAATAATACGCATAAATAATAAATTTAAGCTAACTGACCAAGGCTAAGCTAAGTAGCACTTAAAATATTAAATAAAACAATTGTTGAAACAAACACGTCTATTCTCACAGAGAGAGGGTAAGATACAGATGAGAAACATGGAGCTGACCTTTAAGATAAACTCTCGTTTTAAATTACAGCATTCTTAGAAGTCATTATGAGTTTTTTATAAATAAATCCATTAAAAAGCATTAAGAAGCTGTTTAGCGGCCAATAGATTGTCCATGCTCCCACTGTTTTTTTTCTCTTTTTGATAATTCCACAGATAATTAATATGGTAAAACATTTTCACTCTAAATATGACCACATTTTCTCCAAATAACATGAATAGATCAGTTTTTTAATATTTTGAATAAAAAAAGGCATCAGCAGTGAAGTTCTTGATCAGAATCTCCCAGAAAAGGCTGTAAAAGAACATATAACATTTTTTCACTTTCATTTTTGACATGAAAGAAAAACTGTATTATTATTTTGACATTTCCATGCATAGCATGGTTTCTAATTGACTACATTGTATATAGGCATACACTAACACCCTTTTTTGAGACCAAGTAAAGCACTTTCAGACTGGTACTCAAAAAAGACCACGAACAAATATGTAGCCTGGTAAAATCAGTAAACTCACAGTTATTCTGTCCTTCCGTTAGCTCTCACCATGTCTGCTCAAGAGGCATTTCATAAATGATGATATTACAGGAGAACTTCATGAGACTTTAACCACTCCGTATCATTAGAGTTTTGTACGGTAGATTTCATTGAATTGACTGAGGTATTACTGATGATGTTTCTTACTGAGTTCAACTATTTCTGCTTGTATTTCTGTTGTAAAGAAACAAAGTCATACTATAAGCTGCACAGTTAACTGCCTTCACTACATCTGTCATCGTTGTTATGTTAAAAGTAAACCAAATTAAATGAATGTTTTTTTTTTTTTCCCAAAAGCTCAAATGATCAGCTAAAACTATGGATGGGTACCTTTCACATTTGAACCAATACCATACTGATGCCAGGTACCTGGGAATTGGTATCGGTACTCAACGGTACCAATTTTCGGTACTTTTGTGTGTGTTTATGGGGTAATAAATATTAATTTGTTTAATATTAAGATCTCAAATTTTTTCAATGTAAATTTATTTCTCAATATATAAAATTTGACAGATATATATCAAAACAACATTCAACTGTTTGTATTGTAACACTGTAGTTGTCCCAAAAACTTCTTCAACATGAACAACATGCTGTGTTTAAGTCTGGTATGGAAATTCACCTACTCTACCAAATAGTATGCCTGCTTCTTCCACTTCCTCACAGTCACAAGGATGCGTTTAGGTACCTAAACATGGCACCTTTTGATTTTATGTGAATCGGTACTCGGTCATACCTACAGAATTCAGTCAGTACCTCTTAAAGTACCTAATTCGGTACCCATCCCTAGCTAAAACTGCTTGATAGCAATATTAGCAATGTTTCATGAGTATGAACGCTGTGCTTTGGTTTCAGTGCCAGTGTCAATGTGTCCCAAATGGGTCCAAAATTATTCTTCTAATTATCATACCTCATTGGTCGAATATCACCATTGATATTTTCAGTTAAGGTAATTTTCATATTAATATGCAACACAGTATAGGGCTGATCTTTGGTCCCATCACACATAAACTAGTGCCTACTTCATGCTGATGTGTGACAAACCAGATTAAAACTCACATGTAAGGTGAAGTCCTGTTGTAGAAATTTAAACTTTACAGAAATTTAGAGTTGTATCATGAGATGATGTTGTGCTGTGATTGTTCTTAATCTTATCTTTTGTTGTTGTTCTATTGTATTAATTGAAATACATGGAAAGGCAATAAACATACGTTTTGAAAATAAAGAAAACAGTTGCACATCATTGGAGAGGCTGAGAGCCTAAAAATGTTGTTTAAAGCTCTAATAGCCATAATGCTCAGAGTTTCATCTTGAGATCAAGGTAAGCAGTCTGCCCACATCTGTGCTGTCACTGACAGTGTGATTTGGGAATGCAATCAAAGAAAAAGATGATGCACTGAATCTCTCATTATGATTTGGTGTCGGGGACAAAGAAACCCACCTCTGTCAACATGTCACAGTAAACTAAACTATTATTTGCATAAATACTCTTTAGCTCAGATTGTAGAGGTCGATGAAAAATCACCATCATTGTTTTAACTAGCATAAAAGACATCTGTGTTTGCATAGCGCTGTGTGCTGAAAGGACACTTTCTAAGGCAGAGAGGTAAAGTGTACTGGCCAATCTCTGATGGTCCCACGTTGGACGAGCCTAGTCACAGCAGCATGTCCTGCTATCTCTCCACCACTGAGTCAGCATCCATGTCGTTCAGTAAGTATATGTCTGTGTGCCGTGACAGTCCCAGCTGCATATGAAACAGAGCAGAGGCACATTCTTGATTAGTGAGGGCTTAATATTCAGGAATATCTCAACTGCGATAGAGATGTGGGTCATGATTTTCCACGATTGTGATTGTACACAACTGATTAATGACTCTTCATGGTAAACTGATGATGAAAATATAAATATTTGATTAAGAAAATTCTCAACTCTATTTCTTAGTAAACTGCTGTCTGTTAATCTTCATGACTTGTTACTTAGGTGGTTATGTGCTAGGAAAGAATGTTAAGAGGGAAAACACAATCAAGGCTGTTTTCATCAGAGTGAAAATGAGGGTCAATCAGTTCACACTCTAGTTTGATTGTTGAATAACTAAATCTTCCTTCAGGGTGCTCACCTTGCGTCAAACTCAACTCCCCTCATAAAAATCCAGGAAAGTCCTGCAAAAAAGAATTTCTATGGCCTACCGTGTTGCACCGTCAACACCAGTTTGATTCATGTAAAATAAAAAAATAAAATGTTAGCCTTTAAACCATGAAGCATCTACAGGTTGATATGTAATTTTAAAGACAACATTTTTCCACAAAACAGGACTCATGTTTGTTTTCTTTGCTCCACTGGTTTCTTTTATTAATTAGAGGTTTATTTAACATGTAAGACTTGTGCTTTACTTTTATTTGTACAACCAAAGATTGTAACTGATGAATATTTACAACATTCAGACAGAAGACGCCAAGAAATGTCCACTTGTGCATTATTTCCAATTTATTATGAACAAATGATGTGCTTCATTCAGTGGCAACAACAAACATAATTCAATTGATCGTTAGGAGCATATATTACTGAAAACTTCAGTGCATTACTTCAAACTTTCCTCTGCAACAGTAAAAATGTGCAATAGTAACCATGTATTTTTCACGAGAGGTATTATGAAGACCATTCATGTATTCACAGTAGGTTGTGTAAGTTACAGTTTCATAACCCTTTAAAAAATGGAGGAACTTTGAAGACGTTTTTGAGAACAAAGAACCAGACACCAGCAGCTGGGCACAAACCACAACAAAGCAAATAAAGTCTGTGCCTCTTAAATTCAAGGCATAGTTTGCCACTTCTCTAGAGAAACTTCCCTTTTTCATTGGAGTTGCAAACAGTATGCAAGTTTTCCAGCAATGATCAGGTTCCTTGTGGTTGGAAATAGAGATGTGGCAGCAGGGAGATGTAGCCACATCATAGAGAACACACTCACCTGATATGAAAGTCCCAGACACACACGCCAACCACGTGTGATGTTGCCGTTAGCACTGTTCATATATTTTTTTTATGTTACTCCCTATACAACAGACTCATTTATAAAGGCAGAGGGTGCATTAACTGAAATCTCAGTTATAAAACACTGAAAGTGGCAATTTTTTAAAACTAAACATAAAACACAAACCAATTTTCCCTTAACAAATATGCAAGCATGAACTTTAAGTTAAAGTAGCTATGTAGCTACATATGTATGTTTAACGTGGTATTTTTAAGTCAGAGAAAAAGCAGAGAAGAAAATTAACTGAATGCTGACAGAGCAAAGCAGGTGTCTGATGAAGCATCCTGTTTAGAACTCCAGGTCACAAATACACGGACAAACTCTGTCAATAAAACAGATCTAGGATCATAAAGCTTGCAGAGACAAACCAGAATAATTCAGGGCTGTATTCCACTGCCTTTCTTATTGAGCTTTCATGTACTTTTGTATTCTGCCCTCCTTTAACCAGAGATGTTGTTTTACATTCATGTCACTGATGCCTGATGGGCAAATTCTTGCCCTCTGCATAGCTTACTGTTATAATCTTCCTTATAATAATACAAATCTGTCATCCCTTCCTCCTTTATCTAACAAAAGTTTATTCAGAGAAAGAAGTACCTTTTCTGTTTCAATTCAGAAAGCAAACAAGTAACTCAATATTTACAAAGATATTTTTTAACCCAACACTTCCAACAACTTCTTTACTGTGTCAAAAGCTAATCTTCTGTCTTTTTCCCTCCTGTTCTTCCTTTTATTCTGATAAGTTCACTTCAATCACTTTCGCTCACTTGTGTGATGGGCATCCTCTTAATGAGGCTTGCCTTTGGGAATGAGCTTTTAAAATACAATGACAAGGTAAAATCTGGAGAGCAAAGGGGTCCGGCTGCGGACCTGCTGCTTCCCCCACTACAGGCTGGATGTTTCATCTTTTTAACATGTCCTCAGAGATACAAAACGTATTTATGGTGCTGCTTTTGGCAGCACATCTATACTTTGACCATGTTTAGGCTAGAACATCAGCTTTCAGAAAAAATACATTTTTTCCCTAATCAGGTGAATTTTTTCCTTTAATGTCAAAGAGTTAACAAAAATGAGGACTTTCTGCTGGACCATTTTCACAGCATAGGCTGAAATCATGTCTGCAAAAAGACAGACAAGCATATTTATTTATTTTACAATTTTTTTTTGGGGGGGGGGGGGCATTTTTGTGCCTTTATTGATAGGAGAGAGACAGCGGATAGGCTTGTGAAAGGGGGAGAGAGAGCAGGGGGAGACACTCTGCAAACTGGTCACAGGTGGGATTCGAACCTGGACCAGCAGAAGCATGTACATGGGGTGCTAACCACTACGCCAAACCAGCACCCCACAAGCATATTTATTTTAAAAGAAAATAATAATAGAAAATATGACACCATATAAGGGGTGTGATGTTAATCTGATTCAGGACCACTGCTGGCAGAGGAGATTTGAATATTCTGAGGAGCAGATTAAGAATTTTCAGGAAGAAGTCAATGAATAACAAACAAATCACTGAATTGATTTATGCAAACTGGCTGAGGGACTATAACCAGTCTGATAATGGTTCTTCTTGTCTTGTTGGAAATTGTGTTGCTCTGCTCAGTCACACACCTTACCTGTGTTCTCAAAGTAGTTTTAATGTCTTTTAAGCATTGTCCATTAATGCCTTAAGGGAATCTTTTTGAGTGCATTAGTCTACAAAAGAAGAGCCTAAAAGAGTGAAGGTCTGAAGCCAGACTGTCAAATTTCAATCAAAGTTGAAATAAGTAGTTGAAGTAGCTGATTAGGCTACAGGGATGGTGACCTCGCCATTTCATAATAGTTTTATAAAAATGTTCAGGTATCTAACAGAAAGCAACGAGTTTACATGAAGGATATTTTAATAGAGATGCATATGGTTTTATAAACCAAAGGCTCAGATAAAAACTGTTTTGTTGTTTTGCTTTGCTTGTTGCCTTATCTGGACAAAAGCTGGGGCGACGCATGTCTGCTATGAATGCATTTTATATGATGTTCCAGCTCTGTTTCTTGGACACCTTATATAGGATCAGGCTGCAAACTACAATCCCAAGGTTTTTATGATTTTATAGCTATAATAACCATTTAATCAAGTCAGTAGCATTTTTTATCATGGATGTAACAGTTGTCAGTGAAACTATGCTATAGATGATATTGAGGTAGATGTAGATGGTGTGATGGAGCATTGTGCAAAACTATGTTAGATTTCTATGTATTATAAAAAGATTGCTGAAGTAAATAGTTGAGTCAACCATAACCTAACAGAAGCTTAACAGTGAGGGCATTTTTTGACTAATAAGAACAATAATTATATCATAGTTAAAAATCAACTTCTTGTTCATCAGATGCATTTAGGCAATTAGCAAATTATGTAGCAAACTCAACATTTCTTATGTAATTTATGCATTTTGTACTATTAAATTCATATTTTTAATGGAAGTTCCATGATTTTTAAGTAAAGCAATCCTGCTTCTAATTGGCATTATCACAACATTTTTACATAGTACCTTTGTTCTACAGCTCTTGTGTAATTACTTTGCCGCAGTGATGTTCCATATATTGCTACATCGTTAAATACTGGGTCCCTACAGTAGTATTTAGTTGTTACCTCATGGTTATTAACATGTTAATGGATGTTTATGTCTCTACTTTAGGCTTTTCTAGAGCATGAAACATTGGCACTGGCTGTTTTAATGCTGGTGTGGTTTTTACTTGAGTCTCTTAATAGCTTAAAAGCACTAGATTGTGACACCCAGACCGACACAAAAATACATGTGACGTTTTCAGGAATGGTGCTTTCAAGATCCTAGAGGATCTAGTGGAGTCCTTGTTCAGTACATGGCGCAGAGTCTCCGAGAGGAAAGAGGAATGCTGGTGAGTTGTGTCCTGTTCAGCTCTACGAGTCGTACTCAGACTGCTCCTCTATTAACACAGCAGGTCGGTTGCTTACCCGGCTGCCAAAGTCCAGGCAGGGAACTCCCAAGGCAACCAAACAGTACCAAACCTAGAGACAAGACAGAGGGGAATAAAGTCAAGATCAAAAGGGAATTATGTACAAAAAAAACTGTCATCACAACAATGGTGCTGACACCAAATTTAAGCCTCCAAAATGAACCAGAGATAACTTAAAAAATGGAAACTACAAACATAAATGCCTAACAGAGAAAACTGAAATCAACTGAAACAAATTTGCAGTGATCTCCCTTACCAGGTAGATAACAAAGCACAGATAGGCTACGGAGAGGAGGGCAGCGAAGACGTAGAGCAGCGTACTGTCCAGTGCTGTGACATAAACCACCACAAAGTACATGTTGATGGCACAAACCACCAGGATGAGGAGTCCTCCTGTGATCTTCCACGCCCTAAAGACACATGCAGTTTATTATTAGACAATTGAGACAGTGTGTTATTCCCCATACACTCATTCACTCTGGAACTTCCCAGTTTACACAATTCATTCTTAGTTCACCGACTGCCTTGTATCTCTTTACTCTTATCTGTCTTTATGTTCTAGGAACATCCTGTCCTCTCATTTCCTCAGGTTAATAAATGAACCTGAGTTAAAGACAAAATATGTTCTCCTTAAGGGCTGTGCTCTAGAAGAATCATTCAAATGAGTAATCTTTGTTTGCCTGATATGTGGCACCTAGCATGTCTCTATCTCCTGTTAACACTTAATAAGCACCATGGCAGGCCTGAGAAATATGACGTAAAAATAAAAATTAATATTTCTTAGGCTGGATGGTGATATACTATACAAGTCTATTCTTTTCCGAAAATAACAAACAAATGGTTGTTACAATACCAAAACTAGAAAATGTGACATGACAAATATAAATACTGGTTTGATACTACAGCAAAAAAATTGTATGATTACCGGAGAGTCCTGGCATGACAGCCAACTCAGTGCAATTTGCAATCTTTTTTTTTTTTTAATGTATTTTTTTCGGGCATTTTGTGCCTTTATTGACAGGAGAGAGACCGTGGATAGGCCCGTGAAAAGGAGTAAGAGAGTAGGGGAAGACACCCTGCAAACTAGCCACCGGCTGGACCCGAACCCAGACCAACAGAAGGACAGACATGGAACGTGCATGGTTGCCAACCACTCCGCCAAACCAGCACCCTAATTTCAATCATTTTGAGCGAGAGAAAGAGTGAGAGAAGGAAAAAGAGAAATTGTGCAGATTTAATACACGGGTCTCACTGGCGTAAAATGGCACCGCTTTACTGCCTGTGGCAATTAGTGCTGGTTTTTGTGGATTAGGTGGTATTTTCAATGAGGCTCATTTGCATAGGAAGGGGGCAATTTTGCACTGAATTTATGAATATTCCCTAATTTACATGCATGCAGATTGGACTGGCGCAGCTATGAGTGGCAGTGCAGTTAGGTTTCAGATTACGTGCGTTTACCCCTTTGCGTATGCTTTGTGGATTGCATGCTATTTTTTTTCTGTCATTTGCACAGGTTTAGTGATCGCAAAAGCAGTGCAATCCTTTTGAGGATCTGGCCCATGGTGTTCAAAAATGATAAATCTTCAGTATCTTAATGATCAGTGGATCAGGATTAGAGATAGCACAAAGGGGATCCTTCGCTTGTTTCATCCACTTTTATAGATTTTGTTAAGGTATTGTTGAAATTAAGAGCCTGCACTGTTTTAAAAAATAAAACAGTGTTCAACACTCCTTGTTAAGGACTTCTTGTTGTAATGGTGTCAAACTGGGAACATTATTGGACTTTTGTGGATAAATACTCCTAATAGAGTAATAAAAAACATGATTGTAGGTTAAAAAGGTTTACATTATTATCTGATGTCAGGGCTGTTTCTTACAAGCTGTGCTTAGTTTTGGGTAAGTCTTTTTTTTTTGCAAATGACTGTTTCATTAGAATTCATGAATATATTCATTTTAGATTTAATTCACTTTAAATAAAGGAAATGTAATTATCCATTTAGAGTAATATTCAAATGAATTATGTTCTCTACTAACAAAGTAAACTAGCCCTACATACAGTATGTATGTGACTGAAGCCAAACACAGGAAACAAATTAGATTAAAAAGTAAGCATTTCACTTACAATCCATTTGCAAAGTCATTCATTATGGAGGTCAGACTGGTGAAAGTCAGGATGGGTATCAAAGCAAATGGAAGCTGTGAAACAACAACAAGAACAACATAAAAAAAATTGTGCTGCAAGAGTCTGTCACTGAAGTCTCTGGCAGAATTAGTTGTGAGTCCTTTGTAGGAGGTCTCATCCTGACCTGCAGGCTCTGAAGAACATTAAGGAAGTCGTTCATCCCTGTCAGATGCTGAACATCCTGAAAAATGGCCACCAGCAGAGTAGGTGTGATGGCAATGGAGCGAGTAAGCAGCACCCGGGCAAAGCGGGACCACCTCAAGTTCAGGAAACCCTGATCGAGCAGAAATTAAAACCTTTAAGTGTGCATTTGAACTTATCTTTTTGTTTTACTGCAGAAACATCTTTGCCATTTATAAGTGGTGTTTATTCTTACCTCCATTACAAACTGCCCAGAGTAAGTGCCTGTCATGGTGGAACTCTGTCCAGCAGCCAGGATTCCGATTGCCCAGATATAGAGGGCTGCAGGTCCAAAGAAACAGCCAAGGACAACTCCCTAAACAAATAAAAAATCAGAGCTGATTTAGAACTCATCAAGTCTGACAACTGCTTCCATATAAATTTTAGCTCTATCCAAATTAAACTAAAACATAAGTGAAGTCAGCTTTTGCTAACTTAGTTTTCTGACACTTAGTCCAACCTGTTCAGGCAAAAACAATTTTTTAAGGCATGTTTAAATTCATCATTCAGGACTTAATAGTGATGTTTAGATGTTTAGACTCACCCCTTTGTAGATATCCACCTCCAGTGTACTGTTGTCTAAAGGAAAAAGATCGGTATGAGGGCTGCCAGTGGAATTACACTCTTGATTCTGCAACCAAGGGCACAAGCACAAAATCAGATACATTTTATGGACCACCCATCTCAGTGCTAAAACCACTGATCAGGAATCAACAATAGCACTCATATGTAAACAAGAAGTTTAAGCAAAAAGTCTGATAATGGGAAAATCTGAACAGTGTACCAACCACTTGCATGTTGGTTTTATTGTAGAAGGCTTCAGCAAAGACCGCAACGACAAAGACGTTGATGAGGAAGGAGACAAAGAGAGCGATACTTGACTCAATGAAGAAGTACTTGTTGGCCTCCTTGACTTCCCTATTATTTCTGCGGTCAATGTCCCGAGACTAAAGCATGAAAAATAAAAAGAAATACACTGAATGTTCGACAAAACCATCGTTATTGACTTTATAATCTTTGCTAAAATGACTGTAAATGGCTTAAGATAGATCAGAACCGTTATTGACTTTTATTTCGTTTAAAATCTGTACATTATAATCAGGCTGCTTACCTTGACCAGTGCAGAGTGCAGGTAGATGTTGTGAGGCATGATGACAGCGCCGACAATTCCCACAGCCTGTCCCAACTGCACTGCTCCACAGCCTGCACAGTACGGTACGAACATCCCCTCCAGCAGTTCAACTTGGTCTGGCTTCACCAAAACGTACTACACACAGAAAATGACAAAATTCACACATCATGCTTGTTCAAGCGTTTCAGCAACAAACTGTGTCAAAAACTGGACTGTATCTAAAATTGTTGGAGACATTACCTCATAGCCAAAGCTGATAGCCATGATGGTAATGAGTAAGCCAAAGAAAGCTTCAAGTTTCCTCAGACCTACAACCAAACACAGACTGGATCAACAATGGGAGCAAACAGCTACTTGACACAGAGTGATAATTCCTGTTCAGTATATAAATACCATATTTGTCCAGGAAGAGGAATACAAATGTGTCTGTGATGGTGATGAGGACTCCTGCCCACAGTGGGATCCTAGGAGACAGAAGACGTCAACAATAAATTTGCACTCATGTTGAAAGGTTTTCAAATGCAGTGAGCCCCTCGGGTGGGGATTTAAGAGGGTCATATAGAATTTAAAACAGGTAACTGATATCCTTATAACTGTGAGACTGAAGACCGCACAATTCTTAGATTTAAGGAACAACAAAGTCAAACAGTTCTGTCATCAGAAATCCCCGTTCTTCTTGAAAACACTAGTTTGATTCTGACGGGTTGGAGGGTGGTAAAAATCTGAGAGCAGTACCCTGTTTCAGAAAGAGTTTGCTATTCACAATAGATCATATATGTGAGAGCAAAGGCACCTCCCCGGGTCAAAATTAATTTTAGTAAGTACAAAAAAAGCAGGGTGCAAAAGGTCACTGAATTTACCAAAATGGGTAAAAGGGAATTCCCTCAAAAGAGACGGGTTCAGACGTACTTGCCCACAGAGAGGAGGTTGAGCGCTATCGCACATCCAATGACCTCCTGCATGTCTGAACCAATAATTGCCAGTTCCACCATCAGCCAAAGGATAATCCGAGGAACCTGTCAGAGAACACAAACAAATCAGAGGACTGTAGAATAAGTGAGCTTTGTTGAGTTTGACCACCTTCTTAGTAACTAAAACATTATTTAATCTTGTGAATCGTTGTGGTATAAACCTGACAAATACAGCTGAACAGTTCCGATGTACAGTCATTGAAAAAAAATTAAGCACGGAAAGATATGATACATGCACCAAAAGTAAATGTCAAAACAAAAAGAGGAACTAGGGAAGAGTAAAGAAGGTTAGAATACTCACTGTAGGATACTGACGGTTGCAGACTTCAGCCAGGTGCATCCCTGTGACGACCCCGAGGCGTGCAGCTAATCTCTGCAACAGCAGCCCAATGATGGTGGCTCCAAGGAGCACCCATAGGAGCTACGGCAGACAAAACAAACAGACAAGACTGAGTAATGTTACTGTTCACCAACAACAAAAATAAAACCATATTGTACAAAATGTTATATTCTAGGGATTTTGTTAAAGTAATAAAAAGTAAAGATGACGTCTTTAAGAGGGGAATTTAAAAAAACAACAACTTTCGAATCACAGAAAACAATAAAACCAGAGAAAATAGTAGAAAATCAGATTAACAAGGTAAAACTGAATTCAGTAAGGCTCGGGAATATATTAAGAGATTTGTATGTACTTTCAAAGTGATGTATAAGAGAACATGATATTATTTATATTTAAAATTTTAATAATTTGATCATGAGATAGATGCTAAGTCTGATGTGTAGTAGAAAGCCACTACCACTAAGAAACACTAACAGCAGTATGCCTATTCACCAAACATCAATGGAACAAAGTGCAATTAACAGGTTGCTTATTAGGGGCATTTTTATTTTTTTCCATCACTTTATTTTAATGTAATCTTTACAATAAGATAGCCGTTAGCAAAACTGCGATGTGACACCTTTTTGTGTGTGTCCACAAGGATTTGACTTTCTTTTATTCATTTATTCACATAATAAATCACTCAACTATTGGGGATATATGTCATTTATCAACATTCAGCTCTAACAAAAAAAGGAGATGTTTGTTTTAGCCCATACTATCCAGCTTTAATATTGCACTTCACATTCGACACAGAGAAGAGAGACGACATGGCAGAACAGACTTCAGCATTTTCTGGATCACCTTAAAGCCAGCTTTAGCTCCAGACTGCAGGTCAGACTCGATGTTCCCTGGATCCAAGTAAGCAATGCTCATCAAAAACCCTGGTCCAGTGAAGGCCCAGAGCTTACGGAAACTGAACACCTAAATACAGGAACAGTGTTACAGATAAATGGTTATGTTCTTCTGCATTAAATGTGCCGTGTGTTTCCAACATCTGACAACTTTAAACTGTGCAGCAAGAGAAAATCTTATCCTTGAGGACAATTCATTAGCCTCAGGATTGCTGCTTATTTTCCATGACCTCATCAGTACCTGGTTGACACTGTCAGGGATAGGAACCTTCTCCTCAAAGTATGTGGAGAAGAGGTTTTCCTCATTTTCTTCCTGTGAGGCAGAATGCTGGATGGAGCTGTATTGGTTTGTGGGGACATTTTCCTGAGGGGAGTCCTCTAAAAAAGCACAAAGAATGAAAATAAACAACAGCGATAAGTGACAGGAGAAGAGTAAGAGAAGCTTTTCTGTTATCAAACATTCAAAATCCTCCAGTGCCATTATAGGAAGTCTGGTCTCTTAATCTGGTCAGACTTTAGAAGAACTGTTCCTATCTCCCATAGTTAGCTGATCTTAAAAAGTGTTCCTGTCAGTGCTATGAAATCTCAGAGCAGACTTGTATCTTTGCTTCTGAAGTTGCTAAATTATTATTAGTATCAAAGTGGAAGCCACTGCATGAACTTGACATCAAGAGTTGGATTCTTGGTAAATGGACTTGAGTTTGTAGGGTATTTTTCTCTCTAGCAAATTCACATATTTTTTTCAGAGCTACTATAATGTTTTCCGTGCAGCCACAGTAAACATTGGAGCACAGAGATGGAAAGCTAAAGCCACATTCACATATTGAGATGGATGTGGGCAAACACAACACAGCTCAGAGAATTTACACTGAAACAGCCTGTTCTGAGCAGGACTGGAAGAGAGGGCTTTGAAAGTTTGTCAGAATTTAATATCTGACATTTTTTGGAATGAAACCAGGAAACATTTTCTGGGAACATCTGAGACCAATATAAACGTGTTGATAATGACTATGACATGTGACCTTTGCATTTTACTACACAGTCTAGGCATTTACACAATATCAATGACTAGGGCCGGGACGTTATGCTTTTTCAATCCCGATTCAGTTTTTTAAGTGCCGATTCGATTTAAATTGCGATTCGACAATATTGCCGATTTTTGCAATCTTAAGTTAGCTTTTTTAACACCCGCTAAAAAGATGAACAATGATGCTGCCTACAGACTATATCAGGAAAAATACACACCACACTTGAGTCATTTTTTCAGGATTTACTCAGCAGTACATTTTAACCAGCTGTTTACACTCTCTGTTCAAAAGCCTGGACAGCATTTAAAAGTGGTTTATTAGCACAGACTAAAATGAAGCATTTAAATTTGGAAAAAAAAAGATTTTTGAACAAAAAAATCGATTTAAAAATCGTCAAACAAAAAATCCTGATACTTATGTGAATCGATTTTTTCTCCCACCTCCATCAATGACAGTGCGCTTTTGTTTAACCTTCTAAGAGGTAACATAAGAAAAGAATCTCCTTATGAACAGAAACATGCTTGCTTATTTTTCTTTTTTTCATTTTACAGGTACATCTCAAAAAATTAGAATATCATGAAAAAGTTCAATATTTTTCATCACTCATTTCAGAATGTGAAACCCATATATTATATAGATTCATTACAGATAGAGTGAAACATTTCAAACATTTATTGCTTGAAATTTTGGTAATTCTGAAATGAGTGATAAAAAATATTGAACTTTTTCATGATATTCTAATTTTGAGATGTACCTGTATTTGTTATAACTTACTTCCCCTTTTGCTGTTAAGAGATCATTCACATTAAGTTTGCATCTATGTGTCATTAGGTGGTTGGTGGGCTGAGGGAGGTATTGGCGGAAGGGAAGAATGTAAAATGTAAAATTAACAAAAACTAAAGTTCAAAATTTGGTGTCATTTACCCTCTTTCACTTAAGAAAAATCTAATCACAACAAATTATATTTTTTTTCTAAATAAAGTACAATTCACGTCATTCTGGCTGGTCATGATAAATTTTACTCAGCTTTGATTACTTCTGAGATTTGGGGATGTTGTAGTAGACAAGAAAAACTCCACCATACCATAAATGTAATAAGTTTACAAGCAAATCCTTTTTCAAATTATCCACTTCATAAATTAATCTCATTAGCTTAAACTAACATGGATCATATTTAACCTGACAAAGTGTTCCTTAAATACATCGACAGCACGTTATCAGAAAATAAAAACAAAGGGATTTTTCCTTCTTTCCTCATTCTTATTTTCTTTTTTCTTTGGACAAATGTTTTGGTCTGAATATCCATGTTTATTTGGATTTTTGAAACTTTATCAATAAACTGTACAAATTCAGCAGGTAAGCCAATTTTCCATTGAAATTATCAGAAAATACAACCTGTCCTGCTGATAAGCCAAAAGCAATTCAACGTAGATTTGGAAAACCGCCGCAGAAGTGATTAAGCTCAAGAATTTTAATTACTTCTCTTTAATCAGTCAGTTAGACCTCATTGTACGCAAAAAAAAACTGTTCTTGATAATAATTCAAAGTAAACCATCAAGAAAATCACACTACTCACTCAGGTTGGACTTCTCGGTCTTTCCTTCCATCATCTCAGACTCGCTACTGGTCCTAAAGTCCATGCCTCTCAGCTAGTCTGCTTTTGATATGACTCAGCACTTCATAATCTGCTCATTTTCTGTCGCCAGATGTCATAACAACATTCTGGCATTATGTCTCTAAATTTTGAAACCAACAAAGAAGAAGTAAATAACGCACACCGCAGCACACTTACTGAGCTTTTTGTTTGTTCTCCGAGCTGACAATAGATCCTGACCACAGAGAGTGCTTCCTATAACTATTTACTGAATCATAGAACACTGAAAACAGTAATAAAGTTCACAGTGGAAGCTGTGAGGATGGACAACATCATGATTCTTCTTCACTTTATGTTTTTGTGGATATGCTTTTGGATTTGTTACATGTCAGTGTCTTGTGCTTCAGTGCATTAAGACAAAGTGAACAGGGATAAAATGTTGTTTTAGCACACAGACACAGAATTTGTCCTGCAGCCTTGACTGAATGCCAGCGAGGCTGAAGGCCTCTGCGGTCTATGAGGCCAGTGTTGTTTTAAAGACTTACCTTCAAGGAGGTCTCCGTCCTGCTCAGCTTTCATCAGAGCAAGCTGAGGGAACCCTGGGAACTCAGGGGATGAATATCAACCACCCTAGAATAAAACAACAATACTTATATAACCTGAAATGATGAACATGACTTTTGAAAGTAAAATAAAAAATTGTAATAAGTTAAGGTAAAAAAGACAAGATTTTCCCCACAGTTACTTGCCCCTTTGACCCAAAACACCAACTTTAAACGGAGCAGTGATACTATGACAAAGCGTTACTAGCAGCATGTGAAAGGTTAGCACTTGAAGAACTCATACAGAAAGTCTGGCGTCAACTACATCCCACAAGTTTCACTTCAACTATAAACATCCTTCTTCAAAACACTTAACCTGATGATCAACCTACGAAACTTTTTCCTCTTAACTTTAACCTCAAAAGATTAAGATGCAAAACATCCCTCAGAGTATTAAAGAAAGCGCTGAGCTCTGAGAAAAGAGAGAGAGAGAGAAAGGGGCCCCTCTGCAGCTCTGTCTGCGGCCTCATATGATCCCACAGTCATGTGGCTACAAATGTTCAAGGTTCCATCTGAGCCACTTCCTCAGGCTCTGAGTAATGAGCACTATCAGAGTGATAACTCCAACTTCAACTTTATTACAGTTCCGTGGGAAAATTGTTTTCAGCAGCAGGCATCAGTACACAAGTACATGATAACACATAAATCATACAGACATTAAAAAAAATGAGGAAAAATCCTGAACTCAAGTGAAAAAGGGTGACAAAATGCCAAAGACTAAGAGTCAGGAAAAACCCATAAAGTGCATTCAGTCATCAAAGTGCTGTGCAGTAGATAAATAAACAGTAATGATGAACATACAGGATAAAACAGATAAAAAGAGATTCAATAAAAAGTCAAGGATTAAAATCTAAAAGGCAACAATCAATTCTATCCACAAGATGCACAAAGCACAAGAAAAACTAGTCAGGCCAATGAATTAAGGTTTTTAATAGCAACTGGAATAAAAGAAGTTCTGGCCTGCCTAGTTTTGGTTTTCGGCATTCTGTAACGTCAAGGTGCTGAGCAAAAGCTGGTTTAATAAAATAAGAGCTTCTAAATTGTACCATCAATGTTTGAATTATTCCCTAATAATTTAGATCAACCAAACATTACTTTGAAAGGTCAAAATAAAATTAATCAAAAGGTCCATGACGCAAAATTCTCCTGCTTTGGTAAAAACCACTATTTTCTTTAAGGAGGAGGCTTGAAATGATACGTTCTTAAGTTCCTTTACAACCTCCACCTTCAAACACTGTTACTTATTGGCAATTTATGGTGCCTTCCAGTTGTAGTCGGAAGTCGGAATTTCTGGGTTCCGAGTAGGAAACTGCATCTGGAACGTACCCTGAGGTCGGAATTTCCTACTGGGAACTGGGGGGGAACCTCGCCACCCCCGAATTGACAATCGAAAATGGATGCCCCCAGCGTAAACAGTTATTAAGCTCCTGTAATTATCAATTTATTTGCACTTCTGACTGGTGTGTCGCTGTAAATCAGCTGTATACATAGTATTGTTAGACTTAATACTGCCATAGGTATATTTACATTCTTCATGTGGTATTTGTGAACAACAATGCAGGGCGTGCTAACAACAGCCTGGTAGATCGGTATGTTTTTTCCGACTTTGTAACTGGAACACTGATAACTCAGAGATGACGTCACTCCCAGTTCCCTGTTCCCAGTTCCAAGGTTAATGGAACGCAGCACTTTAAACTTAAATCATGCCGGTTGGTCCATGTCTGTGGCTCCTTTTCCACATCCAATTCCACACTCTCTCCTTCACTAGTTACCCTCTATCTATTGTCCTGCCCACAGGTTGGAGTCAAGCACAAGTTCGACACGAATAGGAAAGTTCATCAAATTGGAGACATTGATACAATTGCCTTATGCTGAATAGTTACATTATCGGTGCCTTACACTTAGCTATGTGCACTTTTAAAAGCAACAGTTTGACTAATTCACAAGGCAGTCCACAAAAACTCCAATAAAATATTCAAGGGAGTAATCAACAGATGCTAAAACAGTGAAGAGTGGCTTCATTTTACACAATACAACATCCACATCATCCCCAAACGTGTTAACACTTCAGAGGATTAGGTAATGTGTTTGACATTGTTGACACAGAAAATCTGATCTGCATTTTCCCTGATAATAAATCCACAAGAATCAATGAGGGAAAACATAAACCATCAGATGACCTCACAGCATTTACAATGACATAAAAGCAGAAAATCCTATACGCTTCCATCCTTCAGTCCTGCCAGGATAAAGGCATGCATGCAAAAATAAAACTTAACAAACAGGTTGTCACAAATAATCACTGACGTCAGACATACAATTAGCGCTGGTATTTAGAGCTGATACCTTAATAGTCATTGTGGCTTTAAATAGTGTGATGGGACTAATATCAACAGCGTATACTAAGCAAATTAAGTCTCTTTAGTATTGTAATAAATCAATCATAAATTTGCATTTTTCATTGATGAATGTCTTTATTTAAAAAAGGAAAACTTTTGCTTAAACAAATCCTGCCACGATTACTGGTGAAGGGGAGACTTCTACAGTAAACAATATTACGTATAAATATCCATATCAGTATTAGCTACAAGGAATTTTAAACTATAGACACACTGGATATCAGCAGAAATGTGACATTTTGCTTTCACACTTTGTCTTTGGGTTTATTACTTAAAAGACAAGAAAGGCTATACATGTAAGGCTCCAACTAAATCTGCCTTTCCTTTAGATTTTACACACACACACTTATTTGGTAAGTTTGTCTCAATTTGACATACTTGTGGTAGCTGAACTCATTAATGACAGTGTACTAACTGACCCTGTCACTCTGCTTTAAGCCACCAGGTGTCACAAGTCTGTCATTTTGAGTTCAAGCCCTTTGACTAATTTTAAATACTACAGTAGTTCTCACAGTCACCATCCATAAAAACAGGAGTGTATGCACACTGACAATTATAGGTTATGCTCCCACCATGATAATCTGCCCTATATATGACATCTAGGTGTGTTTAGCATGCCACACTGTAACTAAAAGTTCCAGTCCAGAGAGGATAAGCAGTCTTATTATTGTTCAGGAGTCATTGTGCCTATATGCTGACAAAAGTCATTTAGATGGACAAAGATTACCAACAACTTGGAGTCCACAAAGGATGTCTAAAACATTTTTAGATTAGAAACAAAACAAGCACAATTTTAACAAACAAAAAAAATCCCCTCCTGTCATCAATATGTCTTGACAAAATGTTGCAATTGTGGATGTTTAGGCTTAAAGAGTGTAACGCCTTAATAAGAAACACCAGTAAGTCATCCGTTTACTGACTTCCTCAAAGATTTGGCATCAATGAAAACCACAGGTTTATCTGCGTAGGACAGCTTTTGCAATCATTCCATCTCAGACAACTCCCAAACTGAAGAAAAGGCTCTTTACACAATGGTGCCTGAGGCAGACTGTTGTCAATGAAACAAACTGCCTCAGTTGATATCTTAATCAGGAGCACTAAATGATAAATTAATGAGAGAAAACAATATAAGTCATACTTCCCATTATGACATAGGACTGAGCCAGGGCTGGAACGATTCGCTTTTCTCCTGATTCGATTTTCATGATTCTTTAGGTGCCAATTCAATCTAAATTGCGATTCTGCGATATTGCCTGTTTTTGCAATCTTTAGTTAGCTGTTTTAACACCAGTGAAAAGATGAACAATGATGATGCCTACAGACTATGTCAGGAAAACACACATCACATGTGAGTTCATTTTTAGGATTTATTCACCAATATATTTTAACCAGCTGTTTATGCCCTCTCTTCAAAAACCAGGATTATTAAAACAGACTAAACTTAAGAATTTAAATTTGGAAAAAAAAAAGATTTTCGCACAAAAAATCGATTTCAAAATCGTCAAACAAAAAATCCTGATCCTTCTCTGAATTGATTTTTTCTCCCACCTCTAGACTGAGCAGCAGCAGTACCAAGAATACTTCCACAGCGCCTTTTCACCTTTCGAGTATGTCCTGGAACAAAGTTTACCTACTATGGTCCTGACCCTGTTCATAAGTACCTAACTCTGGTGGTGGATGATGGGATACAGCCTCCTGTGGAGCTCAGCTGCCTAGACAGAAACATCATGGCTGCCACCTTCATTCGCTTTCTGCACAAGAACACTTCCTTCACAGCTTTGGAGCAAAGGTTCAGACTTCAGGAGTCTTAAGGACAAAGTCTAAAACCTGCTTCTACCAAAAACGAGTTCATCAGGAATATGTGCGTACGCCACACATATCTCTTGTATAACTTGAGGAGGCCTTTCCTTTTGGGCATGGTTTCTAATAGTGCAGAGTGAATCCCCATGTTTAGATATTATACATTCATGAGCCTGACTTCCCATAGTAAATATTACAATCAATGCAGAGGTTCACAGCTAATGTTCGACTCCATTACAGTGTTGTCAAAAGGACATTCCTCATGCAAGCGTCAGGATAATTCCTTCTAGTTGCAATTAGATTTCAAGGAAGCTTGTATTGATCTTTTTCATTGTGTAAAATAAAGAACTTAAAATTTAGGAATTCTGATCATCTTTCGGCTTTATAAAAAAGTTAGCAAACAAGCTGACCTGACAATGAATTTGTTCAAATCTCACAGCAACTGTTACAACAAATGAAGACCATTTCTTACAGGACAAGAATGGTGGGTTTGAGTTTCATTATTATTACACAATAACATCAAATCAACATTTTGATTATGACTAACAAAAGCTGTGATTTGAAAGTAGGGTTAGGCAGGACCTAAAAATAAAGTCCCTCTGTTTTCTCACATACTCTATTTCCGATTTTAAGGTTTTTTCCCTCTAGAAAAAAAACTCCAAATGACACAGAAATCACATTTATCCTTTATTTCCCTTTAAGAATGACAAATAACTTTGCTATCTTGGTTATCAGGTACATTATGTATTTAGGCACAGGTAGGCTTGTCTACACTGACACTGAAAGTTGTGCTTTAATCAAAATATTTTAACATGAAGCTTTTCTCAATATTTTACTGAATATAAATAAGAAACTATATATGCAAGTACAAGACCAAAAAAATATGTTTGTACAAAAAATGGCAGAACTTTCCTGGGTGAAAACAGTGGAGATATTTTTAGTATTTCTATCTTCAGACATTGTCACAACTCTAAAATTAGAGTAAATTGATTAAATCGACATTTTGCCCAGATCTACACAAAAGGTGAACTTTAACCTCAGAATTGATGCTATTGGGGATGTTTTCTTTGTTAATGAGATAAGGTGTCATATTAAGATAATATCCAGTGGTAGCTGATGGCTGTCAGATAATGTCCTGCAGATTAGAAAAGTTTCACAGGAAGACAAAAAGATCCAACTTTTGACTTCTCTGTATGACTCTATTACTGAAGCGGCTACGGGAATGTCTCCAGGTTACTAAACAAACCAAGCCCGTCAATCGGCCAGATTTATGAGGGTTTTTTTCAACCATAAAATGAGCAATGCTTCACCCTGCAGCTCACGGTGAACATTACTGCCGCTGCGTGTGATCAAGCTAACAAGTTTCCATGATACTATGTGCGCTGTTTCATAAGCTAGCTTTAGCCGAATCAAAGTACGAAAACGCTCTTACCTGTGAATTTCTGTCAAGAGGACGGTAGAACAGAAACTTCTGAGCCAAACAAAGAAATGTCCTTTGCCAAAGGATTGTGTTTCATTAAAAGTATGGCTAAAGAACACCTTATGAGGCTAAATTTTGGCAAAGTCGTATCTTCTCATGTCAAACGAAGGTACAAGAACGAGGGCGCATGTGCAGTAACAGTAACCTTATTTGATTGGTCACCGGTGGAGACATGTCACGTGAAGTTTTCAGTGGGCCTGCTCCCCGAGTTTTGTCTGTCAGGTAGGTTTATTCAGTCATTGGCACTAGGCCGCTGTTTACTGTGGCTAAGCCTCTGGGTTTTCCGTGGTCTGATCAGTCGCTTCTAAATTTGCACTGTGTGATGTTTTAGTAATTCGCTTTCAAAGTACACAACTACCAAATTCAGACATTGCCACTATCTTTGATCTCAAGTGAAGTACTTTTTACTTAAAAAGTACTTGGTGAACGTTTTCCATAACCCACTGTCTGTGCTCCAATTAAACTGGCTTCATGGTGTACTAATGGGATACAATTATTTATTGGACAAGTGAGAATGTTAGAATTTGGCACTTCTTTGTGTACTCTGAAGGATGATTACTCATAAAGTACACAGCAGAAGTACGGCATACGACCTGTGGAGTCCAAAGAGTCCTCTTTCTATGATACCAATTTATAAGGTGCTAATGTAACAGAAATATTTTAGATCAGAGAGAGAGGGAGAGAGAGAGAGAGAGAGAGCTACTGGAAACACTTCAAATATTTGTACAATTTCAAGAAAAGTTAGGTCAGCCTCCAGTGACCTATTTAGGTACCTACAAACCAGGCATTATGTAACAAAACACTACCACTGAGTGATATTTTTGAGGATAACATATTGGAAACAGTATGTCTGAGATGCCATAAAGTGATGAGCCACTTTGGAAATAATTAGACTTACATTTTATTATTTAACTTGATCCCTTCTTTAATTGTACAATGTTGTCTCCTGCATAATCCCTTTCTCTGTGCAACTGTACACTCTAATATCACAGCTGGGTCATCAATTAGGAATAGTCTTATTTTATCTTATTTATGAGAATATATTCCTTGAAATATATGAAGAATTTTTTTTCTTTGTTTATTTGTTGATGATATTTGTTTTTGTTGATGTTGTCTGTATTCGTTCGATCTGTCGATAAAGAAAAAAATTCCAGTCTTGTCAATAAAAAAGACGGATATTAGAAGATATTATTACAGTTATTCTTGATATGATGAGAAGTACCGCCAAATCTCGTTCTTCTAACTTTCCTCGCGATATGTCACCAACTCTGGTCCAAGTATTCATCACGAATCCCAGCCGCTAATAAGCTAAAGCTAGGCTAACTAGCTGCCTCAGAGTGACATGTAGTCGGTTTTCTACTTTGTCTAAATGCAGGAGCCTCTGGAGTGATACAGACATGGAGTTAAGAAATATCAAGGACCAGGTAAGAGACAAACCTGCAAGTCTGAGCGTTACACAACTAACGGTACCCCAACCACAAACTGGCTAGTCCCGTTAGCGAAATGTCGAGCAAAGTTTGCTCCGAGGCTAATTAATGTTAGATCCAGCTGCTCCTGTAAATAGAGTCTAACCTTCACGATATGTGTTATTAAAAATGATCGTAGACCCTGGTTCTGCGGACATTTCCCCCTGTTTTATGAGTAGTTTAAGCCTTGACTTGGAAAAACTCTTATCATTAATGTTTAAAAGGCTGAATCGTCTCTGTTGTGTTGCTAAATTTCCTGAACATTGTTTGCAAATTCCTCTCAGACATGGAAATCTACAGTATGCACAGAATGTGAGGAGTTATTCAGAATACAGTTTATTTTAAAGTCATTGGCAGATCATATGAACCATGCTGTTGTCCATGACTCTGCAGATGAGGTTGTTTTTTTTCTAAGAGTTAATTTCTTCTCTAGGGCGAATATGCCATAATCCATTCACCTTTCTCCGTCATGTTTGCTATACCAAGACAGTATTTGACAAGTGTTACTAAAGTATGACGCTTACTTTTACTCATTTTTTCCCACTACATCTCCATTTTCAACTTGTCTTTCAGTCTCCACTGGTCCAGGCGATTTTCAGCAGAAACGCAGAAGAAGTGACATTTTTGTTGAGCCACAATGAAGATGTCAATTCACTGGTAAACACATCTGTAATTAATGTTATTTGGAAGGTGTGAATTGTGAAAGTAGAAGTAGTTGCTAGTTTATAAAGACACAAAGGGACAATATGCTACATCCACCGTTGTATTGCTTTATTTTGATTATGATAAGGACTAAATTGTCAACAACAAAGTTTACACTGTGTTTGAAATAATGCTACACTTCCAGCTGTAGGAGGCAGGTGTGTTTACAACTCCAAATGAATTGATTAGAAGCACAGGGTGCAAAGTCTTTTTCGCCTACTGTTAACAATAAAAAATACTCTGAAATAGGCTCAGTTTGATTCTGTCTTTCTGAATGAACTGATTCCTATATACATATATATCACTGAAAGCTTACATATCTTCAAGTTTTTCCTAAAGTCTAGTAAATGGTGACCCTTTGTTTATTGCTTGAGAACACAAAGTGATAAATGTAGGACCTGCTGCTGCTGCCATTTTGACTCTGTATCTCAACATATTTCGTACTCCATACCTGTGATGAACTCTCTGGCTTCTTTCTGTTCTGCCACCCAAACTTATTGGTGTTTCCACTCTGGTTTGGCTTGTTGATATTTGTTCTGACTGCCTCTCAAGAAAAAAATGCATTTTTTTTGCATGGCACACATAGCCTAACAGAAGGCTTTAATTAAGTGCCTCCTGTCTGTGCTCCGTTTTATACTTGAACTCTGTTTAATGCTTTGTGTTTTGTCTCATTTTAGGACCAAGAGCAAAGCACACTACTTCATGCTGCTTCTTATTTGGGCGATGTCACCATCATGGACCTACTTATCACTGCAGGTAGAAAGACTATCACTTTGTCATTTGTCCAGAGCTGGACCAAAGATTATCTTTTTGATAAACCATTTTTTTTAGTTCATTTTTTACATGCCAGCTGTTTAGTAGTCTGTGTAACAGTGAAAAAACGGTCTACTGTTACTTATGCTTCCCTTTGCAGGGGCTAATGTCAACGCTAAGGAACAGAATTTACAAAGTCCTTTACATCGAGCTGCTGCCTCAAGAAATGAGGTATGTTGCAATTGTAAAAGTTAAATAAAGGACAACTGGATCACCAGAACACTGTTTGACTTTGCAAACTAAAATGTGTTTTCCCTCAGAGATCAGTTGAGCTGTTAATGAAGCATGGAGCAGAGATTAACTCAAGGGACAAATTCTGGCACACACCTTTACACATGGCAGCTGCAAACTGGGCTACAGGCTGCGCTTTAGCTCTGATACCTCATGTGTGCAGCCTGGATGTGGCCGACAAATCGGGAAGGACACCGCTGCATCATGCAGCTCACAGCGGCCATGGAGAGGTACAGGTTTTTTAACCTGCTGTTTTGGAAGTTACTTTTTATATCTATCATATTAAATGTTGCAAAGTTGGAAAGTTCATTTGCTTAAAAAATAATGATTAGCAGGAGGTTATTTGGGGTTACTGATATTTGCATTTGCTGATGTATCATGATTGAGACATGTGTCACATCATTAAGTTTTTTACAGTTTATGCCCCCCTTCTTAAGAATAGATACAGTAAAGCTCTAAAAGTATGATGAAGTATGTTTGCACGACAGATTTTTGTCCAAAATGTTGGTAAATGTTTGTGCTTTGTGCAGATGGTGAGTATGCTTCTGAGCAAAGGTGCAAATGTTAGTGCCAAAGACAAAAAGGAAAGACAGGCAATCCACTGGGCTGCATACCTCGGTAAGGGATCTGAAATCATATTTCTTTCTTAAATGAATGTCACAAAAATAGATGAATGAAGCGCATCAGAAAGTCTGAAAGAGTGAATACTCTTTTGCTTACAGTTTGAAGAAATAGTCTGACATTTGTGAGATTTTATTTTTCACAGTTTGTAAATGTTGCTTTTCTCAGTCTGTCTGCTTGTTATGGGACAATTTCCAACTTTTAAATTTAGATCAAAGTAATAATTTCAAATTAAACCAAGGAAACAAAAGCAAGTGAATTTGTACATATGTTTTCTTGTAAAACATACAAGTTGACACTCATCAGGGATTCTGTTAAAGGGATAGGAAAATTTTCATTATACAAACTGAATATATAATGAGCCATCCACAAGAACTATGTTAATATGTTAAGTATTGCAAATCACATAATGTACAAAAACAGTTATTTTTTGCTCATAACAGGCCATAGTACCAAAGAGTTTGTGTATTGCCTGTAAAAGTGCTTACTAAACATGTTTTTAAAAGGTGCTATTTGTTTTGTTATCTTAAGAAATTTAAAAAGCTTACACAAATTAAGACATAATTACATTTTATTTAACAATCATCGTGATGCCAAAAACAAGACACAATTTAAATAGAGTGTGAGGTAACAGATAAACAAGAGCTAAAACACTTTTGGACATGGTATTTTTCATAATAGGCTTAAAGTGTTTGTCTTTTTATAAAAAACCTTTTTGCTAATTTGGTCAGTGTCAGTGATAAAGAGTTCTATATTTTCATAGCTTTTCTTTTTTGTACATTTCAGAAAGTGCTATTTTCCTTTTGATTGTGAAAATCGGTCATCAGTTGTCTGTCTGCTGACATACCTGTATTTGTACAATAAGTCCTGTTTTAACTGATTGTGCTGGTTTAAAGATGTTTGGGGTTGCAGAAGTGATTTATAAAAAAAACTGGGACTATTATAATTTCAGGACATGTGGATCTTGTGAAGCTGCTGGTGTCACACGGTGCGGATGTGATGTGCAAGGACAAACGTGGTTACACTTCGCTCCATGCTGCAGCTGCTGGCGGACAGCTGGATGTGGTCAAATATCTGCTGAAACTTATGCCAGAGGTAAAAACCATATAACTGTAACAGATTAGTGTAAGTTGTGTTTGTTTTTAACTCGGTATATATTCCATGGGGTGAAATTACAGAGTGAATTGAGGTTTGCTGCAGAGGTTTGGTCGTAAATTGTATAGAAAAAGAATATTTTAATGAACACACCACAATGTCACCTGTAAGGTTAAAACTTGTTTTTATGTCATAGACCACATTTTGATGAATGGCATGCGTATTCCATGTCTTTTTTCTGGTAAGTTTGTCGCCAAGATAGCTTTGTGTCAACCAGATTTCTGTTTCTGTTTAAAATTAAATCATCACAAAAACGCAAAGCTGCTATTAAGTAAGCTATAAGCTTGATTTTGAGACTGTAGTCTTATGCTGCATTCGATTGTACTCGGAACTCGGAAAGATCCGACCTCCATATCGGAAAAGTGCAATCGAACGACCCCTCACCTGGAACTCCAACTCGGAATTTCGAACAAGATCAGAGCAGCCCGAATTGTCCGGAATGATGTCATAACAAGATTCCGTTGCACACCGTGAGCGGTAAATAGAGTCACTTTTCTCCGATATGTCGTCTAATGTAGCGTTTGTGTTACTAAAACTGTAGAATTACTTTGCATTGTTTTTTTCCAAATCCCACCCTTTTAAATTGTAATTTTAAAAAGCTGTGTGTCTGTATGTAGTTTGACTTGATAAACGCAGAAATGGTAACATTGCTAAGTGTGTTTGAAATATAGTGTTCCCTACACAGAATGTTGCTTTTCCACTATTTAAACTGCAGTTGCCTGACATTTTTTAATGTTTAGCACTAATGCTGTAGTTCTTATAAAACAACACAGTTTTGGCACATGGAAATTTATAATAACTGTACTTGTCTATCGTTGACAGTTTCTAATGTCTCTAACGGTAGCACAGGCAGTTTGCATGCTGGTGTGTTCAGGTCATACTTATAGGGCAAGGCGTTTCTTTTACTCTCTCTTTCAATTATGTAATATGTTCCCCAGCAAGACTTTTGATATTCCAAAAGCAACAGAGCAAGCATCAGTTTATTGTTGCCGGCCATGTTTTCCGATAAAATGCAATGAAATGCTTTTACCTCGGAGTTCAGAATTTCCAACCCAGATCTTTTTCGAGTTCTGAGTACAATCGAACACAGCATTATTAGATAAATGTTTACTTAGGCAAAGAATTAAAAAATATGACAGTGCATTAAGCTACCCGTGAAAAAGAAGACCCATTTATTGTAAGATTCTATTTATTTTTCAGGAGAATTAAACACATTTTAAGTGTATTGAGTTATGAATATGTGAGAAATCTGACTAAAAAAAGTCAAGTTTTAACTGTCATAAATACAGGAGAAGAAGTTTGAATGTTTTCAAATGGATGGATCCTTTTGATTATTTTATTACCTCCGCCAAGGAGGTTATGTTTTTGGGAGAGTTTGTCCGTCCGTCTGTCCGTCCGTCTGTGAACAAAATAACTCAAAAAGTCATGGACGGATTTGGATGAAATTTTCAGGAAATGTTCAGCATTGGAAAAGGAAGAACTGATTCGATTTTGGTGTTGATCCGAATCAGTGTCTGGCCGCCATGGCAAAAAATGTGATTTCTGTGAATAACTACTGAACTAAAATAGATATCACTACGAATCCAATTGCTAATGGTATGTTTTCATGGTCAAGGAATCTAAATATTTCAATGAAATAAAGGTAGGACTAATATTTATGGTCAAAATGACAATATGGCTGAGGACTGAGGAGGACTGGCGGAGGTCTGCGCTCTCCTAGTGCTTTCTAGTTACTAAGAGTGACTCTTACATTTTATAATACAAGACAGAGTGGGGGTAGTTTAATCTCTTTTACACACAGCAGACCTTACATGTTGGTCATAAGAACTGATGAAGGTCCAAGATTATTTTGCTTTGAAAGTTTAGCTTTGAAACCAAGTGGCCAAATCTACCTTTTATACACCGTCTCAGGTTAAGAAATTGAAAGATTCATCATTCTGAATGGTTGTTTGTTTTTCCTTTCTCTGTCAGCCTGATGATCCCAACCTTTTTGGTAACACAGCACTTCACATAGCATGTCAAATGGGGCAAGATGCTGTAGCCTCTGAGCTGGTGAACTGTGGCTCCAACATTAACCAGCCAAACCATTACGGCAGCACACCGCTGCATCTGGCTGCGGCCTCTGCCAGTGGGGTTCTGTGTCTCGAGCTGTTGATCAACAATGGCGCTGATGTCAATGTGCAGGTAAAGAGATGAGTTTTTAGCTGATGTTTTAAAGAACAAGAATAATATTTAGTTTGAGTGTGTAATGCATTTCATTATAGACTGCATTTAACAATTGCATTGCATTTTTCTTTCAGAACAAAGAAGGAAAGAGCCCTTTGCACATGGCTGCTATGCACGGGCGATTCACAGGCTCCCAGATTCTCATCCAAAACGGTAACATACATTTTTGATGCATCAGAACAATTCTGAGGCCCCTCTTGTGGCACACAATGGGCCACACATCCCCAGAATCTGACAGTTTGTATTAGTAGCTGTCATACACATGTATGTTTCCTTCTGCACACAGGTGGGGAGGTTGACTGTGCCGATATGTTTGGAAACACTTCTCTTCATGTAGCTGCTAGATATGGACAGGAGTTACTGATCAGCACTCTGCTGACAAACGGTGCCGACAAGGCCAAGTACGTTGGTCTAGTAACAATACTGCTTCATTTTTTTGACCTTGACATTTTACACTTAAAACTGAATGTGACAGTGTGGTTTTTTTCCTCCATGAGTTTTTAAAAATGTATTCCAACACAGAAACAGATTTTTTTCCAACTGGATGCAAACTTAAGTCAGTACTTTTTATGCCCTTTTAAGACAAGGGGTTGATGGGATGCTTCCTCTGCATTTGGCGGCGCTCTACGGGTTCCCAGACTGCTGTCGCAAATTACTATCCAGCGGTGAGAATATTTAAGAGTTAGGCTCCTGCATCTATCCTCTTCTTTTGTTCATGTTTTTACTATTTATATAGCAGAACGTTGCAAACAAAACATGTTTTCTTCTGATTCTTCAGGCCAGTTTTATATAATGCCGTCTTCGACTTCATCCGATGGGTTTGATATCAACACGGTGGATGACCACGGTAGGACCTGCCTGCATGCTGCTGCTTCTGGAGGGTGAGTTTAAACAGTATTGACTTATAATATCAAAACAAATTCTCTGTTACCACTGATGCAGATAATAATTTCAGTCTACATAGGGCTGCATATTGAATTCCATCATTATTATGCTCATATGGTATGTGCACTGAGCTTATGGCAAAAGTCAGAATTTATCAACGTGTATAAAAGAAGTTCTCTTTAAGGAAGTTCTTGATATAATGTCCACACTTTGGCAACATTGTCATGCAGTACAATGAAACTTATGATATTGATCACCTCCCTTCAGATTAATAGATGCTTATTAAGTGGCTAAAATTTTTTTTAATCTATTTTGGATTCTAGATGAACTTTTGCAAATTCCTTTTAGCTGCCTCTAATATGGATTTATTAATAAATCTGTGTATTTTGCACTTCACATTCTCTCAGTATTTGTGTCATGCACATAACATTTTGTCATCACGTAGGCCAAAGAACATGGATCGAAACACCAAAATAAGGAAAATGATTGGTACTTGATGTTAAGGGCCCGTATCGTGCTTTTTTAAGCTTTTCATGCTCTTTAGTGTGTTTACCATGCCTCCAAGAACACCTCTGTGAATAAAACAAAACGTCTGTGCCATCAAGTTGTTGACAACCGAGGCGCAGGGCAGCGCTGAACTGGCCAACTTTCTGTCTGTTGTCTGAACTGTGAACCAGGGGTCACTGTGAACATACTCCAGCAGTCATCAAAATGAACATGTTAACTTGATCTAAGGTGAAATATGACCTCTTTAATGTTAATGCATATATTTAAGCCTGCATAAACTCCAAGTGATGGAAAAACCTAAAAATTATGCAGTGACACTACACAGTCAAACTATCAGTGAAGTCTCATTACGAATAGTGACCATAAATTATGCAGTAAGTGTAAAATAATAGCTGTCCATAAGCATAAGAAAAATAGTTATTACTAAATGTCAGTTAGTCTCCCACCAGTGGATTAAAAATGTAAAAAATCTGGAGTCCACCTCTGAAATGTGGTTATTTTCTGGTGTCTTTGATGGAAACTGAATGTTTTTTTGTCTGTTTAGGGGCACTTTTCTAAACCTTCTTGTGTTTAGAAAGTGCCGACTTAACAGTTGTCTAAGTCTTAATTGATAGTTTTAAAAATGATTATGTTTCTTAAAAAATAAAAGTGTTGGGATGCTGGTTTGGCAGAGTGGTTAGCAACCAGGCACCCCATGTACATACTTCTGCCAGTCCAGGTTTGAATCCCGCCTGTGACCAGTTTGCAGAGTGTCTTCCCCTGCTCTCTCTCCCCCTTTCACAAGTCTATCCACTGTCTCTCTCTCCTATCAATAAAGGCACAAAATGCCCCAAAATACATTTAAAAAAATTAAATAAATAAAAGAAGTGTTACTGGCAGCCCTTTAAATTAAACCTTTTTCCTCTTCTTGTGTGACAGGAATGTTGAATGTCTGAACTTGATGTTGAGCAGCGGTGCTGATCTGGACGTAAAGGACAACCTAGGAAGGTAAGCAAGGCTAATGTCTAAAATGAGAATTTCTGTGTAGTTAATATTTATATTACATTTTATCACCGCATTGTGTCTGTTAGATCGCCTCTGCACTACGCTGCAGCAAAGAGCAACAGCCAGTGTACTATCTCTCTGGTGAGAGCCGGCGCTGAGGTCAATGATTTGGACCTGACGGGCTGCAGCCCCCTGCACTATGCTGCTGCTTCACACAAGTTCTGTGGGTAAGAGTCTATTTTTTTCACTTCTTTTTCACTGAATCGATGAGGACGACACCCTAAGGACATTTTGTGTCCAACCCTGAGTGTTTTGTAAGCGTTCATCTTTTGTCCATAGAGGGAGAACGAACTCAGGGCCTGCCTTCAGCGAGGAAAGAGAACATGAAGCCTCACTGTGAGTCACTTATGTATTCCTGAATTATATTAGCAATCAACTGTGTCTTTACATAATATACAAGATTTAAAGCATTAGTATGTTGAACTTAAACCAACACTATGTAGTTTTTCAGACGTAATATAATCCTTTGATATTCATTGTGATGGTCCACCACTTTACAATGGAGTTAAATGACACCTCTGGAGTGGTCTGGAGTGGTCTGTATCCCTTTCACTTGCGCTATGTAACTTCAAGGTGGATGGTGGGAACCCTGCCACACAAAAAAACTACAAGTTTGGACTGCTTTACGGCATACGTCACTTTCCCCGATTCCTGATTTGTTTAAAAGTCTCGGTGAAAGCCAATCGTTAACGCCGAGCTGTAACCATGGCGGAGGCAACAACATCAGGAAGAGAAAAGTTTTGTCGGAGGATACAAAACAAAGAAAGCGAGAGAAAAACAAGCTGAATGCTCGAACCAAAATAAACATAGGTTCGGCGTTCACTCGCTGGCGTGAAATAAAAGACGAGGAGGGATGTCCGACTACTATCAGGTATGTTGACCGACTAATTTATGGCGAAGTTCCTCAAAAAAACTTGACAGGAAAAAAGTACAGCTCAACAAATCCAGAACGTACCAGTATGTAGTTTTGTTTAGACCTATTTCAAGTGTGTGATGTCGCCAGCTTGTCGTTGTCTTTACTTTTATTCACTTTATCGCTTCAACAGGACGGGGGCGACTTCACGGTAATAAAACCAAGTTGAACTTAGCGATTTTTAACATCGTCATTTAGTCAAAAATAAATACATTACCTCGTCGCTATCCATCCTGCAAACAGCCGCCGAAGACAGAAGAATACTTTTGAGCAAAGTCCTGGCTCCTGTGATTCGTCTACAAAACAAACGCACGCTACCGGCAGATCTGTCTTACGGCAGTATGCGCGCGCTAGAGCTCATGGGTAGTTGAGTTCACTCTCCGGTCAAGCGGGGATCTTCCGTAGTGCTGCTTTAAAGCAAGTGTTGATTGTTAGTGTATTAGTGATTTAAATGACGTGTCTTCATGATCCTTAAATCATGACAGTAAGCTAAATTATGCTCATTGTTTATGTGATTCAGCCAAGAAAGGGATGTAAAAAATCGATGTGATTGGCAGTAAATTTTGTTGCGCTTTCAGTGTTTCTCTTAAAAAATATTTCCAAGTAGAACTTTAAAGAGTCAGTGTTGGTCACAAAAGCTGCATCTGGCTCATGATGAGTATCACAGGGTCATTGTTTTTTGATAAATGGTATTGGAGTGGCATTGTGGCGGAGCAGGTTAGTGTGCATGTCTCACAACAAGAAGACCCCATGTCATCTGGGGTCTTTCTCTGAGGAGTTTGCATGGTCTCCCTGTACCTGCATGGGTTTCCTCTGACACCCTTGCTTCCTCCCACAGACCAAAAACATGTTCCTTGCATTAATTGATGACTTACGTGTGCATGTGAGTGTGAATGGTTGTCTGTCTCTGTAATCGGCTGGTGGCTCAGGGTGTACCCCGCCTCTCACCCAGTGCCAGCAAGGATAGGCTTTTCCCCCCCTGTGACCTCAAAAGACATAAGAAGTACGAGTTATAAAAATTCAATACACTTAAGTTGATTTTGTAATACTAAAACAAAACCACGGTATTACACAAGAACAGGCCTCGAAGTTTACTTCCCAGATTAAGGGTGGAGAGAATATTTGAGAAACGAATTTCACAATGTCTCATTGTTCAGACTTTGTTGGCAACAGAGATTTAAATCTGACAGGATTCATGACATCCTGCTGTGTGTATGTTCAGGTGCTTGGACTACCTGCTTGATAACGGGGCAAACCCAACTCTGAAGAACAGTAAGGGTTACAGTGCCGTCCACTATGCAGCAGCTAATGGGAACAAACAGCACCTGGAGCTGGTCAGTCTTATATTTTTATTGTTTACCTTTATGTAAAACCAAAAGGACAGAGCTAGTTTGTATATACATGTCCTTTATGTTATTTTTGCAGCTCCTGGAGATTTCCTTCAACTGTCTGGAGGAGGCTGAAAGTAACATCCCCGTCAGTCCTCTACACTTAGCTGTGAGTAGCATGTTATCATTACATACACACATCAGCAGCATGACTTTTTATCAAGGAAACAACATTTTTAGGCTTTTGAGTCTTCTGTTGAATGGAATTGTGCCTTTGCAGGCGTATTATGGTCACTGTGAGGCACTGTGTTTGCTGTCTGAGACGTTGGTGAGTCTGGATGTGCGGGACATTGAGGGCAGAACGGCCCTCCACCTGGCTGCTCGCAGAGGTTTTGCCCCATGTGTGGAGGTGCTGCTGGAGCATCAAGCATGCTACACACTGAAAGAGCACAGGAAGAAGTGGACCCCTCTCCATGCTGCAGGTGTGTTTTAAAGAGTGTAATTTGTAAGGAACACACTTCAATAAGACATTGGGAATATTTAGTTTACTGTATATTTTGGTTTAGTTTTGGACTATTAGCGTTCAGATGATTTGTAGAATAACAGATGGATTGATTTTATTTTGAATGTTATGATGTAAATATAATATTTACCAAAGAAATATTTTTGAAACTGATGTTTTACTTTATTTTTCCTTTCAATATTCTCCCCTTTGCAGCTGCGGAAGGCCAAATGGACTGTCTGCTCTTATTGGTCAACAGGGAACAAAGTGCTGACATCATTGATAGTCCAGACACACAAGGAGAGTGAGTTACGTCATATTATATTTCCTAATATGTGTTTTTAACATCATATTTGATTGGGTTTATAATAGATAAACCCCCCAAAAATTAGTATACATTTTGGAAGCTCAAAAAACTGTAAAGACCTAATGTAAAATGTTGTTTTATGTAGAAGGTATACTCAATGTTGTCATCACCTCTCAAAGTTTTTTTTAACTGTCATGATGACACTGTTCAAACTGTTAGAAAACAACCACACAGGTTCAAAATGCTCATGAATAAATATTTATTATGTGATGCTAATTTTAACTAACAGCTTTAAAAGCATACACAGTAAGTTATTTGAAACATTTTTTGCACTCATGGGAATATTTGGAGCTATTCACAGTATATTCCCTAATTAAATAATTTAGTTATTTCATTGTTGTTGTCTTGTTTAAATATGTCAAGAGAATTGCATTAATTATTGCCAGTTTTATTACTAAGAATATTTGGGCATATGTTTAGGCTTTCATTCTGATAGGCTTGGTTGTTTGGTTCAGGGTGGTGTGCATGTAGGGGAGCAGGTAAACAGAATGGGTGCCCCTGGGAAGGTGAATGGATTTTTTACCAGGGAAACAGGAGCCCCAATTTTTTTGCAGTCCTTAACAAATTCATCAAGAAACTATATCTTTTGGTTTGGATGTTGCCATTTTTCCCCCTTGTGCCTCTGTGGCCGTGTGAGTTTTGAGTTTTAGAAATGTTTTGTAGTTGACTTAGCCAAATGGCCACGACAGGTATTATATGAAACATTGTTTCCTAAAGTGTGAGGTACAAGCCCTTGGTGGACCTTGGGGTTACCCTACTTGCCTTCTGATTATAACATTTTGATTGTGCCCCTCAGAGACCAAATGTCAAAGAGTCTGAGAGCCCCAAAGTATGTTTAAAGAGATTAAAGTTGCTTTTAATAATGGGTTCAAAACCAGGCGTTCATGTTAAATTCTGTATTTATGGGGGAAAAATAGAGTAGCATCAATATTTTGTTATATTAATATTATTTTAGTCTTGTGCAATGGTTGTTTAAGGGTTCTTGTGGGCCACGAGGTTTCAAACTGGGCTGCCCTATACTTGAGTGTGAGAATTCTAACAAAGATAATAAGTGTTGAATCCATGAAGGCTGAATGCAGGCAGATAACTTAAGTCTCCAATAGTCTGACATGATGGGAAATCCTCCTTCCAGCAGTAAATGTGAGGTTATTGTCTTTGTTGTTTGAAGGACTGCTCTCATGCTGGCTGCTCTGGGGAAACACACTGACTGCGTCCACATCTTGTTAGAGAAGGGAGCAAAGGCCGATGCTGCAGACAAAAAGGGCTTCACAGCTCTCCACAGAGCTGTAAGTGTATCTGCTGATCTGATGTTACAACACGTCCCATTATCGGACACAATGCTTCTCTTTGTATTTCCTTCTTACATCATATCTTTGGTCGTCCCTCTTGCAGGCGATGTTAGGCAGCGAGGACTGTGTCTCTGCTCTGCTGGAACATGGGGCTTCAGCACTCTGTAGAGACTCTCAGGGAATGACGCCGCTGCATCTCGCTGCCTCCCTTGGCCACACAGAGCTGCTCAGGAGTTTGCTAAAGGCCGCCATGAAAGCAGACCCAGTAGACTCAGTTTTGGACTACAGAGGTTACACACCCACACACTGGGCTGCATACCATGGTGAGGCATCAGTAAAGGAGTTTGTGTGAACAGAAGAGTTAGATTAGTTGATTATTCAACTTTAAAAAAGAAAATGAAAATAAAACTAGTGAGATACTTGCTTTGAAAACCAAAAATAGCAATTCCATATGATGAAGATGATTGTTTTCTTGCTTTAAATTTACCGAAAAAATAAAAGTTAACTCCAGCACAGTGAAAAGCACATATATTTTGGAAACTTAACTGAATGGATATATATGGTGCTCTCTCTATTGCTCACAACAGAAATATGCAGTATGTTCCAAAAAATGGGACAAAGGATCTATGATAGCACTTTAAAGCTTTAGTACTTTTGAAAACTATAGATCAAAAAAATAATGCATTGTTTTCAAGTGTGTTATTCAAAGAGTTTTGTCACACAACTTTTTGACAAAGTGTTTGTGAAGTGTTTAATAAAGTAAACATGGATATAAATGCTTATATAATGACTTGACCTCTTAGGAATGGATATTGTTTAGCAACAGGAAGTTATTTTGTCATTTTTCATCTGTAGCAACGCTTCACTCTCAGTTGTGAAATCCTGACCATCATTCTAAAGAATTTGATATGGATAATTTCTCTGTCTGATTGTGTTTCTGCAGGACATGAAGGATGTTTACGTGTTTTACTTGAAAACAATTTTTTTAGCAATCAGGAGGGAAATCTCTTCACCCCTTTGCACTGTGCTTTGTGAGTACCTTTTAGATTCACATACATATTTTTTGATATTAGAAAAAAAGCCGTAATTTATTGCTTCAAAATGTAACAACCCTGTTCCTTGTGCACAGAGTTAAAGGACATGATATCGCTGCTGAACTTCTTCTTAAGATGGTCGGTCCCAAAATTGTTAATGTTTGTGATGCCAAAGGAAGGTAAGTTCTTCGCTAAGGGGGCAGTTTTACCATCGCTTTATAATATGTGACTTCACGGCAGTAAATCAGTTCCAGGGTGATAATTCAGTGGAGATATTTCTTTAACTCACAGAATTGAGTCTCAAAACCACAATTGAATGGTATTCAGACTTTAAACTACTGTTGACTCTCATGTCTACTAGGATATTTATGTCTTTAGTAGGTACTAGAAACCTTAAAATAGTCAGAGCATGCATAGTTCAGTCAAATAACAAAAACAACTGAATCAAGCATTTTCAGTGTTCTGCTGTCCTTACGCTAATGTTCGACAGGGCGGGTGCCCTCGTGGATCTAGCTCCAGTTGACCAGCAGCAAACTGTTTCTATGCTGAACTGTGAAAACACCCTTTTACAGCTCTGGTCATTATGTGCACTCTTTTGGTAAAAATATGGTGCATGTTATCCCTCAAGCTTAAACTGATGTCTGGAGGCAGATGATGACCAAACGTGGGCTAAGCTTAGCTTGCATGCTGTGCATTAAGGTGAAAGCCTGGTGCAGTGACTGGGGAGCATGCACCGAATGTCTCGCCCGGTTTAGGTCCAACTGAGGTGTGAACAGTCAAGAGTAAATTGATCCCTTTGATAAATTAGATATGTTACTGACTGTTACATATCATACATGTTTGTAAACTTTTTAAAACCCTATCTTTAGTCAGGTGTGCACAAATTTTTTTTTCTTACCACCAGCAAAGGTCTTGAGAGCCATGATGAACGAATACAAAGGGATTAACTTTTTTAACTAAAAAAGTAACAGTGAGCAGTATTTACATGTTGAGAGACTAAAGGAGTCTGTCCTAACTGTATTTACATTTTGTTTATGTGGCCGCAGGACCCCGTTACATGCGGCTGCTTATTCAGGAAACGTTGCTGGGCTTGAGCTGGTCCTGGCCCACACAGCACACGTTAATGATGTAGACCACAGTGGATGTTCTGCTCTGATGGTTGCTGCTGACTGTGGACAGACAAGGGCTGTTGGTATGTTGTCTAGTCTGTGATTTTTGTCATGTATTGTTCCAGTGTGGTAGAGATAGAGAGGGGTCTGAGGGAACCTTTTCCTAATTTTATAAAATCTTTAGTGTTTTTGTCGGTATGTATCAAGTGTACTGTAATCCCAGACTTAATGTATTTTGTCTAATGGCTTTATCTGCTCACCTTACTTCCCACCCAATCTCTTATCCACACAAACACACATTCACTCTTTACACTGGGGTTTGTCCTGCCCCTCCTCACTCCAGAGCAGGTTTTTGTGTTTTGCTCTTCTTACAGTATTTATCAGTCTGTTAAGACTCAATGTTGCAATTTTTTTTTTTCTATTGCCGCACCAAGTGATACACATCTACCGTATTGACAACAAAGCACAGTTTGAGTAATACTACAACCTTATTCCATTGATGTTGGGACAATGTGTAAAACATTAGAAAGAGAATACAATGATTTGCAATCCGTACATGTTGCTCCAAAACCTTTGCTTTGAAGGATTCATGGATCCTTCACAGATGTGTAGTTTACCGGTGCCGCGAGCACTAACACTCCTATACCATCACAGATGCCAAATTTGAACTTTACACCAATTACAGTCTGGATGGCCCTTTTCCTCTTGAACTCAGAGGACACAACCTTCATCATTTTTAAAAACAATCCGAAATGTGTGATCGTCAGACCACGGCACACTTCTCTGCTTTGTGCCAGTCCATCTAGGATGAACGTGAGCCCGGAGAAGCCAGCTCCATATCTGGGTGGCTTTGAATGGTAGAGTTCTAACTTGCACTTGTAGATGTAGCAACAAACTGTGTCAACTGATAGCAGTTTTCCAGCTGAGCCCATGTGGTTATCTCCCGTACAGAATGATGTTAGTTTAAATGCAGTGACACCTGAGGGAAAGAAAGCCAAGAGCATCCGTTGTTGGTTTTCAGATTTGCATGACGCTAACCTGTTCACATTTGAAATACATTCTTTCCTCAAATTCCCCAGTCTTTTGTTGCCCTCTTTGTTTTTTGCAATGTGTTACAGATGTGAATTCAAAATGAGTTAAAAAATAAAGTTGAGTCAGATTAAACATTGAACTTACTGTGGATTTGCATATCATTGTATTCTGTTTTTAATACGCGTTTTGATAATGTCCGAACATTGGAATTGGTGTTTTCTAAATTTACCTTAAAACACACATGAGACCTTATATCTCAGTCCAGATAATTACCAGAGAGCAGATCTTCCTCCCTTTTCTCTCTGTCCCTCCCTTGCAGTCTCTTGCATGTAAGTGCTGAAATTTGATGCATAGACTGACAGCTAAAAAAGTCTGAACTATTCTTGTGCTGCCATAGATAGAACTGCCCAAGCATTGTCTTTGTATTAAAAGCACTGTAATACTAGAAGATTTTAAGATACTTTATAATAAGATCCAGAAGGAAAAAATAACAGAAATAGGGAACTATTTCTTTTTATTATATTTCTCTATTAGGGCACATTTGTCTTGACCTTCACTGACCTCCCTTATTTCAACTTTGTAATAGATACCTGGTACGCTGTCTCACTGACTTGTTAAAGTGTTAATCATGAAAGGTGTCTCATTTTTCTGCATTTCAGAATTCCTGCTGCACAAAGCAAAGCCAGACCTGACCCTGGTGGATGTCAATAATAACACTGCCCTTCACTTAGCCTGCAGCAAGGTCACACACACACAGTCACATGCATGAGCTGCGTGCATGCAGATGCACATTAACTGTATCTGTGTAGTATAATGTGACCAGAGAAGAAAGATGTGATAACACTGTGTTTGTTTCTGCAGGGTCATGAGATGTGCGCCCTGTTGATCCTGGGAGAAATCAGTGACTCCTCTCTCATAAATGCAACAAACAGCGCTCTCCAAATGTGAGTTTTCCTTTCAGCACCGGCCCCGAGGCGCGTGCTGTTAGCCATGACAGCCTTACTCTACTGGAGTGTCTTCTGGCTTCGTTAGGGGTGCCTTGGAAATATATGAAATTCAGCCAAGTGTTATTATGATTGGGCATATTATTAGTGTGCTACTTGAGACAAAATGATCTCATATTTCCTTGTTCCTGAAGTTATAATTGAAATGTCCAGGTTTGTGAATGAAAAGTCGGTCTTACACCAATAAGCGTTATTCAAGAGACATCTCTTTTTAAGCTGGCAGGTATATTTGGAGTGTGTGTGATAAACTTAAGCAGCTGCTGTAAAATAAGCTAGCATTTTAATCATCCTGACTCTGAATCTAAACCATCAGCTATTATCCAGGGGTAGTCCAGCAGTAACAGAAGATAAAATGATGTTTTCAGGTTAAAAAAAAAAAGTCAACATTTGATGATAAAAATAGTCAGAGAAAACCATTTAGACTGGCAACCTGGTGACCAGTATGATATTAAGGCTACATGCATTGTCCCAGGTTTAGTTTTGTAATTACTGGTGATAAACTGTAATGAATTGTACTAAAAAAAAAAAAATCAAAAAGTCAAATAACAGCCTCTCATGTAAGCTGGTGGACAGTGGGACGTAGAATGACTTTTATATGAGTACTTTTATTTGGCTCGGGCGACTTAAGTGTTTTCACGTCTTAACCCTTTAACTACCAGCTGTTTGGCAGAGGTCATCAATTAATTCTGGGACGTTTAATCTTTTAAAAAATAGAAAAAAAACAAATCATTGATATGATTCCGTCCAAATCTCAGGGAACAGAGAAAAGTAAAAACAAGCCTAACACCAGCTATTTTCATGGTGTAGATTTTAAAGGATTAACAGATAATATTTGATAATGTGATGACACAAAAACGCACAAATATTTTGGACGAAATCCATCAGAAAAGGCAAAAATGTTTTAAATAAAGTAGCAATAAAAAAAACTTAAAATAGATGATACTGTGTTTGGCACAAAATTGTTTTTGATGAATAACCGAATTTTATATCAATAAAACATATCAGTGAGTGGTTCAGTATTTAAATCAATAATTATGTTAATTTTAATAATAACTTTAAACTTTTTGAACCTTTAAATTCCACCCAAAGGGAATGTCAATTATTTTGGTTTGTTTTCAGTTTATTCTGTATCCCAAAAAAAAAAGACACTTTTTTAATACCATTTTAGGTATTCCTGAATTTATTGACTTCTGCCGATCAGTTGAGCTTACAGTTAAAGGGTTAAGGGTGCCTCAACAAAAAAAAAAGGTTAAGAAAAGCTAACTGATCTAATGATCAAAATGTGCACAATGTGTCTAGTTTATTGTTTCTGTTTTACTATGCGTTTACTTCTGCATTTCTATACATGAACTGTTGAAAATAGTGGCATTGCTCCTCTTACAGGCCTCTTCACATCGCAGCCAGGAAAGGCCTGGCAACTGTGGTGCAGGTTTTGCTGAGCAGAGGTGCAGCAGTCATGGCTGTGGATGAGGAAGGTAAATCAGAAATGTAATTTTTACTCCAGTGTAGAAATCAGATGTCCCAGGGGTCCTGTGCCTCGCTGTGACGCAACACACTACAGCTATGTTTCCACCAAGCAGTCTGGCTCATTTTATTGGTACGATACGCAGTTACAGGTGTTTCCACTGTTAGATAAGGAGAAAATTTACTCCAAAAACCAACCTGTGCCATCCCACTTGTGAACATCCCTCTGATGGGGTGCAGAGCGAATCAAGCAGACCCTAAAGGGTGGAAACAAAAGCAGTCTGATGATTGGTCACATATGTTAATGATTCTCTTGCAACCACAGCTAGAACCGTGATACATTCTGCTCTATGTTCAAATGAGCTGCATAATTAGGGTAATTTGTTCACTGCTGTTTCTGAAGCATGTCAACACGAAACAGTGCACTGGAGTGCTGGAAGTTCTCCATTGTTGCTCTTTTTTTACATCCTCACTCTTCAGATCTTCAGATCACTGTGTTGCGCTGCTGTGATGTCAAACATTTATGTAGCTGGCAGGATCCTCTCTTCCCACCTCACATTCCCACCGTTGAGTGAAGATACAGCTGCTGGTGGAAAGGCAAACAAGAACAAGTTTACCACTTCAAACTATACCAAACTGTACTGAACCAAACCAGGACACTCATTGGGAACAAGGCTTATGATCTGGTCAATGTAACTTTGATGATGTGGTATGTTGTGTTTGGCTGTTCAACAGGGAGTTTAAACAGTTGTCTTCATGTCATCGTCATTCTCAGGTCATTATTTGATTTCAAAAGTAGTGCTCGAGTGTCCACTTGATGCTGGCTGTAGGAATACTCTAGAGAGCATAAAAATACAAAAGACTTCACAATTACACTGCAAAGCACTTAATTACACGAAGCAGTTAAGAATAAAGAATTAAGTTAATAGCAATAAATGAATAAGAAAAACATACCAGTAAAACACTGTTTTTTATGGCCTAAAAACATATTTACTGCCTGGTTCAAAAAATGGCTTCATTCTAGATTTACATCCATGTGCTCTCACTGTACAGGGGGCGATTTTTTTATCTTTTATATTCAGGATTTCTGGTTTTACAATTAAGACATGATTGAAATGGCAACAGGTCTACGTGGAATTGCTATTGGTCAGACAGCTTTAAATCCCGCCTCAATGCAGCCAGTAGGTTTAGCCAAGGTTCAGTTGACATGATGTGTGGCAGCATCTACAGGGTGGTGCAGAGGTCACAACTTGACTTTATGCATTGGAAATAATGTGACTGCTCTTAAGTCATAACACTGTGTTGTAGTTCGATAGTGACTTAATAACTTTTACTCTCACTGAGCTAAAAAAGCATGAAAGTGAGATTTGTTTGTCAGAGTTATAACAAAGAAACAAACGTGTAAGTTTTATGACCTTATGTTGCTTATTATCAGCAATGATCCAAGACCACAGTGAAATATCTTCATAAAGAGCATCAGCACAACGGTACAAATAAAGATTGATTTACTGATTGGTGAACTAATGCTCACATCATCACACACAGTTAAGGCACTGTGTAAGGTATTTTCTGTGCTAAAAATTGGCGCTGAATGACACCTTGGGTAAATTCTTTGTCTTTGACCTCCTGCAGGCCACACCCCTGCTCTGGCCTGTGCTCCAAACAAGAACGTGGCGGACTGTCTGGCCCTGATCCTCTCCACAATGAAGCCTTTCCCCCCCAGAGAGGCCGGCACTGGAGCAGCTCCTCACTACAACTCCATCCTGAAGAACTGCAGCATCACCGCCACCTGTGGGTCCAACGGTAACATGTGTCACGCCTGAGACGAGGGCTAGACACTTTCAGCCTGCGGGGGGGGGGTTGTCGGAGTGAAATTTCATCCCAGTGTACCTTACAGTCCCCACACATTCACCACACACACATTCAAGCCTCCAGGAACAAGTGTGGTCATGTAGAAGTTCATGGCATTTAAATGTGAGTGTCTGCATGCACACTGTGTACTCTTGCACCAGTAGCATTTTATGCTTATTAAGTCTAGTCTTACGCTTTACTAATATAGTAGCATACCTCTTAGATTATCTCTTATTTTCTATGACATGAATTTAGCACATGTATTTGTTATTTTAACAAAGTACTAACCATGAGAAGTGAATCGTATTTTAACGTAAGCACACTACAAAGCCCCTCCACACTTGAAAGTTACAAGTGCAAAGAAACTTACATGATTGTGTGTTGTAGTTTGTATGTGAGTGTGTCTGCAAATGCTGATATGTTCCTCATTGTACTGACAAACTCCTAACAGGTGCTGTAAACCTTATATGCAATTAATGAACTATTTTTCTGTACTGTCCAGATTGTGGCAGACTCTACACAGATATGAATAACCTTATTACTCTAATGTTATCATGATTTACTTAAGTTATATTTCACTACAGCAGACAGAGAAGAATAAGCATGTGTATAGTAAGATTAATAGAGGTTAGTCTAGTGTATATATAGTTTTTAAAATGAAGTTTATCTTTTACTTTAAATATCTTGAATCCAAAACTATAGAGACTTTACCTCAGGCCACGTTTGGATGCAATGAAAAGCACAGCTTGATATAATGTTGAAAATGTTGTTCGTTTACGTGAAATAAGCCTAAAAAGAAAACAATGGGAAAGTCAAAGACTGAAGTTATATTTTGATAGAAAAGTCAATATACAAAGTAGAAATCTCTGTTGTTTTAAGCTGACTGTAATGAACAGCATCGTCTGTAACTGCAGATGAACCAACTTCTGATATTTGATCTCTTCAGTTTCAGTTGAAAGTGATGCCCTCTTTTTATGAAACCAGTTCGAAACCAAAATATGTTGATTTTACACAGAAACACTATAACGAGTAGTATGTTCATTAGACTAAAGTGATATTTTCACAAAGTGTCCTAGAAAGAAGATATTAGTCTGTTCAAGAAATATTATATCCATCACCAACTCAGCAGGATCATCCGCCTCTGGGACAATTTCTTCTCCGTGCATTTGAAATGAGCCCACAAACATTGTGAAATGAAAAAGTTACGTATTTCTAAGAACATTTTCAAAACCAGGTACGTTTCATATTTTCCAGCAAAGTGTACATGATTTTCTTCAAAGAAATGTTTAAATAAGTTTTGTCCTGTTTCCCCTCACAGAAGCACCACATGACACCCTAGCTGGCATATGCACAGAGGTGTGCATGTCCACAAAAATATTTTAAACCATTTGAAGGAAAAAAAATACACTGACCCTTCGAGGGAAACAATATATTTAAAAATATCTTTGGCAGTGGAATTACTTGGAGTTGAATTATGAGTAATCAACATCATGATATTTGGGAGCTCAGTGGAAATGGAGAAGAAAATCAAAGAGGCGTAAAATCACAGAGAGTCAATGTAAAGCCCAGCTCAGACCACAGAATGTCAGCTGTGAGATTTGAGCTCAAATCAAGTCAGCTGTCAGCATTTATGTTACTATGGACCCAAGTATTGGAATAATTGGCAATCAGAGTAAAAATCACCAGATTGGAAATCTTCATGCCAATCTAAAGATTCTGTTTCAGAAGAGCTCCTTTGGAAAGAACTGTTGTTCCCAGTGAGAGGAATGGTTTTTGCTGAGCATCATTCCGATCATAGTTCGAAATAGGGCTGAAAAGTATATCGTTATCGTATCGATATCAAGATATGAACATTCAATATATTAATATCGAAAAAGCAATAATATAAATTTCTTATAAATAAAACTGCACGTCCCACGTTCTTTTGTTTTATGATGTTTTTATTTTTCTGAAAAATGCTTGGTTTTCACCGAACCCGTAGTCATATCTTGTCCTATCGATATCGAGATATCTTGCATGAATATCAAGATATGAAATTTTGTTGATACCGTTCAGCCCTAGTTCAAAAGCGCTTCCACCTGAACGAGTCTCCCTAGTTCTCTCCCTCCTCTCCTCTGACATGTGCAGTTGATGGAGTGTACAGGCTTCAGACAATAACAAGACTGCTGGCTTCTGCCTACTAAGTTTTTTTCCCTACAGAGCTGAGTTTTTTAAGGAACTCGTGCAGGCAATGCCTTAATTATATGATTGAGGATCATTTCAAAATAAAGACACACCAAAAGTCTATAGAAGGGGAATAAAACCTCTTGTGCTCTGTGTGGGAGGACAAGTGACAGAGAGTGGTTTCATGTTCTTACAGCCAAACGGTGCCGTGAACCGAAGAGAGAAAAAGTGTAAAATTGAGTACACCCTACATGATCTACAGCAGTGGCTCTTAACAGTAGAGGTCTACAACTTCAGTGAACCGAGTGAAGAGCAAGAAGAGCTGCGCTTTTATCAGCTGTTCCTTTAGCTAAAAACTGTCCAGTCTGTTGTGTTGGCCCTGAGAGCGAATACATATTTCTTGAAAGATAAAACTTCCAGTGGAATAATCAGAAGACGGGAGGCACGGTGGCGCAGCTGGTAGAGCGGGTGCCTCACAGCAGGAAGGTTCCTGGTTCGATTCCGGGTCGGGAGGGCCTTTCTGTGTGAAGTTTGCATGTTCTTCCCGTGCATGCGTGGGTTCTCTCCGGGTACTCCGGCTTCCTCCCACAGACCAAAAACATGCTCATTAGGTTAATTGGTAACTCTAAATTGTCCTTAGGTATGTGTGTGAGCGTGAATGGTTGTCTCTCTCTCTGTGGCCCTGCGATCGACTGGCGACCGATTCAGGGTGTACCCCGCCTCTCGCCCGATGATAGCTGGGATAGGCTCCAGCCCCCCGCAACCCCGAAAGGGATAGCCGGGTATAGAAAATGAATGAATGAATGAATGAATAATCAGAAGACACGGACAGAAGGTGGAATGTCCCCAGGCACAATGTCATGGCATAAGTCAGAGGTGCATATAAACACACAGAAATGACTAAAGTCTAGGTTCTTTTTTTTGTTTTTGCTTGTCTGACAGGAGCAGAATTGAAGCTGTAGCAAAGAAACGACTTAAAAACTGTCCTTGTTCAAATTTTACACCACAAGAATATGCACAGACGTGTAAAGCATGTAATGAGAGAGTGAAGTGCAGAGGCCTATGAAATGATCATGAACACTTTGTCAAGCTTTGGGAAGTGATCCTCTGTCATGCCTGTCCTCCTTAGTTACTGTTACTAGTTTAGACTCAGTCTGTTGTCCCAGGACTCTCTCTGAAACAGGTGGCAAACTCCACTCCTGAAATGGAGGCTTATGCAGAAGGACCAATCGCTACAAATGCTGGGCCACTTCTAGCAGATTCAAGTTTCAACTCACCTTATGACACTTTGGTCTGAACTGGGCTTAATATTTTATACACACTGATTACTACTTTTTAAGCCATAAATCTTGTGAAAGTGTCACTTTATAGGAACTTTCTTTGTTAGGTATTCTTTGTTCTGTTTTTAGGTGATGACAAAAGTTGGCAGGGCCTGTTCAATAAGGGTTGGGGAAATATTGTTTTAATTCTTAAAAAATAAGCACAGTATACCTTTACGAAGACAAAGCTGCCACTGCCTGTTTCCCTCTTTTGGTATAAAACTTTTATAAATGAAAATGTGTGTGATGTGTTTTATCTACGGTAAGAACGTTGTATACACTCACAGACTGATATTTTCTCTAATTGGCTTTAAAGCCGTGCACTCTGACATGAAAGTCTTCTTTTTAAAAGTGGGATGTCCAAATGAATTATGCAAATCATTTTCAAGTTCATTCAACAAATAAAATGTTAAGAAAATGGAAAAAGTGGTTTAGTGTTTTCTTTGGATAATTTAAGTTCAGAAAAGAGGTTTGACATTTCTTAACTCAAGTAGAGGTAAAATCTTCTGAATAAAGTTTGTAGATTTTGCTCTGCAACTTTAAATGTGATCAAACAGTTGTCTTTTGTTGATCCTTAGTGACTTTTCAGGGTGATACTCCTGCCTTGAATTATCTGTGTGAAATTCATTGTAAATGGTGTTCTTAAGATGGCAAATAAACCTCCATTTTAAGACTCTTGTATTTTCTTCTTTAATGCTATGTTAAAAATTGTCATATTTAAAGAAATGAATGTCATTTTTAATGTATTTATACTGACCTTTAGCTGATTCACCCCAAAACTGCAGAGGAAACACAATCTAAAACTCATTTATGAGTTAATTATTCTTTCAGCCTGGCCTTTATGTAGAGCTTCTTACCTTTGTATGGCTATTATACTTGAGAGTATCAAAATTTTTCATTAAATTTAAAATATTTTTGTCTGATGTTTTATTATATTTTAAGTATTTTCTTGTTTCGTTTTTACATTTACTCATTTCTAGACTTTTAATCATTTTAGCGTATTTTTGTTTAATGTATTTTTAGCCTTTTATTTATTTCTGTCTGATAATGCTCTGCATTTTCTCATTTCTTTTATATTTTAACAGTACATTTTATCATTTTTATTTTAGCTACGCTGGTGTGTGTTCCTCCCGTCCTATCATTACAATTACAGTGGAATACTACTTGGTAGGTGGACCTCTGCTGAGCGTTTATTTGAAGGGTGACTGTAAGAAACTATCCATGATTATTATCATACTATGTCATATTATTATTGTACCACTGTTGCTGTGATAATGATTAATGTTCTGATGCGTAACAACTTAGGTCCACTCCGTCATTTGTTTGACTGTGATTTACTTGCAAATGTTCAAACTAAAAAAATAAATCAGTCCCACAATCAGATTTTTTTGATTACAGAATAAAATAATTCTAATCTAAACCCACAAACAAACAAAACAAGTGTCACGATCTAAAAACTGCATGCTCTCAACACAATCAGCTACACTTGAACTCTGCCTCTATTTCATGCAAATGCTATCAGTCATGCACATCTTCTGCCACATATACTTTGTCACTAGGTCTCATTTACAGTGTATATTAAAATAGTTGTCTTCATCCACCAACATTCTTCCAGTTTACTCTTGTTTTGTGTGTTATGACAGTGAAGGTAAGCTGTCAGTGTCTCCATCTCTGCTGCTCAGAAAGTCATTCTCATCCTGACAAGGAAATCCAGTGATAGCTCTGGGTTAAGAGGGCCCCTTGTCAAGTGATAAACCTACAACTTAAACTTAAATACACTTAAAGTGAGGTGCAGCAAGTGGCTCAGTCGTCCATGTATCCCTCTGCATGTGGCCCTCGATGTAAAAAGTTTGTACACTTGTACTTTACGCAGCAGCCCCAAGTGGTGGGAGGGCAAAGGTCCTGGAGACCAGCAATCAAACAAACCCAAAAACACAGAAATGCCTCTTACAGTGTATATGTTGTCAATCATCTTCCTGCTTCAGTGTAAAGCACTTTAAACTGAATCTAAAGTTAAGTTTGACTGATTGACTGAGGTCCTGGTGTCTGTCTGTGTAAGAAGAATAGACATGTAGGTGGAGGCTGTGAAGATATTACATTAAAAAATGAGAGTGCAAAATGGAGTAGTTTTTGGGGCATTTTCTTTAAAGAGGCACATTTCTCTGAACGGAGAGTTCAGTAAAAGGTGTTCTGCTCCTCTAGCTCCTTCTAAAACATTAAAAGCAAAGAAAATGGATTTTGCAGGACATGGGACCTTTAAATGAAAAAAAAATTAAGACATATAACAGACAATATAAGCTGCATTTTACTGCAAATAATTACGTCTTTCTTAACTCATTGGGTTTTTTAATTTGCTGTATTATATTGAAGGGTCCATGTCCTGGTGTGTTTGTCCCTTTCCGTCATGTTTGGTTGGTTGGACTTCACAAGTAATTCGCAGACAACACTGGCTTATTTTTTATTTACAAAGCAATTCTGGGAAAACTTCCATCTTACTTTTGTTCCTTTCTGTATACTCTACTTGGTACCAGCTACGATCCTCTAACTTACAGCTCTTCTCTGTACCCAGAGTTTTTACAGACCTGGGGAAAACTGCATTTTCTTTCAATGCACCTTGGTCGTGGAATAATCTTCAATAAAAAGCTAAAACTGGGTTCAATGATATCTCTTAATGAATTTAAGAGCATCATTAAGAATGTGGTGACAGAGGTATGTGGTTGTTTTCTTGAAAGCCAAATGTGTATTTGATTATTTGTTTTGAACCTGTTGATTGTGTTGTGTCATTTTCTATGTACCGTGACTATGGCTGCTATTTTGGACATCTCTCTTGTAAAAGATTTTTTTTAATCTCAATGGGACTTCCTGGTTAAATAAAGTTGTCTTGTGTGTGTATTAAGCAAGATTATAATTTAAGATGAATAAAACTGAAATTTTGTCTCAATAGAGAATCAGATTCAGCTCTTTTTCTCTCCCCTTTGACTGCCCAAACTATGCCTGATGGAAGAGGGGAAGGGAGTTTAAAGGCTGTTGAGCAGTCTTTCAGTCTACAGTGATGGCGTCTGACTGTGATGAGCAAAAAACACACAAGAGGAGGAGACTGTACAGCTGTGACAAAATATCACCCAACATTTTAAAGGGCGTTTTCTTAAAATATATATATATATATATATATATATATATATATATATATATATATATGTATATATATATATATATATATATATATATATGATTAAAATAACATTTTGCTTAATTCCATTAGTTAAATTCACAGCACAGAGAGAATTGCTTCAAAATAATGGATTCAAGCAGAGAAAGGAGAACTTGCAACTTAAAACATGAGATTGCCAAATACTGTGATTAATATTTTATCTGCCCCTGATCAGATAGATATAGATAGATAGATACTGTATTGACAGACTGGAAGTCCATATGCACTTCCATGCTTGAACCCACTTCCTGTGTCTATTTGAACATTTAGGTTTGCACTCATTGTACTGTATTGTCCCAGTCATGTTTATTTACTGTTAATATAAAATGAAATAAATATGACATGTTTGAAAAAAGAGACAAAGAGCATTTCTCCGAATTGAGAGTTTGAAAAGAGTGTCACATTATGCTCTGTAAGCCTCTTCCTACATCATTTAAAGGCATAGATTTTTTTTTTTATTACATTTGTGTTTCTTTTGTCTATGCAATAGTCACTACCATTACTGATATGAATCGAAACCACTGCATAATGAACACTGATTTAAAATTGTCTAGCTATTTTTTTGAAGTATTCTTAGATAGTTCTTATTGTTTTTATCATTTCTTAATATATGCTATGATTAGTCATTTTGCTTATTTTAGTTTCTATTTATATTGTATCTTATTTTGATATCTATAACTTGATGTCCCTTTTGTCTTACTGTGTAAAAGAGCAACAAAAACGCACACATTTTAATAAGCATATCTCATTTTGAAAGCTTGAAAACCACAGAGAATGATAGAGAAGCAGCAGAAGTAAAGAGAAGACGTCCTGATGAAGCAACACTGAGAAAAGTAAAGTTTAAACTAGAACCTGTAATTGAAAAACATCCAGATTCAGGTAAGGTTCACTGGCACTGCTGTGTCCACATGTTTTAAGGCTTTAAAAAGGCTTTTTTCAAGATTATACAGCAAAAATACAACAACAAAAAAGAGTGTCAAGATAAACAAAAAATCGTTTGCGAAGTGTACTTCAGGCAAGGCAAGTTTATTTGTAGAGCACAAGTCATACACAGGGTAATGCAAAGCTCTCTACAGAACAAGAAAAATGAATGAAATCACAATACAAAATTAAAACAAAACTAATCATTGTAAAATGAACTTTAAAAGAGAAGAGTGCGGATAAGATCCTTTCAGTCATTTGCACAGTTAAATAGAGCTGTTTTGAGCCTATGTAGCATATATACCTCTGAGTGAATAATGTGGAAAGTGATTTCCCTCAGCCACATCTTCATGCAGTTTACACTGGTCACCCGTAGAGGTCAATAGAGAGCCCAGACACCCACAACCTCCATAAACGAATCGACTTTTGGTCCCTCCCGGCTTCCTTCGCCGGTCCGGGCCGCGCCGGTGAGTCCTCTTCCGTTCCCTTCAGCAGCTCCTGCTCGGCGGGGGGAAAATGGCGAACGTGGTGCTGGAGTTTAAGGCTTCTGCCGGTGATTCCGAGCCACAGAGTCGTCCTGTCCTCATTATCGGACAGCAGAGCAGCCTGCAGCAGGCCAGCTGGAGCCAAATTAAAGGAAAGCTGCAGCCGGTCGTGAGCAAAGAGGTAAAGCCGTGACGACGTGACAGCAGCGAGTGTTTCCGCTGTGCTAACTCCGAGCTGCTATCAGCGAGGCTAAAATCAATGCAGCTCAGTGCACTGGAGACGAGTGTCGATGTTAGCGAGCAGGTCTGTCAGCAGACTCTTAACCAATGCTGAGTGTCGAGACGAAAGCTGCACCGACAGTTTTGTTGGACTATATCAAGCTACGTGTGGCTTAAAGATAAAGTGACAGGTTCGCTGTTCCATGTTTGTTTAACCACTTAACCAATCTTTACTCTCACATGACTGACAATGAAGCTTTGATAGTTCACTTGTTAACAGGACGATGGGTTGAATCGACCTTAGATCACATTTGAGCCTTAATAAGACTGCACAATTCATCTAGATGTTTAGTAGTAATGAAACTACTACTTATAATAATAATAGGAAAGTTGGTCCTGAGTCAGAACAACATCAGCAGAGGGTTAGGGTTGAATAATATGAAATCTTAAATTTGGTTTTTTTGTCATCAAGAAAAAGGTTTTGCCAAAAATCATCCCCTGTTTCTTATGAGGGTGGGTCCTACTAATAACACAAGTAAAATCAGAATTGTTTTGGGAATTCTTTTTGGAAAAGATTCAACACTGCAAAGACAAGATATTTAGAGTTCAAATCGTCAAATTACTTGTTTTTCTGCCCATTTTGAGTTTTAGACCTGCCACACATTTCAGCAAAGCTAAGTTAAGGAAGCTCTTAAAACACTTGTTGGAACATTTAAAATGTGAAGAGGTTATTTGGACACAGGTGAGTGTCCGACTGGGTAGAAAAGGAGCATCCTCAAAGGCTCAGTTATTCAAAAACAGATTGGGCAAGGTTCACCACTCCGTGAAGCACTGCATAAAATAGTTCAACAGTTTAAAAATAACATTTCTCCACATCCAGACTCAAGAAGTTAAGTGATTTCATCATCTACAGCCCATAATATCATGACAGATTTCAGAGAATCTGGAGAAATGTCAGTTAGTAAGCAGCAAGGCCAAAAACCAACGATCAATGCCGGTGACCTTTAATCCCTCCGTTGTTTGGCACTGCTTTGAACACCAACATCATTCTGTCAAAGATAGAACTAGGTCAGCTCAGGAACACTTAAGAAAACCATCATTAGTAAACACAGTTTGTAACTATGTCTACATGTGTAAGTTAAAACCCGACCATGCAAAGTGAACGCCATGTATCAACAACATCCAGAAATGCCACCGGCTCCTCTGGGCCTGAACTCATCTGAGGTGAACTGACACAAAGAGGGAAAGTGTGCGGTGGCCTGACAAAAACAACTTGAATAAGCCCATGTTTCAAGTTGTTCTGGAAACCAAGAACATCATGTCCTCGGGTCAAAGAGGAAAAGGACAATCTGGATTGTTTTCAGGGCAAACTTCAAAAGTGTCATTAATGCTAATAGGTACAAACAGGTTTTGGAGCAGCATGTGCTGCCGTCCAAGCAGCATCTCCGTCCACAGACATGCCTGTTTACCTCAGCAGGACAATGCCACGCTGTATTCTGCAAGTGTTACAACAGCTTGGCTTGGTAGTAAAAGAGTGCAGGTACAAGACTGGCCTGCCTGCAGTCCAGACCTGTCTCCCATTAAAAATGTGTGAGGAATTATAGAGTGCAGAATACGACAGGGAAGACCGCTTTCTGTTGAGCAATTGAAGACGGAAAGGATTTCATCTACAGAGCTACAGTAGTTAGCGTCCTCAGTGCCCAGACATTTGAGTGTGGAAAGGTGATGGACCACAGTGCGAAACATACCCTTGTCCCAGCTTTTTTGGAGCGTGTTGCATTCCTCAAATTCAAAATGAGTGAAAATTTACCAGAAGTACAATGAATTTGTCAGTTAAACATTAAATATCTCGTCTATGTAGTGTATTAAATTAAATATAGGATGAAAGGGATTTGCAAATCATTGTACTCTGTTTTTATTACGTCGTAAACAGCACCGCAACGCCTTTAAAACTGGGTTGTACTTTATGAGCATCAGCTCTGGTATCCATTTTTAAATCACTGTTAAAAATAAACTTAAAAAATAGTCTTACTCTATTTTGCTTGAAAATATATAAATTTATCTTAAAATCAAAATGTTTTATGGATGCACAAAATGAGATATGTGATATCAGATGTGATGATGTTTTGATCTCGTTATAGTTTAGCTTTAGATTATTTTGTCTCACTTCCACTTATTTCCTGACTTTTATGCCTGTAAGGTCATGTGGTCTTTGCTTTTAACTCTGTAAAGAACTTTAATTGCTTCATGAACTTGTAGTGCTCAGACTCGTCTCTCCCGATGCAAAGAACACGTGCAGTGTGTAAAAAATCATATCAAAAAAAAGTCCACTCGGGGCCTCACTTTGGACAGGGACAGCAGACGAAGTTGCCTTGCTTTGTCTTGATACAAAACTGAAACATAAATATTTTTAATAAAAGACAACAAGTATCCCACATGGTACAACTGATGGGTTTGTGTTATTGTGTCACTCTATGTTTAGAAAAGAGAATAAAAATGTATAATACCATAACTGATGGTGTGTTGTAGAACTGGATAGTTAATCAGCCTCCAGTTACTGCCCCCCCTCAGCTTTGAAAACAGAATAATTAGATTAAAATAAGCTTGCTGTGTGTCATGTGGTTTGTTTAGTTTCCATCTATCTTTGTTTTCAGGTACTTCCTTTTTCCACTCAGATTTCCATGTTTCACTTGTTCTTTCATGTTCAGAAAAAATGCTGTTGAGAGCATGATGAAGGTGCCCTGATGGATTTTATTTTAATGGTACATATTCAGTAATTAAAATTGATAAATAATTCAGTTGGATTGCATGTTTGTGCATTTTCAAAGCAACCTTTGAAAGTGAATCATTGCTGTAAAGTCAAATGTTTTAACAATATTTGTGCCAAAATATGGAAAAACTATGGCTAATATACTATGGCAAAATGTCAGCTGTGTATAGAAATAATTTTTTAAATTTGACTCCTAATAATCAGTTTTATGTAGCAATACCGTGCGACTGTTATGTTGCTTCACTAATAAATCGCCCAACCAAGATGGACAAAAGATAAGAAAGAAAATCTGCATTACATTAGAAGGTAGTGCAATTAAACTGAGTTTTATTCTGAGTAAGTAACCAGGACCCTCATAGTCGACCCAGCCAAGAATCCTGAACATGTTTCCAACGGAGATGATAGCAGTGAGCTGCAGACTGGCGTGCAAAGTCCTCACTGATGGTTGTGCAGTGACGTCAGCATTTCTATAAAGAGAGTCTTAAGAGACATGACCCTGTGAAGTCAAGGAAAGGTTTTCAGCCTTTCAAAGCGGCTGATGGTATCCTCCATCGATTATTACCCAACATGGTTATCACTCTGTTGCTTATGAGAGCTATCAGCTACACTTCAGCTGATGTCTGGAACCTCAGGATCACAACAACATCAACAACCACTACAGATATTTTTGTTTTATAGCTGTCAGAACATTGAGGAAATGAGCTGTGGTTGTGGGTGAGATTGTCATAAACCTCATGTACTAAAAAGCTTTGGAAGTTTGTAATCTGTGTATTTTGTAAATCTGTTGTGGAGCTATCATTATTCAGACAGTTCCTGTTATTCATATTAGGGCTGAACAATTAATTGCAATTAGATTAAATCACAATATGGCTTGTTGCAATTTTCAAATCGCAGACAGTGCAATATTTTTAACCCAAAATGTGTTGAACATTTTGTCATTGTGATGTAGTTTCTTGCAATTTCATGCCTATTTTAAACTTTTTTAACCCAGTTTTTACAACTTAATGCCTATCGTGCTCCCATTCATCTTTTTTTTTGGCCACTGTCAGACCATGTTTGGAATTTTTACATGGTTTTTGAAATTTAATCCCAATTTTTCTGCTATAATCAATTTTCCTTAGCCACTTTTGAATTTTTTCCCCCTTTTTGTTTTTTTTGCAATTTCATACCTATTTTGCTTCTGTTCTTCACTTCTCCACTTTTTCTCAAATCTTTTCATATTTTGCATCTTTTTTTTCAATAATTTCTTCCAAAATGAGAGACTTATTCTTCAAGGTGTTTATAAATGTTACATATACAGAGGTAGAAGGTACATGATAATATTTGTAACAACAGATAATAGCTCATAAAGTTGATTTTCAGTTTGACAATTTCTACAGATCGATTTGTTGTAGGTTTTTGCTTGTCGTGGCATTTTAGGTATCAGTCAAATCTTGTTTGCTTTAATGCCATTTCTGTTGACACACATTTCACGCAGTTTTCCAATGCCATATCAGATCAACACTCAGTGGTTCCTGTTACCCCTTTCTCGTTTTTTCAGATCTGGCAGGCTGCTCTCAGTGCTTTGAACCCAAACCCCACAGACAACTGTCCGCTGTACCTGAACCATGCTACTGTGGCCGCACTTCCCTCTCGGGTCAGCCGGCACAACAGCCCATCTTCTGCGCACTTTGTGTCTCGTCTGGTCCGCTCCTGCCTGCCTGGAGGGAACAACCGCTGCATTGTTGTCAGTATCCTCTTGAAAATTTAATGTTTCCCTTCATTTTGCACAAGATGGGAGAATATTTCCTGTTCCACAGATCAGAAAGAGCTATAATAAAATAACTGTAATAGTTTGTTTTTTTTCAGAAACTTGGCTGACATGACTTTTTCCTCTCCAGATGATCTGTGAGCGTTCAGATGTGTTCGCGTCCTCTTGTGCCATCGCCAGGACCTTCCCCATCTTCACTCGTCGCTCATCATCCTCCCACAGGACTGAGAAGAAGCACGTCACTGTCGAGTTTGTGATCGTCGGGCAAAATAGCAGCCCTCTGGAAGCCTCGGAACTTGAGGTAGAGTTTGTTTTAAGTACCTTTTTCTTAGCTTCTGTAGTTCAGTCTCTTTAAGATGATTATATGACCAGAGTATGCATGCATGTGAACAACCGTGGCTCTTTGCCTTTGTGTTCAGTGCCTCTCTAACGCTGCTGATGGTGTACGGCTGGCAGCTCGCATCGTGGACACACCATGCAATGAGATGAACACAGATCACTTTCTGGATGTAGGTGAAAGTTTCTTGAAGGGTAGTTTACTATCTCATGAGGTTTACAGTTCTAAAACACAGCTGAGACCTCCGCATCTTCTGTTGCAGGAAATCAGGGCGGTGGGGACTGAGCTTGGAATCACTCCAGTGATCATTCGTGGAGAGGAATTAAAACAAAAAGGATTTGGAGGTTTGTTAAACCATAAATTCAGTTTCAAAGTATTAAGAAATAAATGGCCTTTACTTTTGATTACTCTGTTCTTATTATGCTGTTGATTCTGTTTACCTGAACCTTAGCTTATTTCTGTTGATTATAATGATGAATGACTTGAGCCTGTGCTCCATCAGGTATTTATGGAGTTGGAAAAGCAGCAGAGCATCCTCCTGCATTGGCAGTGTTGAGCCACACACCAGAGGGTGCCACTCAAACCATTGCATGGGTGGGCAAGGGCATCGTTTACGACACTGGAGGACTGAGCATCAAGGGAAAGGTATTTCTGTTTTACCTTTTGAACAAGTGACAGTGACCATCGTACATCATGATGGTGTTTGTGTAGATCCTGGTGCCTGTGATCTTTTAAGCTGTAAGTCAAGTCAGTGTAATCCCTCCCCCCATGTTGCTGTGACCTGCACCAGTTTAAGAGGTGTTTCTTTTCTAAGACAAATAGTAGGATGTGCATCAATAACTTTTTTGAAAGTTGAATGATCACTAACTTAACTCAGTCAACTTGACTGCAGTTACAAGAACACATTAGCTGTTTGTACACAGATTAATTCAACAAACTTGAACATGGGTCTGTCAGTGTCCACAGGCAAACAAAATCAGTTTGCCTTTTCAGTAGATCTTGTTTTCCATGCCAGCAAAAAACATCCTCCAGTGATCAGTGCATTCTCTCAATCCCACTGACTGGAGGGTTTTAGTTTATACTGGGTTTGATAAAAGCTTGTACTACATACGAGACCCGCCTCCACATCATACAATAAAAAAACCATTTGCATAGCTGGGCTGTGAGCATTTTTTTTTTTTACTTTATCTTTAATCGCATAACTGGCAACACACAAAAAACTTACATTTCGGTATTTCATTTTTTTCTTTTACACTTTCTTTTACAATTTCCAGCTGTATCCAGGTGATCTAGTAGTATGTTTAGTTGAAATATACATAGAATAAGTAATTAAATAAATCATAAATTAGTTTAATTAGAAGAAAATTAATTAATAAAAACTAATTAATAAATTAAAAGGGGTAATAGGTAGTCAAGAATGAGGAAGTGTATGATAGGAGGGAAGGAGAGAGGAGGAAAAAAAGGGAAATCCAAGAAGGTGGTTGTGTGCTGTATGTATTTTTAACAAAATCGAAGTCTCAGATCTGCAAGCCAAAATGGAAGTGTGATTCATTCTCAGTAATAGACTTTCCATTGAAAATGTTGGCCTGGGGTTTACTCTTTTTTTTTTTTAAGAATGTCAGTCTGCTTTGTGTAGAAAGCCAACATGCTAACAAAACTGCAAGTATCTTAGACACAATATTTAAATTCATTAAAATATTGAAAAGTGAAACCACTAAATATGATTGGTGTTGCCAAAGAGTGATGGTGATGATGTAGACTACTTAAGCTGGATAACCGTGCATATTTCTAGTTTAGATCAGCTGGTTAAACTTTGACTGTAACTCTGGGTGTAACTGGGTCACTGTTGTGTCTAATCACATTTTTATTTTTGTTTTTTTTTTCAGACCACAATGCCAGGCATGAAGAGAGACTGTGGTGGGGCTGCTGCCATTCTTGGAGCTTTCAGGGCAACTGTCAAACAGGTGAGGTCCTACAGTAGGAAGATGTGGTTTGCTCCCTGTGTTCCTGTTTTAAGGTTTTGTCTCTCTGTCTGCTCCAGGGCTTTAAGGATAACCTTCATGCAGTGTTTTGCCTCGCAGAGAACGCTGTTGGACCTTTGGCTACACGCCCTGATGACATCCACACACTCTACTCTGGAAAGTGAGACCCTTCTCTTTTTTGACTTGTCAAGTAACAAGGTGTTTTCAGTCTTTGCTGTTCGTCAAACTGAAAGTGCAGTTTGATATGTTTGTTCATGTTAGATCATTGTGAAAAAATGTAGATAAATGGACAGATGGATTCATAGACGCACTAAATTGATCCTGAAGAAATCCTGAGCAGTATCTAACCTCTGACTTGTGCGTTCTGCTCTAAAGAACAGTGGAGATCAACAACACAGATGCAGAGGGCCGGCTGGTGCTGGCTGATGGAGTGGTGTATGCCAGCAAAGACCTGTCAGCTGATATTATTCTGGACATGGCCACTCTGACAGGTGCACAGGTGGGTGACAACTTGTGCCAGTTAACCTTCTCTAAGTCTGAACTGAAGGAGTTTTGGACACAATATTGTTTTGATAATTAGTCAAATAAGGATACTGCTGCCCGCTATAAGCCTGGGTCCTCATATAGGACTCTTGGGGGCTCTTGTAACCCTTCTTGTGTCTTTATGTCTAGGGGATCTCCACAGGAAAGTATCACGCAGCTGTGATGACAAACAGCGAGCAGTGGGAGGTGGCATGTGTGCGTGCTGGTCGCAGCAGCGGAGATCTCTCTCACCCGTTGGTCTATTGCCCCGAGCTGCACTTCAGCGAGTTCACCTCTGCCATGGCTGACATGAAAAACTCTGTGGCTGTAAGTTTTGACCTTTAGATTATGTTATTATCAGAAATATCAGTCTGTCAGTCCGGCTGTATACATATCGCCCTTTTCCACCAGCCCTACTCTACCCGGCTCTACTCTACTCGCCTTGTGCTGCTTTTCCATTAGCCCCAGTCGCCTGCCCAACGGCATGCAGTGTCGCTTTAAACAGCTGAGCGGCACTGCGAAGACCTCATTTTGAGCGCTACACAGTAATCTGTGGCTTTTTGTCACAAACCAAGTAAAAAAGGAAAGCAGAAGAAGGCTGCAGGTGGCAAGAAGAAATCCCCCTTGAGAAGCACAGGAGAGTTTTGGAAGCTATACAACAGAATGAAGCTGAGGACGAGAGCAATCGAGCTGCAAAGAAAAGACGTATGAGGGTAAGCTAACGGTAGCTACCGCTAGCATGCTACCTCATCGCGCTCATGACTCATCGATGACGACATTGTCTGACCAAGCAGTAGCTGGCAGTCAGTGACGTCATGTTTTAGTATCGACTCAGCTCGCTTGGAACCAGAGCAGAGTAGGTACTACAACTAGCTTGTTTTAGGAGGTACCAGGCTAGTGGAAACACGCTGCAAATCGAGTAGAGCCGAGTAGAGTAGGGCCAAGGCGTGCTAGTAGAAAAGGGCCAATAGACAACATTTTAGAGTCAACATCATACTCAGGATAGCAAAACCATTGGGTTCTGGACTTGATGGGTGCTTTGTCCCACTTCCTCTTTGACCCTGCTGTTGATATTTTAGGGTTTACTCACTTCACTTACTGTTGCAGCTTGTCAAACGGCGGACTTAAAAAAACACAAACACAGAGTCAACATTTAGAAAAAGATATGAAAAACGCTGCAGAAGAATCGGACCTGTTGTGATGAGCTGCCCATACACATCGCTAGAAGGACATCAGGCTGAATATGTTTGATGACATTGAGTTTAAATCTGTTCACAATGTCTGGACATGTTTGGATTGAGTGAGTGTTTGATTTCATCCTCTGACAGGACCGAGAGAATGCCCAGAGCTCCTGTGCAGGCCTCTTCATTGGGTCCCACTTGGGTTTTGATTGGCCTGGCGTGTGGGTCCATGTTGACATTGCCTCCCCTGTCCATGCTGTGAGTACCCTCATGTGCTAACATGTACTGTGCTACCTGTTTATGCTCTGAATTTACCCTGGAGGAAGTCGAATGGTAATAATGGGTTGGTTGTGATATCAAATGGGTGTGTGCCTTCCTACGTTGTCTAAAACTTGTTTAACTAGAAATGCCTTTAAACAGGATTAGACACAGAACAGAGAAGACGTGAGGCTTCATTTAATAGGTCTAACTTGTTTGTGGTCTGTGCTTTTGTAACTACAGCCCATAAAGAAACTTTTCGGCATGGTTTATATATAAGCACTAGGAAATTATGAATTCCAGGAAAGTGCTTTTCTGATGAGTCAGACAAAAGGCCATTGTTGCATTTTTGCTGTAGCAATAAAGGAACATGAAACTTGAAGTGGGCATGTTTTTAGAGAAGTTGGCAACATTTTTAAGCCTCATGTCTTTGGTTTGTCAGGAGATATAAAACCTCAAAAGCTGTTTGACAGAAGTCCTTGTATCTTCAATCCTCATTTTGTGTTTTAAAGAAAAGGTTTCAAATATATATTTCCAGAAGTTTAATGAGTTCTTACAGGTTTCAAGTGTATGATATACTGGCACGTTGATGAAGAGTGACATAAATAATTTTGTTTTTTTACAAGATTGATAACATTCTAGGAGGGCCATCTCTTTTTGACATTTAAGCATACTTGACAAAATAAGCTTGCAGCATTTTTTAAAATGTATAACAGCCTAAAAAACAAAAAGTCACACTTGGCTCATTGTGTCCCAAAAGCATCTTACCAAAAAGTGTCATAAAATTCTCATATTTAATAATAACTTTTACTTTCACCATAACCACAGATGCCACCAAAAAGGCTAACTTTCCAGTATCAATTCTGAAACCTGACCCTTGCTGTGTCTCTGTCTCTCTGCAGGGAGAGCGTGCTACAGGTTTCGGTGTTGCTCTGCTAATGGCTCTGTTTGGTCAAGCATCAGATGACTCCATGCTGAACCAAGTGTCTCCTCTGGGTGCATCCACAAACCAACCTGCTGCAGATCAGATGGAGCGAGACTGCAAGAGACGAAGGCTGGTGTAGAAAGTTAAAAAGAAAAAAGAATTTGTGTGGTCTACTCCCAAACCCTGAACGCTCCGCTGACTTCACAGACCCTCACTGACCACACGAGAGCTCCAAACACTTTAAAATTCAAATCTGTCCCCTATGTTTAAATTTGACTTCACTGAATAAAACACATAAACGGTGCAAGAGGTGTGTTACACAGAATCAGGATTGTTCCCAGGTGCTCTTGACAAAGATGCTGTATAATATCTGAGAACAGTAGGTGGTGTGTAGTCGTGACTGGCATCAGTCTAAAAGCAGTGACTCTTTGTAACAGTAGGTATGTTCAAGTGAAGAGATTTACTTTGTTAAACATTAACCTTGTTTTTAAATATCACCTCATCAACAGCTGCTGTTGTACAAAAAGCTTATGCAAATCGAGGATTCTGCCATCTATGTTGTCTTCAAATGTAGAGATAGTTGATCAGCTGAGGGTATTCTGTTTTTGATTACCACTGCACTTTCTATTCACCCTGTGAGCCGTCTGCTTTTGTGTCATCCTGATCAAACTGAGGAATGATTGTTTCAGCAGCTCTGCACTGTTTCACACTGTCATCGGATAAATAATTTACAAGCAGCACCACATAGTTTTGTCAGCACAAAACAGTGCTGTTTTAAATGGTGCAAGTTTACTGTTTTTCAAACCTTGTGACAATCATGTTGTCTCTCAATAAAGGCGGTGCCATCTGACCCTCCTGTGCATGTGCAGTGGTCTTCTCAAGAAAGCAGAGGCACACTCTGGCTCAGTGGTGTTCAAACTTTTTAATTAAGACACATTGGAGTGAAATTATGCTCTTCTCATCATCCTGTCAGTTAACACATCTCACTGTCTTCTCAGCACAAAAAGGCAGTAACTACTTATCAATGATATGCTACTCTGAAGTTAGTGAAAATATAAAAATACTCAGGTTGATAACAGGTGCTCATCAAAGGGATGCTAATATATGAAGTCCTGTTTTTCTAGGTGAGCTGTTGTGACTGGCATAGTGACTAGCTAAAAAGTTAGACAGCATGTAGGATGAGAAGGAAAGACTGAGCTGCTCTTTAAACAACCACAACTCTTTCTTTTTTGAGTTTGTTTCTTTGAGAGATGAAATCTACATTTGTTGGAGATTGGATCTTTCAGTCTGACATCTGTTATAGATAAGGTTTAAGAGGGGAACGTAGAGAGTAACTTAGGAAATCAGTTTTGATATGAAGTGATAGAGTAATCTCTAAAGGAATATCTTAAAAATAATTACATAAAATTCATGAATAACTTGCTCAAAAGTACTCAATCAAATTTTAGAAACAGTTTATGAACTAGAAAAGCACTCTGAGAGCGGAGACCTCCGCCAGCGGCACAGTCCTTAGCCATGTTGTCATTTTGACCATAAATATTAGTCCTACCTTTATTTCATGTAAATATTTAGATTCCTTGACCATGAAAACATACCATTAGCAACTGGATTCATAATGATATCTATTGTAGTTATTCACAGAAATCACATTTTTCGCCATGGCGGCCAGACGCTGATCTGGATCAACACCAAAATCGAATCAGTTCTTCCTTTTCCCATGCTGAACATTTTCTTAAAATTTCATGAAATTCCATCCATTACTTTTTGAGTTATTTTGTTCACAGACGGACAGACAAACAAACTCTCCCAAAAACATAACCTCCTTGGCGGAGGTAAATATCTGAATAAAAACATACTGGTTTTATTTCAAACACATTTAGCAACACTTTAAACTTGATTGTCACCATTTTTATAGTTTACAAAAAGTTAATCATTACTGTCTGTTACTTAATAAGCTGCTGCAGACAGCATTTCTTCGATTATTTAACTTTTTTTATTAGCACCAGAACAAGCAGTTATACATGATGGAAATAACTGTCTCTCAAATTCAAGTGCATAAAAAGTCACAAATTGTTTAGTTATAATCAATGGGCCCAAAAATTTCCATAGATTAGCTGGATGTGCCTGTACAGAGGTGGAGGTGGACCTTTACATCGGCTTTGTCTTTGCTTTAGCACCTCACAACTTTATTTTGTCATGATCTATCCCAGTAATTAACCCCAAGAAATGAATCCTGCTCTAACTTAGGTGGGAGTATTGAAGTATTGTTACTTTTTTAAGTACTCTGTTCATACAGTGCATTTTCTTAAAGTATCTATACCAAGCAGATATTTCAACAATATTTACAGTGTATATATATATATATATATATATATATATATATATATATATATATATATATATATATATATATATATATATATATATATATACATATATACACATCTGTTGTCTTTGTCAGACTGTTTTCAGTCTTTCTCCCATGATTGTGCAGTTTTACATTATGTGACTGTGGTGACCAGAGTTATCAAACAACTCTCAACATATAACAATTCTGTGACAAACTACAGTACAGCTATACGCCATTACTCTCCTCAACATGTCTATCTCCAGACCTCATACCAGTGTTGAGGAAATTCATTTTTCTGCCTAAAAGAGTCAAAGCAAAAACAAGACTGAGAAGAACATGGTAACAATGGACCACAGTTTTATTCTCTATAGAGAGAGACAAGACAGAGAACCACACGGCAGACAGACAGTTCAGAGTTTTGCCTGCTGACAGAAGGTATCACTCCCCTTCTTTTACCCTCTCAAGCATACCTCTAGCTCTGTGAAGAAGAAAGAATAACACAGAGCTTCTCACCAGATGTAAAATTGGGGTACAATAAAAGATGATTGCTCCTCTGGAATTTACATCAAGGTGTAATCTAGGAAAGTAAAGATCCTCTTCCTCCCTTTTTCTCTCATCCCAGGAGGTGCTGTAACACAGAAGAAGAGGTCACCAGGTCATTCTTTAGTTTACACAGCAGTACATCTAAAAAAAACAAACTAATAACATCGAAATCAGGAAATAAAATGAGAAACACATACATACAAAAAAAATCCATCAGACCAGAAACTCCTGAACTGCTTTTTGTCTCTTTCTGAACATATATGTTAATATTTCTTTCCACTTTTGCTCATCATAAACCCTTTGATTCACTTCAGTCTTTATCATAACTATCAAATATTCATTTATTTTCACACATTTAACCCTGTCAATGCCAGTTTATGTGATGGCATCACCAAATTCTGTAAAAAATATACTGTAATTTTGAAATATATTCAATATATTGAATGCTGATTTTCTGGGCAGAATTATTACAGTCTTGGACATGCCAGTGATTAGAAAAAATGTTTATATGGATTTGTATTTTTTTTGCAAGGTCACATTATAGGAACAGCTCCCATAGACATGTTATAATAAATGGAGAAAGACAATGGGAGTTTACTACAGACACATTCACACGTAGACACACACACACACAGTTGGATTCACTATGACTTTGAGGTAAAAAGTTAAACAGCAATTCATCACTTCTGCAATAATCCTACTGTAAAACACCCACCCAACCACACACACACAAACAGAAAGTGTTACTTTTATTTCCAATATTAAACATACAGGCACCTAAAATGTTAAATTTATACTTACATTCAAATTGGTATCTACAGGGTTAAAGCCATGCCCAATGAAAATGTATTCAAACAGGCATTTGCAGGATTAAATCCTACAAGTTCTTTAATATCTAGTTGTTTTGAGCAAAGCTGAAGTCTTGCCACAGATTTGTGCAGTAGAGAGGTGGGAGAAAACACTGATAAATGATGACTTTATGGCAGTTTTTGTGTTTGTCCACTGTTTGAGGGTCCCAGAGGCGGAGATAAGCACAGGGGTTAAATGTGTTGTTCATAATTGCTGTCCTATGCCACGTATACCCTAGCTGCTCGTCTTGTTCTTCATATAACAGATATAACCATCGTTATTTATGTCTTCCTCTTTAACACATGGCTGTTAGTCACGTTATACGTGATTTCCCGACGTCACCGAGTTTTTGAGGTACTAAAAAAAAGGAGGTATCAGTAGTTAGCGGTTGTCGTAATATCATACAAAAAGACAAAACATGTAAAATGTCCTAACTCACACAGTTTGTAAAATTAATCGGTTATACATTTCTTGTTTGTGTGTTCAATAAGAAGTAAACCAATTACAGATACCTTTAAGGAGTCTTTTCATCTCTGACATCTGCTTTGTTCACATCAGCGGACACTTCCGGTTTAAATCTACACGGTCACCTAAAACTACACCACACCGGTCACATGACTTTAGCCTATCATAACCGGTTTATCAGCGGAGTTTATACGTACAAACACCAGTGTTTAGGCTGCCTCAACAACAACACCAGCCCTGAGCTGAAGCCGGTCTTTTACTTCAGAGACTTCTTTTAAAAAGCAGCTCGGTGTAAAGATGGCACGGTCGGTTTTGGTAGTTTTTGTGCTCTCAGTTGTGCTTTCTGGTGTGTTTGCGGGAATGTTTTTTGACCCCAAACAGCCGTGCTATGTTCGCTCAACCAAGAGGAACGGATTTGGACTAAAGTAAGTCAAACCTTTATTTTTCACCTCTTTTTAATTGAGAAAGAAAGAGCAGGGATTTGTGTTTTTATGTGTGTCTCAGCTAGCTAACCAGCACATAGCTACTATTTCCCATTGTGTATTTACCAGGAGGTGCAGCAGGCTGAGTTTGTTATAACGTGGTGTATATAACTATTTTTTCATGTAAATGAGACGTTTTCAGCTTTTATGACTCCATGCAATGTAACTCAGACAAAGCCATGTGTTATATGAGTGAAGTACAGTGTGTGGCTTTGATTAAAGGCTGTTTCTGATGAAACATTGATAACCAACCACGAAACGAAACTAACTCAAATAATTGTGGTTGTGCGCTCAGAAGATGCCTGTCATCTCCTCAAATCACGAGATACAGTGAATCAGGATGCGGAAGCAGAAAGTTTCAGAACTTCCTCAATCATCTAGATAAATGAACCGTGATAATATAAGTAGTAAACATGTTCTAAAACAAAATATGTTTATCTAAAAATTACAAAGTTTGATAACTATGAAATGTTTCATTGATCTGTCTCTGTATGTCTGTCTAGTTGTCTTTGGGATATGTGTATAGATCAGTGATTTTAAAACTATTTTGCCAAAGGCACACCTAAACTTGTGCCAAAATCTCAAGACAAACCTTGTTTATAACCATGTAAAGTACCTTAAAATGTCCTTTATATCAGTGGCTCTCAAATGGTGTGTGGAGCCCACTTATATGACTTGGACATTTGTTCAGCCAGTGGTTATCACTACAATTGTTATTTTGATATCTACAAGAACTCTTCAATTTCCTTCATTACTTCTATTTTTTTACATTAATTTCCATACACAGCTGCAAATTCTAATCCATACCCGAAACATTATGACCTGAGCAACATCCTCTGCAGTTTACAGAAATAGCAGATTGAAGGGATTAACACTATGCAATATCAGTTTAACTGTGTGCAGTGATATTTAACTGTTTATTTCTAGATTTACAACATTTAATAAAAAAAAAAACATGCCATTAAGCTATTCTGCATGGATAAAAATGTGGTGTGCCTTAAGCATCTGTCACACTTTTGCACTGTAGATTGCTGTCAGTGTTATAATTATGACTCTTCTGCAGTTTTTGTGTTACGGGGCCTGCTGAAGCAAAATGTACTGAAAAAAAGGTTTAATAATGTTTAAAAAGCCCATTATTAGTGTTTTAATTTCCCATAATCTATTTTTCCAGCTTTAATAACCAATTGTCACCCAGTGGGGGATCAATGACGTTTATCTTTTATTAATGTGTTGGCCTTAGATAATAAGATAAGATGGAATTTTAGAAAAAAATTCAAATGTATTCCTTTTGTTCAGGGGAAATAGATCAAAACTAGAAGTGCTCAGAAAGCTCAAACACTGTCAGGCAAGTTGTTGTCAAAATTCTGGGAGGCTGCTCTACAGTTTCTGTTCACAAATCATAAAAAAAAAAAAAAATCCTGGATCCACATCCAGATTTGTATCTCTACAAAACTCTAATCCCTTATACCTCAGATGAAATAAGTACATCCAGTGAGGGCCTCCAGAAAAAGCAGACTTTATTGTCACTACTTTTCTTACAGGCACAAATATGGGTACCATTATCGTAGCATGGGATAACCACTGAACTGAATCACATTGCAGATGTAGTAGTTTTAATTCAATTCATGTAAAACCAAAGGTGCTGAACCCTCTTTTTGCTCAGTACATTATCCAGTATTGCTTCACAGTTTAAGAAACTGACATAACAGGCATATAAGGCATTATTTTGTGGGCAAGTGTAAACGTGAATGGAGTGGAGGAGTGAGTCAGAAGATGCAAAAGTGTGTTACCGTTTACCACTCCCTAGTTCCCAAAGCAAAAGTCTACCAGACTTTAGAAATGTGTGATGGCTAAATGACTGAAACACAGGCGTGCAAGATTGTAATATTTAATCTAAACCAATAAAATGGATCTAATGTTGCCCACTTTTGAATTGTAAAGCACTGGTGTGTGTTTAAAAATGATTGTTGCTAACAAACTGCTAACAGGGACTTGTAAATGACCGGGGGTCCGTATGCAACCATTTCTGACCATTGCTGCAATCATGGCATTTGTGAATTAATTATTATTGAAACTTAACCAGATCACTTGATTTTTAGAAAATTCTTGAACAAGGGGTTACACTGTGATGTTATACATGAGAAGTGTTTTTACTGCCTTTAAGATGAACTGGTACGATTTAGTTTCATAGTAGTTTAGTAAGAGAAAATGCCTTTTTATTCTTGCCAATTAAATTTAAGCTTAAAAGAATCACTCAAGTTGGAGTAGTTCCTCAAGATTATTGAAAAAAACCAATTTGTAAGTTTTACTGATTGTTTTGTTCCACACAGACCTTTTTATCTGCAGTGATCCTGTAAAAAATCCCATCACACAATGCTAACTTCTGTGTTAGCCTACAAAAATACATCATTCATGCAACACTTTTCTTCACTTAAAAGTATTGTTTCAGGAGCTGTTTGGGTCTCTGCGCCTTTTAAAAGTAACAATTCGGCATTATCTGGTATCTGGAAAAAAATCACATCAAGTAATATTGAACCCTGTTCACACCCTGCTGACCAAACAGCTCTGTGATCCACTTTGGGGTCTCAGCCCACCATTTGAGAAGAACTGCTTTAGACAAACTTATAACTACAGCTCCACATCTATATAATATCAACCATACACTTCATATTTCTGTAATACAAGTCATACCTTGACGCAAACTTACTGACTGAAATATGTGCACTGAGTTAACACTGGTTTAATCATTGACTTCCAGTTTAATCTGGTTTTGTGTAAAGAAAGGGGGCGGGGGCGTTACTGAAAGTCAATAAGGTAAAATTCTGAAAAAAAAAAAGAACTTCTTACAATGTTTAGCTAAAGGTCAACATTCATGAGTTTATTTGCCCCTAACTGAGCAAAAGTTTCATATTCAATAATGCATAAACAGGGAAAATGAAACAAGAACCATAAGAAGTCTTTCTTTAAACAGTATTAAATTGCAGATTTTTTTTTTTATCTGGAGACATTCTTTTGAAGGTTTTGCTTGATATGTGTGCAAATTATTAATCATGTACTAACATTTTCCATGCATTTTTCTTGTGTATTACTGAGTGTTAAACTGTAGCACAAGCAGAACTAATATATTTTAATGTTCAATCAATCCACAGGACCACCCCTCGGCCTCATGAGTATTTGAATATTTCTGATCTGCCCAAGTCCTGGGACTGGAGGAACATTAACGGCACCAACTATGTGAGCACGACGCGTAACCAGCACATTCCTCAGTACTGCGGCTCCTGCTGGGCCCACGGCAGCACCAGTGCCATGGCAGGTATGATCAATCATCAGCAGGGAACTGTGTGTTCGCTGAGTCATTTTGGTTTGTGTCAAACAGTAATGCCTCACATGACTGCTTTGACACATTTTTTAAAAGTTTCACTTCCTCTTTAAAAATTACTGAACTATTTTTACATCTGCTTTCTCACAAGACCGCATCAACATAAAGCGGAACGCAGTATGGCCGTCTGCTTATCTCTCCGTCCAGCACGTCATAGACTGTGGTCAGGCCGGTAGTTGCCACGGAGGGGATCACACCGGAGTTTGGGAGTACGCTAACACGCACGGTATCCCGGATGAGACCTGCAACAACTACCAGGCTAAAGACCAGGGTAAGTGTCCTTCAGTGGAGATGGTATTTGTAATGGCACGCTGTGTAAGTCTGATGTTCTCTCTTTTTTTAAGCATGCAAACCCTTCAACCAGTGTGGCACCTGCACCACCTTTGGAGTGTGCAACATAGTGAAGAACTACACCCTGTGGAAGGTGGGGGATTATGGAGAGGTCAGTGGGAGAGAGAAGATGATGGCAGAGATCTACGCTAATGGACCCATCAGGTCTGCAACAAATCTATGTTTATTTTGTAGAGCAGCTTCATTAGGCAGTCCTCTCTGCTTCTTATCTCTGCCATGGAGGTTGTGTTTGTCAGCAAGATAACGTGAAAACTTATTTCACAAGCAAGGACCACACCATCAACAACATGAATTTGACATTTGTTTTTTACATGTAGCAAAAAATGATTTGGGGAAACTATTTGGGGAATCCGCAATATCTCACAGGCACAAAAAAACAACAACTTGTAAGGCAAGGAAAGGAGGGAAGACAAAATAGAAAAGGGGATGTGAGGGAGAGGTTTGAGTGGGTTTTGACATTTCAGAGAATGTTGGTAATGGCACAAGAGAAAAGTGATTCGTTTTTGGTGATCTGAATACTTATGTGGAACCGGGATTTTTTGAAGGATTTGTTAACATTGCAGGTTTTAATAATAATAAACTACAAAAGCACTCGGAGAGCACAGACTTCCGCCAGCACCATAGTCCTCACCCATATTGTGATTTTCACTATGAATACCTTTATTTCATCTAAATATTTAGATTCCTTGACCATGAAAACATGCAAATATATATATATATATATATATATATATATATATATATATATATACATACATATATATATATATATATATATATATATATATATATATATATATATATATATATATATATATAATAAGTAAATATGATTATATATATATATATATACATATATATATATTTTCCCTTGTCTGCTTCATCAAATCATAGCTTTATTTAACCCCTGATATGAGCTGAAAGGGAGGGCTGTGCCACACCACAGTGTGAAAGAAGGGGAAATAGTGACAGATAGGACGAGACAAGACAACAGAGAGGGGGACAAACAGGTAGTGTAAATAATTTGAGATAGTAGTCCAAGTGCTGTGCTGATCTAAGTCCATACAGGAAAACATACAAATATACAAAAATGCCGAAAATGGTCCTATCTTGCAATGTAAAAGAATCCTTTAAAAAAATTCCTGGATCCAGACAATGATCTGGATCACTCCCAAAATCTGATCATTTGTTTCTTGTCCCAATCCCAGACATTTCCTGAAAAATTCGTTGAAATCCGTCCGTAACTTTTTGAGTTATGTTGCTGACATAAAAACAAACAAACAACCCTCCGACTGTTACACAATGGAAATCTCTGATCTCAGAGGTTCTCACTTTGGTAAAACTTGGACATTATGTTGATGGAAGGACTCATCTCTTTTTGCAAAAATGGGAAAAACCACTGGAAAGGTTGGGACTTGACCACAATTTGAGCCTATACAGGTAGTGAACAATTGAGTCTTTGAAACAGCCAAGCTTGGACACTTCTTTGGCACAATATCCTTGTTTATTTATTTATTCATTTACTTTATATACGTCACACAATGTTGTTTTACCAGTCTCGTAGCCATATATTTTTTTTTTAATTTTTGTCATTTGATCATTTTGTCTGCATGTTTACTTTGTTATGTTGAAATTTAATAAACTGTAAAAAAAAAAAAAAAAAAAAAAAAAAAAACCAAACAGATGACAGAAATAACACGATCTCCTTGGCGGAGGTTATAATGTCAGAAATGCCTTGGCAGAGAGTCGAGCTCTTAGATCCATTCTCATCTATATTCAAAATTAAGATGGTGAAAATATTCCGCCCATGTTTTAAAACAGGATTTTCTTTCTTTTATTGATTACTAGTAACTACTGATACAAAAGCTACAGATCCCCCAGTCATAGTTTTAACCCAAACCTGTCACAAGCAAAAGACAGAACAGCCGATTAAGGAGAAGACTACTTTTTTTTTTTTAACTCATAGATACATTATAGCACACAGCAGTCAGGAATAAGAAGAAACATTAAAGGGGACATATCATGCTTGTTTCTCCTTTTCACTATGCCAGACTAGGATGCCTGTAAAGCATTTCTGCCCTCAGTACAAGTCATTAGTTCCTTCATTGCCCCACAATAGCGTTCTCAAAATCCTCATTTTAGGCCATAATCAAGGTCTCATTGAAATGCTCGGATCTGAGGATGACCTAAAGTTACCTCGCAACGTCACAGCCCTTTGTGCTCTGATTGGTCAGTTCTATCGGGGGTTGAGCCAGCCTGTCCTTCTTCTTCTACTGTATTTTCCGGCAGGCTCAAAGCAGCGACCGCGTATTGAGTCCCCCTACAGGCCAGAGCTGCTAATGAGTGACTGTGAGCTAGGGAACTATAAACCCCTGCTGGACGGATGTGTTCCTCGGTGACGGTTTGGGGCTAACAGACATCACAGAGGAGGAAGTGTTTTATCAGATTACTCCAATAAAAAGAAAGGTACCTCGTGATGTCACGACGTTTGAAATCTCGCGGACATCTCGCAATGACCTATTTTCAGAGGCATCAAATCTCGTTCTAGGATATCAGAAAAAATACAATATCTCATTTTTTGAAAATTAAGGGGGTGTAAGGTCTTGTTTTCAAATGTATTCTATTATATGTAAGTATTAAATCATGCATCAGCATGATATGTCTCCTTTAAAAAAAACAAAGTAAACAGTATGAGGCCAATGGTGCTCATGGTACGTGGCACCCTCCTGTGGCTCCTTTGGTAACAAAGCACACATGGACAGAAGTTTAGAGAAATTATTCTAACGTAGGGTCAGAGTCTCTCCCTCTTTTAAGTTCATCCAGACTGTAACCATGGTGTCCTGATCCAGAGTGGGGAAGTAACCCATGGTCTTGTTTGTTTTCTCCAGCTGTGGGATCATGGCCACAGATAAACTGGACGCCTACTCTGGAGGTCTGTACTCTGAATACCAGGACAGCCCTTTCATCAACCACATCGTGTCGGTGGCTGGGTGGGGCGTGGAGAACGGTGTGGAGTACTGGATCGTGCGAAACTCATGGGGAGAGCCATGGGTATGTTTTTTGATCATTTCTTTTTTTTTAAATGAATGTTTTTGAGTAAGCATTAAATACACAGGGACCAAAGAAGGGGAAAAATCCTTCAGATCAAAAATTTACTTGTAGGATAAGTTCGGTTTCTACAGCTTTCACATTGTTTATAGAATGAAGTAGAACAATATACTCACCCAGAAGGCTTTCCTGATCCAAACAGTGCTTCAGGAGATTTTTACATCCAAAATCGAGTGGCGGACATCCGTATGATGGTAGCACACGGGGCATGTTAGCGCCACTCCTAAAACTGCATTTATCGTCCAAAAACTCATTCGTTTCACCAATATTTCATCATGGTCCACTTGAGCTACTCCTCCATTACAGTCTGTGTCACTCCAGACATGTTTTTGTGACTGTGCTGACCTCTGAACTGAAGAAGAAGAATGTTTGCCTCTGCACAGTACGGCTCATTGTTTCAGGGGTAGACCGCCGGCAACACGACTTTCTTCTTCCAGTTTTGTGCAAAATGGACGAATATCTATTGGATGAAGATGTTGTGGACGAGAACTTTGAATATGATGGGTGTCCTTACAGTTTCGAGCCAGAGTTTACAGATGAGGAGCTCATTTTTTGCTGCTGATTAGTTTCATTCTAAAATAGAAACAGTTTTTAGGATACTTATAACTGCATGATGAAGAGCAAAAATTTGCCACCAAGGTGAGGTTGTGGAAGGCAGTTTCTTGTCATCAACCATGGCAAGAATGTAGTTATACTACATCATTAAGGTCTCTCTGGCAAAGGTTTTAAAGCAGACCGCGGTTCTATGATGTGCAAAAAATCTCTTCTCAAGAAGCACAAAGCAATGCTGATGACTGTAGATGCAGGAAACTTGGTGCAGCATATGAAAGATGCATAATGCCAACTTTCCTCTAAATATGAAAGATGTCTGGCAGTGCCATCAGCTCAGTGACACCCAGGTACACCATCAGAGAGGCCTGACCAGAAGTGGTCTTCATTGAACAGTTGCAGTCAAAATGCCATACTCCCCATGTAAAAACAAGGCCCAGTGTCTGCAGGTTACTGTAAAGCATGGGGCATGTTCCTTGCAAGTTAGGGGCTGCATTTCTGTGAGGATTTGTGGATTTATTCAGGATTAATGCAGCCCTCTGGTCAGAACTACAAGCAGATACTTATTCATCATACACTGCTATCAGGGATGCTTCTTACCGGCCCCAAGTTTAATCTACAGCAGAACAACGACCTGAAACACACAGCCATAGTCTTTGAGAACTTTCTCTAGACGACAGTAGAACAGAGTCTTGGAAGTGATGTTACGGCCCAACAGAGCCCAAATCTCATCACCATTGAGTGTGACTGGGATTTAATGAAGAGATCCAAGGAAGCCAAATTGACACAAACGTGGTTAAAAATGTACCTGCTGAGCTCCTTCCAAAATAGAATTTATGAATTTGTGATGGTTTTGGGAAAAGGTCAGGTGGTCACCAAACACTGATTTTAGATTTCTCCTCTGTTCAGTCACTTTGCATTTGTTCACATATTTGACTGAAATACTGACACTCGTTTGTGACAGCAGTCTTACTCCACAGCATTTTCTACACCTGATTAAAACTTTTGCACACAACTGTAAGACCTAAAATGCAGCATGCTTTATCTTTATGGAGATGATTTCATCTTTTAATTTGATTAATTTCTCCTCTGTATTTAGGGCGAGAAAGGCTGGCTCAGGATTGTGACCAGTGCATACAAAGGTGGAAGTGGCAGCACATACAACCTGGCTGTGGAGGAGGACTGCATGTTCGGAGACCCCATTCTTCCTAAATCCTACATGTAGAGACCAGAACTCACAGCTTGACTGCACACACTGCACGTGTGTTTATCATGGGCAGAAGGGAACTGCTTTCTTAATGCAAAAAGGGAAAGGGTTTAATTCTTCTTTATAGACGCTTCAGATATGTCAGATCTTCTCGGATCAAGGCAGATTTTTTTTATTTTTATCAAACTGATGGCTGTTTAACAGTCAGAAGCTTAGCTGAGTTTTCAGAGGTAAGATTAAAGATAGAAGTTGTTTTGGTGGGACAGCTCATTCAGTCACTTTGTATTGAGGGACGCTGAGGAAACTTGCACGCCTCACTTCACATTCTAGAGGGAAAGGAACATTTTGTTGTTTTGATTTTTAAGCATACAGACCAGGCATGGGAATTGATAGGATTTAATGATACCAATGCCATTCTGCTTATCGATCTGATTTCTGTCCTGCTCATTTTTTTTTGTGGCCTACACAAGTTTTTAGTCATTACAGCGTCAAACATGTTACTCCTGATGTTAATGCCATGCTGCATAGATGAATGTTTCTGCTTACAGAAAGTTGTGCTGAAAGCATTGCTTCTTGAAAATGTCCATATTTTGACCACCTCTGCCCCCTTTGTCATGACTTTTGCCTGCTTTATTCTTTCTGCTGACTGCCTCTGATGAGAGTGTGTCTTTGATTTGCACATCAGGAAAAGCAAAGAGGAAGGAGCATAAGCAAAGAGACTGACATTGATTCCTTCAGGGAATTACCAACGCTTAAATGGGAATGGTTTTCCATTTCCATCCCTAATACAGACTCAGCCAAAGTACACGGTGTGGATAATTCTGCTTTGAACGACTGAATGTTTCTGTGAATGATGGAGGTGTTTTGAGATTACACAACACTGTTATCAACCATTTATCTGAAAAGCTTCATATCAATTTTTAATGTGCCTTTAAAGGACTTTTTGTATTTGCTGTTTTTACCACTGAACAATCTACACATCAATGTGATAAGCAAAAAAAGTATTTTTCTGTTTAAAGCTCTGACAATAAACACATCACTTGAAGTGATTCTTCATGAGAAATATAGTTTGTTGTCACTCACTCAGGTCTGCAAGGCCACAGTCAGATTTTTCCTCTTTAAAAGGTTTCCTTGGAGAATAAGTGTTTGAGTAGTGATGGGTGATGTAGAGTGGGAACTGTACCGTATGTAGTTTTTAGACCAACTAGAAAGCACTCGGAGAGCGCAGACCTCCGCCAGCGCCACAGTTCTCAGCCATATTGTCATTTTGACCATAAATATTACTCCTACCTTTATTTCATTGAAATATTTAGATTCATTGACCATGAAAACATACCATTAGCAAGTGGATTCATAATGATATCTATTTTAGTTCAGTAGTTATTCACAGAAATCAAATTTTTCGCCATAGCGGCCAGACGCTGATCCCTATCAACACCAAAATCGAATAAGTTCTTCCTTTTCCCATGCTGAACATTTCCTGAAAATTTCATCCAAATCCATCCATTACTTTTTGAGTTATTTTGTTCACAGACGGACGGACAAACTCTCCCGAAAACATAACCTCCTTGGCGGGGGTAATAAAGAAATAAAATGTACAAAACTTCCAAGTCAAATCCATTTGGGCCCAGGATGAATTCATGTTAGATTTCTTTTTGCAGTTTGTGTTTCTATCAAGCAAAGATGTGCAGTGCATAAGATGTCTTTACAGATATTTACAGATAATTTTTCAGCACCTGTTCTTGTTAAACTCTGGTCTTTTTTTCTGAAAATTTCCCATAAAAAGGTCTTGTTTGTTTATATTTGATCCTTTTTGTTTTCAGTGCAACCTCGGTGTGGTTTTTGATGCTATTAAGACAAATCCAAAGGTATAAAACTGCATAAATCCAAGAGTACAAGCAGGAGGTCCCACTCAATTTTTTATTATTTTTTTTAAACAACTTAAACAACATAAAATATAGAAAATCAAATGTACAGGTGTAAAAAAAATCAGTTCTGCTTCATCTGAAGCTTAGCCTTCTGGTCTGTGTTCTTCCATCTCTTGCTCTGTTTGCTTTTTAAACAAACATCCTTCAAACTGAAGTCTGTGCTCCCACATGGCCGCAGTGTTCAGTTACCATGAAGACACATCGGTAGTTCTCCTCACTCAGTTAATCATGATGAAGTTTGACTTGCAATGAGCTGAAGGAAAAAAAAAACAATGAGCTGAATATCAGTGCTTTGACAAAACTATGACAGTCTCCTGAACTTATTTACACACTGACATGTCTAATGGGCCTGTTTCTAAAATCACGTCATATTCACTATGTAGTGAGCCATGCAGTAAATGCATTATTTTATACGATGTTATATAAGATGTTTTTCCTGTCATTACAAATAAGTACACAAAATGTGAAAAGAAAATATATAAAGCACTTTGCCAAAAGCTTTGAGAATGTTTAACTTAATTTCTTCCAGTGAAAACACAGTGACTACAGCATTAATTAATATAAAAATCTCTTCATGATCTGGTCAGCTTTACAGTCTGCTTTGATAAGATGATGGCAGTGATGTTTTTGTCAGTGTCCATCTTTCAAAATAGTTTGATTTTGTTTACTGCCAATAAGATGAGTATAAAGTCCACAACAGACAAGTGAGTGGGAAATGCTGACCCTCTTTCTGTGTGTAAATTCTCACCATAAACTACCATAAATTCTCTCTCAGTGAAAGAAAAGTGTGAAGTCTTTAAAAATAGTCAGATCTTTTACCAATGAACTCTGCGACGGGGTCGTGCTCCCCCTCTGTGCGGATGGTTCCTGCGATGCTGTCATTCTCCAGGATTGGCAGGAAGAGCTGAACAAAGTCTGATGTGTACGGAGGTGCAATCACGTCAAGCACCTGCAGCGACAGATAATTGAGTTTAATTAGTTTCCAAATTTTTCAATTGATACTCCAGGTAAGAATCTTATCAAATGTTTTTGAGTTCAAAGATATGTTGAAATATTGACACAAACTACAACCAAATAGGATGTTTTTTTTTTAATTTAAAAACAATAATATTAAACTTTTATTCACACATTAAAAGTAAAGGGAGCACTTTCTTTAATATGAAGTAGTGATTGTTTCACCCGGTGAACCAAAGACCAGCATTTTCTTTGCTTGAGGTTAGCATTATTATTATTAGTAGTACATGTAGTGTAATAGTTACTAGCCAGTACATTTTTGTTAATTGCAGAGCGGTAACCAATACAATCTGAGCTGATCTATGAGCATAATACAAGTGTCCAACTGTTTTGTTAATAATGTGTGGACATTTGAGACGGTATCGGGAATAAACTGATTTAAAGACAAGTTATTAGTTAATTTGTATACAAGTACAGAATCAGAAATGTCACAGAAGTTTCCTCCAAGGTGATGATAGTTCTGACATTTGAGTGTTTTTATTTGCTTTGTTGGTTTTTAACTTTGTAGCTGTTTGAATTGCTGGTTTGAATCAGTTTTCACTTTATCATAAGCTAAGTATTGGTTTCATTTTTAATATTTAATACTAACTAGATGGATGGAAAACATATAAATGCTGTCATCTGCTGCCATCTGCTGGTATAACAGCACAAAACAGGATGAGAGGATTTTTATAAATGAACTTCATTAAAATGACAAAGATGCCAAAAGAGATGTTTTTGCTATTTTTTCTAGTTAGTTAAGCACATGATGCAGGTGATGTTAGGCTTCTTGTAAGAGCCTAATTTGCTTTTGCTAATAACAATTACAATCTTGATCATGTATCAAAATCGCCTAGAGCATTTTCATTTTTGATTCTGTGGGGACTTAGATATTTCAGTAATTTTAAGGTTTGGCTCTGCCTCCATCTTCTCACCAAAACTGAAGACAACAGCTGCTTTACCTCAGTGACGAAGTATCTGATGAGGGAGATGTCTGTGTTGAGCTTCTCCAGACATTTGCGAATGTAGCTGACGACCGGCAGCACGTAGCCACGACTAAGTAGATGAACCATCCTATCGAGGAGAGTCTTCTTCAGCTCCAGCTGAGAGGACAGAACAAAACGTGTCTGAATATGCAGTGCCAAAGACATGCTGTCAGGTTAAGCAGCGACTTTAAATTACTGTTGGGTGTGAGTGTGAGGGAGAAGCTGTCTGTGTCTTTGGGTCAGCCCTGTGATTGACTAAACACCCTGCCTCTTGCTGAGTGTCTGTTGCCAACGGGACAGACATAAATCACAGCTCTACAAGACATGAGCTGTCATCAGCAGGCCGTAGAACTTCACAGTGACGGTGAACAGCAGTCATTTCATACATTGGGTCACTGATGCCAATAAGCTAATGTTCATCAATCCAATGTTAACCACTGTAAGTCCTGCTGCAGCTACAATACAGACAACACTAAACACCTGAAGGCTCTTTGGTGACTGTACTGTACAGGCTAGTTTCAGATAATGTCATGTTGCCATGGAGAACTCCAGCTGGGGGTCAGGGGGTGATCCAAGCACAGAGCAGCTCTGCAGCATTACTGTGCTGTTCATCAAAACAGGCACTTTTGAGTCTGGACAGCTGTGATAAATATTAGTGTAAACCTAAACACACACAAAGAGCATCATTGTAGCCAGACATTCAAATCCCACAAAACGTAACTTGCTTGTCAAAATGATGTAGAGTTTAAAACCCTGTGACCACTCCGCAGCACAGCACCTGGAGCTGTCTCAGAGTTTTAATGAGACATGGCTGTGTGCACTAACGTGACAGAGCTGAGTCAAACAAACCAAATTTACTTGACATCATAGCAAGTGTGCTTCCTCATTTTTGTTTTATTCAGTAGCTGAATGAGTCGTTAATATGCATATCCTAAAATAATTCAGCAGCTGTCAACTCCATTTACTCAGATCTCTCCTCTCTTCTCTACTGTATCATGAGCTGCTGCTGGTTCTCAAATTGTACCTCCGATAAGGAGGATGTGTTTTCGCCAGGGTCTGTCTGTGTGCTTGTTTGTCTGTTTCTTAGTAAGATAATGCAAAAACTACTGGATGAATACATGAATATTTTACAAGAGGTTTGCTCCGATCCTAGGAAGAAGCCACGACATTTGGGTGGTGGCCTGCTTATTTGTCTGGACGCACAAATAATTACCAAAATTTGTGAAAGATTACGCATGTTAACATTGGGCTGTATTTTCAAATATCTTATCTCTCTCATCACTTGAAGGATTTGCTTCAAAATTCACAGGAAAACATATGTAATAAAACTCTATCATCATGGTAAATTTCATCTGGATCCAATCCACATTGACGTCTCAGAAAACACTGAAGTTTATGATGGCGAATCCCGTTAACTTCTCCACGGTTGCTGTGAGGGTTCCACCCCCTTTACGTCGTGTAGTTTATTTACAAACTCTTGTTAACGTTTTTCAAGCCTATGCCACTACATTACCCAGCTTCCCTTGCAATGCCAGTGGAGGACTTTCCCACATGGACAGACATGAGCAGAGAGCTTTCCGTCAAATCGGAGCACATGGTGATCCAATATTGGATCTCTGTGGAGGTCTGTGCTCTCCGAGTGCTTTTCTAGTTAACACTGTGGTCCCTAACACACAGATGAATCCAGACACTACAGGATATATTTCACAAATCCATCTGGGGCAACAGCAAAGTGTTTTAAAGGGCAGAACCTTTCAAAAACATACCTGGTAGGTGATTACATGATTGCTCTGTCAATCACATTCATTATTGGCCAATCTAGTGATGACATGAGTTGGCACGACTGCTAGCCAATCCCAACACCCATCAGCAGAGGGGCTTCAGTGTTGTCTTTGTTATTAGTTAATGTAAATAGGGCTGAACAATATATTGCTATCGTATCCAAATCGAGATACGAACATCCAACATATGAATACTGAAATAGCAACAATATAAACAACATAGATTTCCGCGCTAGCCCTGCATGTACAGCTCTGGAAGTCACAACAAATTTCATTTTTAAGATGCCCTTGAATGCACCACTTGGTTTTCACCAAACCCGTAGTCATATCATATTGTATCTCGAGTATCTGAATATGGAGATATGAAATTTTGTCCATATCATTCGGCCCTAGTAGAAATGTTGCCAAGTTAAGATAAAAATGCTAATAAAGCAGGTAGCACCTAGGCTAATATTTATACAAGCAGCTGTTGCTTGTAGCTGCTTCCTGCTGTTCTCACTGCCTGGCCTGTGCCTCTAGAAACCAAGTTCAATCGTTCCAGCTTGCAGCTTTGTAAAATTGATCTGCCTTATTACTAACACAGAATCAGGCATAACCAGCAGCACTGTCTGGTTAATTCAACAAAGTATGTTTCACTTCTTTGACCATGGTTTTTGTATACAATGCAGCAGAGATCATGTTGGAAACAGTATAAACTGTCCTGCTGACTGCTGCTCACAGAGTGAAAGCTCAAGACATCATGTGGCACTTCAGCTTACGTACAAAATAGATAATAGTCATGCTTTATTGTTTCTAATGTGTAAACGTACTGACTGAAACCATCAGCTCCTGTCTTGGAAGGATAAGCACACACACATACCTGCTCCATGACGTCGAGCTGAGAGTGCTCTGTCTCGAACAGCTTGATGAGCAGCTGGAGGACCTGTGGGTGCAGCAGCTGGTGACACGTGCAGATCTGTGAGGGGAGAAGTATTCATGTTTAAATTATTGTATTAAATTGTATTAAACAGCCCACATAGTAATGATGACAGTACCTCATCCAGTAGAGCTAAATGAACAGGAGTGTGATCTGTCTGCAGCTGGAAGTACCGCGGCTCAGACACCGTCCAGTCCACCCATTTCAAAACCCCCATTGCAACAACTGGGAACCTGAACACAAACAAATCAGCAGCACGGATCAGTAAACGGCTAAGGTCTTTCTTTACTACAAAAATGTCATCAGCACCAGGTAAAAAAAAACAAAAGCGCTGAGGGAGTCTTTATTTTACCTTAACTCTGTTTCATATGTTTAATTTCAATGACTGCTTTAGTACTTTCTCTAATGTTAAAAAAAGAAATACCCCTGATCCACCTGTATTTCAAATTTATCAAACAATTCTATTACAGGCACTAGCACTATTATAGTGGCTTTTTCTTTTGCAGCTTGTCAACTACGGCCATAAAACCAAAATACATACAGTTGAAAGGGGGCAACTTTAGCGCTTTGTTAAAGTGTGATGGAAGCATTTTCCCAGTTAAAGCTGAAGAACTGTTAGAATTTAAATCTATCATTTTAAGGCAGCAGAGTAACATATTGTTGCTTTGCATTCTTGAATATTGGGAACATTTACCCACATAATTAAACACGCCGCCCCTTCACAGCAATTATTAAACTGAATCACTGACCTGATACACTGGTACAGAGTGCCGAGTTCAGCCACCAGCTCTGTGGCTCCTTTGTTCTCGTTGCAGCACAGATTATGTACTGTCTCAATGGCTTTAGAGGTCGACTTCAGCTCATCTTTATTGATGTTTACTCGCTTGTTCTGGAAAAAAAATGTGATAAAAGAGTGTTCAGAAGTAGGCACTATAACTAATTTAATATCATTGAAGTAATAGTACCAAAATATCTATGAAACTCTAAAAGCCAACAATAACATGACTTAAGGTGTAAATAAATCAAATGTGAAATTAAAAGCCAATTTCATGTAAAAGATATACGGATACATGAGGTGTATATTATTCTTCACAGATTAGCAGAGAACTAAGAGATTAAGGTTCAGATTATACATTTTAAATGGTTAGGAATATGTCAACATGATCATAAATGTCCAAGTTAAAAGTCTTTAAATACATTTTAGTTGCCAAATGCTTTAAGTCATTCGTTCTTCTCTGTACCTTTTTCCACGTCTCAACCACACTGGCTGCGTAAGCCAAGATGTGGATGTATTTGTGTTTATGGTCTTGATTGATCTTTGACCCGGGTTTAAACAGTGACTGCATGAACAAATCCAGAAAGGCTGGCACTCGAATCTAAACAAAAACAGAGAAGGATAAACAGATTTGGCTGAGTGCTTCTTTAGAACACTTTCCCTGGATCTAAACAGGGTGAAAAAGTGCCACTCACCAGCTCAACAGGAGGGGGGTCCATGCTACTAAACATCTTGAAGAGAACAGTGATGTCTGCAGGGTTTAGGGCTCCTTTAGACAACATGGCACCCAACGCCTGACAGGCTCGAGGGTAGGCGGCTGCTGTGCCAAGAGCGAGGGTTATTTGACTGGCATCGTGACCTCTGAGATGATAACCGCAGTGGCAGAGTCAATATCAGAGGTCAAATCTGTTTTTCCACACAGTCTAACTTCACATTTTAAAGTTAATTCACCTGGACAAATCTGCCCCTGAAAAGCCCCCCAGGAGTTAAGCGGTAAAGATACGTTAATTATACACAAAAGTTACCTCTGATGGGCCGACTTCTGCACCTCCTGACCGATCCTTCTGACAGCTGAACCGCCCTGCTCCTCCTGAGCCAGGATGGACATCATTGCCTGGGCGAAGAGGTACGTGTGCTCACCGTGACATACCATTTTCTACAAGAGAGACACAAAGAAAAAAAAAAGATCAAACTAGACGTGTTTTGGGAGCAAAAACTTTTACCAAGGCATTTCCAAGACTGTCGGGGGAGTTATTGTCTGAAATGTGGAAAAGCAGCCGTCTTGCACAAGAAATGCATGACAGAAATTCCTGAATCTGCCTCCATGTTTGGATCACCACCAAAAACATATCACTTCATTCTTGTGGCATGACAAGCATTCCATGAAAATGTCATCAAATATGTTTATAAGCTTTTGAGTTTTCATGTTCAAAAAACAAACTATCAAACGTGGAAGGAAAAAAAAACAAACAGGCAGCAAAGAGGGGGAGTAGACAACAACTACAGGCACTGACTTACTATTTTTATTTATGACTAAATCTTTGTGAGGAGACAAGGTAAATAACAAAGAACAATCACAGGGATGCACTGACAGATGCCAGTAATGTGCCAATCCAAACACTCACACTGGTGGTCATAAAACCTTATTCATTCTATACTTGTTCTCATTTTAAAGCATGTATGCCTACCATAAAATGAGCTGGTAATAGACTTAAAGTCTGCAACTGTATAAATATATTTAATAAATGAGGGTGACAAAAGTTGAACACATGGAAAACTCAGCTCGGATTAACTGATAAAAGGAGGGGTAAAGTTTTGTAGTTGGTCTGAAAAAGTGGTGTTGATTAATTTCTAAACTAGAAGTGCTCAGAGAGCACGAAGCTCCACCACAGCATTTAAACACATCAAAAATGTGGAAAACTGCCCCATGTCGCACTGTTAACAGGTCTTGGGAAAAAAAATCCAGAATCTGCACATGGGTTCAGATCAGCGTCAAAATCTGACCAACATTCACTAAAACAAGACTTACTGCAAATTCTGGCAGGTTCTTCTCCAAGTTTTCTTCTCCTCCGTCCAGCAGTGTGGCTAAAGATGTCCTCAGCACCCGAGAGAAAACCTCAAGCTGCTGACACGCTGTGGACACGCTGGTGATCTCGCCCTGATAACCAGCATCTGAAATGAGCTAAAGAAGAAACACAAAAATTAACAGAGACTCTGTTCTTCATTTGTCTATTAAGGCTTCATTACAGAATGATAAAGCAAAAAAACCCCAGCAACACAAAAAAACAGAGCCTGTGCTAACTCACGATGTCCATCCTTTAATGTATATTTATGGAGACATTTAAACCATAATGTCTGAACTACTTTGGCAAATGAGCCTTCACAAAACTTAGGAGAACTATTTGTTGTCTACAAAACTATCTTACATAACATTTAACAGAGTATTTATAAATTGTAGTTTCTGAAACTTCCTTATTTTACTGAAAATCTAAATCAATGACTAATGCCAATCTCGTGTCACCATGCCTTTGTCTGTATTTATCTTTTTCTTCCTGTCAAAATCCTGATACGTTTCATGTCACAACCAGTAAAGACAATGGGCCTCATGCAAGAACCGTTCGTACGAACAAATATGTTCGTAAGTGTTGCATGCGAATGATTTAGGAGAATTTGTCGCATTCAGCATTTTTTTTGTATTTAGAATTTTCTTTCAAGTACGAACACAAATTATGAGTGGTCCAGACTTGTCTTAAAAATCACAACAAATTAGTCTGCTCTTTTCAAATCAAGTTCCTTACATACTGATCATACATTTAACTAATTTCAAGCATTTTTAATAAAATATAGCATAAGACGAAATAAATCTGAGGATCTCAAACCAGAGAATACATTAAAATCTATTAATTGAAGGTTTATTAGACTGGCCTATACAAAACGTTCAATGAGAGAGTAACCAGCTGCGTCATGGCTGAGCTTCTTTTGGATGCCCTGGCACACCAGGCACTTGGAAGAGAGCGTGTTTGGCGCCATCTTTATAAATGAACACTACTGTTTTATGGTGTGGGAAGCATATCCTTATATGGTATTCTCGGGGTGTTACTTCTGCAAAAATGCTATCCTCGTGCATGCGCGCTTAAGTACACACAGGTGGCATTCATCATGTTTCCGCAGGTCATTTAGACATATATATTTATTGATTCTCTTTGTTAGTTCTCTGACCAATACAGTACATGACAAAATATGTTAAGATTTCCTTGTGTTTTAAAAGCATAAAATATGAGCACATCGTTGGATTGGACCCACTTGGCTGAGATGGGTGGATAAACCATATCGGGACTGAAATCTTCTTCGACAAGCTCAAACACGAAATACAAACATACTGAAAACACACTATAATAGCTATTAATTAATAATATTAATTAATGATAAGCTACTGTACCTTGTCTATTTTACGCTAATCAAGATGGCTATTGTAGAGGGAATAAAGCCTTTTTTGCGGAAGGTTTTGTTGGTTAGCAGGATTTAGTAATGTCTGCTTTATGGCAGTAAGGAGAGGTGGCGAGGTTGAGAAGTGCCACCTGTCACAACAGTGTCTCTCCTGATCACAGAGGTTTGAGCAATTCTGTTTTAGCTCCATGCTAGCCTTCCCCTGGCCATTATTTTAGATACTTTCTTTTATATCTGCCATGTCTTTATATCTGCCCACCTGGATCCGTACGTTTATATTTCAATAAGCATTAAATTGGTGTAAACTTGGGGATGATGAGTTAGTGGAGTGGACATATACTTACATATACTAAAATTTGTGTGATGCTAGCAGCCAAGATTCAAATTCGACTATCCACTGTCCTTCCACTACCAAAAAAGAATGAAAACGTCCTCCAAAAAAGTTTTATCTTCACTCTAAAAACGCTGCTTTCTGACACTCTTGCTGCTGCTGACTATGATTGCTTCTTCATGCCCCTTCTCCCATTTCTACTCGTACACTTTACTCATGTTCAAATGGAATAGAAATAGACGTGTAATGATATCGTGCTCTTAAAAAAAAGCAGGACTGTTCACATCCACCAATGATAATAATCAACTTTTAACCTATTAGCTGTTGGTACTGATATTGTGCTAATAATGGGAATCCTCAATTGTTCAAAATTCACCCTCATAACATAAAGTATGTCTCATTATGCTGTTAAGTGTCAACTGGAACAACCAGGTGACCAAGAAAGTCAGAAATGGGTTTATTAGTGTGCATGTAAACACACTGTTTAACCTTAGGTCAGTTTTTCAGGTTAATCTGGTCAAATCTTTAATTTAATTTGTTCAATAATAATTTCATTTAAAAGATACTTTTATTTTGATCGTACAGCAAACAAACATGAGAGTCATTATTTCTATTAGTATCAGTACTCTTGTGTACCTTCACTGTGAAGTTGAGCATCAGGCAGTCGGGATGAGCCTCAGCCAGCTTATAGAAAAGATCTCTCCATGTGGTGTGTGCTATCATCTGCTCCAGCCAAGCAGGAGTCTGAAACACACAGATGTCCCGACAGAATGAGTCTGCCTCATATGAGCCAAAGTGTTTTATTTGTAAAATCACTCCTCAGTGTTCAGAAATCTCACCTCTCCCTCCACTGTGAAAATGGAGTCAGCTTTCTGAGGGTCAAAGTGCTTTATGAGGAGACTCTTGAGATGGTTTTCTACTCGTTCCTGGACCTGGGCTGGCTCCACACCTGCAGTTGAAATTATGAACATACATATTAATAAGCAGTTAGAGACAAGTCCTGAACAGAACAGCTGTTATCTGCTACCTACCCATCTGGATGAGCCACTCTGCCAGCAGATTGACGGTCTGTGCCACAGCAGAATAATTTTCTGAGAGGAGCTGGATGACATGCTCTGGTGAGCCACCTGCTTGAAAATACCTGGGAGGGAAAAAAATCACACTTGGTCTTCATGATTTATGGCAGCTCTTTTTTGGTCAAACATGAATTTCTCTGCAATTCACTCAACTTTTTCCACCGACATATGAAGTGAAATAAAAAGCTTACATTTTAAGGGTGTTAAAGATGGCCGGCTCCATGATGTAATCCCTGCTGGAAAATTTCTGCAGACAATCTTCCTGGATTTTTCCATCATTTACTCCTTCTACATAGTCTTCCTAAGAGACAGTAAGTGCAAAAAACATTTATTTGTATGTATTTTACAGAGCAGAACTCAAAAAGTTGCAGAGCACTGCTTCTTCAGTAGGGTTAACTTGAGCTCTATTCTAGCTAACAAATTGGCAGCAACAGGTGATGCTATTAAGTCAACATGGACCAAAATCTCTGAGGAATGTTTAGGGCACCTTGCTGAATCTATCTGTGAAAAATTCAGTCCCTATTTCATGTCATTCAATTTCAAAGAGCTTTACTTGACTTTCTGCAATCACAGCTGGAGAATCTCAAAGTTGATAGCTACTTGAAAACTACTTAACAAATCCTGACTCTGAAAACTGTTTGAATGAAGGCTTATGCTTTAACATCAGGCATTTCACTGAAGTCGGTGCATACACAAGTAAATACTGACACTCACTAAGGTCTGTTTCATGTGCAAATGCTGATTCTCAATGGAATTTTATGAACTAACACAGCTGGTAAATGCTGGGAGGCCATACATTGACCTGGGTGTGTTTAGAGGGGGGAAAACCCTGTTCTGTATTTACACTAGGACAAATATGAATAAAGACATAATCATGCAGTATTCTATTAAAATAGATCGGGCAATGTAACTTGTAATGGTATGTGCCACAAGTATACCACTTTATGTATGTATTTCATATAATCAAACATTACTGATGTTGAATTGGAGTAAAATATAATGAGAGTAAATGATTATGACTGACAAAACTGATATATTAATGTTCTGTTATTATTATCTATATCCGTAGGCAGCATACTGGGACAGTCCAGTATATCTTTATAAAATAACAGTATGTACGTTTTGCTATACGAGATTCTCCATCTTCATGGAAACCTAACACAGTAAATGACAAAAAAAATAGTGATAATAATAATAACAATAATAATATAATAATAATAATAACATCTTTTACGAATGCTTTTTAATGGACAATATTTGTCCTGTGTGTACAAATTACTCTAGACAGAGTAGAGCCTAAAATGCCTCAGCACTTTGTCACTTCATATTCACATATTTTATATTCAAGATAAAATATGGCATTTAACTCAATATTTAGAATTGATATTGATATTTATTACAAAGTTCATTTACACATACACAGAATCTGACTTGATAAATTTGTGCAAACAACAATCAACACACAGTAAAAACAAAAAGATCCATTTGAATAAAAAAGTGAAAAAGAAAAACAATATGCAAATTATATAAGGTAAATGTAAATATATAAACAGTATCTACGATAAGCATAAAGAAGAACAAAACACAACGCAATGCATATGCAGAAGTTGCAGTGAAGGAGCTGTACAGGTGAGAAGAAATGATATTATAGGGAATGTATGAGGGAGTTTGATAATATCTATATTTATCCGAAGCTTATTTCTGTGTTCTGGTTAGCTTTCCACCAGCTCACACAGTTACGGAGCAGCTTCAGTTCACACCTGCACCGCTCTGAAACAGCTTTGTTAAAACATCCTCTCTACTCTTCACCTCTTTGTCAGCTGAAGTTCAGAGACGTTGTCAAGTCAAAGCAGCATCTCCTCCAGCTGCAGCTAATGCTACCGAGCTAACTACCTGCACAGTCAAGCAACAACAAGTCTCACCGAGGTACCGTCCGTGCCCTCCCAGTCTGCTGCCACTACTCCGCTGTAATACTCCTCGTCCATAATGGCGCGGAGAAATAAAGTCCGAACAGCAGTAACCCCCGAAATCTGAGTTTCAGAGTGTTTTAAGACGTTGTGGTGCTGCTAAGTTACTGTGAGGGATGCACCTAGCTTGTGTAGCTAGCATGCGAACGACAACAAGCGGAAAATGGCGAGACGGTAGGCCACGCCCCCTTTCCGCCCAGAGGGGTTTATGCCCTCATTTAAGTCTGATAGGCATAGCACCTAGAAAAAAGTAAAGGTTACATTCAATCCGTTAAACTGAAATTTTGAGACATATCAAAAACGAAATACGACAAAACAATACGACCGGCTAAGACGATGTCTTGGTTACTGAATCAAAATCTCATAAGACAGCTAAAACAGACACTATAGGACAATATATATAAGTTAACAGTCTCTTGAAATAATGACTAACAAGAGAAAATTCGTTAGAGACAAATAAGCACGTTTACTCGGGCTTGTGGGACATATAAATAAGGGTAAAGTCCGAGGGATGGCCTTATTATAAGCCACCCCATGGTGCCATCCTAAAATCCGAAACTATGATTGGCTTTATAATTTTCTAGTGCCAGGACACTGCTTCAATTTCCCCTTTCCAGCCAAATACCTGGCAAGTTCCAGCCCTTGGGAGCCCCATCTCCAGGGATCTGGCTGTCTCTCCCTGACTTACATCTGTGGGGTTGTTTTAAATTCCTCCATAAACATACCCATCTATGCAATTGCAGGAGGTCCTCATGAGATGGTGCTTTCCCAACAAGAATACATCCAGTGGGCTTTAACCTTTGCCCTTATGGTGTATTCCATCTGAATGTCCAAGTTGCAAACTGGAAATACATCACTGTGAATGCCCCCTTTTTAAAATAATGTATTCATTGGGCATTTTTGTGCCTTTATTGATAGGAGAAAGACAGCAAATATGCTTATGAAAGAGGGTGAGAGAGTAGGGGAAGACACTCTGTAAACTGGTCACACGCAGGACTTGAACTTGGACCGGCAGAAGCAAGTACATGGGGTGCCTGGTTGCTAACCACTCCGCCAAACTTGCACCGTTGAATGCCCCTTTTTGATGAAATTTATACTCTGTGGTCAGTTAATCCTCAGGTACCCCAGCTTTACCAGCTCACAAATAATATAGTAAGTAACTCCTAGTTCCTACATCTGAATTTTGAGGGAAATGGAACCCTAACCGATCATTAGAGTAGCAGAAACTTTAACCTGTTTGTCATATAATCGCAGGGGATCTCTTTTCAGCCATGATTGTGGGCACATCCCAGCATGTTCCAGTCTCGCACCAGTCAAGACTCAATCAAGGACTTTGTAAACATTTTAGTGACTCTATTTGAATGTTGGAGCCACAATTTGAGCAGTCAATAACACATTTCTAAAATTAAAGTAGCATTATACTGTCTTGTTTGGACCATGCACTGTACATAAATGCTCATTTTTTTCATCTGAAAGGTGCATCGAGACATAATGAGTCCAAAAACATTTGAAAGCAAATTCCTGACCACTGTTTTCAATGCTATATCCTAATGAGCAGTATCTCAGAGATTAAACATTGGTAAATAGTATATCAGTTACAAGTTTAACAGTGGACAAGAGTTTTCTTGCTAATTTTCAAGAAATAAGACACATTTGACAAACTTTGACAAACACTTTCATGAAAACAAATGAAATCATCTGGTATGTGTGTGCTAAGAATTGTTACAAATAAATCATAATCAGTTAACACATAAGCCACAGTAATTCTGATCAGGTATGCCCCTGTGAGGAGAGAACTGGGTCATACATACATACACACGCACACACACATCAATGAATTTTTGATGGAAACAATTTTCAACAGCACTGGAGTGATGACATACTGCACTGTACACATTTGATTTGGTTAACTGTTCTGCTCAAGACCTCCTTCTGGTGGTCACTACTTTATTGTAGATGTAAGACACAGAATATGCATTGTCCCAAAGTTGTACCAAAATACAGAGGCTTGCTTGCAGACATGTGAAACCCTGCAAGTGTGTTCAGTACACTGATGTGTTTTCCTGATTTGTTTTTCCTTAAAATGAACAAATTTGCAAGGACCTCTTTGCCCCGTCTGCAGTAATGTACAGCCTAACTTCAATGTCTGTTCTATAGCGGGCACAGCTGACCACAGCTAACCTTCTCACCAGATGGACTGTTCAACATGTTTTCACCTTCCCTTGGAAGGAGCCCATAGAAAGTGTTTGGGGAGGGCTGAAACTTTCAGAGGCATCACTAGCAAGTGGTTGGAAAGCTGCTCCATCAATCAACATTTATTATGAGCCAATCAGATAAAGTTGTCATAGAGCTACTGTGCTACAGAATGTGAGCCACTTTGTAAAACAAACTCAAAACATGTCAGAAGCAGAGTGAAGTAACCTCCTGTAGAGAGGTTTGTAGTGTTGGTATTTGTTTTTCATTTAAAAAAGAAATGTGGTCACCATCTTGATTAAACTGCTACTAAAGCTATTCAACATCTGTGCTTATCTCTGTATGTGCAGTCACTTTCTGCTGTCATCTCGCGTGTGGTTTCCTCTTCCTGCTCCCAAGGACTCTGATTGGACCATGCCACTTTGGGCCACTCACAATCATAACAGATTGGAGCTTGTTAATATGGATCTGTCTGATTACAGACATTAAATCAGGCAGGTCCAGCTGCTGTGCTAAGGAAGACCACTGGAACTATGGCTAATGTGTTGACAATGTGCATACAGTCCCAGTTCAAAATGACTGAGCCAATCCGAACACCTTTTCAAGATGCTTTTGTTCTCAAAGCTTGGTCACATTCAGTTACAAGGCTGTGATCTCTATTCATATAAAAGAATGACATTTTAGAAAGACTGTAGGAATAAGGCATTAACGTCTCGACAGCAGCAGCAGCAGCTGGGGAGGAGGCTATGGGATGTTACATTGCACTGTTTGTATTTGTTTAGGTGACTACAATTACAGAGTTGAACAGAAGTGAGGCTATTTTAAGAATATCTCAGCATTTTTGCATTCACAGCTATGCAAACAGCACCATAGTAGCTAAATTTTAACCAACCAAGGTGGTGACCCTCGTATGGGGGGAAAAAAAACTTTGTTATTTCTGATGCCAATAAATTTGCTGTCATGCTTTATGGCTTACTCTGCCCAGTTAAATCTACATTATGACTGATACTATAAATGTAGAAACAGATTTAATTTATCACTCTTATCCTAAAAAATATATGGTTTGATTACTGGTAGTAGTTTGGGGAAGGTTATATTATCTGTTTTTAAAAAGAAAAAATGTTTTTCAATATTTCACAAAGAAAAAGGAAATGTAGTTTAGACTTCTTAGACAGTACACTTTGATAGGGCATAACAGAAAGCCCTTTTTCCTCAGAACATCACCTAGTTTTACCTGAGAGGAGTCTGGCATAAAAAAAGGTATCTTGTTATGCAAACACCAATTGTAATTGTTTTAATGAACAAAGTCAAGATAACATTGGCTTACAAGCACAGATTCTTGTGCGAAATTTTTCTAAGGACAGCATTTCCTCAGTTTTATATCAGTGTTTCAGCCATATTGCATAAACCAATTTTTGACCTTGTCAGACGTTAGTAACTAAATATCTGATAGGAAACATCTGTACGAGTATCCAGGGCCTTTCAGCTTTTGAAAGCTCACTTCTATCTTGTCCTCAGTGCAGAGTTAAACATTTTTGTGGGTCCCCATGTGTATTTGTAATCATGATAACTGCCCACTTAAGATAAAATACAGCTACATGCCTAATCAGCGCCTTGATTGGTAAGCTAAAGGGGGATCTGGCAAAACAAACAAAAAAGAAACAAAAAGACAGAGTCACTTTTCTAATTTCCTGATTTGATTTCAAAAGCCCAAATGCTGCAGCTGTGTGTGTTGCAGGATAAAATGTTGTTTTGAAAAGTAATTTAAAATCAACCCCCCTGTGATAAATTTGGCATTTGTACATGAGAGCTGAGAGAATTAATGAGTCTGGGCACCTGGGAACAAACATTTTTATTTTATAAGGCAAACTGCAACATATGAATTATATTATTTACCCAAAGGAGCAGAAAAAGGTCATATATACCCGAGGAAAATAAATCACACAGTTGGTGTTAAATCTAAGTCCAACATGATATTCTCATCCTAAACCAAAAAGGGAAAATCCACACAAAATGTACATTCCTTTGATGTTGGACAGCTCAAACTCATTTTGTGAGCAAAATAAGTCAATCTGAAGTCAGTAAAAAGGGATTTAAACTCCGACAGTGCTGAAGACCGTTTGATTTGATGTCAAAGTCAGTGATTTTTTTTAAGGGATACAGGCAAATATTCATGTGCAAACAAATTAGATTAAGAAGCACAGTGGCTCCCTGGATTCTGATTCAAGTTTTTCCCACTCACAAGCCTTTAATTGAACTGTTTATGTCAAAGGATTTATAAAGTGAATTCAGGGTTTCTTCTTCTATCAAAGAATTTCTAAGCACAAATATAACTCAGGTGAAAACTGCACCTCAATTAATCCATTCAGTTATTGCTTACATAAATAATATTTACTCTAGAAGAGTGTGAGAAGTTTCACATTGTCCAGATGCATGTAAAAAAAAGCAGTTCTAGAATGTGATGTCAAAGTTTTGGTTGAAAATCCCTGCACTGTTCTTGAAACAGTTTGCCATATTTCACACCTGCAGCAAGTCTTGGAAAGTTTTAAAGAGGATTAGTTGATTGGCTGAAAAAGCAGCCAAGAGGAGAAAAACAGACACAAGTCTTTTTGTAAGTCTGAAAAAAATGAAACAGTAAATAGCACCATGTTCACTACGGGCAAGCCAGAAGGTAAAGGGGTGAAGCCGCAGGACACACAGAGTTCAGGTGTGCGCTTTAAGTGCTGCGGCCTGCGACAAAAACGGCTGATCCTTCAAACAATTCCTTTTTGGTCTTCATTCTCCTCTGTCATAGTCCGGCTGTGTGCAGCTTATACAAACATAGTCCTCCTTCTCCGCTCGCTCTGCAGAAAGTCCGACACAAACCTGATGGAACCACTGATTGCAATTACCGTCACACTGGACCCAGTTTACCTGAAAAGAGCAGGAGAGGATGTTTAGACATATCCACCTTTACTTCACAATATTGTTAAAATGAATTTAGTGTTAAAAAGAAAATTCACATGCACTCTGCTAGTGTTGTAAGAGTTCACCTCCTGGTTGCTGGACTCAAGCACCTTTCAGGAGATGAAAATGGGCATTTTCAAGCTTGTTAGCACCTTACAGCTTTGTGTATAAATGTATTCACACAGAACAGGTATTTAGAATCATTATATCACTTTCTTATTTAAAAAAAAATCATTACGGTTAAAAAAAAAGACTGAATGTGTAGTCTTTTAAAGAAAGACATATTTAAGGAAAAAAACAAAATAACTATTAACATAAATTTTCATTTAAAATAGATTTGTTCAAAGAATTAACAGTGATTAACTCTTACAATGTTGGATACTTTTAATTGTTCTATGTCACTGTTGTTTCTTCTACAGAAGAACTGATGCATCTATTGTAAATTACTGATGTAGTTTTTCCCTGTGTAAAATACTTTGACTTATTTTTCAAGCAACCATATTTTTAAATATACTTTTCTGCCACTTTCTGGTCTTTATTGAGGAAGGAAAAACAAAGGACAGACTTGAAAAGGGGAAGAGATCACAGGGGAGGACACACGGCAAATGAGCCTCGTGAATTTATGTCGGACATCCCACATAAGGCAGAGGCACCGTGAGCAACCATGTTTTAATATCATTCTGAGTCAGGATGCCAAAAGGAGCTCCATCATTCTTTGTCCAAACATCTTTTCGATTAAGCAAATCCCTGACAACATCTCAATAAATGTTTTCTTATTGTCTTCTTTACTTAACTGTTAATGACTTGAAAAAATGAAGCAAATGAATTAAAAAGACTAAAAGGATGACACTGCATACAAAAAGATGAAGAAGAATAATGCCATAAAGTCCTTTAATGCTATTCAACTTGAAATTTCAGCCTTTATTGCACTGCACAACAATGGCAGCCTCCATAAAAATGTGTTCTAAATATCATCAAAATATTGAACCCAGCATGATTCCTGGTACACTATGCACATAAAAGATACATATGTCAACATGTCTTAACCCCTTTAATTGCTCATTAATTCTAAATCATTAACAGCATGTCCAAAACCCCTTAAATCCTGAGTAGAATAGTACCCACCTCATCACCCTCTGGCTCTCGACACCAGGGTGCAGCACACAGTGAAAAGTCCTCCTCTGAGTCTGAGGGAGCGGGGTCAGACACTGTGTGTGTGGGAGAAGAAATCCTCTTTGTTTCCTCACTCCTTTCTTTGCTTTTCTTTGACTTCTTCTTTTCTTTCCGTTCTTTTCTCTTCTTGGCCTTGTCGCTGTGATGAGAGTCAGAGCTTTCCTTCCGTCGCTTGGTCCTTTTGCTCTGACCATTCACCGCCTCCCTCTTGTGACTGGAGACTCCGTTCTGGGATTAAACAAAAAAGTATTATAGGGGACTAAGCCAGAGGTCAGTGAGTCTATCAAGTATGACACCATTTACACCTTGCCTTAATATCAGATCTTGGTGACCAGCTGGAAAGTACAAATCCATATTGCTGGATGTGAACACTTCTTTATGAGCCCTAAAGACAACTGGATGTATGATAACGCAGACTGCATATGGAAGTGCTCTAGGATGTCTATATCTGGACTGGTTCATAGCATAGATCAGCCCTTCCCTTAAGTATGCTATGCTCTGAAAACTTTAGGTCTATTGAAGCCCACCAAAACTCATAGAAAACTAAATCACAAGGCTTTAAATATTTGCCTCCATATAAGTTATTCAATTAAAAAAATGAAATAACTAAGTGCTTTAATGGAAAAAACCTCTGTCAAGGCAATTCTGGCAGTGTTAATGATTACAGAAAATGGGAGGAGCTGCCTTATTTTGCTGTGCAAAAAAATTCCTTAAAAAATTTCTGGATCAGAATCTAGATTTGGTATCAAAACCAAAATCAAATCAGTTCTTCCTTGTGCCATGACTCACATTCTTACATCAAATTCTGGAGATAACTTTACAAGTTGTCTTGCTAACAGACAGATAAATGCCTGGAAAAACAACCTCATGGAGGCAATAATAACTTTAACCAAAGTCAAGTATTTTATTATTATTATTATTTCACTGAAGCCATGGTTTCATTTATTTGATCCTATTTTTGAGTGTTGGACTTTTTTGTTAATGATCTCTTACGGCCAATCTGCAGTATCTTGGAGATGTGAATCTATAAGTGTTTTTTATCTTCATTTCTCGTACACATACAAATAAAAGAAATATAATTAAGTAAATAAACTGACTAAGGTGCTGGAAAGTTTAATGGGAGCTTTATTGCAGGTCACAAGAGTTGTGATGTTAATGCGAAGTGTGAATGGCGGACAAAAGTGCAGTCAAATTAGGATCTGATGTACTTATGTAAAGAAATACAAGTTGACAGCCAATTAAGAAAACATCCTACATGGTTTTCAATGATTGCTGCTGTTACCTTTTTGTGGTGGTGGCTTCCTCTATGAGACTGTTGGTCTTCGTCACTGTCGCTCTCACTGACAGGGCTGTGTGATCGCTGCCTGGGGACCAGTTTGTACTGCAGGTATCTGTACAGCTTCTCAGTCTCAGGTAGAGTGACCTGCAGGAGAAAACCTTCCACCATCAGCTCCTCCACCTCAGGACTCAGGCCTGCAGCCAAGGAGAAAGACAAAGGATAAAAAAAGCTTAGAAATCAAATTCAAACATAAAGTAAAAAGCAAGTGTTTAAAAAGCTCAGCACTGACCCTGCAGAGGAATACACTGGTGCTCTGTGTGAAAAGCTAAACCGTTCCTCTCCTGAAGCAGATGAAAGCATGATTTGTTTCTCCCCTGAAATACAAAATCAGTTCAGCATACAAGAAAAGACTGGCGTTATGACGACACTGTCAGCGACTGTCACACACAAACAGACCCCTCCATGACAAGTGATGTTCAAAATAAAATCACAGTTTGTGTTTTAACTTGTTTCTCACTGACCGTCTTTGACACTCTCTCCAACAGTCCGTCTGTGCACGCCTGCTGAACCCGGTGCTGCCATCGCACCGTCCTCTCAATGAGGAACCGCAGAGCATCTCCCTCTGGCAGTCGAACCCGAATCCTCTGCAGCGAAGCTAACAGGGGCAGGACCTTGTCCAGGGGGGGTTTCCTCGACCGCTGGCAGAGCGGGCAGAGCCAAGGCTGGCCATACTTGAGCTCTGTGGTTATCTCGACACAGTCGCAGTGGAAAACTTCTCTGCACAGCTCACACTGCACCATGGCACCCAAAGGAGCCTTTTGGCAAACACAAACACTAAGTGCACAACAGTTCTCAGCAGGAAGCAGCTTGGACTCATTTGAAGAGCGAAGAGCTAACAAGACCTCCACCTCCCTCTGGTGGACCTCAGCCAGAGTGGCCATCTGTGGAGAAGGAAGATAATAAAAAAAATATATAAAAGCAGCCAAATGACATCTCATTTAAGAACACACTACCGGTGTTTTCCACACTGACCTGTTGGCTTCTTATTTTGACTTTGAATGTTTTTCTTTCCATTGAGGAATCTTACCTGCCTGCAGATAATTTGGGGTCAAGGTGAGCACTATTTATAAATTTAAAGACCCAAAAGCAGCTTAAATTTCAGTCAGTTACTTTGGAAACACACTTTAGTTTGTTTTACATTGACTATAGGCAACACAATGGACTAATAACCACCAAGAGACTTAGATTTTTGGTTGGAAACAAATCAGTTAACGGCTCCAATGTAAGGTTCATGACTGATGAAAAATAAAACACTTCAGAAAACATAACCCAAACAATGAAAACCTTTACAGAACACTGAAAGATCCCTTTTTGCAGAGTATGCAAACATTGTGCTTGTGTCTTGCTCAACACAAGTTTTACCTCAATGTCACTTTTTGTTTTGAAAAAATAAAAAGATGTTAAAACTTTAAATCCAGCTCAAGTGTTTGCTGCACGTATGTCCTTGTTCTCTTTACAGCAAAAAATAGATCTCAGCTGGAGCTTCAACTTCTTTTCCTCCAAAAACTTCTCAAAAAAACCCCCAACTTAATCACACACACACTTGGTTGCATAGTGTTTACTTGCCAACTAGGCACGATAACATAAATGCAAATGAAATACCATCAGATCTGGATAAGTTTAAAATTCTACAAAGCATGTGGCTAAAACTTAAAAAAATAGATCTGTAACTTATTTTGATAAATATAAAAATGGGAACAAGATTGAAAAAAATAAGCACCCTATGGCTTTTAAATTAAGATTTTTATACTTTTTCAAGGCCATGACCTACCCTAATTTATCAGACTTTTAATATCTTTAAAACCTTATGGAATCTTGGAGCGTCACAAGCATCCAACAGAGGTATAAACTCTATCTTATTGTTACCTCTGAACCTCTGTATCTGTACGATTTCCTCAACTCTCATGTGCTCTCTCTGCTTTGTAAATATCTTTAGAAAATAACTTGTCCCCTTGTCTTGAAAAAGTCACAGAACTTGAACCTGATCCATCATTGCCTCATTTGTTGATGTATTGGACTTTGCAGCAGTTAAACAGGAGTATGTTCTGTTATGACGGAGTGAAGTTAAGCCAAGCTATGTGCGATGCTGCATATGAAAAAGCACGATTAATGACAACGCTCGTAGTGTATGCACAACACAAAGATGTGAGATAGCACCACAAGTTAACTTCAAAGCATTACATTCAATTATTAAAAGAAAAGAAAAAAATGTTTCTACTTGTGGAATTCAATACCATATCTGACTTTGTTTGTATGGCAGGAAGAGACAAGAAAATACAATGAAGAGAGAGACAGGGGCTCCAGGATAACCAGTAATGTTGGATTTTTACAACGAGAGGAAAACTATATCATTCAATGAAAGCTGAAGTATTGAAAGCAATTTTTGTGTACATGCTAAGCTCTTCAGTTAAGTCTTAGGCTCCCTACAAAGCAGTTTCCCAGAACACTCAATCTCATCCTCATGTTATTGAATCAAAACGGCCGCTTTAGAAGAACTCCAGACCTGAAATATTCATTTTTGACCCTTAGAATAACTGGATTATAGATAGTCTGGACTGAAGTGATTAAATGGGTGAGACAAGACAGAAAATTCTGTTTAAGTCATGAAAATGTCAACATTTAGACATTTCTGTTTGAGCCACTCTGATTACATGAAACAAATAAGTGAATAAAAAAACCTAATTGAGCCAAACTCACAGCAGAGGCAGAGTCTCTACTCTCAGAGAGCGCTCTCTCCACATCGCCCAGACACTCCAGCATTGTTGAAGACTTTTTACAGAGCTGTACAACTTCTTTTGACTTCTTAAATCTTGACCTCTGATATCCAGTTCCCACATCACATCTGGGACACAAAACCTGTGAATCAGAAATCAAGAAATGCTTTTATTTTAGGAGCCAACATTTTCGGAGGACAGTTCAAAATAAAACAGAAATACTTCCTACCTCAAGGAGGGAGAAAGGAGAGTTTTTTTGTAGGAATGTCTTTGCCGCACTCTCCTTCCACATCTGTACGTCACTGACGAGGGCCTCCAGCCTGCTCAGTGGGTCTAGTCCCACTGGTATACTTTCAGCTCTGAGAACCAGCTCAGAGAGGCTGTCCAGCACTGGGATACGACCCCCAAGCTACAAAGACACACATTTAGTATTTAGAGAGGGTAAGTGATGAGATAATCCAGTGTAGCCCCAGCTAAATAATACTTTACCTGCAGTGCTTCAGCTTCGTGAAGCCACTTCCTGGCCTTGATGACAACGTCCTTCAGTAGCAAACAGTTTGGCAGATATGCAGGGATGTTTTCCACCTCGTGTAGAGCAGCTTCAAGTGTTTCTATGCCTGGATACGGTCTGTAAAGTGACAGAGCTTTGGTAAAAATAATGTGCAACCATTTCTGATGTGGGTTACTTTTTCTGACCCTGCAAAGAGAGTGTTTTTTTTAAGTTTGATACTCAGCAAACACCAGTTCAGTAAAGGTGTTTGCTGTGTCAGTGTCTAGTGTTTGTGGTCTCTATGAGCTACTAGCAGGCTAAATACTGTCACAATGCATTTATCCTCTGTATCAAGCATGGTCCCACTCTGCAGACTTGGCACATTTCCCTCTGCACAGTCTGATACCACAGCACTTCCTGATTCCTCTTTGCATATGACTCCCCTAGTTAAGAAATTAATCACAAATTCACTGTGTCATAATGAGGTAATGTGTGCCTGCTTCTGATACGATCACAACACGCGCTTCATTTTCTTGAATACAGAAAAAAAACTTCTGGAACATTATAATTGTGCTATACATCTATACAGAGTGCCTGTCATTGTTGTGTTTGTATGCTTTTCAAAATAAATCAAGGCACATATTGAACATTTTCATTCTGAAATTCCTGTTACAGGAGACATTCTTTAGATTTGTTTTGAGGGTTCTATGCATTTACTTGATTTTTAAGACATTTGAAAGAGTTGGACCCAGAAGAGATGAAAAGAAAGTGTCGTGTAAGAAAAGCTACTATCCAGATTTTGACCATTGTACATGGGCAGAGTCATATCCACTTAGCTACCAGTGCTCTAAGAAGATCATTTATTCTTCTTATACCACCGATAAAACCAAAATATTTGGTATGTGCCAACTGTCTCCTGTTTGTTATGGAAATAAGAAGTAATGAAAACTACTGTGAAAGCTTGTAGCCCTGCATCCTCACCTCGCCTCCATAAGGCCCAGCACCCGCTCTTCCCACTGCTCTGACACCGTCAGCAGCTCCTGCAGGCGAGCCATGGCTCTTTCCACCGAACTATGAGGAGCCAAACCCACGCCCTGGTCGATCAGTCTCCTCATGGTGTCCAAACAGAGGTTATCTGGTCGGCTGCTGGCCTGCTGCACCGCCTCCAGCCAGCGGGCCTGCTCCAGTCTTTCCCTCAGTAGAGGTAGCTGAGGCAGCTCCACGTCCAGGCCCAGACTCACATCTAACAGCTCCTGCAGCTCTTGCGGGCTCGGCGTCTCATCGAAGAGGAGACGCTCACTGCACTGCTGGAATTCATCGACCCGGGTCAACAGGTCCTGGAGGTTGAATTACACAAAAAAAAAGAAGTTTGATGCAAAAACAAAATTGAGTTCTCTTACATGAAACAGGAGTCAAATTGAAGTTATAAATCATTTAATTAATTGAACTATAAAAGTTTATGCATCAGTATAGCTAACCTTCAGTAAAGGAGCCTGTCTTATGTTACATGGGAGGCTGTCAAACTGTCGCACAAAAGACCTCAGCTCCTCCACAGTCAGCTCATTCTGACTTTGAGATTTTCCTCCACCAGAGCGGTACCTGAAAGCAACACAAAACTCCTCAACTGATCTTTCAAAGAAAAACTGCCTGAGTTTTTTGTCACAGTTGTACTACACTCAGAGAGAACAACATCAAATTTCTTTGAAGTACCTCGTCTGTCTCTTCCCGTTGAGCAGCTGTTGTGCCATGACAGCAACTTTGTCAGCCTCCGAGGTGACCACACGCAGCTGATCCAAGAGGCTGGTTTGCGGGAAAGCTTTTGTCTCTGCCTGCTCCACCAGACTGTGCAACTCTTCCAGACCTAAAAAAATGTGGAACTTATTGTACGAAATGTAACCGTGTGATATGCATTTCTTGAAAAGATATGGGAGATAATAGCAGTTTTCCTGACCTCTTTTCTTGTTTCCATTGTTCTCCAAGATCTCCTGCACATTATGGACCCATTCTTTAAAGGATTCAGCACGCTGCTTCACCGCTGCCCTCATGGGATACAGCTCATCCAGTGTAAACTTAAAACTGCAGAGACAACAAAGCATTGAACAAAGCCGACAGAAATTCAGTGAAATTCCTGCCGAGTATCATGAACTTTATAGTGACATTTTCACGTTGACATCTTGGGAAGGATCTGAGCAGTCTGGCATTTGCGTATTATGTAGTTAGTTTTTTTTTATGAATATACTCTTTAAAAAAAACATTTTCATGAGAAAAAGACATTTTCAACACTTTCAAGAATCACCCTGATATTTCTCATATCTTTTATTTCAGATAATTTTTGAAATAGAGATGTTTATCTTATGAGAACTGTCAGAATAAAAATGTTTTAAATATAGCACTTTCATGTATTTTGATAGAAACAATAATATTTAGAATCTGTGAAATATCTACATTGTTCTTTTACTGCACATCACAGCTGTTGTTTAGTTTGTGTCTCATTGATTTAAATTATCAACATTATTTAAGGCAAAAATGTGTTTGGCTCTGTAGCTTTGCTCAAGGAGTTAAGCAAAGGTGACATTTCCAGTAATTTTAATTGTTGACTTCTTCATTGCATGCCTGCGGTTACAGTCCTTTTCACTATGTTATAAACATAAGGACAAAAGTGGCACAAGGGCCCTTTAGCCTACAAAAAGTAACCCTGGATCTACCTGCTTAAATTTGTTAATAAAAGTAAAATGAGAGTGAATTCAGCTGTCATGGTTTCTGAATACTTACTGGAGTGTGAGGTTGCTACGAGGACAGGAGCAGAGGTCCTGGGCGTGGTACAAGCAAACCATTATGCCAGGACTGCAGGCACAGGTGATGCCAGACAGGTAGCAGGTGGTTCGACACTTGCAGCACTGCCGCTCCTCGTCTGGAAGAAGCTCATAATCAACCTGTCGAGACTGCACCACACCCTGGGGAGACACATCCACAGTCATTAGAGGCTGCGGCGACACGCAGACACTTCTGAGACAGATGTGCAGACACATTAAGTCTGCACATCCAAAGCATCTACAGTGATAAAAGTGAAGTTTACAGTCCTCTCTAAGAGTTGCTGAAAAACTGTAAAGCTGTTCTCTCTTCATTGAACTTCATTTACTTCCAGCAACAGATGAGAGCCTCTCACCATTTTATCAATCTTTGCTCTGAGTTCCTCTTCCTCCTGAACCATGGCAGTCATCTCCTTCTGCACTGCAGCTGCCAGCTCCACTTCCATCATGTCGGCTTTACAGGCCATGTTACAAACCATCTCGTCATGGGAGAAAACGCAGTACCTGCTCAGCTGGCGATAATGGCTTATACAGTTACGACCAATGGGCATCTGTCAGGAAACACAAAGACAGAATTTGATTAAGAAGAAACTGAGCAACAGAAACGAGGAGGATTATCAGTACATACCATCTGTTATCAAAACAGAGTTTAAATTTAATATGGGGCATTTAATGAGCATACAAAATGTTCACCAATTATCCCACAATATCTTAATACTTAAGTCTCCTGTTGAATAAAGCAAGGTCTAGTGGGGCACTGACAGTGTAATCATGCTGAAATAGTTTGAATCCAGCCTGTGCCTTCTTCCATGTCTTTACTTTCTTTCGTCTCTGTACCCAACCCCACTCACTATCATTCTAACCATCCAATAAAGACATAGAAACCTCCATAAAATATGTATAGAAAACTAGCAAACAAAAAAATATGTCTGTTTCCACATAGAGGTGGCAGATTGTACATGTACAGTAGAAGTTTTTCTACTCTGTCAAAAGAAACAGTCTGGTCCACACATTTGGAGACCAGACAACTCAATCTATACTATACAGGATACTTTTCCATAGAAAGTGTTTGGAGAGGACAGAACTTTTGTTAAACAGTCACATTCATAATGGCCGAATAAGGTTATGGAGAGAAGGCGGGCACTACTGCTGCAGGTGCGTAATGGGGGCCAATGCATACAGCCAAAACTTTTGTCAAAACTCATCGAGAAGAGCAAAATATTGCTTCCATTAAGAAATTCTTTCAGTGATGATCTTTGTCCCTCCTATAATGAAAAAAATGTTGTCTAGTTCTGATAAAAAAGTGACAAAAGCAGAAGCATCTATGCTAATCTTTGAACAAACAGACATGTTTTAAAGGCTTGCTTCTAGCTTCTAGGTGCCTCTGCAGACCACATGATAGATCGGTAATCAGGCAGCTCTAATTGCACTGAAAGGCTACGCATCTGAAGAGATCAAAAAGATTTTCATCCAGATTAAAACACATTAATGCAACATTGACTGCATGCTCTGAGGTCTATGGCATGCTAAAGAGATCTCTCCATGCAATGACTATTTAGCTGACAAATTCATTCCATCTATTTGAGGTATAACCTGTGTGAATACTTATTTAATTAATTTATTATTTAACTTGAGACATGTTAACCACAGCTGACTGTCAGTCTTTGCAAATGTCCATTAATTTTTTTAAAGATTTATCTGAAGGAGGTAGGACTGATACTCTGAATATTCTTGCCTGTTTCAACATCTAATGTAACTACTTAAAGAACAGACACAGGCAGCAAAGGGTCAATGGTTTACATTGTCCATGGTTACAAATGTCAGAAAACAGAAGGAAAGCAACAGAGTATTTGTGTGAGCATGAAAAAGTCCAGTTATCAACTTTAAAATATTAAATGTTCAGTAAAGTCTGCAACAGCACAAAATGTAAATAAAAGTGCAAACACTGAAGACTGAAACACATTTCTGGAAATCTTTTCTATGGATTGAGCTTTCCTAAAAGTGTGTTATCAGTGACACAGAACCACATATGTCTTTACAAAAGAAGCCAAAAGGCACAGAAAAGCCCCCTTTCCCCAAGACATACAATCCTACATCCAGAAAAGGTCTGATATGGAAATTTAAACAGCTTCTGCCGAAGTGAAACCCATTTTCAGTTAAATGTAAGCACGGTTATACAGACAACAGTGTTGGTGTGTAGCCACAACATCTGAGTCAACATGAGTAAAAATAATTTAGATTTTCTTACCCAGTCCATGGTGCAAAAGTTGACAGCTTCAGCAAAGTTAAAACCCTGGTTGAATCCACTGTGGTAGGCTCTGGGAAAGGTGATGACAAACTCTCCTGCACACTGGTTTGTCCGATAGATCTAAATGTATTTAAGAGAAAAAAGAAGAGTTGTAAGATTTTTGTGTTGATATCACATTAAGCTTTGCCTCTGTCTGAGCCTTTTCAGTCAAAGTTGTGTATTGTCTTTTCTTTTGCTGCTTTGAAGTGTATATGTGACTGAAATAAACTAAACTAAAACTAACGTATGCCAATAATTATACAGTTAATATCCTCAAAATAAGAGAAATCTCAAGTCTGGATTTATATTTTGAACAAAAAAAGTAATTTGGATTTCAACTGATTCCACCGCTTGACATTTATGATCATCTTGGTTTTTAACTGCAACATTTGAACTTGTCATCTTGTCTGCTGATGTCAGAGGGCATACTTTATTGACCTACTCTCTGTGGGGCCGAAATGTTTCTCATCTTTGGTTTCCTTTACACTTTTCAAAGCTGTTAAAGATCAGACTTTGTCTCCATTTTGATTTGATAATCAATAAATAAGTGGAGTAGCAGGTTACCGGGACGCCATTGTTCATCAGCGTGTTGGGGTTCATGATGGTGACCAGCTGGTGAAGAAGGTCTGGCTGTGACTCGAACAGCTCAGGTGCTAAGTTCTTCATGACAGTCTCAAGGTGCTCTGCAGCATAACCAGGAGCGCCGTACCATGTCTTTGGCTCCCCCCTGACCATGAAGACAAAAGTACTTTGAAAAACACATTTCATGTCTACATCCCTGTGACTATACCAGAATAATTCAAGTATGAGAAAGTTGTACATTTATTTTCACACATCAGACACACTGAAGAGTTAGGAGAGAGCACAATACCAGTGAAGGTAGTTGATGGAGTAACTCCAGTGGTCCTCAATGTGCCAGCAGAATGAGGAGAAGCACATGCCTACGTAAAGCCAGGGTAACTTCATCCCACAGATATCCGCTGTAATGTGAGTCAGCACTGAGGCGTCGAGCACCGGCATGTTGTTCAGGTTCCAGCCGCTGGTCAGGTAATGCTGCATATCAGAGAGATGTCTCAAACATCACAAAATTTCATGTTAAAAGGCCACATGTGATGGTGTGTTTGAACCTTTACATCATGCTTAGGTGTCTAAAAACATAGTTTAATGCCCAATGTAGAGTAAAAAAAAAGATAAATGTCAACCAAATTGATTATTTGATTAAAACATTTTTTTTTTTTAAATAATAAGATAGATTCGTCAAACCAACAAGTTGGCATACATTTTAAAAGACAACTTTTAGTTGTACTTATTCTCTGATTTGACCCATCAAATGATGTGAAAACATACTGCTCAATGACAAACAAACAGAACAGAATATTTGGGTAATAATTTTCCAACTTATCAGCAATACTCTTGTAATAGCTTGGGGGATTCTACCCTGTTTTGAAAACTCAACATTCAATAACTTCAACTTCAATTTTGCCTTCTTGGTCAAAGTTTTCCCTTTTTTGCTTTTTTCTATACTTAAAAAAATCTATTTTAAAACACCATAACCACAGCTTTAAAAAAAATATGAAACAAAAACCAACCAAACTGTTTTACTGAGGTTTTTTTTTTTACCATAGTCCCTTGTGCTGTTGAGTCTAAGTATAAAAAAAATGGCTACATGCATTGGACAGTCTCTCCAAAACAGCCGAGGATTTGTACCTCATCTTCGGGAGCAACTTCAAAATGGCTGTTCTTCACTGGGAACCCACTCCCAAACTCCTTTGAGGCGATGTCTGCTCCGTACTCCACAGTGACATCCTCCTCTATGGTGCTGACCAGACGCCAGAACTCCTTCTCCACCAGCTCAGTTGGAACCATCTGAAAATAAGAAGAGGACATGAGTGTGCTGCATTAGCAAACACCTACGCACATTTAGGAAACAAAGCTAGTTTTGTCAAAAAGCTCGAAACTCAAAAGTCTTTGGCGTCAGTGCAAAAATCAACAGCATCAACTTTTCAAGCATGAGTCAGACAGCATTCATCGACTTGACCTAAAAAAACTCCCTTCATCCCCCTTTAGGTTAAATATGGGTCGAAATAAATTAACTACAGCAATGATGCATACCTAATCCATAAGGCAACTTTTATCCATCAATCAAAAACCTAAGAACCTTCAAACACTTTGTTCTAGGTAGTGACTCAGGTAATTACCAGAAAAATACATGTTTCCGGACCAAAGCAGAAACAAACAGTCCTGACATCATGTTAAAAAGGAAGTAAACGTACGTGAACCGGCATGTTGAAATAATCAGACTTAAAGGAGTCGGCCATGTCTCCAAAAGCTTGAAGGGTGTAACTTCTGCTTGCCTGCTCAAAGCCAAAAGCAACGGGAGGTTTTCCACATTCCTGTAAATACAATTAAATAAAAAGAAAGGTAAAAAAAACACATACTTTTGTCTTTTTGTTTGAAGTTTTGAACTTCTCTGGCGGGAACTAAACCCTACAGATGAAGGCTCTCACCTGAGCCAGGCACTTCGGACACCTCCAGTCTCCTTTGGGAACATCATGGAGGGGGGGGATCAGACAGAAGATGTGGTAGCTGTCGTCACAGCCATCACACAGCAGCAGGCGGTCCTCTGCGCTCCCACTGTCACACACCAGGCAAATGTACTGCTCCACCTAAAGCACAGGCAACAGTTCTGAGATCACTGTCGAGTTGTTTTCTATTGCTGCACTTATCATTTACAGCTATGGAAAACATTACAACATGGAGAAATAAACTTGATTTCATAATATCTGAGCTAAATAAAACAAAACATCTACCTTGTTAGAAACTGGTTTGTTTTTCTTGTTTAATACTTTTTCGTCATAATCCATCGTAACCTCATAGTCCATGGGCTCCTTTTTCACCTCAGAGATCGCCATCCTCACTGAAAAGTAAGAACCTGTTAAGACCCTCAGATGGTCCAATTCATGTTATATGAAACATTTCCAAACAAAAATGCTTGTTTAGTCTTACTCGGTTCATATTTGGTGGCATATGTTCCCATCCTCCTCCTGAGATTAGGACGATTCTCACAGACCTCTCCAGGTTCGGTTTTAACACACCTCTGTCAGAAGCACAGTGACATTTCAAAGGGAACATAAGGTACATGTTCAAAAGATGTGATTATATTCATCTTTTCTCTTGTCTAGGACACAAACAAACATGTAGTTTAAACTTTTGATACAAAAACACTGGACTAATTCTACGCATGGCAAAATGCATAGTAAAGATGATACCGGATGCAAGATGTTAGTGGGAAAAAAATCCGTAATGGTGGGTAATTGTTCACAAGGTTAATTGTCCATCTATGCAGATATGACAGTTTCTTCCAAATTTTACTGATGTTCCACTGTGTGTATATTTCAGTAGTCTGTACTAATGTTCTATGATGCTCCATTAAGTTTAAGTTTGCAAACAGAACTAACAAACCAGCCTCAGCTGAAGTTTTTTTTTCTTTTATTGTCCTCACTCCTTTAAGCTCCCTTCCTCACATAGGCCCAGTTTGCTCTGATTGGTTGATAGTTCAGCTGTTGTCAGTTAATTGGTTAGTTCAGAACTGCTCTGAGCCATGGTGTCTTCGCAATTCAAAAAATTGAATCAAACTTGAATCAATATTGGCGTTGGCTGTTACAAGTTTTGAAAATACAGCTTGTGAATATTGGGGAAAAAAAATCCATTCTTGTTTGTATCTCATCATGGTAAGTGTACACAGGGGGATTGTGAGTACTCACTTCTGATCTCATGCGTTTTGCTCTGCGAGCAATGCTGCACGTCTCCTGAGGCTGGACAGACTGTCTCTGTGGCAGGTCATGGGGGGTGTACTCCTTATCTTTAGTGTCATTGGTCAAGGTGGCTTTCTGAAAAATGGGAAGCCAAAAGTTGAAAAACTGATGGAAGACAGGAGAATGGATAAAACACAAATCCAGAAATAAAGCTTAAAAAACATCAACAGCATTAATTAAAATGCACTGCATTAAAACAAATCTAACAATGCAGCAGGATATTAGTGAACTGTTTGACTATTGTAATGCTATAATTAATGTGTTTAACCTCTGAGGTAAGTGGCACAAACTGCCCAAACAAAACAAAGCAGCCATCTTGGATGCATCAGTCAGGGCTACATTTGTCTGCTGTAAATATTTACCACCCTGTTGACATTAAATCTGGTTAGTGCTGTTCTCCTGTGGAAGAGTAAAAACAAGAGTGAGGACGTACAGGCAGATTGTCTCCTGTCTGGAACAGGTTGTATGGATAAAGGATCCTCTCATAGTGTGCCCGCAGATGAGAGCCAATAGCTTTACCAGGGGCAAAGCCCATCTTGACAGAAATCTTTGTCCATCGCCTCTCTCTGCAGACAGCATCGAAGCCTCCTTCTTCATTCACCAGCTGAGGAAGAGAGGAAGTGTGCATTAAGTTTGTTTGCCAAGTGCTGCTTAGCATTTGTTGATATAATTAAAGGCTGGTCAGGATTTGCATCTTGTACCTTATTCAGCTGGTAAAGGTCCAAAATCTTTCTTTCCACATGGGGAATTTTCAGAGTGCATCCCTGAAGCTCCCAGAACTTTGCAATCTGGTCCAAAAAGTTGAGCTTCACTCTGGTCTGGGCCTGAACACACACAGTTTATTTTGTTAGACATTTGTTTGTTAAAAATGGAGGCAACTGTTAATGGAAATGGAGCAAAATAATTCATAAGTGACCCTTGTCCTAAACTGTTACGACCGTTGTAGAAATCTCTTAAATAATCCCAGAATCTCTTTAACATGGCTGGTGTTAATATTTGAGCCAATATTTAAGTTGACAGCATATTTCTCTTTCACTCCTTCATGAAAGCCAATGAACCAAACAACAAACCTCACCTCTAGTTCATTGAGTCTTTGTATCCGGGGTGTGAACTTCAGTCTGTCAACATCGCAGGCAAATGGAGGCTGCCAGTCCTATGAGAATGAAAACAAAATAAAATGATTTAACCAACAAAACAGCTGATCTTTGTTCTCACCCTGTAAAATGAGACTTTTTCCCTTATGAGGCAAATCATTCCCAGCCACATCTAAACAAAAACAACAAATCTCCTTGAAACATTTGTGTTTGTGGTTTTGTGGTGAATCAGTCCTCGTCATTAAATGCCTAAATCAAAAAAATGTGACAGCAAGTCTGCTGGTATTTTCAATGTTTGTGTGTCTGACATTTAGCTTCATTAAAATAATCAGAATAAGTACATTTCAAAGACGTTCTTTTACTTACAGGAAGTCTGAGTTTATTTCAGGGAATGGACTTAAAAGAAACAATTTCAGCTGGGTGAGAGGGCACCATGAGCACCAGCTACTCAATTAGTTACAGCAAGACACTTTTTTTAATGTGAATTTCAAAGTGGCATACATGTACAAACACTTCCGAAAACGTATTAACTTCTATTTTCTGAGGCATCTCAGCTAAGAAAATACAATTCAATATCTTTTTTCAAAGGGTGACATTTTCATGCCAACAAACTCATCCTTTTTTTTTTTTAAATTGATAACCAACTCTAAACACACTTTGTGAGCAATGTACCGGCATCTTTCATTCATGTTCTGTAAACAAGATTTAGAAGAGTGGAATAACCAAACAACAGTTACTGAAACATGCTTCCAACATATGACAACTGTAAAAAAAATAAAATATAAGGAGAGCTTATCAATGATATAAAAACAATACATTCTTTTTTTCAATACTTTCATCCCAATGGTGAAACTGTACAAATACTTAAAGGGACTGTGAGGAGAATCTATTACCGGCGACATAAAGACTCTGCTACCCATGAGCCCGCGCGGCGACTGTCCTAATGCTGCGTTTCAGTAACCTCGGAACTGGGAGTGACATCATCTCCGACTTATCAGCGTTCCAGTTGAAGTCTGAAAAAAACATGCCGATCTACCAGGCTATTGTTAGCTGTTGTTAGCATACATGCGTTGTTGTTCACAAATATCACATGAAGAATGTGATTATCACTATGGCAGCATTTTTATAAATATAAGTCTAACAATACTAGGTATACAGCTGATCTAGAGCGACACAACCCAGTCAGAAGTGCAAATAAATTGATTATCACAGGAGCTAAATAACTGTTCACACTGGGGGCATCGATCTTTGATTGTCAACTTGGGGGTGACGAGGTTTCACCGAGTTCCCAGTAGGAAATTCTGACTTCGGGGGACGTTCCAGTTGCAGTTTCCAACTCGGAACTCAGAAATTCCTACTTCATACTACAACTGCCAACGCACCACAACACATTACCGAAGCCAAAGTGTGTTTGTTGTGTTATAGCCCGGACCTTGCTCAGTACTCTGCATTGCTTTACAACTTCTTTTTTCAACAACTTACAGGATGCAAAGCGATGAGGTAATGTATCTCTTTATAGTTACGTAGCGGTAGTTTTTGATGTGTGACAACAAGCAATTTTTGGATAACTTAGTATCGTAGTTTTGTAGCCGGCTATATATCACTACTTACAGCCTGGTACTCTCAGATGTGTCTGAATAATATAAATTTGCACTAGTTTTAATTGTCTTGTTCCCGAAGTTGAGTATCCAGGCCAGTCCAGTCCAGCCCTGTCCTGTCCGACCCGACCAAGAAGCTAAGGAATAGCATTTATAGATAACCTATTTTGATGCTATAAAACTCATCGATATGGATGTATTTTAAACAGGCATATATCTAACAGTGACACTTTTTTGCAATTACTTAGAAACTCCTCACAGTTCCTTTAAAGAAAATTGGGACTGGTACTAATGCAAAGTATTAGTGCACTTTTGACAAATGGTCTCTTTTCATCAAACATGCAAAAGATGGTAAATTTATCAAGTTGACTTTATTGTTTCATGGGAAGTTCTTCCTTTAATATTTTTGAAATGCTTTACCATCAAGTGAAAGGGATATTTATAAGAAAACAACACTTTTGGGAGCATTTGTATGATGTGGTATCAACTTTATCTCCCTCCAATCAGCTTTCTTTTAACTACAGAGTGGTGCAGAAATTAGTCCAAACAAAGAAACAAAGGTGAGTTGGTTTTTAGCAGTGGTTGATTCCAAATTCTTAAACTATACATCATTTAGAATACTGGTTCTAGGTGAACACATGTAAACAAGATATTAATATTTAATCTGAGAATATAAAATTAATCTGTTGTTGCCTGCTTTTAAATAAAAAAAAATGTATGTTTTTTTTGTACCTTTATTTAACCAGGAAATCCCATTGAGATTAAAATCTCTTTTACAAGAGAGACCTGACCAAGGTAGCAGCCTTGATACAGACTTAAAAAAGAAGACAACATTAACAGTACACAACTCACATTTTAAAAGAGGATTACAAAATGTACAGTGATCTTTCATGAAAAACAGCTACACTTCTCTGTCACCAAACTCTTTATGATTCTTTTAAAACTTCTCAGCATCATCACTGACTATCTTTAGCTGTTTTTGGAGGATGTTCCATGTCCAAGGTGCTCTGAGAAGAGGCAGTCTTTCCAAGATCTGTAAGAGCTTATCAATGGCAGTTTAAAAGGACTACTGGTAGCGAACTGCTAAGATGGACTACAAAAATGGCCAGCAACCCGAATGCAAGCATCTGAATATTTTAGACAAACAATGATGAATACACTTTTGTCAAAGGCATGAGGATCAACTTTATCAAATCATTTGATTAGGAGGTAATTCTTAAATAAAAAGAGAGAGAGCTATATGCTAACTTTCACGTTGGCCAACAAAAGACATCATATCCCTGCAACACTGTTGGGATTGAACCTCATTCCTGGTATTCCTGCTTCTGTAAGGACAATGTCAGAGACAGATGAAGAATTATGGGTTTTATATAAAAAGATATCTTGGAAACACTTTTTTACCCTGTTTTTGCACTAATGACCGCAGTACATCAAATTCAGCCAACTTCTTGTATTGTGCATTTGAAAAAAACTTTTTGGATGTGAACAGCCAGGCAAAAGTCTGCTGCACAAGACCCCCGGGGCATGTCTCAACATTTGAAGTCATGCTGGCCGTCTACACTCGCGACCTTGTAGATGCAAAAGCAGGCTTCAGAAAGCCTGTGATAACAAAGAAGCAAAATCTTATAACTCCTGCACACACAGTCTGCAGTTCTGTTTGTTAACTTTGTGAATGTTATCGAAAAAAAAGACAAATAGTGTTGCTGCAAACACACAAAGGCGCCAAAGTGATCAAATCAAGTTTGATTAACGTCTGCAACAAATAGCCTCCTCAAAAAAAGGGAATAACATAGTTTTTATTTGATGCAAGAAAATGTTTGGAGTGTTGTTGAAGAAAATGCTAAAATTCTCAACTTTTGTTGCCAATGCCTGTGAATAAAAGCTCAGATGAATTCAAAGAGGATTCAGAAAAGTTATAAAGTGGTGATCTCTGAAGTAATAAAAAGAAACTGACTGTATACTTAAAGATCGATAACCAAGTCCATTACAAATGCTCTCTTTCACTCAGAGTATGAAAACAAATACACCCACACCAGACCGCAATACTTCCTGCAACACTGGGATAATATGGTGTTGATGATAAGACAGTCAGCAGAGTTATTTCAGTTTAACATCAATATGTGCAATAAAACCTTCATTCTAGTTTTCATCATTATCTTTGCTGTCATGGTTCCAGTATCACTGGGTTAAACTGTCTTTCTTGTGGTAAAATTCTTAAATCAGGAGGAAAAGTCAATGTTTACCGCTTAGTTATTTTGACAAAACTTCTTGTAATCTTTCCACTGAGTCTTTACAGACAGAAATCCCAGTGATAAGTTTCAAGTGTGCCCTTCAAACAGTCAGGCAAATAGATTATGCATCCAGTTGTTTACGTACTCTTAGGAAGTATTCAAAAACAGAAAATATCTTCAAAACCTCAAAAAAGGAAAAATATAAATAACCACAGCTGCACTCCCGCAGATTCCAGGGAATTACTACTTCTCCCATTTTCTGTAACCAGCAAAGTGTTCTGGAAAAAAACTACCTAAAATTCAGATGGCTGAGGTTGCATTTGGTTTTTCACAACCAGGATGAATCAAGGCTCTGAAACACTGACTCTGACCAAGATCTTCAGTTTCATTTCTTGGATTTGACTACTATCATTAATTCTCATCTTATTTGCAGATATTCTAACATCAGGGGGATTTGTGGAGATGAAGTATGGTGTATAGAGTATTTTAATTAAATGCTGCGATTTTTAATAGAAAATAAAACTGGAAAATGTGACTCTCTCTAGGATATTGGTTTAATTTTAAGCAAGATATTGGGTAAGATCATAATGCCATTGATATGGTTTACGTAGATTTTAGAATGAGTAAATGTTATGTCTCATAATCATTATAACGTTATTTGTATAACACTTTTTAAAACAAAGGTTTACAAAGTGCTTTGACAACAGACAGGAACATTCAGACGACAAAGCACAAGAGCTAAAGCACAGAGGGAACTAACCTACAGAAAGCTCAATTTCAATCAAAGAACACTAACAAACATAGAAATGACATATTAAACTCAAACACAGTAAAAACCAAGAGGAGAGACAATCGATTCACATGGGAGGGAAACAATTTTAAGGAATGTGAGGAAAACCTAAGATTCCAGATTGGGTACAACATGTGCTAATGTAGAGTATAAAGACAGATTACACTCAGAACACAAACAGCCAAACGCTTGTTGACCATGAAATACTTAATTTGAAAGGTTAAGACCCGTGGAGCATTACTTTTCATTTGTTTTGAACAATCGGGTAGTTAATTATTTCAAAGTAATTTCATCCGTTCAAACCTCAATCTCATAAGTATGCAAAATACAATGTGCAAAGTGCCAATTAGTATTAACCAGTTACATTCATATGCATCTATATACATGGAAATTGGGCACAATTTAAAGGGATAATTCAGGATTTTTGAAGTGGGGCTGTATGAGCGCCATATGGCCACTAAGTACATTGGATGCAGTAGAAAGTTCTCTCCTCTCCATCAGTAAGCCACAGGTTGTAAGAGTCTGTTATGCAGAACCACCCGGGAACAGGGAAGTATTGTACCAGGAACAAAGGGTATTTTCATCGCTGACAAGAACTCCCATCAAAAAAATAATACCACAGTTTAATAGCCTACATATGAGTGTTTTTAAGTGCATTAACTTAATCGCTTAATCAGTCCGCCTCCATCTCAGCGGATGTAAACATAACAAGCTAGCGGCTTTAGACAACAGTTGTAGCCTTATGTAACTTTTACCAAGTATTGCAATTCTTTTGTTCTCACTCTTGGCAGTGCGAGGAGGAGACAGCTTAGGGAATTAAAAACGAGTGACCATGACAGCGCCGTTTCACTTTGGAGCTAAGAGGATAGCTGAATGATGCTTGGATGTCTGTATGATCTGGAGCTCACAGGAGATGAGCGGCTGCAGATGGAGACCGAACAGACCTTAACCCGAGTGCTACTGCTGCCAACTTCAGGATGTGTCTGAGTCAGAGGACACTGGTGACTCTTGCGCCATCTCTAAATCCCGGAGTTTTGTGGACATTCTTCAATTTCCCCAAGATAAACTGGAAAAAACATCCCAAATCTGAAGGACCTAATGACAGTTTATCCTCAGAGTAAGCAATAATGATCTGTCAGAGACAAACAAGGAGAGTGGAGGAGGCTGTTTACCATAACATTACGGACTACTTGTGTGTGTCTCTCACACACACACAGAACCATTTTTGTGGTGTGTTAGCATTGCGCGGCTAGCTGCAGCGCTGTGTGGAGGAATATGTGATGTGAGTCGGTTAGGTCCAGATAAACTTTATATTTTCAAAAAGTTAATGCACTTAAAAACATGTATATGTAGGGTACTCTTACACTGTGGTATTATTTTTTGATGGGAGTTGTTTTAGGTGAAGAAAATACCCTTTGTTCTTGGTATAATACTTCCCTGTTTGCGGCTAGTTCTGGAGAGAGGGGAGAACTTTCTACTTCATCTAATGTACTTAAGGTCACATGGGGCTCATACAACCCCACTTCAAAAATCCTGAACAATCCCTTTACAGTCTTACTCACCTAGACATATTGATAAGTTACAAAACAAATAACTGTCTGAAAGACGTGTGGCTGTTGGCTAAAGCAGATTTTACTCATATAACTCTGCAGGGATGCACTGATATCAGTATTGGGTATGGGTACTGAATCAAGTCATTGCTTTAATAAAATACCACATATACCAAACTTTACAGGACTACATTTCAAAGGACACCATCTTGTTAATAGCTGTAAAACCATGTCTGACGTTTATTATTAAATGAGTGAAAATGACAATATTTGGATGTGTTACAAACTATGTATTGCAAATGTATCAAAAGGAGTGGTGCAAAATATATTGTGGAATTAAAAAGAAATCTTATAAAAAAAACTGCAAAGGTAAGAGTGTTAATTTTATTTAAAAAAAAAATGGTGAGGACTTAAGTGTTAGTAATCAACTGTTCTGAAATAAGTGGTATCAACGCATCCCTATTATTTGCATCTTTACATCTTACAATCTGTTCACAAAGCTGAAAATAGAACCACAAATGGCACAAAGCGAATAAATGGAACTGGAGCAAACTGAAATTACAGCACCCCTAACTAGTAGTCTGGCCACATGAGGATTTGAACAATAGGATTTCTGAATGTTAACACAAGGTAAACAGAGAGGAACTAACCAAAAACCGTCTTGAGACATAACTGAAAAGCATTTGCATAAAATGCTGCGAACATCTGCAGTCAAAATATGACCTGTGCAAACCTCAGAGGAAACTCCGACCACAAGCTGTGCACCTAAAAATCACTGATGAAAAACAGGTTTTGGTGCAAAGACTTCTTCCTCTCTGAAACAACTGTTTACCCAAGAGAAAGGGACACAAAGAGGAGCAGATCTCAGGCTCCATACAGGCCTGCGGGGCCCATTGCAGCTCCATTTGATCAAAGAAAACAACACAGAGAAGTTACACACTCAAAAATCACCACCAGAAATCCACTCACAAAGGCACGGATCAACATTACTGAAAGATTTAGGGTTTTTATTTGAGTTTCTGCCCACACACCAGTCCAAAGCCAAATTTTGGTCTGAATGTTCAAAAGAAAGTTCTGGTAAAATATCACTGTGGACTGTGGACAATGGTGCTTGCAGAGGTTGCAACAAAGTATGGAATTTGACCTAAAAAAATATTTCCCTCTTCATTTTTCTTCTTAATTTGTTACTTTGATGCACCAAATAAATAGTGTTCAAACTGTACCTTCAATGTTTAGTTGAACTTTGAAATGTTTAGTCACTGCAAAGATCAATTGCTTAGTTTGGATGGTCACACTACTTTTCATACCCTGATTAACATTCCTAATTTCAGCTTTTACAGGCCGAGCATTTGTCTGTGTTGCCATTAAACTAAAAACCAGCAACCACCCCCCCAACAAATTGGCCTACTATGTTACAGGCCACCAAACCCTGCTCAACCCAGCAAATGAACTTATGCTGCCTCCTCAATCCTGCTGAGGAGAAGCCTTACGTCGCCTGATTGAAGCAATGTTGAATCATATTTCCAATAACACGTCCTTCTTGAATAAAAGATTATTATGTTGCTCATGTTTGTATCATTGTGTATTTTTGGACACAACGTCGTTCACCTACTTGCCATGGACGCTTGGACACACCCTTGAACAGGGTTATCTGCCCTCTGCCATCACACTATATCAGAAATAAGGTCAGTGTGATATTAATTTGAATACTGCTATTTTAAAGTAGGAAATATGCAACTTTGTTTCCAATTTCTACCCAAAAATGTCCTAAATTTGAGTCATGTGCCGTCATGGACATGCGTATCGCGGAAGAATAATGCTCCTGTTAGATCGACGTTATTATATAAGACTGGCATCACATTGTCCCGAGAGTTTTCACATAATAACGCATATGCTTAACTGGGTGGCAAACCAATGATGTTTGTTGCTCTGGAGTATACGACAAAGCTCATTAGACGTGTCTTTCGGGAAATATCGGACGGAAATGCGATGAAAAAGCGTGTAACCCGGAGACAGAGTGCCCGTTGTCTCCATAAACAGTCGGTCACCGTGCACGTACGTTAACGACAGTCGACGGTAGAAAAGATGTCAGAACTGTGCAGCTTTTCATCAGGCCCAATCATTATTACATCTGTTTTTTCATCCAAAACGAATCTAATAACTCCTACAGAGAAACACAAGAATAATACTGTCTTTAAATTAATGAAAGACAATTAACTAGCTTAAATGTTAACACTCCATGAGCTATTTCCGTCTTCAAACGTCCAGGAAGCATTTCGTTCTGCGCAAACGTAAACATTTTGAATTTTGTTTGGGTTACAGGCAAACTTCAACATTTTAAATTACAATAGAAGTGTTTAATCGTTAAAAATCCACATTAGGACTTGTTATGACGATAAAATAATCTTGAGTAAATACAAAGATAATAAAATTACTCCTGGAAATTAAGCAATCAAGTCTTAAGGGGACATCCTGGCACACTTCCTCTTTTCAATCATACTTTAAAAGACACTATATTTTTTCGTAGTTTTTCTTTCTTCCTTTCCATCTATTTTAATTTATTTCTTACTTCTTCAAATGCTCTTACTTGTACACCGGCCATATGCTTTACTACGTTATAATTGATAATAAGTTTCAGATATATCTAGCCCTAGTTCACTTATTAATTTTCAAATGTGCCTTAATAATCGGGCAGGGTTGGATTTAGCCTCCCGATCGGGGCAAACACTCTCCCAGCCCTGACTACAAGCTGACAATTCAACTCAACAGCCGCAATCCGCCATGTTGAAACCTGTCCACAAACACAACTTTGCAGGCTATATAAAGAGCAGCAGCAAAGGAAGACCTCGAATTTCTTCGTTCTTCAATAACCGTATAATGAGGGGAAACTTACCGGCGGTGGTCGGACTTTGCAGATGCCAGTTTTCTCCGCAATGGGTCGTATTTTGTTGATGTACGCAAAAGGGTCGGCAAATTCCTCCCAGCTGGGCTCGAAAACAGGGCACTCCGGAGGGGGAATGAACTCATTCAGCTGCGGTTGACTCATCGTTGCATCTTCGATTTGACTGCAGCTGGAAATGTCTCCAAGGGGGCTTCCTCAAGCGGAGTGTGCTCTCTAGGACTAATGTTTTGATTTCTGTCTATTCAGTTCATGCCCACTCTCCACTCATTGAACTCAAAGACGAATTATCTAGTTGGAGACGTGAGGGTGACAGGCAGAAAGCGTGCACCTCCGCTTCGAAAAGTAGACACTGGCGATGGCTGAGGGATAGTGGCCTTTTTCACCATAGTAGACACTGATTTTCGCCTAGTTTGCACGCAAGAGTGAAAAGCGTTGAAGTTTATTTTATTTTGGGACAATATTAATATCTACAGTGCGTGTTCTTGGCCGCACCAAAGGCTCTTTATGAATACAGGACAGTGTTTAAGCCCTGTTACGATATCAATAATTATAATGCATTTCGTGTCATACTATAACACCATAAATTACGTAAAGATGTTCGCCTAATTCAGGAACACAGTCACAGGAAAACTTTCACAGATTATTTGCTCTGTGGTTGTATCTCCGATAAATGCCTCCCTGTTAGATGAGTTCGATATGTTTACCCTCTGAACGCGGGAGTGTGTGAAGCGTTCCCAAACGACGGGATTCGTTGGTCATGCTGCTCTCCGTCCACCCCGCCCGGCCAGGCCGACATAATAGACGTATCAGACGGTACGATGGGCTTTGTAATCGAACACACCTACTGGATCATTGCGCGCTGACCGGGACTTCGTTTTTAAATGGTCTAGTGGAGCTCGGTGATTGGCAGAGGCCGAAGTCATATGTTTATAATTCAGCTTTTTATCCTTCCATCAAATATGTTTTAATACAACCGCTCGGGCTGAAACAATTTATTTTACACAGACGAGCCCATGCTAACAAAAAAAGAACAAATTACATTTGTTCAAGACGGACCAAACATCCGATTATGCAACAGAGTGGACACATACACACACATGCACCCACATGCACACACATACACACAATAGATTTAAATATTGTCAGATCGTCGGCCTACTGTCCATGGTGAATGACAAAATGACAAATAGCCTAACACTTGAAACATACTTTGAAAAAAACAACCAATTTAACAGTTTCACTTCATGTCAGGATCAGGAAAATGTTTCAATATGAATTATTCTGAATTTAAAATAACCCTTTAGTTAGCCTTCATCTGTTTGTAATTAATATTTGCTCGTTATTTTTTTTGGTGTTACTATGCTTACATTCTCTTAACCTTGGTTGCTAATGTCTTTATTTGTGCACATAGTTTGATTCCAATATGTTGTCCATATATATACATGTTGTCATACTTGTTTTCTGTCATTTTGAAAATAAAAATAACCTTTAACAACAGCTGTTTCATACTGTATGTTAGTCATTTTCGCCTAATCTGAAACTGTTTTCACAAAAGAGATCGTACAATTTTTTGTTCCCCTCTGTAAGTCATTTTCAGAGTATTTTTGTGCCGGTTCTTTGTTTCTTTTGAGCATCCTGTTGGTGGATTTGAACAGCTTTAGTCAGAGATACACACTGTTTCCTCATATCCCTTTAAAGCAACTATAGACCACAACATGCTTCCTGTCTCCTGTCATTTCATGTCTGGTCTCAAGAGATTATGAACACAGTAAATTATCCCCCTTTTCATCTGTCTGAATATATACTCCAACAGATCAACATCAGATAATGTCAGAAAACATTTTCAGCATTTAAATCAACTGCTAAAACTACATATATATATAAAGTTCATAACAAAACCGATAAACAGTTGTCTAAAAATACTGATGTGTTTAAGGAAACTGGGTAAAAGCAGCAGTGTCTGTGGCTGACAGGTGCACAACAAAAAGAGAACAGCAATGATGACATTATTTATGCAGAAGCCAGGGAATAATCAGTATTCAGAGCAGAAATCATGACATCTAGTGGGTAACAGTGGACATACATCGTGACACAGTGAAATATTGGGCTGCAAGGGGCAGGTTCTCTCTTCTTTCAAATACACCGCAACATATTTTCTCAACTGTGAAATATGCAAAATATGCTATCAAGCTTTTTTATTATGTACAAGTATATGAGGTGTCTTAAGGTAGTGTAATGGGGCATATTAGGTAAAGGAAATTCCTGGTTTATTTTAAGTCTTTAATATAACAAAAAATATATATATTAACTTTCTATGTGTCCAGTGCATACTGTATAATCAGTTATCATAGTTAAATGTGCAAATATCAACACTTGTGAAAACATCACAAGCCAGTGGGCTGCCAAATCATAATTGTATTTCTAATCACAAAATTTGTAGATTCTTAAATGAAAAAAAATGCTGCAAATTTTTGTGCTTCTTCTATCTGTTTTAACTTGGTTTTTGACTGAAGATAGTTTTCCTTGCCCCTCAGACTTAGTTACATGTTGCACTGTATTTTGCTCACAGTAGACTTATGTTGGACCTTGGTAAAGAATAAATGATCTAGAGGTGCTCTGACAGCACAAACCTCCCCCCTGGCAGCTGAGTCAAAAATGAGGGAAACTGCCCCAGCTCACTCTGTTAAGAAATTCTTGAAAAAGTTCCTAGATCAGCATCCAGATTCTGATCACCACCAAAATCACTTCTTCTTTGTGCAATGAACAATGTGCCCTGAAAATGTCATCCAAATCCACTGAGGACTTTCTGAGTTCTTAGCAAAAAAAATGGAAAACTGTCCCATCTTGTGTTGTGAAGAACCTCATTGAAAGATGCTTGATGTGTATCAGAAGACCACCACCAAAATCACATTCTTAGCCCTGTTCTGACCTGTCCTGAAAATTTCATCAAACTCCAAAAACTGTTTGAATTACCCTGTTAACAACTAAATAACAAACTCCAGCAAAAAAGAATACCTTTCTTGGCAGAGACAGTAATAAAAAATATTTATAAATAACGTATATGTTTTAGACCTGCCCATTTCTAGAAACATCTTGAATAACATTACCGATGCTATTCAAATAAAATAAAATATATTTGCTTAGATTTTGAAGGTGTTTTCCTCAACACTTCAATAAATTAGGACAACATCTTTTTATACACTTGCTATTCAGTCTCATAATTACCTCCGCCAAGGAGGTTATGTTTTCGGGAGAGTTTGTCCGTCCGTCCATGAACAAAATAACTGAAAAAGTTATGGATGGATTTTGATGAAATTTTCAGGAAATGTTCAGCATGGAAAAAGGAAGTACTGATTTGATTTTGGTGTTGATCCGAATCGGCGTCTGGCCGCCATGGCGAAAAATGTGATTTCTGTGAATAACTACTGAACTAAAATAGATATCATTATGAATCCAATTGCTAATGGTATGTTTTCATGGTCAAACAATCTAAATATTAAATGAAATAAAGGTAGGACTAATATTTATGGTGAAAATCACAATATGGGTGAGGACTGTGGCGCTGGCGGAGGTCTGCGCTCTCAGAGTGCTTTTCTAGTTTGGGGATTGTTAGTGAATATATCACATGAGCATGATTTTGTCTTACAATTGGTTTTGTTGCACACTAAAGGACAAATTTTCAAATGGCTATTTTTTTATGCAGGTCAAAGAGGTGCTGTGAAACTGTTCAGATTTATTGTTAATCCCTGGTGTTTGGCTGTTATAAATTACCTTTAAGATATTATTATAACTAGAAAGCACTCAGAGAGGGCAGATCTCCGCCAGTCCTCCTCAGTCCCCAGCCATATTGTCATTTTGACCATAAATATTAGTCCTACCTTTATTTCATTTAATATTTCGATTGTTTGACCATGAAAACATACCATTAGCAGTTGGATTCGTAATGATATCTATTTTAGTTCAGTAGTTATTCACAGAAATCACATTTTTTGCCATGGCGGCCAGACGCTGATCCGGATCAACACCAAAATCAAATCAGTTCTTCCTTTTCCCATGCTGAGCATTTCCTGAAAATTTCATCCAAATCCATCCATTACTTTTTGAGTTATTTTGTTCACAGACGGACGGACAGACAGACAGATGGACAAACTCTCCCAAAAACATAACCTCCTTGGCGGAGGTAATAAATATTTGTAGAGTGACTAATAGCATAATACCATTTTGTCAGTAATAAAAATCAAAGTTTCCAATCAAAGTAATGGTCACTTATGGTCCTGGGTGAATTCTTATAATGACACATGCATCAAAGCAGCAAGAAGGATGAGAGCGGAAAAGTTAACTATTTTGAGTTTGTGTCCATTTAAGAGAACACAACTTTTGTGTGTACCATAATTTGCGTTTAACCTGCTATACATACTCCTTTTCTTTTGAAAGATGAAAAAATATAAAGTAACACTGTGGTCATAAGCAATTATTATATATGGCAAGTCAAGAGCCCAGTAATTTATTACCTTTTTCAAAAGGTTAGAAGAAAAACTAACTTATCAGGGTTTTTGAGCATCTTGTCCAATGCTGGTTATGGTAAAATGAGAAAACACCATTAACATGCAGGAAAATTCAAAACAAATAAGTAAACATTGGTATCGTCACAGTAATTGTCACAAATGTATTGGTAAAAATTTGCTTGATTTATTTCGATTTCAATACATACAAGTTGTAAATAGTGATAGCCAAAGCTAACAACGATTTTTGAAAATGAGTTTACAGTGTCATCTCAATTTTAAGTTTTCCTCATGACTTTTCCTCATGTAGTCCAATATATTATTTTGATAATCAAATGCTCGTCAAATGTCAGCCTTGTAACTCACTGTATTCATATGGAATAACTTACTTTATCTTTAATACTGCTGCATACTGTATATCACAAAGAAAAAATATTCTGCATGTCACTTATTGAGATCATAGTCAGTCCTGGTTTACATACTCAACGATGATGGAACTTCATTAGAAATAAGCCATAGAACAGCTGCAGGATTAATTTCAGCATCAGCCTCCAAAGAAACGTCTTTATTAGGACAGGTAGAATGATAAAGACACTGTCTCGTTATAAAAGAAATGTACATTTAACATTAAATGTAAAAAAATGAAGATGGTTTATGGTGGGTTTATCTTAGGGGGCATATCCAGGTGAAGATCCTTACACACGCCAACACATTTTTAAAGTTCTTGTTGGCCCACATTTCTGTTGATATTATTCATGATTTACCCGTTCCACAGCCACGTAGAAACTTTTCTTGTCATCCAAACAGTGCCAGCCGATTGGTCCTATCTCACAATCTGCACAGATGAGATACTTGATCCTCCCCACGTCGTTCGTAAAGCCCACGTTCTCAAAAGTGTACATGTCGTCCACAAACCAGTGGGCAGTCAGCGTGTCCCCATCTACTGAGCCCTCTGTGGTGCTGCTGAGGCCGCTCTTTTTCCGCATGGATGGTAGGAACAGCTGGTGGGAGAAAATACAGCTTCAATAACACAACAACAGAAATCAGCACAAGGTCAACAGTTTGACTTTTGTACTTCTCGCCTGTAAGTGTCACCTGACTTACTTTCTCTAAAATGACAGAAAAAAAAGACAAAAGGTACAAATCAAAACCTGCATAAACCTCTTGCTTTCAGATACTACTTTAAGATCAAAGTGTGCTTGTGAATATCAGCACATCAGTTGTCAACAAAAAATAATGGCACCATGCATCTCTACATATAATCACTGGAGCAATTAGAGACTGACAGATCATTTGCTCTCCTCCACCTTGGTACCTTGATTATGATTCAATATGTATTGATATAATCTCATGTTTTTTATTTTTGTTTAACTGTTATTGTACCAACAGTGGGTATAGACTTTCATATATATTTTATATACTTTAAGTGGCTAGAGAGCACTGTTTTGCCTTAAATCATATATTCCTTTTTGGCGACTGCTATGGTATGTGCACAATCACTAATGTTCTAAACACATTTTGGTTTTCATAACAGATAGCCCCTGATCCAGCTTTATTCCTCAATCTGTCTGAGGTGCCATGTAAAAGCTCTCGCCACTTTAAGGTTTGTTCTCTGGGAGCACTTCTCGTTTAGTGATTATTATCCCCTACTAATTCCTAAGGCTTCCTAAGGTAACTTAAAAGTAATGCGACAAGAGTGTAATGCCTTACATTTCAAATACAGTAAAATTATAATATAACGAATTACTTTGAAATGACAGTAACAAGTAATAAATAATGTATTACATTTTTTGAAGTAACTTGCCCAACACTGGATATAAGACTAAGGATATGAAGCAGGTGAGTATAAATTCTGCTATATGCGTTTATGTTTACCCTTCAAGATTCTAAGTCTTTAAATTTGGCTCTCGCATACTAAAGTTTGGGAATGGTTGCTATGAAGTAATAATTCGGCCTGCAGAGATAAAACATAAGAGTTCTGAGCATAATCCAGGCTCTTGTCAATATCACACATCAGTACATCGTACCTCTTTCTCTTTGAGCAGAGCCATCCCCGGGCACAACACCTTGGATCCACAGCGCTGACAGACCACAGATTTGATGTTCTTGCCCTCCTCAGAAACCAGGCCGGCTTGACCTGCGGGGTCTTTGGGCTGCTGGCTGTTGTCCATCTCAAACGCTGACGAGCAGAGGATTTACTCTACAGAACATCAACGGCAGTAGTAAGACAGGATACACTCAGACAAACCTAAACCTAACTTGATTACTCGCAGCTCATGAGAGCCAACTAGCCAGCGCTATATATCTCAAAGTTGCGATAAAGACGGGAAGACAGACGCGGCGCACAGGATGAGGGCCGGAAGTACAAGTCTGTGGAAACTTTGTAGTCCGGAAGTGTGTGACAAGGATCATCGACGATGCTCTTATTTTTATAATCTTTGTTCCATATGTTTTACCAATGCGTTTCGTGAGAACTGGTCGGTGCTTAGGTTTTTATGATAACTAGAGCTGAAATAGTTTGAAAAACTACCCCCAAAAGACTCGAGTTAAGCCCCGCACAGCGCATACATGCTAGCATCATGCTAAAACTGATTAAATAAAAAAATAAATGCGACAAATTTAAACAAAATCACACAAAACATCATGTACGAACCACATCCTGGTAAGATATCACGTACCAAAAAGCGGCAATAAATGCAGGCTTGGGAAGTTAGTATAATAGGAGCACAGCCTTGTTAGCTAATGCTGTGAGCTAGCATACTTGACGTGCCTGAAGTTTTCCAACCACCAAATGACTTCGGGTAGAAACACATGGTTCCCTTTTTCATTTTAACCCTTCTTCAACATTCATTAAATTGAATTAAATCTAATTCATTTCTTGGTGGGTAGGCTACATAGAATTACCTAAGTATCTTAATTTTTCGGCTTGTGCTTGACGTATATTCTGTGCTCTTACCAAATTGTTTTATAGGCCAGAGACCTTTATCAGCTCGCTGGTCGATGCACAATTGTACACTCCAAAGTAAAGTATTCCATAAGTGGTAATCTAACATTTTCATATTAAAATGTTCAAACATAAATTATATTAAATGCTGAACATAATGTTTATCATATACAGTGTAAGAAATTGAGTCGATATAAGTTTGGCTGAAAATAAAGGGTGTACAACAATGACAAATTCCAGTGAAGCTGATGCTGCATAAAACGTCAAGACCAGAAAATTATGATGGTATAGGCCTACTTTTAAGACAAGATAGGTAATTAAACATAAATTGCATTTTTTTTTTCAAATATTCCCTCATTTTGAATTGATACTTGCACACGTTGTGATAAAGCTGGGACAGGGTCATGCTCAAATCACCTTTACTTTTAACGTCACACAATTGCTGTTGGGGAACTGAGGACACTAATTTTTGAAGCTTTGTTGATGAAATGCTTTCCCGGTCTTGCTGAATGTACCTTGGCTGGCTGGCTTTTGAACTTGTGCTGATAACAACCTGGATGGTCCTTTTTCTTTTTAGCCAGAGGACACAACATCCAAGATTATTCTCAAACTGTTAGACTGTTTGCTTGTGGAGTTCTCACAAAGTGGTGAACCTCGCCCCATCCTTGTGTGTGAATAACTGAGCCCTTCAGGGATGCTCCTTCTACACCCCATCATGACACTCACCTGTTTCCAATTAACCCGCTCACCTGTGGGATGTTCCTAACAGGTGTTTCTGAGCATTCCTCAGCTTTACCAGTCTTTTGGGGCCTTGTCAGCCTACCAACTTTTTTGTTGTAACTTTGTTGTAGGCATCAAATAAAAAAATATTTGCACAAAAACAATGATGTTTAACAGTCTGAGCAAAGTCTTTATTCTGTGTTCAATTGAAAATAGGTCAAAATGAATGGCAAATGTTTTATTTTTATTTACATTTTACACAATGTCCCAATTTCAGTGGAATTTAGGTCTATACCCAACTTGATTACCAGTATTTGCTTCTGTGACAAAAAAGTGGGATTTAAATGATTTCCTCTGTTAGTTTCAATTGTGCTCACAAATTGCATGGAACATTTTTTTTCAGCTTTAAGAGTCTATTAATTTTTATTTTTAAAGTGCCAATTAAAAAAAAATGTGATCTCAAGTAAGTCAAAGTAAGAAAAAAAGTACAAAAAACCCACAGACACTTTCAAGAAAAAACAAAATGAATCATGTTTTAAACATGTTCTCTATAGTTTTGTTTATTTCAGATTTATTTGCTCAATTCAAATAGACAGGAAAATTTCAATTTCATTTGTGTTAGTAGTTAATGTTTGATCATGTGTAGGCTACCTAGATTTAACATCTATGCTTGTATTTGATTATACTTAGGTTTTGTCTTGCTATGTCCCCCTACCTCTTTGCATCTACCCAAATGATGCAAAGAAAAATACTCCACTGGAAAACACACATCCTGCTGAAGGCAAACCTCCCATCGCTGTTTTGTTGATCTTTATTCCATGAAAAGCACCCATTCTGAACGGTAAGTGTTAAAAGCGACAGTGAGAATATTTTGAATGTAACTTCGATTTAAGACTCGAGTTCAGACAGAGTACACAAACACAATGTATAAAGCAGCATTTACAATCCTGACACCTAAATCTGTGCTTCTCTTGGTCCTGAATCTGGTGTAGCCGTGTTGTGACACTGACAGTCTGGGGTGCATCTCTGGTGTTTTTAGTGGTAAGGTCTTACAATTGGTGAGATGGATGCGAACAGTGGAAAGTCTATGTGGCTTAGTTCACCAAACATGACCATAACTGTTGGTATTGAACATAGGAGACAAGTAGACACATTGTTTTACCATGTGGAAAAAAATTTATTACAATAATTTTCCAAGATTACCGTTAATAAATATTTATGTTTACATTTCAGTGAAATGTATGATTTATCACTTTCAACACAGGACATTACACAAACTCAAGAATACACATTGTTTTAGTCTTTGTAATAAAGCTTGAATAAGTTGATCTAGAAAAAGGAGTCTTAAACAGCAGTTGATACAACCTATCAATGGAGTTGTAAGTTCAATAATGATTTGATTGTATATATGGCAAGGAAAACACGAGAAGTCAAGATCTGGAAATCAGTGAAGTTCCCTTGACTTGTAAGATAGGCCATTTTATTTAAAAACATTTCCATTGGCCTAAGGCACAGGAATACTAAAAGTTTATATCAATCATACAGAACACCTTTGAAAATCCCATATGGTGATTTAAAGTTTTAAATTTAATAGTTTACACTAGGGTGCAATGATATTTACATCTTTCATTGCATCTGAAATCTAGCATTAAAGAAAAATTCTCTACATGAGGAAAGCGCAGTTTGACCTATTCAGATCTGTACATTGTGCGTAGCCCAAAAACTATTACACAAGAGATAAGTTGGAGTGTTACCTGAAAGAAAAATGACACAAGAGGATTTTGGATACTTTATCTAACCTAAAAGTGCAGATTTTTTTCTGTGCCCAGTTACTTGAAAAACATTTTTTGGGGGATATTTGTCAATTAAAACACATCAGACAACTAAAGAACCTGAAAACAAAAGAAAAAAAAACAGTCTGGAAGATTACTGACACAGGGATTCAAGTGAAATATCTCACCTCTAAGGTTAGAGAGAATTTTTTGAGCGAGACATTTTTCCTTCGATATACCAACAGATCATTTTTATTGTATTTAAGTCTGATTTTCTATCATAGTGATTTAATTCACATGTAACAAAGGGTTTTTGGGCCTTTGAAGTAAATTTTATGTTACATCAGAGCAGACATGAGGGTCTGTCCTGGTGGCCCTGTTGTTTTTTTTCAAGTCCAGCTGTAAAATAATGTCACCACTTTTTAAAAAGTCTATACACCTCTTCTAACAAGTAAGTATGCAGGCCCTTTTTCCACCGATACAGTCCTGTATCATTGGACACTACATTCATCCTCTAATCTGCACTAAAACTAAGGGAGGGGAGGGGAATGGTTTACAGTTTTGGCCCTCTGCTACAGCACAAACAAACTCTCTGTACCCTTTATGAAATGGAAACACACAATGGATAGGTTGGGGTACTAAAAAGAGCTACTCATAAATGTCCACCAGCCAATGGAATCTGTCGTTTTGGTTTAAAAATCATTTTCATCTATATAGTAAATGCAGACTTCAAGTTTCTGAGTTATTGAATGAGTAGTGCCTGTTGTCAAGCCCCTCTGTATTTCAATGGCTAGTTAATGCTACTTTATTGGAGCAAAAAAGAGCCAAACAGAACGTCCACCAAATTAGCAAATCAGAAGTTCAGAAGGAGCAATAAGTGACTATATTGAATTCCAGCAGCATTTAAATGTGTGTGTGTGTGTGTGCAAGTGTGTGTATGTGAGTGTCTGTGAGTATGTCTGAGTGTGTGTTTGTGAGTATAGAGTAATGGAAGTCACAGTCAGGTCTCTCAGAGCAGAGAGTCATCTGTGCATCCTCCCTCAAGGCCGTAGCGGAACTCCTGCAGATTGGAAACCCCATAGAAGTGGATGAACGCTGCCGCCACGACGAGCACGTGGAAAATCTGATGAGAATGGAACTGAAAGGACAAAAGAATATGTATTACGGTCAAGTTTTATTGACGTTACGTTTAATTCATTATCATAAGCTTGTGTCTGACCATATAAGGAGTAAAGATATTATTGAAATGCACACCTTAAAATTCTATAATGCAAAAACCTCTGTTGTCTTTCTCAGAGGTTAAGAACACGAGGATCAAGACCCCCAATTTTTTTTCAGTGGGGCCAAAGTGTGAGAGGAAAATTAATTGTAACTAGGCATCTTTTTAAGATGTTCAGGGGCCCTAACCAGGAATACATCCAGATTCATTGTATTACCTCAGCAAAGGAGGTTATGTTTTTGCAGGTATTTATAACTTTGATAACAGGATATCTCCAAAAGCTATGAACATATTTTTACTACACTTTCTGGGAATGTCAGTCGGTGCACAAGAAATAAGTAATTCGATTTTGATGGTACTTTGAATATGGATGGAGATCCACATTTTTCTTTGTGGTTTGTTAACATTGCAGGAAAGGGCAGTTCCCCACACTTTTTCGAATAACTCATCAAGTCTTAAATTGATTTCATTAGATTTTCATTGAAAGTTGTTCATGGCACAAGGAGGAGTGCCATGACTTTAAAGATCTGAACCTGGATACAGGAATATTTTAGAGGAATTCTTTAAAGTGCCAGTTAGGGCAGTTTTACACATTTTTGACAATAACTAAGGTTTGTGCGCTCAGAGCACTTCTACGTTGACTTTCTAGCACTTTAAGACAAGTACATTTTTGTAATTTCCTCAATATATCACCTTATGAGTTCTGTTTATTAGGACACAAAACTGTTCTTCCCCATGATGATTTGTCGATTTATTTTGTTCTCCAGAAATCATAGGCAAGAACATAAAACAACAAGTATGCATAGCTCCTTCTTTCTTCAGTATTGTTTTGTTAAATATAAGCTAAAAACTGTGGAATTTTTGTTACATAGATTTGTGTGGCTAAGATCTGTTGTCATATGGATGGCAGGATAGGTCCTGAAGTTGAAGCATTTGGAGCCATTATGTTAGGTTTATAATGAAGGCAAAGCTGCGATGTTACATCAACTGATACCACATCACCGAGCATGCAAATATTCAGGTAATGATAAATATGAAACCCACTTCTTTCACTTGCCTCTATTGATGTTATTATTGTTATTGTCACATATTTGTGTTAAATGATTTTTTTTCAAACCAGTTGGAAAAATAGATGTGTATTCAGAGACAGCCTGGGTACACCAATTTTATTCTGAAAATATACTGTATAAAATTGCACTGATACAGATTCATAGTCACTACAGTGCTTCATACTGTGTCTTAAGCTTATAAATTCTGCATTATAAATACACTTTCATGACTCCAACAGTTTATTTAGCCTTCAGAAGACAAAGAAAAGGAGTGCTACCTGGACTCGACAGAGTTTGTTTGAGGTGCTCTTTGGAAAGGGATTCTTTTTTATAAAATGCCTTTTTTAGCATATGAGACCTTATAAACAAACTTTGACGCGTTTCGGCATCAAGCCTAAGCCTGCAGGTAGTGACAACCAGCAGACCTTGCCTTTAAGTCCATGTGGCAGTTTCTGATTGGTTGAGCACCCCTTTAAAAGGGCCTATTGCAGCCTAACATCTGTTTGCATGACTTCCTGATGAAGGCTTGATGCCGAAACGCGGCGAAGTCTGTTTTTAAGGTCTACATGACCATGCCGTTTAAATAAAGGCATTTTAATGGTATAAAGAGAGTGCCTTGGAGTCTCTTCTTTTTGTTTCAAGTTTATTTAGCCAGTTTTTAAATTATAAATTAGACTAAAATCTACATTTTCTGTATTGAACACATTAAAAAAGAAAAAGGCTTTCTCTTCTGAAAATCACTACAGACAAGTCACTTTTCAGGTGAATTAAAGTGTTTCTCTGTTTCTTCATTTACTAAACTTTGCTCTCTGCCATTCAGAAGGTGAAACTGCCAGTCTGTTGCACACAGTGTGTCATCAGTGCTTACCCCCTATACCTCCACATTCAGAGTGAAGACGAGACATCATGTATAAATATTAAGACTGGAAGCAACACTGTGAATGAGCCTTGGAACGAGGAGAGAAGTTGAGTACTGGCTTGTTGGAAAGGAGCCGCAGGTCTGATTTGGACCCAGGCCCCTGCTCAGAGGAAAACAACCTCTGTACATTACAAACACAGGAAATAACTAGAAGGCTATAAAGGTGCCCTGGGATTAAGCTTTAGTATTGTATCATTTCAGAAAATGTTCACCATGACAAACCAGTTTGGTCTTTTTTCCCACGCCGTTCTTTGCTTATGTAAAGCTGCTTCTGTGTGTAAATGAAGCTGCCCTGTCTAAACATACACATTGTGCCTTGGAGTAAACAACTGACTTTCTTTTCTGTAATGTAAATACATGAAGTACTTACCCAGATGTCACACTTGCCAGGAAAGTAGCGCTCAGGGATCCTGGCTGCATACAGACCAGCACCAGTGATATACATGGCCCCCATCAGGTAGAACCAACCCATCTGTCCCACTGTGGTGGCCTTCACAAAGCCCTCCTCAATCGTGAAGTGCATGGTTGGAACAATGCCGCTTAGACCAAGACCCATGAACACACCTAGAGAGGCAAAGCTTCCTGTTACTTTGTCTCTGAACACAACAAGACACAGTCGTGCTGGAAATCTGAAGGAACCAAACATTTTAACAAAACTAAACCAGTCTGCACACAGTAACAGGGATGAAACAGCACCACAAAGCACCTGCTCTTGTAGGTCTGTGACGAGGTGTAGAAAACCGGTCCCACTGAGCCACTATGATGGCGGCGATTCCCAGGACACAAACAATGGTGAGGTAGATAAGTCGAGGCTGAGGAGAGCAGTAGAAAGAGTAGTACAGCCAGGGCACGAAGGAGCCCATGATCAGGAGGGCAATGCCCGAGTAGTCAAGTCTACAGAGAGAAGGCCACACAGAGACAACACGAGGATGATAAGTTAGGGAACATGTTGGACTGCAAAAAAACAAAAAATCAAACTAAAACACAATTTGAAGTGTTTTCCCAAAGACATTGTAAGTGAGGTTTGGTGCCTCTGATTAGATGGAGTCAGAAACCAGGGAGAGGGAGAATGGGGGATTTTCCCGATGGATGGTCATCGTTTATTTCTCACAGCACATGTTCAAAAACCTAAAAGAATTCTGTTTAACTCTATAGAAATTCATTGAAACATCTGAACTTACATTTTCACATAATTTATCAGTTATGTGTACACATGCTGTGCATGTATGCTTCATAATAAAGCAGGGCAGCATCTGGTGAAAGTGGAACCCCACTTGCAAGTTTTCTGTCTAAAACTTCTTGTTACGGCTGGTACTGCAAAGACATTTGAGTGTACAAGTCTTTATGAAAATACATACATGAGTAAGTTTCTTTGCTCAGACTGAAAAAACTGTTCTATAATAATGGTGGATGTTACAGAGTAAGATTCTGCTCCCATGAAATAGTCATTTTTAATTCACTGTGTTTATGTTGTTTTAAACTTAATCCTTGAAAATGTTATAAACTTCTTTAAAAGTCTACAATTATTTATTTGATTTATTTTTGGTGATTTTAAAATTGAAAGAGTCATTTACTCTGTTTGATTTTTCCACATCTTTCATTGAGATTCTGGATCTGTGACAGCAGTGTGGTCTAAAAAAACGAATCTAAAGTTCCATCATTTGAACTCAGTGATGTATCAGCTTGAATTAACTGCATCACTTTTAAACTTTAGTTTATTAGTTGCTTTGAGTTTGCAATATTGCCTCCTCATCAGATACAAAACGACTTTATTCATTCAAGTCCAGTGAACCGTACCACAGGAAAAGCATGTTATCGTGATTACATGTAAAAAGTGCTCCAGTGACTCACTCTCACCAACTGCACAAAAAAGTCAGATTTGCAATGCAAAGAACCCTCAGGTACCACAGGAGAAAGTTAAGGGTCAGGTTTAAGCCTGGAGGACATTTGATGGGAGATTTTTTCCGCTTTATTGTAATAATATTACTAATTTCTATCATTATATGAACAATTTCCCTTTTATTTTGGAAACTTGTAAAGTATATTATTATTATTTTGATTGCAATACTCAACAACATTTATGACAATAGAGCTATTTAATCTGAATTGAATTTAGGATGCCAAACCTTGCACTAAAAATGACTCATGTAGGACCTGAAATGTAGGAAATGTGTTAGATGTGCAGAGATGGAGAGACAGCACTGCCATGTGCAAAACTCGGATCACTGAAGCATCAGGTTCATTTTGGCTTAACTGTGGATTAGCTGGTCCTTTAATAACCACTGTGGGCGTCTCTCTCACTAATTGCTCCACACATTTTAGACGACAGGCCAGAGCAGCATAAGGATAAGAAACACTGGTCAACATTTTGAGGGCTTACTTGGAGAAGGTGCGAGACACTTTCTCAGAGTGGCAGTAGACGGTGTGAAAGAGCCAGGAGAAGCTGAGGCAGAGCACAGCTCCCAGGAAGAACATCCCAAACACCACTTTCTCCTGCAGCGGAGCCATAAAGTACATGTTGGGCCTCAGCATGGTTAGCGTACCCAGACAGAGGAATAAGATCAGCCCTGAGGGATAAAAACACACTAGTTTTACAAGCTGGACCGGTACCTAGATCCATATATTTAAGAAATGTAAAATGCATTTCTAAAACCTAAGGTTCATTCTTTAGGAATGATGTGCAAGGCTTGTTACTCTCACCTAACAGGTGAGTCCAGATGTTTCCTGTCTCAGTGTGAATTCTGAAGATGCTTCCAAAGCAGGCCCTGAATGAGGGCATGGGAGGCCGATGTCCGTGCAGGAGGTAATCGTTGTCCTTCAGCCACTCAGGCAGGACATGAAAAGGGATGACCCTCCAGCGCCCCTCCCATACCTAAAAAACAGAAAAAGCAATAACTCTAAGATGCATTCAGTCAGACTGAGCATGGCGAATACATCTCTCACAAACAAGCAAAGCTGACATAAGTTGCTCATTATCTGCTTTAACACCTGCCTTATTATTTTGATTCAGTTTCTCTATGGAAGGTAAACATTGGTCAAATATTTTTTTTAAAAACAATCGGTCAAAGGTTTAAATATGATGTGGATATGCTACACAGTAAACAGAAACTTATCATTTAATACATAAGGAAACATGAAACGAGAAATGTTTTTGTCTGTTAGGTCTGTTTGGTCACCAACAAATCCCACCAAGTAGCTTAACTTTTCAAGAATTGTTTGCAATTTGTTTCCCTTTTTTAAAAAAGCAACTCATTTTCACTTGTACGATTCTACCGTGCAGACTGTCTGAAACAAAGAAGAAAGAGAGTGACAATCACATTCAGGAAAGAAGCCACAGGCTGCGTTTGATCCCAAGCCTGCTTTGAGGACAACAGTCTCTACATTACATGACGTTCATATGCAGACGTAACAGCTGGGCCACTGAGGCCTTGTGTTTCTTTATTTATTTTGCAAGCAAAACTAGAATGATCACATTTAGGTCAGTGGCTAAGTTACACATAATGTACCAAGCTTTTAATCTTTTGCTCTTTCACTTTGTTCTGAACATCAAGATAACCTTAAATTCAACCGCAGCACTAGTTTAGAAGACTTCAAAACCGTAATAAATCGGTACATGTGCCCTTCTTTTTACTGCATCACTGCTGTTATCTTTTCATTATGGCATTTGTTTTGTTATTTTTCCTGAAAGTTTTGTGCTGCTGTCAGGCAGAACCTCATGGTGGAGGAGATCTACATGTCTAAACTTCAGTGGAACACTCTTGGTAGGGTAAAGGCTGGATAAAATAAAACAAAATAAAATAAGATGCTGATGGAAGCAGCTATGTCAAGTTAGCTCTCGCTCAGATTTATTATCTCATCACCTTTTCTTATTTGTCCACACTCACTTCGATGAGGACCCAAAATGTCTAAAAGCTGATATCAAAAACAAATATTTTGCCAAGAGTTGTACTCTGTTTTATTTATTTTTTTGTTTGTATATTGTTTTACTTTTGACCTCCCAGGGGTCTCCACCTCTTTCCCGGCACTAACAAATGCTTTCTTTGTTGAAAGCTGATATTTGCCTCCTTTGGTGCCGTGCTGGCTCAAAAGCACCAAACATGCAAAAGGGTTCCTGCATATTAATTAGAAAATTACACAGCAGTCACAGGATAACACTGTAGTTAGCTCTAGATGAACGTCTGTTTACCTTTCTGTCTCTCCACAGAGCTCTACCTGTGTGTGTTACATCTTCGAAATGACCAGGGTGTCGTGTTTCAGCTCAATTATCCTGCCTGATGCAATATTTATCAATGTGATGAGTTAAAAGTCTTTTTATTTTTCACATCACTGACTGTTTAATGACCTGCACTTTATATTCACAATCTAATTTACAAGAACAGTGAAGGACTTTGTTCATTATTGTCGAGAAAACAAGTTGTTACAGCCCCTATTGTTTCTCAGATTCCTGCACTGCAAACTGAAGACAGGAGCAGGAAATACAGAGATGAGACAGACAGACAGACAGACATAGATACTTCAGTGGTTCAGAGGGAAGTTCATCAATTATTGACCTGTTCACACTTAAACCCAGAGTTTATTTTCAATTACTGAAGAGATATACATTAAAGTAGGTATATAAGTAATAAAATGTAGTTCATTTAGAAATATCTGAGGAGAATGGGTGTTCAATATGGAGCACACAATATGTCTCTATAAGCTCTAAGAACTAGAGAGAATTTGACTGGAAAAATTTAGTTATTCTTTTTATAACCACACATTAAAAGTCAACAGGCTAAATCAGAACAACGACCCTGGAGACTGTTGATAAATGAACGCTAACCATTCCCATGGTTTTTTGACATCTGTAAAACTTCAGATGGTGCAAATCTGAACTAACAAACCCAAAAAAATTACAAATACAAAGGTACAAATAGTGAAAAAATTACTTTATCTTTAAAACTTAAACGTGTAACCTTTGTTGAACATAAAAAAGAGAAATGGAAAGACATAATCATGCAGGGATTCAAAATGGAGCTGGGTTTTTGTCTTCAATGCAGGGTGCACCTTCTGAATGTTTGTCTTAGTACATTTGTAATGGTAAAACTATATTATTAGTGTTTAACAATTTTGTTAGACCACTACCCAAACAACAGTTTATGCCACAGGTGCTCTGAATTAACAGCATTGGTTATTACCAAAATCATATTTTATTTTTCTGTAATGGCTAATAAACCAGTATGTAGAAGCTTTTCAATAAGTTATTTTAACGCTAAAATATTATTATAATTGATATCCATTTATTTTAAGAATTTGGAAAACAAAATACAGTTTTATTTCTTGGGCATGATGTCAAATTATTGCTGCTTACTTGCATTCCTGAACAAAAAATTGTTTAAGTGGTTGACTGTTATGCTTAAATAATATCACACTTCACAGAGAAGCCCAGCAGCACCTCATTTTATTTTAAAATGACCACAATAGATTCCCCATTTATGTTTAAATTGTTAAACTACGTTTATAAAAATGTATCAGGTAAGTTGTTGATTATTCTCAATTTGATTGACTTGAATACATTTTTTGACACCGCTGCCTTTTCAGGGTTTTTCTTTCACTAAGCTGCTTGACGATATTCATCTGGCGCCAAAGTCTTAGTTGGATAGAATCTATGACTTAAATGTGCCGGGAAACTAATAAAAATAATAAAATGACCTTTCTACAACAAACTTGACCGTATTATTGATTATATCAGTGACCAGAATATGGATCCATTCAACAGGATAGAAACCTGATTGTAAAAAGTTTTGTTTTTACTTTGTGTACAAACTCCTCCATCTTCTCCATGGCGTGATGAGCCTGAAGAGGTAAAGTCAGCACCTCTCCCACTTCGTCATCTTCCTCTTCCTCATCAGCGAGCATCGCCGCTCCCTTTAGAGAGATCACAATAGAAACACTGAAGCTTCTGAGTCATTAGAACTACTGTCCATTGCTCATTTTTTGGGAAACAGTCTTACCTCTGGATGCAAGCCTTTGGACGCCGTCTGTCGCCCTCCTCCCTCCTCCAGCAGCGGCCCCAGCTCCATCAGCTCAACATCTGGGACACGGCAGTCCTCAGAGATCCGGCAGTCTGCATCACTTGCAGACCCGTTTCGGCCTGACATAGGGAGACTGCCTGATGACCCACTCACAGTCCCTGTGTTCGACTTCAGATGGTACACTTCAGTTTCCTCCTGAAAAAAACGGTCACATCTCATCTTTTACTTCATGTTACAGAAGACGGACTTATTCACAGAGCTTTACAGTGACAGATAATTGTAAATACAACCACTTTTACTATCATACACAAATGAAGTGATCACTGAAAAATGCAGTGAATATCGATACTGTGTGGCTCATATGAAGATTTCTATTAGTTTCAATGAACGTCTTTTTTGTTTCACATTTCTTTGAGAAAAACACAAACTTATGATAATATGCCAACTGTAAGGCGCTCTGCCAATGTGAGATTAACTGTAATGCTGTTACATCTTTCATTTCAGCCAAAATCAAGCAGGTCCAGCTTTTGTGGGTTTTTCACTTCAGCTTATCGCTTATCAGACAAAAATATTTTACTAAGTTTAACAGACTTGCGTGTTGTCCAAGTAGCCAAAAACTATTTATTTTTTTATTGAAACATAGCATTGTTCCAATAACAGAATATCACATCATTATCACCAAAATAGTAGGGATGCGTGATATTGGATTTTCCCGATATCCCAAATATTTTTGATTCACTATCACTGATACTGATATTTCCGGTCAAGAGCACAAGCTCTGGGGTGCTGGTTTGGTGGAGTGGTTAGCAACCAGGCACCCCATGTACTCCCCATGTACATGCTTCTGCCGGTCCGGGTTCAGGTCCCGCCTGTGACCGGTTTGCAGAGTGTCTTCCCCTGCTCTCTCACCCCTTTCACAAGCCTGAGACTGTCTCTCTCCTGTCAATAAAGGCACAAAATGCCCAAAAAATACATAAAAAAAGAGCACAAGCTCTGTGCTAAATAAAAATGGACATGTTTCTTTCAGTGTTACAGCATATTATCACATGAACAGATGTAAAACCAGAAAACATCGTTTAACTCTTGCAAAATGAAACCCTCAATATTTACATGTACCCATGAAGTGGTGAGATGGTGCATCAATTTTGAACATTTGTACAATTTGCCGATACTCCAGTCGATATATGGCTAATATGGGTGGCAGATATATTGGCTGTAAATTTCTGCAAAAATTTCAATATTGGCTGATACCGGCCGAAACCAATTCCAAACCGATAGTATTGTGCATCCCTACCAAATAATACTACTTTTTGCCAAGAGCATGAAACGTCCATTTTACTTAAATTGACTGGTTCCTTTCGGGTCACAGTCCAATTGTGTCAGATCCTGATGTGAATCAAGAAAATAAAAGTGCACACTTTTGGTGACCAGTGATGGGGTGTAAACCATCATGGTACATTTGTGCATTTCGTGATATAACAGTATACATTTGGTCAAACTGTGCTGCTTAATTATCAACTGTAGATGTCAGCAAAAGTTTTCTGACCTGCTGACACTGATGATCCCATTTTAGGCATTATCTGCCAATAACAACCCAAAAATATAATGCATCCTGATCTGAACATAAGTAGAGCATTATTGTTCAGCTCAAATGCGCAGGATAGTTTCTGACCCCTCTGTGGACATGTTTTCACTTTCAGTGACACATTAGAGCAACAGTCCATGCAGGCTGCATTTCATTGAATTAGTTGGATAAACAACTGATCAGCCGAGGCAGCTGTTATTTATATTACTAACATCTAAATCAAAATACCGAGGCTTTGTTGGGGTCTCCAATGAAAACACCATCGCTCACACATTCACAACAGGAGAACAAAGAAGCAGCTCAACTCGTTTTGATCAATGTCCACATCCAGGACTACCAGGCGACAATGAATAGAGGACCATTTCACAAAAACACAGGACAGAATATTGGTATCGGTAACATGCAGGAGGCTGACAGCACAAACTACACCAAGTTAGTGTTTGTCATCTGCAGGCAGACGGATGTTGATTAGCACAGCGGCAGACGGAACATGGAGTACAAAATGTAAACAAGCGCAACATACGGACGACTAGACGAACAAACGCGGAATCTTTACGTTTCAAAAGCCTCTTGAGCACATAGACGAAGCACAACCTCACAATCATTGACATGTTTGTGAGTGAGCGGGTCACGGATCGCTCATATATCACCCTGTTAGCGTTATCATTGCCTCTGAGCTAGCTGAGCTGTCGCTAACATCAACCAGCCGAGACTGAGGTTAGTGAATTAACTCACAAACACAAATGTTAACTATCCGCCTGGACAATGTCGTTACGAGTTAGCCATCTACTCACTGAGCTGACGAAGAGTCCTACAGTTTGATAAAACAGACACAAGTTACCTGACGAGGTAGTCTTCAAACCAGGAAGGTGAATTATTTATCGTTATGTGAGAACACAATCCTGACCGGAAATTAGAACCTCTGTTGTAAGCTTCATCCGCATACCCTTTCAAAATAAAAGCATCGATTTAGCGGCTACACAGGGCGATGAAGTACAAATGCTTGTTTTCGTGAAGATACAGAAATGGTCATCCAAATTACTGTTGGTTTCAAATTACTGTTATTTAGATATCCCTGACTTGTAAAGGGAAGTGTTTAAAACGTAAAGGGGACCACAGATTAAAATTAGCTGTATAGCCAACTGTGGCTTGACAGCTCTTTGTCTTGCATGGCCCCTGTCAAATAAACTATTAACTTAAATTTATTAAAGCATTAGCATACTCATATTGGTAACAGTTTTTATTAGTATACACTGTTTTATGTTCGGGGCGGCATCCTTCACAGCAACCGAGCAGAGCCCCTCTTGTTTCTCTCGTGCATGCGTGGGTTCCTGGGTACTCCTAAGACCTAAAACATGCTCATTAGTTTGATTGGTAACTTTTAATTACCCTTGGGTGTGTGGTTTTTAAAGCTTGTCTGTTTTTGTTGCTCTGTGATCAGTTCAGGGTGTATCCCCTCTCTCGCCAGTGTCAGCTGGCATAGGCTCCAGCCTCCTAAAAGAGATAAGTCATGGATGGATGGACAGTAGGCCTAAACACCTACTGCACAGAAAGTTCAGAAAAATTACATTGCTTTCAAATTGTTTCTCAATGAGCTACAAAAATAAAATACCTTGTTTAAAAAAACACAAGCGCTCATAGGCATAAACATTATTCCTTCAGAAAAAGTCATATCCAACTAAAGGTGAAGAACAAAACAAACAAAACCCTAATCCCCCAAAAATTCCAATGAGTGCCATCTGACAATGCATGACTAAAAAGTAAATGGTCAATTTATTTTGGCAGGACCAAGATGAATTGGTGCCAGATCTTATTACTGTTCTCTTGTTTGTTTTGAAGAATAAATAATAATCTCTCTAAATGTCGTGTGTCTGTTGACTCAGTTAACTGCTAATGGTCGGTACTTCTTTCTTCTTCCGAAATTTCTGAGCACCGAGAAGACTGTAAGGTGAGAGGACTTCTGTCTTTTGTAAGAAATACAAAGACAGCTCTCCACCATCATAACAAACATTTCTAAACACTGGTCCTTCATGTCCCAGTGTGACTCAGACAAACTGGTCCATGCATTTGTATCTAGCAGACTAGATTATTACAATGACCTTTATGTTGGACATCTTCAAGAACCTCGACCTACATACTTCAATTAAACCAAAATGCAGCAGCCAGAGTACCTACAGGAACTGAACACTTCACACCTATGCTAAAATCTTCACTGGCTTCCTGTCCAACAGAGAATTGTTTTACGCCTTGTATTTTAAAGCTTTGAATGGCATGGCACCACAATCTCTACCATAGAAGCTCACTGAACCCAGCTCGGCCAGATCCCTCAGATTATCCAGTACGGGCCTCCTGATTGTACCAAAGTTAAAACAAAAGGTGGTGAAGAAGCTTTCCGTTATCACGGCTCTTTGAAGAGGTGTCTTAAAATACTGCTTCTGTCTTTGGCTGTTACTTTTTTTTTCAGAAATATTGCATTATTTTTTCTGTTTGTGTTTGTTGTCTGTGAACCACATTGAGCTTTCACACGTATGAAATGTGCTGTACAAGTACAATTGGACTGAATCTTTCTGAAAACCCAGGGATGATCAGTACTGGATCTGGTTTTATCTTAACTCTCAGAATTTTTGAAGGAAGTAAGATCACAGTCAAGAGGTTTTACAATATAAAATCATTCAGTAAAACTTAAATCATTTATACAGTTTAAATAAACAGGAATATTAACAACACATATAAAGCCCTTTTAATTTGAGCACATCTTGCAGAAGAATATTTTATGCATTTAAACTTTAATCTGAGAAAATTGTTGATTAGGCTCATGTGTGTAACTTCTGGTTTGCACAGGTACTGTTTCCCTGGGGACAAAGCTGCACCTACAATCTGCTGGCTGATATATTCCCGTTTATATAAAAGGTAAAGCAAAGTATATCTTGCAAATAAAACTCCACAAAATGCAAAATTACTCTTTATTTTCATCCACAGGAAGAAGTTTTTCACAGATTTTTACAGCAACAGTACACATTAAAGAGATCCACTTAAACTACTGTATAAATATTTTTAAAAAGATGTAAAAAAAAAACAGGCACATAAGGTTACATGATTGTTCAACTTGGTAGTCTGATGCAGCTGGATTTTATAAAATCAGGTTCATGTCTTTATCACAAGTCTGTCTCACAATACATAAAGAATCACTTTGTCAGTGTGCTGTGTTTGGATCTGCGGTCATTTTCTCTCTTTTTCACAACAAACAATTGAAGTGGTTATAATTCAACGATTAATGTTTAATGATCTGCTGCCACAAACACCAGTGCACACAGACAGAAATAAAGATTGTTTGAGCTGAAGACATTTTAACCTTAATTGAAGATCAAAATAGCTGCCAAGCATCAAGACTGATTGTGTCTCAATTTGCTACCCTATCGATCAGGTGATTAGTTCAATGTCTATCTAGTTTATTAAAATTATCGATTCAAGTTATTAGGCACTGCCATAGACTTGTTTGAAGAAATGGTGGTTACATTTTAAAATGAAGCCACTCCATTTCATCATAGTGGTGACAAAAAACAACACAATAAAAAAACTGGGTACAAAAGAATAGGTTGCACATGTACATAATTTTACAGTTAATTCATATTTTTGGGGTAAACGATCATTGATCAACTAAAATACAATAATGTCTGGAGCACATCCTAACACACATGGCTTGGCAGTGATTTTCTTGCTACATAAGATGATGAGTACTAACACATGTTGCTAAGTACCTAGAGAGTTAGCCAAATACCTTACATGTGAGCTTTAGGAAGAGTTCATATATCACCTAATATTTACTTTATTAATGACTTGAGCGTTAGTTACACGAGAAAAAGTTTTAAAAAATCATATTTCTTCTTCATACTACAATGTGCACTTTTATTCATAGCTACAGCTGTCTCCAAACACTACCTATAAATCTACTCCTAGCCCTGTATGTTAAATAACCCTGTAGATCCCACAGCCCATCTGTGATGTTGCTCAGCCTTGAACATATTTTCTGCCAACAGTCCGTGGTCAAACCAGTGCTTAGACTTAGCAGGTATTTTTTAAACCATCTTTAGTTTGTTAAATGTATTAAACAGGCATAACCTGTGGTGACTGACTCGTTTCTGTCGGTATAAAAACACAACAAACAGCAGCTGGACTCCCAATATCCAATACAACTGCCCTGCAATCAATGTTACTGTGACTGTCGGAGAGGTGTTAGATTGAACTGCTCTGTTAACGCCTGAGGCTGCAGCTTGTGAGCTTGTTGTACTCGACAGAGACACATTGGAAGAATTTCCAGGGTTTTCCTCAACTGCAGCCTCCGTGTGCCCTCATACAGGCAGGCACATAAACATGATGATGCTGAGTGTCAGTAAGATAAAAAGACTTTCATGTGGCTTCAGTTCATAACTGACTGATGTAGTGAGAGCCGTCATCTACGACCCAGTGGGTCTGAGAGTCGTCTGCAGATCTTTGGAGAATTTCTCTTTGGACAACCTGTGGGTACAAAAAAAAAAAAAGGAAAAGTACCATTAGAAACATAACAAAGGTGTGATGGTGTAACTACATTTTATGTGGTATAGAATAAGTTCATCCAGAAATCAGCGTTTAACCTGAAAGTACAGACCCTGCACTGAAGAGAGGCTTAACACCGCTGCTGTGAGGGCCAAGAGCTCAGAGCAATTTAGTAATTTATGGTGATGAAAAAGCTAAATAAAAGCTCCGAAGTGATTATACACTGTCCTGGATACATTCACAATACGTGACTTTTCAGTTTGCAGGCCTTCATGTTGTGGAACTACTTTCAAAACATTTGTTCTAGATGACAGGACAGGAGGTCTATGGGTGTGTCAATGTAGTAGTACTGTAACAAAACAAAGAATTTGCTAGAGGAAGTTGAGTTTTGTTTATGAGTCAAACAGCACATAATCACTCCCATACTGTTTTCTTAGCATCTTTTCACCTACTCTCCACAAAACTACTCAGAGATCTTGGCCTCAACAACAGTTAAATGCAGCCAAACTTCAATGCTGGTTCTCCCCTTGCAGAAACACAGCTGAATGCCGTCACTGTAGCTGATGATATATTTACGGTTTACATAGCTGTACAAGTAAAATATCAAACAATCCCAGAGCAGCGATAAAGCTTGCTGCTTTAAGAAGGCACTAACTCAGAGCCTGTCAAAGTAAGGGGTGCAGGTGGTCTGTGAGCAGTCATTAACAAAAAATAAAATCCAAAACTATAATCCTCAAAATTGAAGTCAAACTTGAGGTCATGTTTATTTTTTTCTAATTCCAGTGTATTTTTTCTCAATTTCAATAAACACTCTGACCTTTTTTGATTGTAAAAACATTGCCCCTTTTAAGTTTCAAGGCAGGCTTCTAAACAGCTGTTACTGCTTACTGTCATGTAATGCAGCAAATATACAATACAAGGCAGTACCATTATTCAGACTGTTATTTATTTGCATTGCAAAGAAAAACTAAGCTTTCCGATATAAACAATCTGTTTATGAAATAAAGAAGGTAAACATAAAGGGTTTAAACAAGGGGCAGAAGATTTTAAGGTTTCAAATTGGGCAACAGAATACTTCAGGCTATAAATCTGGTCTAATTATTTTTCATTTCTGTGTTTTAGGGCCCACAGTTGAGTTATACATATTAAAAAAAGAAGAATCGTTTTTGTTAAGGTCTCTCATTCCTTCCCAATAATATTAAACATATAAATTTGAACTTTAATAGCATTATTCAACAAACTGCCACCCCTTGTTTCCAGCATCTCAAGTAAAACCCAAATTTATTCTCACACTTCTTGCAAAATCCCCACAGAAAAGTTCACCTTACTAATCAAAACTTCAGATATATCAAACTGATTGTTTTACTTAAGACTTTTAATTTGTTTGTAATATTGAGCAACACATTATTAGACAGTGTATTTTTTATCTCTGCTTACCTGCTCATGATATTTTGGGTTGACATAGCAGGATGACTCTCGGGCGGCCATGTTTTTAATTCTGACTGCTCCCTGTCTGTCAAGGGAGCGGGACCTGGGAGCTTTGAGCTGACTACGCCGATGCCAGGACTTGAGCTGCTCATTCACTACTTGTTGTGAGACACCGGCTGAGCGGTAGTGTGGACGGTCCCACTGGGCAGGAGCGGGGGAGAGTCTGACATCAGGGGGCCTCTGCGCTCTCTGGTGGGACATGGCAGTGTCTTTGTACCGATACTCGTACCGGTTAGGAGGAGCGAGGGCTGGCTGGGCGTAATAACTCCGTGCCAAGTCCAGATCAGGTGGGTAGACCATATCTTCATTGTAATAGGCTTTGTGGAAATTGGGGCTGGACTGGTGCCTGGGATTATGATAAAAGCCAGTGCGTGGGTAGACCTGAGGTCCGTAGCTGCCAACTGGGCTGGAGTGTAGGACCGAAGGCTGATACTGATGGGGTGAACTGCAGGGAAACTCCTGACAAGGTGAGCTGTTATAGGACGTAAACGAGTGTTCAGAGTTACTGTCCTCAGAGCCTGTAGGGTTCATATAGCTCAGAGGAGAGGGCAGAGTCTCTGGTAGAGTAATTGTGTATTCCGTCAGACGTCTTCTTGGACCTCTTGTGCGACCACGCTCTTTATCTAAAGATGATTCAGGGTTGGACAACCTGTACAAATCACAACAAATTCAGTTACATATCAAACAGAGCCAGGCAAAGCATTCAATTTTAAAAGAAACAATACAATTATAAATCAGGATAGATTACTTTACAGTTTCTTCTGTCTTCATCTGATCATTATGCAGTGCAGTTTTAACTGAATACATTAACAAAATATGATTCCTGGTCTAAACACAAACTCTCCTTGTCAGTTCTTCTCACTTTTTCTAATGTTGCCAATATATTTGTGCAGTTAAGGATATGCTCTCCAAATCTTTTGTTTAACTGAAGATCATTAAATTTTGTTAATTTTGTACAAGCTTTCATCAAAACAGAAAGTTTGAACATTAAAATATGGTCATGGTATCAAGAGCAGAAAAAGTTAGAAAATGTCTATGTATGAAAAATTTGCCAATATCCTCCAGCAATATAGACTGTGTTTAGGAGCTTCTTTGCAATTTTTGAGCCAGTGTTATGAGTTTTCGGCTGCGTTAGCAAAGTCCAGTGGTTCAAAGTTTAGACACTTTGGGCCCGATCTACTAAAGGTTTGTGTATATTAAAACACGTGCAAATTTGATAGCGCACGCAAATCTGATCTACTAACAGGGTGCACTAAGGATGGTGTCCGTCAGATAAGCAGAATAGCACGCGCAGTCCACTTAGCGTATTTGCTCTCATGAATATGCAGAATACAAGCAGATCATCAATATGCGCAAAATACTGGGAGGAGGAGATACAAATATAATCATTTAGCACCCACAATGTGATTTATCAAACCTGCAGCTGGTTGCGCACAGTGTTTTTGCGTCTGAATTTGGTATGTTTGTTGAAAGCAGGTGCAAAATAGGGCACAGTGTTACGAATGGGAGGCTGTGCTCATGGTGGCAAACCAAGTCCACAGCTTGAAACTTCATTTTTCATTTACAGCCTCACTGCTCTCCCAAACTCTCCGTGGTGACAGCTGATAGCACATGCAAAATCCTCTTGTACAGAGGGCGGTCCCCACCACTTTTGCTCTTGTTATTAATCAAGCGCGCAGTAATAGTCGATCACCCTGCATCACGCCCACTAATAGCATGTGCAATTTTTTAGTTCACACTTGCAATTTAACACCTGTTATTTTGGATCTTAGTAGATCAGACCCTTTGTTTTAATTTGATGCATGATGCTCATGTGCTTGGAGATTATTTTCCATGTTTGAGCACCACTGGTGTGATAAAATGACATAACGTCACAGAGCCTGTGAGACTTGATAGCCTTTTTGATTAGCCCAAATTATGTTGATTTTCACATTTTGCAAATTTGAGTTGTCTACATCCATTTTCACGACACAAATTCAAAGAAACATTGAAACAAACATTGACAAACATTGAACAATGTTTTGTCGTATTGCTAAGTACTCTATGTGGGCAGCAGTTTCCTTATACCGGCACACTTGCTCACAGGCACAAACTAAAAAAAACATCTATCAAATGAAATCAAATGAATCAAATGAGCCCTTATCACGCAGTCCGAATATATTATTCAGGCTAAAGGGAAGACTAAATCTGTTTTTGAGTATGTAAATCTCACTTTATTTATAACTAAAAATATGTTGGTAAATTATTTCACTGGAATGTCCTGGTGTGCTGCTGACATGCAATACTTAAATTGTGTTTCTCTGAGGTGTGGCTACCTGAGGGAGAGCTGTCTGTGCACACGCATCTCTGGTGTGGAGGGCGTGCTGTTGGGCTGGGTGCGGCTCAGCTTGAGATGGGAGAGCTGCACGGGCAGAGAAGTCGGTGCTAAGCAGGCCTCCAATGGAGGCAGCAATTCAGTTTTGGTTGGAGTGCTGAAAAAAAAGTGGGAATATGTTAGAGGTTGCTTTTCAGTTTTTGTTTTTCTAAATTTATCAGATACTTAGAAATGACCCTAATAAAAAAGAGGGGTGATATTTTAACCCTTATACAGACAAAAAACATGAAATATTATTGTTGCTTAAGCTGAAGCTAAAACTTGATCTCGGTGTAACATTATGAGCTGGTAGGACTCAGATCTCTGGCTGCTTTAGCACACGTGAAACATCAGAGGGCAGTGTTGCACATTCATGGACATCCTTAACACCAAGAGTGTGATTTAGGGCAGAGAAGGTTTTCATTGGAGAAGACTGTTTCCACAGTTGATTGATTATTTTAACGTACATGAAAAGCAAAAAAGCTAAATTGTTTTTATATCCTTATAAATGATTTCATAACTATCAATAAACACAACTAAAATGGAGTAAAAGACTAACTATGGGATACATTAGAACAAAACAGTTTTTTAGGGCTTAACATGTAATTAAAAAAAATCTTTAGGAACAGTTATGCCCCCATGTAACTGAAACTTTGCAAGCTGACCCTCCAAAAAGTGAAGTGAAAACTGGCTAAACAGGAAAGGAGTCATGACAGATTCTCTTTGTTACTTTTTCTTGCTGGAGGATCTTGACTTCTTGCTCTTCTGGTACGGTTGGTCAAGACTCGATTCTGTCCATGGGGAGTGCTGGATGGGTGGGAGGTCATAGTCAGGTATGGAGCTTAAACTCTGTGTAGACTCGAGGCTCGGATGAGGAGACGAGCATGAGGACAGCTGCATGGACTGTGGAGCTGCAGATGGAGACGCGTAGGAGCCGTCCACGAAGGAGTGTGAGGACTGAGGGGGAGGCTGGGTCTGGGGAGGGTCTGTGTCTCCTGGATATGGGAGTCCTGAAGACTGCAGTGATGATTGGCTTGTCACTTCTGGAGAGAACAAATATTTCAGAAAATTATTAGGTGATTATAGACTCTCTAAAAGGCTGAGTGATGGCCAAGTTTTAAAGTTAGATTTTTAAGCAAGGGTTTGGGGCCAGGCAATGTTGTTGATATTGATATACACATTAGATTACATTAAATAAAAAGTGCCAGGCCTACTGCTCAGTAAAAGATAATTCATACTAGAAACTGCTAACAGTGATGTGCCACGACAAAGTGTTTTTTTTTGTCTAAATCAGGGGTATACTGATTGATCAGGGGTCAATCATATAACCTGTATTTACTTCAAATACATGATCGTTTGAATTCATGATGCAGCCATCGATATGATGACATGTTAACATTGTGCACAGCAACTTCAGGTTGCAAAACAAACGTGTACACTCATCTATTACTGCATCTGCTGCTCTGTCACCCACTTAAAGATAGTGGGAGAATAAACAAATTTAGTTTCCAGTTCTGTTCAGTGTTAAAATCTGTACAGAATTAAAGCCAGTGATCTAACTAAATCAGGTGACAACACTACATTACGATGCATTTCAGGTCCAGTCAGTAACATCCTGATTTGTTCATTCAGTTAAATGACTATTTGACATAGATTGGTGCATGATGTCTTCAAAAATCATATATAGAAATGTAGTAAATAAACACAGTTGTTAGAGGGTTAAAGTATCTGTTTTCTTTGCAAAATAAAATAACAGCACGAGCGGCATGACGCACTGAGTAAATGTCCAAAGACTTCTTGAATGGGCTTTACCATTTATTTCAGTCTGTTTAGTACTGATTTAAAATATTGCTTTAATAATGACAATCAACACATGAAGTTGATGAATGATCACATTATGTAATTAAGTAGACTTAACTGTAGGGAACTTGTTGCACTGCTTCTTAAAAGGTTTTTCCATTAATCTGCTGTGCAAACAGCCAACCTCTTGTTGTAACAAGACTGACTGGGTTTGGTATCACAGTCTCACTCAAAGGTGATCAGTCAACCTAAGATGCTTGGTTTTATTTTCTTAAACAGAGTTTTTAAGTCTTTTTTCCACATACCTGTTGACTTTCAGCACTTGGTGGTAAATAAAACTGTGTGACATTTTGCTGAAGTGATTTTGACTTTAAACTGACTTTTCTTATTTCAAACTGAAAACCTTGGGGTATATATGAAGAGCTCTTTTCCAAAACGCTGTAAATCTGTTTTCATCTAGGAAGTATTTACATTATTTACCCAGACCCACCATTGGGCTGGCTGGGGAACTGAACTTTGAAATACAGTTTAAACAGGAATATATAGCTTTCTGGCAATAAATACTGATAGGGTAGGTAGTACAATCACTATAAAAAAATAGCACTGAGTAATATATATATATATTTAATTTAGTCTTTTATAGCATTTTGGAAAAGAACTCTTCATATCCTGAATCCTTACAATGTGATATTTACTCCATGTCCCAAGCACTAACTTATCATGCATTACATGAGTGAACATAATTTATCTAAGCTCCTGTTCGGCACCTTTTTGGTGATCATTTTGGTGCCTCTGGTAGAAAAAGCAACACATCTCTAACCTCACATCTAAGCTCGGTTTCTGCCAAGAAAAAAAATCTTCTGCTGCTTTTGAACAATTAAAATGAACCCCCACAGTAAAGTGACTGAAATGGCATCTGTTGCAACTCTCTGCAGCAAATAGTTTTTTTTGCTTTAACACAGAAGTCTCAATCTTATCTTCATCAACACTGGAAGAAAACAGCTTTTTACTTGTAGTGACAAAGGTGAGTCATCTCTTACCTTCATCTTGCACAACAGAATCAGACAGCGAGCTGTCGTCAGAAGTACCCAAATCTGAAAAATATCAACAGACAAAACACTTGGATGTTAAGATGACACAATGAAGAGAGCCTATGAAGTTCACATGAAACTTAAATAAAGACAGCTGATGAATAAATGATCTGATGTGAAGTTTTTCAGGTCCACTTTATGGTCGCCCCTCACCATGTTGAGCAATATTAAAAGCAGGAAGTGGTGAGGATCGTCCGTGTTCCAGTCGCAGCTGAAAAGCAGACTCTTGAAGCTGTTTGAGTTTTTTCTCTTCTCTCTTGCACTGCTGCAAGCGGCTCTTTCTGACAGCTTTACTTGTGTGATGTTCTTCACAGAGCTTTCTCGCAGCTTCATATATCTTCAACTGAAGTGCCAGCTCAGCATCCACTAAACTCATTTCTGTCTCCTGAAGTTGTGACAAAGTTCGGGAAAAACAAGACAGAGAACAGCATGACTCACAAAATGTTGTAAAAAACATATGTAACATGCATAGTGTAACTAAGAATCCAATTTTACCTTAGATCCTTGAGGGATGCTTTGCTCGTCCAGTTTAAAAGCTGCTCCGATCCGTCTGCGGATCTGAGGTGGCTTCTCTCCAGGCAGAAGAGGATAATCATCTGGCAGCTGGCCTGTCAACTCCTTCAACACACAGAAGACATCAAAAGTCTAAAATTGAACTTTACAACACTTTTGCATGCAATAAAACCTACTTTTGATGACAAATCTCAGCAAAGTGACAAACAAGTCGAAATACTGTGGACTTCTAAAATTCATATTAGCAAACAAGTCAAAGTAAAATAACTCAAAGTTTAACTAAGGTACTGTTGTGATCGATTTACTTTTGCATGTGAACGGCTAATCAGACTTGAACGCTGCTTTACAGTTCCAAAGCCAGATTTTAAAGCTATGGTCTACGATTTGGAAGCCTGGTACACCTTAATAACACCGCTTATAAGGCCGTTATGGTCCTATGGTCCGATCTACGCAATATAAAGACCAAAAAGAATGAAAAAAATCCATTGAGTATAATAGCATAATAGTTGACCAATCCGAACCGCCGATTGGTCAACTATTATGCTTCTGTTACCGTCCACATCGAAGAGAAATAAACGTAAAAGTTTCGAGGAAAAGGCTGAAGTAAGGAAGAAATATGAGCAATAACAGGTCCCAACGGAGACTCAACATTGGAGAATCGTACAGTGGAAAAAGCTGCAGAATGATTTGGGATTGTTGAACACTGCGCCAGCTGGCGGCTACCAAACGGCCGGGGCCGCAGCACTGAGCGCTGGCTGGGGAACAGCCGCAGCACCGGCCGCCAGCCGACCTTCAGCACCGGCCGTTCTGCCCCTTGTTGAACAGATAATAACTTTGTTTACTACAGTGGGAGATGTCTGCTGAATAACTCTGGGTAGTCTGTGCCTGTACTGGCTAATGACTGAACGTTGTTGGTCGGGTAGGCTCTGTCAATAGATTTTAGCATAAGTTTGCCACTCATCGTTAGCATTGTGAACTGAGCTGGTGAAGACACGCCGAGAGAGGTAAATCCTCGTCCACAATCGGCTCTGCTCTGGCGACGCCTCGGTCGCTTCGCCGCTGGTCCAATTGAAATGGCTACCGCTGTGTTACAAGGGGGATGACTGTCATGTTTGTCACTTTCAGTTGAGCTGACTTGTTTTTGGTTGTTGTCGCTGCTGATATTATATGTCAGCCGGCATCTTCCTCTATCAGAGGGGGCGTGTTGTTAGGAGGCGACACGAGCTGGAGGGCAGGATCTTGGAACACGGAGGGGAGGGGTGAGTGAAGGGGGGGCAGGCTGCGTTTTTCAAATCTGTCTCAACAGCCAAACTGGTTTTCAGATCGTAGACCCTAGCTTTAAGTGGATGAGTACTGATGTATAGTAGAACAAATGTTGCATTATTGTCTGACTTGGATATCAACATCAGCTGTATGGATGGCATATTTTTTATGCCATTAGTACAGCAAAGCGTGTGTATTAAATGTGATGCTGTGAAGTCCAACATGGAGCCAATGAAGCACTTGCTAACAACAGATATAGAGTCCATAGTTTAAGTAGCTGATTGCGGACATGTTACCTTCTACTGTAATGGAGGTGGTCAATTCCCATCAATAAACCGTCTCACCCCTGAGTATGAATGCTGGGACAAGGGCAGTAGATCAGCTTTATAGATTAATGGAGCCATAAACAGCGTTCCCAGCAGCCCTTAATACTGACAATTCTGTTGTTCTTTTTGGAAGTCTCCTGTTTTATTGCCACTGTTTTTCTTAGCAGATGCTTGTTCAAGACCTAATTCACTGATGTCTCAACACTGACACTGACCTTATGCAATATGATGTGATAACCATAAAACTTACTGCTAGGGTAACTGACTTGTGGTTAAATAGAATGTGTGGCTCATTATGGATTTAAACCCAAGTTTTTCTCACAGGTTGTTTATGCCACATTCACACATAAACATTAAGTAGCTAATGTTGATCAACATTGAGAAATTCTCAAAGTACATTTTTGGGTCAATTTGCTGCCTTCAACACATGTCAACATGTCTGCAGTGGAGAGAAACGTATTACATTCACCACTGCCCCTCTGACTAATTCAGAAAAATGTATTAATCAGCCATACAAATGTACTGTGATTTAACTCAGTAAATGCAATATTAAGAGAACATGTAGGCCATTTCACAATGTGCAGCCTCAGCTGGTGTCAGTATTCCGACACCATGCCTAGAGGACAAAAGATAGCTGTCCCACAAGGGTTCAAGTCCTGCAACAGGCTCAGGCTCTAGCATTCACCAACAGTGATAATCACAGCTCTAACTGAGGGTGGCGAAGGTAAGCTGAAGCCAACTCTTACTGCTGCTGAAAGTCTCTTCGAGCAAACAGAGAACATTTTTCAGTATTCATATCTAAAATTTGTTAACAAACTCAACTTAGATCAAATTAGTCCTATGTGGCCTGACTTAGCTTGATGCTTCCCTGTATGTCTGAGGAGAGGTTTGGATCTGAGGAAAGAAGGGTAATTAATAAAGTACACTATGATATGATGGAAAATTATGAATACACTGTTATACTTAAGATGGGCAATTAATTGCATTTTAATCATGATCACAATTTCTACCTTCCACAACTACAAAAATGGAGTAATCGATTACACGATTTTTGTTACTCCTGGAATGTTCCCTTTTTTTTTCTCCATGATTATACCTAGCATTAATTTGAGGTATTGTTGTTTTTTAAAAGGGTATTTCAATGTGTTGCCTATTCTTTAATTCTAGAAAAAATAAAGTCAAAAGATCACTGTAAATCCAATGGAAGCATGTTATGGGCATCTTAAAATCAGTGAGTAATCATGTTTCATAAACTTCATCTTAGTATCTATCACAATAACAGGGATTGTGGTTTTTTGACACAATCAAATAGCCCTATTTCATACTATTACATAAATGGAGATCATGTGCATAAATAAACCTTAGTCAGTGATTATGATCCTTTTAAACCTTTTGGGTTTAACTTGTTCATCCCAAGTTACTTTTGTTGAAAGACACAGGCTCTTCAGTTGGAGTACTTTGTTTGTATGACTAATTTTGGACTCAAGCCTGAGTATAACATATGAATTTGTCTTAGATTTAGACTAGGCAGTCACATACCTTCCATGTATTTCTATAGCTGAAATGACATTTCTGCTGTTTTTAAACTGTTTAAAAATGGCCTCACCGTGGACAGTGACAGCCCTGCCTTATTCCTACATGAACAGACTGTTTACTGATGGCACTTGTGTCGAAAATTGACACAAGTCTTTGACAGAATAGCCCACTCCCCACAGATGCATGTAAACGAACTGATGCATGATAGAATTAATGATACACTCTATATTCTCTTGAAACACATTGAAAAAAAGTTTTTGTTTACTGTTCAAAGACAAAGAAAGTATCTGTCAGGAAAGTTCCTCTTATGCATATCAGTGGCAGAACTGTGATGATCTCCAAGCATCTTTCCTCTCTCTTACATGTTCAGGCACATATGCTCAAGGAATCTCTTGCATAATTCTGCTTTTGCAGATATTTCCTTTCACAACACATTCTTTGGGTATCACTTTCTCACTGTATCAAGTCTCTCAGCTGAAGAAAAACCCTGCAGCATGAGAACGCACTGTGACTGACTTCATCAAACCGTCATAAACATTGTTACTTTGAGTCACTCCTGTCCAGCCACCTCAGCAGACACTGAAACTTGGGTATTGCCAATAAGATTAGCTATTCTTTTGTCACTAAGAACAGGGAGAGGCTTTATGCCTCTTATTAGTTCACCTGAGCGTGTCCCAACAGGAGCACCCTGCCCGAGTGTCAACAGGAAAGAATGATCAGTCCTGGGATTTCACCCTGAAGCACTGACGCATGACAGGCAGACTCCCAAAGAAGTGTGTGTCCAGTTTCAAAATGAACTTATGTGGAAATGTACCATTCTTACTTCATCATTGAAACACAGAAGGGAAAGAGATAGAGAAAAGATTAAGATGAGAGATTAATGTCGAGCAGAGATCAAAAGATGTTGGATTGAAATCAAGGCTGAGGAAGAAACACTAAATCTGCACTGACCACCTAAACCAGCAGGATACCTTTATCAAAAGCTGGGGTCCAAAATTGAATTAGTGACTTAAAAAATGTAGTACTCTGTATGCATTTATATATAGTAAGAGTATACTGAAATTAGGGATGTAACGGTATGAAAATTTCATATCACGGTTATTGTGACAAAAATTATCACGGTTATCATTATTATCGTGGTATTGTTGCCGTGTGCTCAAAATGTTCAAGAAGTACTTTTTAAACAGTCTTGAAATCATTTAACTGATTTAATATTATAATTTTAACAGTGATTTTGTCTTTTTTTGTCAAAAACTTTGTCAGGAAATGTCCTATATGTAAATTTGTTTAAATTTTTCAATGAGAAATAAAAGTAAAAAATTATGAAAAAAAATAAAAAAATAAAAATACAGCTCCTTTTATTAGCCGTTTTTTTTCTGTTTTACTATGACGGAAAAAGATGATTACGACAATATACAGCGAATAAACGGTGAAAGAACGGCAAGAACTTACCCCAGATTGTTACTAATGATGTTATTTACAACCTTTATACAAAATTCCCACAGAAAATCATGATAAACCGCCTATAATTCACTCAGGTATGGCTCTCTGAATCCTCTCTCTCTCTCTCTCTCTCTCTCCTCGTTTACTCGTTGGTGTTTTCGACAGGGTGACTGTCGTCAATGAGTTTCCGCTTGACATCCTTGTAAAATCCAAACTTTGACCAGACTTTAGACATTTGCCGTTTTGAGTGGGAAAACCTGCAAGTCTGAGCAAGGCTCCAACTGCTGTACAGGACGTCCCAGAGGCCAAACATTGCAAACTGTGCATGCGTGCCTCTGTCTGCGTGAGAGGGCTGCTTCACTGAGGAGCGGTTCAGGCGTTTCCAGTCAAAGAGCAGCATCGTGAGTTATTGACGCAGTGTGGTGATTAAACACGGTAAAACAGTAATTTTAATTGGACACGGTAATGATAACCGTGGGAAATTTTACCGCGGTTTACCATTTTACTGGTAACCGTTACATCCCTAACTGAAATTTACCCAACAAAACGTGCCCACATTTAGTGCTTTGCAGTTGCTAATTTTGACCCTGGCAATGATGCACTGTGAAAAACAATGGCTGCCATTTTTTTTTTGGCTCTCCCTAATTTCAGTTCCCAAGGCTGCTGTCACAGTTATTTCATTCAAGTGCTGACGATGTTTCATCAAACCTCCTGCCCTTAATGACCCCACCTTTTAAATTGTATTAAGGAGTGCAATCACACCCAATACAAGAACATTTAGTCACAGCATGGCTGTTTACATAACAGCTGCTTTTAGTTTTTATTTTGTCTGCGTCTACAAAATAAGTCCCTAATGAATCAAGATCATCATGATTATGGGACTCATTTCCTCTGTGATTGGATTTAATTTAACTTTAATATGCAGACCCAGTACTTTTTTATTTGTTGGTCTGACAGTTTTTATTTTGTTTTTACTCACAGCTTCTCTCAGGCAGAGTTTCTTCAGCTCCAGGATGCAGATCTCCAGTCGGTCTTGGAGAGCCTGGTGTTTGAGCTTCATGGCCCGTGTGTGCGTGGTCACATCCTTCGTGTGTGTCGTCGGACTGTCTGAGCCTGCATAATACAACAAGACAGGCATTAAAGATTGGAGGATTATGTAACGGCTACTCTGTGACATTTTCATTTAGCACTCAACAAAGTATTGTGTGTTTGTTAAAAACTAAGGCAGAGCTTGAAATCTGGAAGTGTAACATAAAAGGAGAGAATAACATTAGCATTCAGTTAATTTCAAAAGCATTTGTATTTGCATGGAAAATATTTAGATCCACTTATGGGTAAGAACTTAATTTGTAATGCACCTTTGACACCACTTTCACAATGTGCAATAGTATATAAAAGAATATTCCTATATTAAAACATATTTAAACCTCTTTTGAAGTGACAGCCACAGACATGACACACTGAGCTGTGTAAAATAAACCAAACAAAGAACTTGTATCTCTCCTGTGCCATGACTGCTTCCTGGACTCCTTTATGCTGTGCCAGCAGACAGACCATCCAAGAGTGGGACATCATTATTTTGACATATGAGACTAAGTGTAAGGCACTGATGAGGGGATGTTACAAAAAAGAAATGGTATCTGTTCCGCAAACTAGTTGTTAATGATTCTGACAATTAAAGGCTTTTTAAGGGAGAGTGAATGTTCACCAATGCTGTGCACACTGGAGGGCTCCATTACAAAGAGGAAACAAGTAAAAGACACTACAGGGCATTTAATACTCAAATAATATGACCCCTTTATGTAACCTGGTCAGCTCGCACAATGGCGCACACATCATTTTTTAACCTGCATTTTATTACTTCAGAATATCTTGTGCAGCCTCTAAGACAAAAACAAAGGCTACACTGAGGAGAACCAACCTGTTGTTATTATCTTTGTTTTCATTACTGTCATGCAAAAGCACTGTGAGAAGATCTTGGTAACTATAAACATGGTGTCACTGTTACACTGGCACTGTCTGTAGCTGTGGTGATTAATGACATTAAGATTAGAGTGGTGGGAGTGGCCTCAGACGACACGCACTGAGCGCCACATACCTTCAGAGATTATTAACAGGATCCCTGCAGGTACTCACACACAGCTGAGGTGCGACAGGAAAGAAGTGTGACAGCTTCACAATAGAGCAAAGAATTCCTCTTCCTAGAGCGACAATCCCCCCATTCATTCAGGACCTTAACTTTTCATTGTATAGACGCGACGTCACGTGGCTCAATTAAGGCGCCAGGAATGTCAGAAAGGCCAGAACGAATCAGAAAAGAGCGCAGAATAAGAAGCAAATGAGACTGATAAAGGTTCATGTTTAAGAGAAATCTATCTGTGCCCTGCATTTACTGGACCGACTGACTTCATCACAAAAGAGGTTAAAAATTCACAAAGATAAAAATTAATTTATGTCTTGCCCCATAACCCCACAAATAATCCTATATCACAATCTAATGATGACAACAAGAGAAGAGGGAGAACAGCCCATCTTAGTTTTTTTCAAAACCCAAGACAAGACAGCATATTCAAGCTTTTTTAACTGATCAAATATCCAAAACTAAATTAAATTTGGCCAATAACACAACAGCCAATACTCATCACTGAGAAGTTAATGTTAGAAAACTGAGGGATGTTTGTTAACATGAAAGACAAAGACTTGTGTCATTTTTTAAATTACTGTTTATTTGACAGGTTTTCATTTTTTGTGATCAAGCTTTAATTAGAATTTTATTTAACTTGTTTTTTCCCATCAATAAAAAAATCTATAGATTTGAAGAAGTAGACACTTTTATTAGAAATTACAATAAAAACTGAAGAATCATGAGCCAGCATTCTCACAAATGTTCTGCAGAGGGAGATGACCAAACTTCCACGTTCAGTAGTGGAGCTTAACTTCACTGTGACAAAGTCGTTGTTTAATATACCCAGCTATATTCACTGCCCACCTGATCATATTTGCCAGCCATTTAAAAAAAAACAAATCCTTCTACAATCATTATCTGTGCACATGACAGACCTCCAACAACACATCCAGAATACACCAAGGGATGTGCATCATATGTTCGAACTTCAACTCAGTACACTTTTGTTTAAACATCATTCTGTACTTTTAAATATAACTTTTCACACAACAGAACATAAACAGTCTGGGGTTTTGGAGGTGAGGTTGTGTGGAGTACATGGCATGAGCCTGAATGTTTGCCAAAGTGTCACAGTTTCACTCTCTCTGTTCAGAAACCTTGAGACAGACGCTAATGCTACAATTTGCAGTACAAAGTGAGGCTTAATGTCAGGGCTATCAGTAAACATAATTTTAGTTCCAATACTAATTAGTATGTAGCATTCTGAATACAAACCCTACTCGCTTTTAGAAAAGTAAGGCTTTGGCTTATTGTCATGGCTTAAAGAAGACAAAGATGGTTACGTTGCCGTTGATTAGCCTGATCTAGTTTATTAAATCTAGTCCTGAACGAGAAATGCAAACTTTAATAATATTATCTGCATCTTTGAGTATGACCTGAAAATATTGTTTTTGTATGATTACTAACAGTAATATAATGTATGTTTACATGCACTTTATAATTCTCTTTCAACTCGGACGTACACTTAAATTTGTCTCTTATGTTCACATACTTATTATCTCCGTTCATGCCGCTGTTTCAGCTATATTATTATCTATGTCCCTGTGACATACGAACAGAAATTGAACTAGGGGGAAAAGATGACCCTCCCCTCCCCTGACTTGTTCCAACACCAAAAATTTACCAATCCGTATAAGCACAACTGTTTTAGATGCCTTCTCACGGACATTTTTTGCCCCCCCAAAAAAACAACATTACGATGGAAAAGGTCTTACACTCTACACCTTAGGCCATAAAACAATGAATGACACCAATTTGTTTTTAACCAATATTTCTGTTAAAACTTAATTAACTGTCTCAAGTATCATATCAGTTAGTGCCTGTCAAAGCTTAAGAGAAAAGTTACGTGGGTTTTTTTTAAGTCAGACTGACCACAGTTTGCACTTATTTGGGTGACAATTGTCATCCTTATCGGAAAAAAGTAAGAGTACAGAAGCAGCAGAAACAAAATATTTAAAATTCTCAAAGTGACTTGTGAGTTGGACAGGCCTGTGTGGTTAAATTGTATGCAGTTTTTTTCCATGTAATGATGACCATTTGCATCAAGTCCTCAGTGTCATGCAGGATACGGATGCTGATCTGACAGCAAGTCACGATAGACCACATGCACTTTAGTTCCTGACTTAGACTTCACATGACAACTCTTTTTCTGAGAAAGTACTTCCTTAAAATGTATGACGCAGTGTTTAAGTGGAGGACTGAAAGGTTAATAAAACTATCTTTGACCTGCTGAGCATGCTTATTTGCGACTGGATGCCTGTTTGATGAAGCTTGAGAGTGTCTCACAATGAAAGAGGTCAATACTGTCAGACAGGGTCCTGATTTCACAGTGTGCTTAAATTAAGAGTGATGAGAGTAAAGCTATGTGATTAGCAGAAAGAAGTCTTTATTTGTAAATAGATGTATCATATGACTGATAGCATGCCCTAAGCTATCAGTAAGTCATGTTGTTTATGTCTGTTCGTGTGGGCATGCTTACACAAATGTACAATTATTTTTCTCTAATATATTCATTGTTTGTGTGACAGCAGAGGGTAATATTGTTTCAGCATTATATCCCAATATTATAAAGAAATGAAATGTATGTGGTGGGTGGGGCATACCCTTACGGATGCTAACAAAGAGAGGAGAGAAGGGAGACTTGTGCTGAACTCGGTATCTCCTGACATTATATTTCTATTTAAACTGATGTATAAATGCTCTTGTGGCTGAGAGGTGGGAAACCTGTGGGCAAACACTTCGAAAAGGCACACACACTTTCCTCATAAAGGGTACAAGCCTTCTTTGAAAATTTTACTTGTCAGACTACACTTGCATATAGCATTTTTACCGCTATTATGATCGATGGTATAATATAGCACATCAATCTGGGCCATTCTTACAAATGAATGATAACCTACATGTTTGGGTCATGCCTTTTATCTTTTTGTTGTATTTGTTGTGATATAGAGACACTGCCTACAATAGAATTAGGCTCTATTTACACGATGCTGAATCCGAAGAGTTTTCATTGTGTTTGGCCTCCCGTTTACATGGGAACAGTGCCTGTAGTGCCTGATTCCACAAACGTTTGAAACCAGGGTCCAGGGCGTAAAGATGTGAAAAGGCATCACCACCGACTTTGTTTAAACAGGGCTCAGCGTATCAGGGTGAAATGCTGCGCATGCGCAGCATTTCACTCTTTCACATGAAGGCTGTGTGCGCATATCAGGAACTTCGGCCTTCTACTGAGTAACGTGAGCTGCTTACCATGCTTGTTTGTTATCCAGACAAAACTATTCAGACAGATTTGTTGTCCAGACAAGAAACTCCTGCATCTTCATGTGACCACTTGCCTTTGTTGCTTATGAAAAGTTTTTCTTCTTCGTACGTGCATTGTAACAGCGCTGTTTCTCTGCAAACCTACATCGCCATCTACTGGACTGGCATGCACACTACAGTGTCACCAGCTGTTCTGGCATCTCCATGTGAACGTGGATTGCTTGAGAAAACGCAAAGGAAGAACCTTTGTGTTTCAGGTGAGAGAGTAAAACAGGTAAACAGGGCCTTAAAGGGATAGTTTTCTTTAAATGGGGTTGCTTAAAGATCATGGCACTTGTAAATACATTTTTCATAAAATTCCAGGTTTGTGATCAAAGGCTCAGTTCATGCACCTCCTCCACCACGTAATTTATCTGTCCTGCTCCTCAGTTTCCACAACAGTTTTTGCCACCCCTATTTCTACAGTGACTCCATTTTGAAAAGTTCTTCCTCTATGTTCTCCAGTTCATACAGATATCATACCATCATATCATATCATATCATATCATATCATATCATATCATATCATATCATATCATATCATATCATATCATATCACATCATATCATATCATATCATATCATCATCACTCAAGTCGAAATGAAAGTTTTAGTGAAGTTAGTGTTTGTTGTTTCTTGTGGAGACCAACAACCTGAATAACTGCTATGTATGGGCTTGCATCCGCACCTGGATATATCCCCTCAGGGGGACGGATGGTCAGCTGCCTTATTTGCAATTATATTTAGAAGAGAAATGGGCCTTGAGCAACCCTTCAAAACCCCAAACTATCCCTTTAACATAAACTTTAGTGTGTAATACCCTCATGATGTTTGGGCCTACAGGATTGATCTACTGGGTAAAAGAGCTTATAGGACTTAGTTTGGAAAGTCAAACAACATGCATGAATACTTTGTTTATACTTCTGTAACAAGGGAAACTCTATTTCTTGTAAATCCCCTTAGTTTTCTCATTAATTAAAGCAACTCATTAAAGCTGTTTACCATCCCTCGGATACATTTGGGCAACCAACCAAAGACAATCTGCAGTCTGTGTTTTCTTGTTTTTGCTGATGACTACAAGTCTCATGATTGTGCTGCTATTATTGCTCACTGCAGATTCCAGAAATCTGAATACTGCTTTAAATTGAGACATTTTCCCATGCTGTGTTGTCAGAGGCGGTGTCTTATTGTATGTGTCAGAGACTCTGTATGGCTACCTCCTACTCTGGCCAGGTCACTCTTTTCATGAACTGAACTCAAAAGTAAAAAGAAAAAAGTAAAGCAGCTTAACACAAAACCTTAAAACAGTAATCTAAATGGATTCTTTTGTAACATTGATAACATGTATGGGCCTTTCTATATAAAAACAGTTTTCTTTGTTTTTAATGTTTTGAGGTGCATTTCTGCAGAAAATTGGTTCTGTTTTAATCATTGGAGAGCTCTTCAATGGCGCTGAGAAATTACTAAGTTCTGATTTAAGTTACAATTTTGACTCTCCACAATCATGACAACAAGGCAGTCATGGTTGAACAAATACCATAACAAATATTTTCTCTTAACCTCAAAAATTACACTGAAATCCTTATTAATTAACCTTTATTCATGCTACGTGAGTGTAATCACTTTTCTTACTAATCTATTTTTAATGTATTGCTTGTTTATAAAAATGTGATGCCGATGATGTAAAATTTCTTCTCTTGTAAATAAAGATTTCTTCATCAACTAAAATGACTGTAATTATAACTTTTGCTATTATCAAGCAGCCTTACCCTGAAGTGAGGCATTTACTGTACTGCTTCTGTAACAATCCTGTATCAACATGACAGGCATTTATGTCTCAAACAATACATATAACAACAATGCTTAAAAATGCTTCCAGTGAAATGGTGCATGTATTACCTGAATGAAGGATGATGCCGCTGTCAGTGTCACTGATCTCTCCGTTGAACTCCATGTGAATTAATTCGACCTCTTGTTTCTCTTCCTCAGAGTATCACATAGACTCTCACCATTTTCTGTGAAATATGATCAAAGTTTCACAATCTATTTCACGAGCAAGATTTTAGAGTTTACATCACTTTAAATTCCATGAAAGTCAGCAACCATATAGTCTGTCTAACATGCAATACATCAAATTTTGGCACGGAAATATCAAAATTTGTTAGAAAATGGATATTATCTATGCTATGAATATCTTAAGGTGGGTACTCATATTATCTAAAATATTTACAAAACTTTCAAACCACAGAAATCCTTTTGTTGTTCAGTTTTCACATCCCTAACACACAAACATTGTGATACCCTGTAAGATAGAAAAGAGTACATTTTTTATGCTGCCTGGGTGTTTTCTTAACTTATAACTAGTTGACTGAACTTGGTTAAATTCAATTTTTAATTAGGGATAACAGGCATGTCAGTGGTATGATGCAGATGATGACCAGTCCAATATCAAAACTAAATCTCAGTCCAAACAGTGTCGGCAGGAGCTTTTCAAGACTGCCCATGACGACACTGTGTGACCTGCTGCGTTGGTGATTCAGGTGTGACCGTATAGTCAGGTGTAGTCATCGTCTGTTAGAGCATGAACACATACACACGCATTGCCTTGTCTGAGGTGTTTCCTGCAGCTGCCTGTTTGTTGGCCTCTGATGTCATATGATCGTCCTTATCACATTCTTTCGGAAAATGAGGATCAAGATGCTTGAGTTCTGCCATATATGTAAGCATGTTCATGAGCGGTCATATATGTTTGAGAGCATGTTATAAACTGTTGATGATTAACTCACAGGAATGCAGCAGCGATTGCACAAAGAGAGGATAGTCCCTTCTCTGTACAGAACTTACCAGCAGCTATTGCTTAAAGAATCAACACAACAATATAAACATAATTAGCAGCAAAATACAAGAGTTGTTTGTTTGGTTGTTGTTGTTGCAGTGCATCAACAATTAAAAACAACCACCCAATCATTACCCCTGACATGACACATCGTCCACACAGCTCATATGACTGTGACTGCAGCTTAACACCTCTAAATCACAGATAAATGGCTGCTGTGTCTACAAAATTAAGGTGAAAATAGCTCCTGTGCAGTACACTAACACAACAACCTGCTGTGTAAAAACTTCACTCTAACATATGTTAGGTTTTCAGGCAAATAAAATCCAAATGCACCATTGAAATCTGTTTTTAATTACTGCAAATAATTCATCATTTAGTATTTCATGCTCACAGTCTGTTTATATGAAAATTAAACAAGACTTCTCTATTTGTTACTATATCAAAATGAGGCATTAGATTAGATTAAATGATGAGATTTAACCTAAAACTGCACTAGTATAAGTAATTAGACTAACATTTAAGTTTAGTATCTTACCCAAAGGTATTAAAGGATCCGAGGTGCCGAGTTTATCTAGTTTTAATAATACATTAGTATAAAGGATAACTTTATATAGGCTTGGGTAATATTGATTTTATTACTGTGGTTAGATGTTCATTCAAGAGAAAAACTATGCTAAACCCCTTTGTTCAGGAAAATACATGTATACAGAGTATTTTCCTGACATACCAATCTTACTAACCACAAGATGAAATACTTGAAATGTTAAGCCCTAATTAGGGCTGTGCAATTTGTTGCAATTTTTGATTGCTGTGATATAAGTCTTTGAAACAGGGGCAGTGTGACGATGTGGATTTAAGACAATTAAAAAAAAATTCCAACTGTGTTCAAACAATGCTTGTGGAGGTGTGGTTGTAACACCCTGCTTTTACATCCTTTAGTCAGATGAAGGTAAAGATGGTTGTTAACTACCTTGAGAGATAGTTGTCTTTTAGATGTGAAAAAAAAGTTAACATAAAAAGTGCGTTGTATCAAACATGAAGAATGGCTAAGGGAGGACACTCTATATTAAAGTTTGCACACTTTTCATCTTTTGTTAATTTATTGCAATTAACAGTCTTATCTCAATATTGAACTAGGAGTGCTCCAAGGGCACAAACCTCTGCTAAGGCATTTATGACATTGTAAGATGAGTTAAAGAAAATCCTGGACCTGCATGTATATTTGGATCACCACCAAATTCTAATAACTTCTTGTGCCATGCCCAACATTTCTTGAAAACTTCACAAAAATCTCTCGAGAACTTTTTCAGTAACCTTGCTCACAGACAGAAAAACAAAGAGACAAACCAACAACAAAAACATAACCGCCTTCCTAGGTGAGGACAACCATTTTATTATGATGCTTTCACACTGTGGATTACCTTGGCTAAATGGGGAGTTTTCCTTGAACATTATTCCATTATTAATTTGCTTACCTAACCATTCATTTCATAAACATGTTACACTGATTTTTCTTTTATTTCTTTGCAATTTCTTCACAGAAAAAGTAAAAAGAGATGTTCATTGTTTATGACAATCTAAATACGAACATTGAGATGAAAATTTGTGTCCATATTCCCTTGCGTCTTGTGTGGGAATGTATGAAGTAATAATGGAAACTAAATATTAACATTAACACCTAACAGCTTGTAAGAAAATATTGAAGGACAACAGTAAAGTTCCAAAAATGACCCAAAGATCTAACTTTGTTAAACAAACAAACATTGCAGAGATATAGGATATTATTTTTATTCAATATCCCATATGCCACTATTTCTAAACCCACATTTACTAAATCGAATAGATGCGTATGCTTGAAATAAAAAAGTATACTCTGTACTCGATTGATCTGTTGTCTTATTGTGTTAAAAAAGATGTGACATCAGGAAAATAAAAATCAACAATCAACAAACCACAATAAAAACTATTATATAATAGATGGTGCTGTATTGATTTTTGCAGTTTTGATATGTACAACAAATATTTAAAAGCAGTAGCTTCCATATATCTGTCAATACCTATGGAAGATGATAACTTATTCCACTTTTTATCAACATGTTCAAGCTATTATCTGCCACTACCAATATTGTGTCAACAACATTGTGCATCCTTTCAGACGGGAATCAAACACCATTTCAAGTTAGGAAATGATAAAAATAGGAAATGATAAAAATAGCAAAAGGAATTAATATATTTTTTCTATTGGAAGAACAGTTCCCTTATCAATGCCTTCGATTCAGTTCTGAATCAAGGAGGTAAAGCTCTCAACCGAGGCAGTCAGCATGGACAACAGCAAAGAAGTCAGAAGTAACGGCAGACGGAGGAAATAAGCTAACTGTTTCAAACCAACTAACTGCTTGGAAAAAAACACTTTACAACAGTGACCAGTATACTGACCAACATAAAGTCAAGAGATTATTTATCTACACAACAAGCAGTTAGCTGTTCTCTATATGCTGGGGTGTCTCATCGTTTGTCTCGGAGGCTAAACCCTCTTAATTCCCTCTTTGGAGTTCAAAATGTTTTTGTCACTTAAATTCTCCCAAAGCTGAGTTTTGAAGGTAAGGGATTTTGACTAAAGAGGTGGTTTTCAAGCTATTGAGGCATGCAGCTTTCACAGATAAATCATTTGGGTTTAAAGATACCAACAATATAGAAAATCAGATGAGGAACAGTCCCTCCACTAAAGGTGTTAAAATTTTCAATTGAGCTACAAATCACACAAACTGAACATCATTCCTCCATAATTTTCATGTTTGTCAGCATCAGAACGAGTCCTGCCATTGACATCCAGTTTGCCAAGGCATGAACAAACAAAATAAAAATATCCAGCAAAACATTAAAACTATAATGCCATGCTAATCCAAACTGAAAACTTAATAGAAGACACAGAATACAGCTCAAATTTAAATTTTGATTCAAGTTACTTACTTAAAGAGAATCATACGAAAGTGTTAAATTCCAATAAGAAGAGGCGCTCCGTACGGAAGCTGTGTAGACTGTGCAGAGGAATGAGAGAGTGGCTGTGACACAAGCGCTGCCTGCTGAAGAGGAGTGGCCACAAACAGAGAGCTGAACACTTGAGTCAGGATCATATAACCCAGCGTCACCGTCTGAGTCTGTAAGTGTGTCAACATCACTGACAAAGACTGAGAAATTACACCCTCGCCTTCTTATCAATCTACCAACAGATAGAGGATACCAACGTGACCGAGATGATCCCTCACTGTATTTGCAGTGAGAAAATAATGAAAAAATACAATATAACTAAGCGGGCACTGAAGTCTAAACAAAGTTTGAGGGGTGAAACACAGAGTCAGTTGTGAATTACCCAGAAAATGACTACATCCATTTAGATTAATTATAATAATGGGAATAAGTAAGCAAAAGACGACATGTTTAGGTTTTGAAGTTTGTTGAGTATGAAAAGGTCATGATTATTTAAGGGTCTCATTTAAAATATTTGGACTTCAGTGCTTTGATTTTTTTTTTGTAAATGTGGAAAACTTTTATTTTTCACTTTGTGGGGAATATTTGAACCACAAAATTAATTACAAAAAGGTTTAAATCTTTTATTCTTCTATCACTCACTCAGTGTTTGGCTTTGTCAGTTATTTCTGTGTCTTTTGCATTAAAGTCCTTGTGAAGATCGACTGGTTTGTGTAAATTGTGCTGCCTGTGGACAAAATGTCACATCTCATTGCTTTGCTAATGTTAATTGAGCTAAGGCTGCGTGGGATTAGCCGGCTGAGAGGTTAAAGTCAGGTAACTAAAGCCGCCACCAGATTTACAAGTCGGTTAAATAAAGTCTTTTATCTGTATGAAACTGTAATGTTGCTGCCTGCTTCTGGTCACTGCTGCTTTCTACTTTGTAGGAGCAACCTAGTTACTAAGATTCCCTCAAACTTGGATGTAAATAAAGGACAGTGAAAGAATGCTATGAAATGAAAAGACTGCATCAGTAGCTGAGAAACAACATGGATTGGCAGCATTTTTGTTAACCTGAGGGTGTTACACTGAGAGATCCAAAGGCTATGGTGCAAACTCACATCAGCAATAACCCCGCTCCACTCCACAAATCAACTTCATATCGCTTACGCCCTTCCACTGTGATCCTGTCTTGAATAAAGTACTCTGTGTCGTGAAACAGGTTGACAAAAAGGTTGACAAACACAATTTCAATTTGACTTTGGCTGGATTTAATTGATCTACCTGGGAACTTCCCAAGCTGATAAATGTTAAAGTGTTTTCAACAAAAAACATCTAAATTTATTCTGACAAACGTTTTTTTGCCATTGACATTAAAAAAAGGCTGCCTTGCACAAGCATCTACTCCTTGTGTTTAAAAGTGAGGCTAGTGTGGAATTGCAAAAAATTCTGTCCACTTGAGGCTGGCTGCAGAAGCACCTGAAGTCGTCCCCCAAATTAAATGTTCATTCTTACAGATGATAAAAAAAAATGCCTTTGCACCCTTCGTAAAAAAATGATTTTGTTTGGAATAGTTCATGCCTTTATGGAAACACACTGAACAAGCAGGGAGTTGTTTCAACAACTTGTCCACTTCAGCTTAAGTACAAGATGTGAACTCGTGTCATGAACATCTTTAATGCCCCCTTAAAAGACCAAAGAAAGTACTTTTGTCGTTCTCCTGTGCCACCATTAAGGCTGTCAGTTTTCCTCAAAATCAAACTCATACGTTTTTTGAACATACACACAAATAACCAAAGTTATTTCGCCCCCATAGTAAGGGACAGACTCTCTTATCTGCCCCTTCGGTACGACCATGCCAAAAAAACACAGTCACACGAGGCTGACGAAGCGCTACTGCACTCAGCAGTCAGTGTAACAGCCCCAAGCCCAACAACTGGCAGAACTGAACCCTCAAGAGCCTGGCAATCATCACCCCTCCAGGAAAATTTTTAAAAAGTAGATTTCAGAGGACCTAAAATGCAGTTTGCTTGCAAACCGAAAAAAATCCATGTTTTCAATTAGGGAATGGAATTGATAAGATTTTATCAATACCAATGCTGTTAACGATCCTGCTAATCGATCCAATCCTTTAACGATTCCCTTATCGATTCCAGCAAATTTTGCATGTTGGCAAATGGTCTGAATTTCAGTGTCAACAATGCCAAACATACATCACAGTATAGATAACTGCTTCTGCAAGTTGCTGGTGTTTCCACTCACTTAAGGTTGTGAAGTAGGTGTAATTAAAATTAAGCTACAATTCTGACGCTTCTGAACCCTGTCAATTGAATGGAATTGATAAGGGGAATTGATTAGCAAGAAGATTAATGATATCGATTCTTTGATGGAGCTGTTAACAATTCTCAACTAGAATTGGTTTTCGATTCCCATCTCTATTTTCAATGCCATGTGGACAGGTCCTCAGACACATGCAACTAAATTCAGGGAATTTTCAGTGTTTTTCTGCAAGTGTGAATTGACTTTCTGTTTCTGCAGCCTGTCACTTTGTCTGGTGTATACCCTCAAGCAACAGTTTCAGGGACAAATAACAGCACTTTACAATTCAGTCCAGTTACTGATGCTGTTGTTTGCTTTTCTAGGTCAAAAACAGACATCGGCATTATGCGTAGTCTGTTTCATTAGCAGTGAAACACTTCACACAGAAGATCTAATTTCTAACTCCAAACACCATGCAGTCATAGCAGAATGTAGAAGTCTAATGATGACTCTCTCACGATCCTCATGACCTCTCGTTTTCTTACAACTGCAACAATTAAGTGTCAGTGTGGCACTTCAAGGATCAGATAACTGCTCAATGCATTCCTGCTGCCATCTCCTGGTAGTTCATCAAAAATAATACAAAATAAGCAACCATGCACATGTGAAATGATTAAAGTGGCTTTTCTTGACTATATCTAGCTTTTTCTGTTTTAAAAGATACCGAAGCCAAGACCCCTTTTTTGACTCCAGTAGGAAAAAGGAGGCTGAAACTTGGGGGTGGGATAGTCCACATGATTTACAGAGTCACAGAGGCAGCACCTGCTCTGCGACTGCATGGCTTACATTCACTCTGAATCCCAATATTCATTTTGGCTTTTCAGGAATGCTGAAGCTCCGGCACTCTGGGAAAAAAAAAAAGTCCCGCAATTCCCAGACACTCAAGACCAGATCTCAGATGACATGGCACCGAAAAAGCAGCAGACAGAGAGACAAAACACAGCAGCAAATGTTTTCTGAAGTAACTCCTACATTTAGGTTTCACAGATGCTGTTAAATTTGGCATTCACATACTTCCAAATCTTTTACCTCTTCTTTTATGCTAAGCTTATTAGGGCTGGGACGATACGCTTTCCTTCCGACTCTATTTTTTAGGTGCTGATTCAAATTCCATTGCGATTCTACAATTTGGCAATCTTTACTTAGCTTTTTTTAACACCAGCGAAAAAGATGAACAATGATGATGCCTACAGACTATATCATGAAAAATACACGTCACATGTGAGTAATATATTTTAACAAGCTATTTATAGTCTCTTCTAAAGCCTGGACTACATTTAAAATTGGCTTATTAACACAGACTAAAGTTAAACATTTAAATTTAGGAAAAAAAAATTGAACAAAAAAATCGATTTAAAAATCTTCAAACTGAAAATCCTGACACTTACGTGAATCGATTTTTTCTCCCACCCCTAAAGCTTATATGATAGTAAGCTGTCAAGTTTGCAACACATTGTACACAGGCAATCACCCGCAGAGCATCACAAAGCACCAAATGTCTTATCAGAACTTATCAAATGAATCACAGTGGCTGATAGATCAAGCAATACGGTCACAAATTAAAATCAAGAAAATCAAATGAAGCGTAACACTTGGGAGTGCACAATATCATCCACATGATACTGTTAATAAAGGATAATAGCTTAAAAAGGTGATTATCAGTATTAGCAGACATGAGCAATTCTGCTGATATTTGGTCATTCATATATAACCCCATCAGCTTTAATACCATCATAGTATGAATGAACCATAATGCTTCACCTTCTTTAGAAAAGGACAACTTTAGTTGAATCCAGACTTTGTACTCTTGAAAAATATACTAGGTGTTGGCAAAAATCCAACACCATGCACCCCTTGTTTTAAATGATATAAAAGTAACACAGTCTGCTTTGTGGAAGCATTATTCTGAAAAAGTAAATGATTAAACACAAATAATTAAAAAAAACGTGCGCTGTCTGTGGGGTAATTAGGTTTTTATATGTTGAAACACACCTTGCTGTTCCTGTATTTCTTTCTTTAAAATAACAATCATTAAAACACAAATGGAGAGATTCAATCCACATATCATTACATTGTAATATGGCACACACCTATCTCCATTTTTTATTATTTCTTTTTAAATAGTACTGTAATTTTTCACCTTTTAATGTTGATGAGTCAAGCCAACTCAGTGTCTGTTTGTCTGACGTTGAAACTTAATTTCTGGTCTTACGGATAATGATTTCATTAAAAAGTCATTTTGGTGGAGGTAGTTTGTGAAGCAGTTAAAACATTTCTTTATTCTGAATGATGACTCTGGAATTTTGTCAGCGGACTACAAATCTCCTTTCTATAAAATTTCTATGTTAATGCCACCATAAGAAAGCAAATACATTACTTCACACACCAATAAATATTTTCTACAGAGGCTGAACACTGACATTTGTTGCAACAGCAGGATTTGTAGCAGGGCTGATAAATGGACTTTTGGTTCAGATACCTGAAGCTGATAAATTGAGTGTGGATGTAATTTGTAACAGGCTGAATGGAGAAGTATTACTTACTTCCATCTCTTATGTGCTAGAAGAGAAAAAAGCTTTTAGTAAAAGGCTACATACTGAACATTTTGAAAACATGGATCAGATATGAGGACAGTGCAGTTGTGCGGATGGTCTGTAATCCCATCTGATTTGAGGAAACAAGAGTTTAAAATTAAATAAACACAATAGTACAAGTATTAGAGCAGATAAGTCCCTGGTCTTCCCATGTATCTCGAGAATGAACCAACTCATCTGCCACACACACACTTCATTCAGTATCCACGACAGTCGTTGGAAGTCATGGTAAGTTTATACAAACCGGTGATCCTCCAGGGACAGAGAGTGAGCTTTATGTGGGCAACACAGCAGCTGGCTAAACAAATTCTTGAAATATTCTTGAGTGCTTTTATAATGTAGGGCTAGACTTCTGCTGCCGCTGTGCAGAGCCATCAGCTGCCAGGGGATCAAACATTTTCTACACGGTTTCTGGCAGTCTGGCTCTTCCAGTGTTTAGTAGATCACTTCGCTGTAAAGCAAGCCTGTGTCATAAATAAGGGCTATAGAGTTACAGTAATATGTTACTAATGCTCAAAGGAAAACAAAGCAAGTCTTACATGCAAGCTGGGTCCCCTGTGAGCTTGCAGTCAGGCGGCTTTGCCTGAAGGCTTTAATTTAGTCAACTGAGGTTGTGAGCAAAAAAGCATTGTTTGATGTGGACCCTGAATTAGAAGTGTGTGCAACACCACACCTACCTCCGAGTTTCTCTTCGCATTCTTTTGGAGGAGTGGCCGACCGCCCCAACACCATCCCTCACCACTCCAAAAGAAAACTGAAATACTTGGTTCAGTCTTTTGAACTTTGATCATTTCCTTTAGTTGCCTAAACAGAAATACATTAACACTTCACTATCCTGGACAATATTAAACCAGGTTTCATCTGTGACATGATCATAGAGGCTAACACATCCTTTATGGATTGTCTCAGATGTTTCATCAGATTATAAATCTTGGTTGAGACTTTAACTTGAAGATAATACAAGTTTTCTTTTCTTAAACTATATTTTAGGATGGTTTATCTTAGATGTGTTTCTCGGAAACAAATACAATGCAGAGAGCTTTTGTTCACCAGTGAAATTTTGACATTTTCTTGACATGTGGGTAAAGTATGCACAGAGAAACCATTGGCCAATAGTTAGTGCGCATCATTTACTTCATTTTATATTCCTTTTCATCAAATCAACTTTAAAAAAAAAACAAGTTTCTTAACTGAACTTTTGGGGGTTTAATTTCCTTCCTGCCACACAGACAAACACAGAATACAATACATTTTCATCTCCTCCGAACATATCACACACTCGACTGAGGCTGGACGACATGGACCAAACTCCAGATCTCTTACTTTTAAGTGGAGTGGAGATATATGACGTGAATCTCAATATGGTTTATTCAGCAAATGCTGACATGTATAAAACTGACAGACAAATACATTTTTCTGGAAAAATATTTTAGTATTATAATTTTCTACTCAGGCGAAACATTTCAAATATTTCATTTTGTGGTCCAAAAGCATATTACTCTGAATCTTTTACTGAGCTTTAGCCCTACCCTTTTTTCAGATCAACATATGCAAACCTGTTAATATAAATAATACTGGTTTACCCTAAATCTCACCAAAATATTATACGGTGTCCTTCAAATTCAACACTCTTGCCAAAAAGTGAAAAGCCTGAATGCATTCACACCATTTCACTGAAAGGCATTCACAGCCCATCTTTCATTAGTGATTTAAATGAGGTCATAATTTTAAAGTTGTAATCTACTGTATTCAACTTCAGGTTTAATGCAGCTTTGTAGCCAAAATGTGAGTTGATATATGTTGCTATTCAGCAAGCTTTAACTCTCCACTTGAATTTAAATAAAGTTTTGTGTTTGAATAAAGTTTGGCTGCAGGGCAGGTTTTGTAATTACTGTCCTGCTGGCAGGTCACTGAGGTTTCCGGGGTTAAGCTGCTTCTGTCCCTTTGCCCTCAGGGTCAGCAGCCAGGAATGTGTAGACAGCAGAAAGATTTCAATGCACAGAAATCACAAACTGACCAAGGGACAACTGCACAAAAGAAATATGTCATCTGCCTGTCATACCTGGGCAATCATATTATTCAAGTTAAAGGGAGTAACAATCAACAAGTATGACTTCATTATTTTTAACAGAAAAGTATTCTTGTTATTGCTGTGCATGTCTGCTAAAAGAGGACGCTGCAAGCTCATAACTTCTTGTATCAGTGTGAGCTTTATGATGCAGCTCTAAACTTTGGTTCTCCTTTACAAGCAAGAAAAACATTAATAAAAGATGGAGGCTTTGTATGAACCAGGATCGCAGTTACATGAGAAAAAGACTAAAAGATAGAGAACAGTCTGACTGAAGTATGACAAGACTTTCTCCTTTAGGGGACAATTTACAGGCAAACATCCATGTCAGTTTGAATGATTTAAAAATCCTGCAATCTGCATAAGATCACTGATTTAAAATTATTGATTTTGCTTTACTGGTGCATTCTGGGCAATCTGATGGGTTGGGCATCAGTACCACTTTGCAGACAATAAGGCAGGATATTTCAAAAGCAATACCTCTATACCCTCTGGTTTGATCTTTCATAAATCCAAGGACTTACAGGAATTTGAGGCAAACGACATTTTCTATACATTATATTATATTATATGAATGAATGAATGAATGAATGCTTTATTCGGTTTAAAAACAAAACAATAAAATCCTTGTTTATACAAAAAAAGAAAACAGACAGCAACTGAAAAAGGGATAGGCTTCTACACTGGCCAAATCAGTCTTGTATCAAACAGTTAAAACGTCCATAAGGGACCTTTTGGTAATAATAATGTTCCAAAAAAAGATCAACATGAAGGAAATGTAATAAGTGGTCCCCCACAATTATGGCACTGTAAGTACAGGCTACACCTGTAATTAACGTCAGTGCTCGACAGATGTATGATCTCAACATGAGTTACACTCTCCAGTTAAATGTCCTGACAGGTTCTGGGGGTCACAGAGCTCGGGTTAAGCAGGCAAGAAGAACTTTTGACATTGATTTGATCTGACTGTGTTGTATTATCCCGCTTAGCAGAGCTGCTGCTGGGCCGCGGCTCTGCAACTTTCTCTAACTTTACAGACTCCTCACAACATCTTTGCCACAGAATGGTTTCCAGAGACAATGACCCGGTCTTTTGCCAAACAATCGATAACTCCAGCAGCATATACACCGGCTTAGTGTGAACATACATAATACAGAGTCTAACAAAGCTTGATTTTTGATGCTTTGAGCTTTTACCTTTGTAGCCAGTTAGCTAGCTAGCATCGTGCTTCATCTGCATCCATACAATCCACCCTCCGCAGCCTCCCAGATTTCAGCAGAGTCCGTCCTAATTTCGGATGACTCTGATAACTCCCGGAAACAGAAACAGGTCCTAAGGTCACGTTCCCGCGGCGCAACCGGGTGGACAATTACAACATGAACCTTAAAATAAGGTACAGCTCCCCACAGGTATACTGTTGGTCAGCTTCTTTCTACAGTCCAGTAAAGTAAAGCAATGCAGTCAGTGAGGCTTTCACGGGCCGTCGAAAAAAATCAGGAAACTATCAAACATCAAGCACTCACCATGGTAACCACGTTTCCGACTTTTACGCGTTGTCGAGGTATCTGAACAAATACGTTGTGGCAGTCAAATTTGATAACAGTACTTTGTTATTGTTATTGTGACAATACATTTCAACCTAGTTTCTGAACAACTAATTAATATAAGCTCTCATCCTTCTCACGTTTCTATGCTTTGTCTCTCAAGCCTACGGGGTATCAATAAATTGCCAGTTAAACACAACAGCAAACAAGTATTTCAATAATTCCACACTTTTTTTCTTAAATTGATTTTAGAAAATCAAGTGATGAATATAAATACGTTTATCTTAAAATGAATCATTTTAGAACTCTAAATAACGACTTTCTGAAGTGTCTGTGAAAGCTGCGCAGATCATCCACTTTTCCACTGCTGCGTGGGCGGTTTACGGGCAAGGAACTCCTACTGAAGGTTCTTTAACTGTTTAAATAACTGAGCCAGTACTTTAGTCACTGTCATGGACAGAATTGTGTTTCATCGTTTGTTACAACAATACGGTATCTTGCATTTTCTGGAATTGCCCCATATGAAGTTGCATTCATAATTGTAGCCACTGAGCGGCAGTAGTGCGCCACCACTATTTTCAACCCTTTTGTCTAGGGATGGGCAACTTTGGGGGCCATGAGGGCCACATCATTGTTAGTCTCACTGACAGAGGGCCAGATTATTACAGATTGATTCAGGCACTAAATAAGAAAAAAAAATACATGCAATCTAACAAAACATAAATATTGTTGTCACTGAGCTGAAATCTCATATTAGTTTTGTTGTTATTTTCTTTTTTTTAATATATAAATCGGTCTTCTTTGTCACCATTCACGACCATAAGTGGGCTTATTAAATTCTAAACCAATTTTAACATAACAAGCACCGGCTATTTAATTAATGAAAGGGCTTATGTAAGAATAACTATGTTTCTTTGGATTTCCTGAAAATGTGTAATTTTAAAGATGCACGCTTTTGACTGAAGAACTCTTCTGTCCTGTGGCCACACAGCTGAATATTTCCTCTTCATAATGGCATGGGGAGGGCACTAAATAACAGGACAATCATGTCACTCTAAGCAATGCCACAGCTATGCCATACTATGTGGGCTGTTTTCAATTTGCACAATAACAAATTTAATCCAGTAATGGCTCAATACAGTAATGGCTTCTCCAGACTGTATGTTTCCACTCTTTTCACAAATGTTCAATAGGATATAGATCGGGGACATAAAAGGCCACTTCAGAATAGTCCAGTGTTTTGTTCTGAGTGGGTGTTTTTAGCTGTGTGTTGAGGGTCATTATCTTGTTGGAGGGCCCATGAGCTGAGGCTGAGACCAAGCTTTCTGACACTGGGAAGCACATTTCATTCCAGAATGCCTTGACAGTCTTGATATTTCATTATACCCTGCACAGATTCAAAACATTCTGTGCCAGATGCAGCAAAGCAGCCCCAGAACATAAATAAACCTCCTCCATGCTTCACAGTAGGTACAGTGTTTTTTTCCGTGTATGCTTCCTTTTTGCGGCTGTGAACATAGAGTTGATGTGACTTGCCAAAAAGCTCCAGTTTTGTCTCATCTGTCCAAAGGACATTCTCCCAGAAGCTTTTTGGCTTGCCAATATGCATTTAGGCAAATTCCAGTCTCACTTTATGATTTGCTTTCAACAGTGATGTCCTCTATCAAGTCCATTTTGACTCAAATTATGAGCCAAGCTGATTCTGATGTACATTGACCTTGGAGTTCACCCCTAATCTCTTTGGTAGTTGTTCTGGGCTCTTTGGTTACCATTTGTGTTATCCATCTCCTCAATTTGTCATCCATTTTCCTCCGACAGCCACATCCAGGGAGCTTGGCTACAGTCCCATGAACCTTCAACTTCTGAATAATATGTGCAACTGTAGTCTCAGGAACATCAAGCTGCTTGGAAATGGTCTCATGGCATTTACCGTGAATATGCTTGAGATTAGAAGGAAATTTTCTTTCTCAAGCAACAATTTCAAAGCAAGAACCGCCATATTTGGTACATGCATGGTAGCCACTCCGAAACAAAATTTTCTTTCTAATCTCCAAGTCTCTCCTGAGCTTTCTGTGGTCCATGTTCAGTGTTGTACACACCATGATACCAAATAGCACAGTGACTACTTTTCAGCCTTTAAATATACATAATGACCAATTTCAAGTTTGAAGACATCCGTGATTCCAATCACAGGACACACCTTAGTTTAACATGCCCCTTTGGTCAAATAATGTTCAATCTTTTGTAGGGGTACCACCATTTTTGTCCTGGCTAGTTTCATTTTTTTGTTTCTTAAAATAATTCTGTTAAACCACAATTCAAAACCAATGTCTGATTTTCATTAGTTATTTTTCAGTATTTTTTTTATTTATCATTTCTTTTGTCAGTTTCAAGTTACTTCAGTGACCATGTAGGTTTTTCTTTCTTTAACAGATGGGTACCAACAATTTTTACCATTTTTTGTGTAGATGCTGCTATGCAGCTCCTTTAAGCACTGGTCCACCAACTTCTGTAAACCTTGCACTGTCTGCAGTTTCAATTATTTTATTTCATAAATTTTAATTCCAATCTGTTTATCACACTTTATTTTAGTCTCTATTATAATTTATCTCCCTATTGCAAAGTTTGAAGTGTTGTACATAAGCCTGCTGTTTGAAGTCCTGGTTTCTTTGAGTGAAAGAAAGTACCTTTGTACATAGATCTCACTTAAATACATATTTTACCTTGCCTTTTGCCTGCTGATTTTGATACTTCTGCCTGATCTAATTGCCATTCTGTGTACTGAACTTCAGACTATATTAGAAGACTTTGTGAGATTTTGGCTTTTGGGTCTTCATGCATTTCAGTATAATGACAGCTTTATAAAAGGCTTTCACATAAACAACAAATCATGTCTACTTTTTTAGATATCAAAACATTAACCAGTTAGTCAAAATATTTTAAAAAATGTTGCTGTTGTTAATGATTTAATTAATTTGACATCTGTACAGTGCTGTAGGGGCAAATCAGACTGAAACAAACTTCAGATTGTCATCTTCATGCTTACAGTCCTCGAGATTTAACATTAACCGGCAGGTTGCATCTCATGAGAAGACCCACACGTGGCCCCAGGGCTGCCAGTTGCCCATTTAAACTAAAGCATGTAAACTTTTCCTCTAATGTGTTGTACTTCCTTCAGGAGAGAGAAGGTTTAGTGATAAAGATACCCTTTGAATTTATAGAAAAAGAAGACAAACAAATGTACTTAAAACAACTCAGTGAAGATAATATTGGCTACCTCTCTCTTCTTGTAATGGACTCATTTATCACATTAAAATATGTATATTTTCCTCTAATATATTTATAATGAGGGTTAAAAGACTTTATAACCCCACGTCTCACGTCTTCTCCCGCTTATCCGTGGTCGGGTCGCGGGGGCAGCAGCCTAAGCAGAGAAGCCCAGACTTCCCTCTCCCCAGCCACCTCGTCCAGCTCTTCCCGGGGGATCCCGAGGCGTTCCCAAGCCAGCCGAGAGACATAGCCTCTTTATAACCACAAATGTATTTTTTAATTAATGTCTAAAATTTGACAGATATGAGCTTGCAATTGAAATGAATTATATAAGCACTTTTTAACCTTTTCTTATGTATAGCTGGTTGATATGATTTCTTACAGCAGTGGTCACCAATCTTTTTCAAGATCTCCTGTAATGCTATAAAGGAAAACTAGATCTACCCTCCAAATCCACTGAGACCACTACAAACAGTAATAATTATTGTTTAACTTCTCCCACATTAAACCAGTAGGCACAATCTTCAGTCCATCTGGGTTATAAAGGAAAACATGTAAAACATAATCAACAGATTTGAAGTCATATTTACATTTAACAGCTTAGTCTAATACAAGAAAAACTCATGACTCTTGAAAAACTGAACCCTGGAATCATTTAAGAAAAAAAAAACTAAATTCAAACAATTAAAATACTCTTCTTTTACTAAAATCAATGAGATGAAGAGTAATCAGTTAGACCAAATCAAACTTGAAAAGCAGCTTGATTCACCAAATCCATTTATGCCATAGTTAATTTGATGTGTCAGATAAAGAGCAAATGCAAGTCTAGTCAAAAGGGTCCACTAAAACTGTGACAGAGCTACCTGATCTTCAGGTTGGTAACCCCTGGCTCAAAGCAATAAGACAAGACCAATGAGAAAATTAAAGTCAAATGTAGACATCAAGGCATCTCACTTACTTTCACTATCCTCTTTCAAAGCTCAAACTTTTCACTGTTTTTCTTTTAAATAATTTCTCCTGTACTCTTTTTGCAGGTCTTGTATGATGTTATAATTTTCCTTGGCTGAAAAGTCTTCTGTTTGAAAAATAACACAAGAAAACAACATCCATGACGTGTTGATTTGCTCATGCAATCGGTCAACATGAAAATATCTAATGCAAATTTCAATCCAGAGAGGCTGTTCTGTTTGAGCGGAAATGTTTTGATGACGGTTCAGAATGACTCTGTGAATGTATCACAGTCCCTGTTGATTTAAGCTGACTTTTTTAAAGAACAAGGAAACCACAGTCTATCACCTGATCTGAAAGTTGCAGTGTTGGCGCGATCTTTGTGTATGCTCAGCCTCTTGATAGAAAACTGAAAAATTCACAGTATCAACAACTGTGGCCTCCCAATGGTGTGCAAGTCTAGGTGTACTGGACTCAAGTATTTGAAAATCGAAATACACAAGTGTTTAATCTCTTTATCATTTACTTGTGAACATCAATATCCTTATACAAGTTAAAATTCTGTAATTAAACACAATTTTCAATAGTTTTGCAGTTATTAGAGTTGGAGCAGGTGGTGGATATTATTATGTTTCCCATTTATTTATTCATTTATGTTTAATTTGTGATCTGTCAGGATTAAATATGTGTTGCTGCATTTGTACAAATTAACAAAATTTATTATTTATTTATTAAGTATTTGTGAAACAAATACTTCAATTCAGTGGATGATCAGATTGTATTAGGCATTAGTACATATAAAAACATGAACGAACTGTTAAGGTACTGTAACATGACTTATTGGACTATTTTCTATTTTTCATGGATACAACTATGGTATCTGAGAGTTAAGTATTATGTTAGATATGATTGCCTTGAGCAAAATTACTTTAAAGCCACTAGTCTATGTGAAATCTGGGTACTAATTTTTCACTAAATTCAGAATAACTTTGCTGTAAGTAGGGACACTTTGAATAAAGTCTTCAGTCTGTGATGTGGTAGTGCTCTGTCTGTGTGCCCCTGTGTTGTTGCTCCTACATAGGCTGCTGTAGTGACAATAACCCCAGCAGTATCATCAATTACTTTCTTTATCTAAATCAAACTGAGTTTTCAAGATTATCAGAACATGAAAAAAGATATAAAGATCCTTAGGTGCAGGCTATTAATTACATGTGAGCCCTCTGAGCATTTCACCCACACACAAAAAAAATAAAAGTGTTAGTGGGAAATGGAGATGTTAATAAGACAGAGAAAATGCGTAAGGGACACAACAATTCACACAAAATAGAAATTATTTATTATTTTTTGTTTTCACTTGACAACCTTGCAAGTGTTAATACTCTATTAAGTAGCTTCCATGCTGTCTTAAAACTAACTCATCAACAACAAAAAATTGCAACTTTCTAAACAAAGTGATACGGAAATGTAGAATAACAGATGCAATTCTAAAATCTGACTTACGTTGAGAAACATTTAATCCACAATAGTATGAATGCTAACTTATCTCAAGTTTGCTTATCTTTGGATAATGTTTGCTATCTTTAGCCATGGACCAGGAAGCACATGTGGATTACTGGTAAAAAGTTCAAAAGTACCTACAGTAGAGTATTTAGTGAGGACAATATGTATGCAATATACAGTATATCCCAATACAGAAGCCACAATGGTGTACATAGTGTGATATGCGTAACCTGCTGACACTGACCAGTCCTTTGACAGAATTCCTAACAACTTTCCTTTTTTTGTGAAAACATCCAGGACATGACTGAAAGGTTCCCACAATTAAAGACCGTTAACATTTCAGGCACTCAGAAATCTTAGAATTATCTTAAGATTCTGAAGGTGCATTGAATCATGTTGTTTAGCTTCTGCAACACGTGTGATGTTTGCTTGCAACTGCTGCCACATTGCATTTTGAACCATATTGATTTTGTAACTGTATCAATACATGTATTGATGTGGAGTTAGTAATATATATTGATATGTTGAGCATGGGACTAATGTATAAAGAGCATTCTAAAGTGTTATAATAGCAAGTATAAAAGTATGATATATACTACTATCAGCGAGTACATGTGCTAAATTGTTTTGTTTGCCATGAGTATCCTTCATCCCATATGTACCCTACAATGAGTATTATGCCCCTATACCATAAGCTTGATTTAACGTACTAATAGCAATGAGTACGCTTGTGATGCCTTCAGATTGGTCCGTGCTTAATCATGTTGCATTTATGGCTTAATGAGTCAAAATTTTCTTAGGGATCAAGTTTAGGTTTATAACTTCAAGTTTAATCGTTTTTTTATTTGAAGGCAGCATTAATCTGATTTGTGATCCAGAATGTAGCATTAGCTTATTCAGTTAGTAACCTAACTAAATGTTCTGTTAACAAGGGGTGCTGGTTTGTCGGAGTGGTTGGCAACCGGACACCCCTTGTACATGCTTCTGCCAGTCCAGGTTGGTCCCGCCTGTGACCAGTTTGCGGGGTGTCTTCCCCTGCTCTCTCACCCCCTTTCACGGGCCTGTCCACTGTCTCTCTCCATCAATAGAGGCACAAGATGCCCCAAAAAATACATTAAAAATTTTATTAAAAAAAAAAAAAGTTCTGTTAACAAAAATAAGTACACATAAATGATTTGTAAGAAATAAGTAAGTAAGTTTACTTTTTTATTAACAGCAAGTGTGCTTGAGTTTGGTACACAGGCTTTGATATGAAGTGTGTCACTGTAACAGGTATCTAATCTGATATTATGTGTTCTTATAACTACTGTTAGTAATGATACGCTGAGCTGATCAGAATACTAAAATGTAACATCAGCACTAGCTGTAGCCTTCTGCTGAAATGTGCATAACTGATTGTAATGCATATGCTCAGCTGAATTAATTTATTTAAATGTGAACTCTCAGAAATGATTATGCTTGGTCCAATTAACATTTTAATACACATGAGCATTAAAATTCTGTATACTTCTTTATAAACTAGAAAACCATTGCATTTTCCTAACAAACAGCAAGTCCAAATTTATGGACAAGATTAATAAAAAACTTTGGAGCAACAATTTCTTCCTTTTTGATTCTCATTTAAAGATGTTTTATTTGCATTTCAAAGTAGATGTGACTGTGAATGTGAATTGCTCTCATTTTTGAAGTTAAAGTTGAGGTTAAGTTCATGTATTTTGGACAGTGACTAGGTCTGAAAACTCTGTAGTGAGCAACCACAGCAGAAAAAGCTGCCACAGCAACCAGGAGCTCAGTTTCACTGTTCACCCTAAACTGACTGATAACTCTGCAGTGGAAACATCTGATAAAACCCAGTACCAAGTCTCATTTTTCAGTTTGTGTGTAACGGACTGCACCAGGAGCCAATGTCCAGTCATACTGTTATCACTGTAGCTAGTTATCACTGAAAGAAAAATAGGGCAGAGTCATTAAAAAAAATGGAAGTATAGTAAATTACTAGAGTGATTTATTTAAACATTTTGTTTCTAATGACACTCAAGCTTTTAAAATTTTGAAGAGTTTTTTATTTGTACTTTTTTTTTTGACTAACCTGTCTTTTGACAACATTGTCACATCAATACTAAAGAAAATGTGTGAAACAGCAGGTCTCTTGACAGTTTACTCCTGAAATAAATTCTGTAAATGTTTCATGTATGAACATTTATTTCCATAATATCTAACAATTTCTGTTAAAATGGAAATTTTTACTTTGATGAGAAGCTTTTTAAAAATATTGTTTGTACGGCATGTGTGGTGGCATCGCTTGACGTGTCTGCAAGAAGACGACTCAGACTGTCTTTGCACCGAATCTCAAACCTCAAAGCCACCAGCAGCAGCAGGCATCACATTTTACACAAGTATTATTTTGATTGTTGTTTTCTGTGACAAGGACATAGAAAAAGAAATGTTTGATTGTATGAAATAATGCATAAGAATGTTAAACTCCACTAACAATCATATTCAACTAAAAAATAAGCCCAAATGTGATGAATACAAAATGATTTTAAAGGTAAATTAAGTGGGTCACATACAAAAAAAATACAAGGAAGCCTGAGCAATAATAATATGCCTCACATTTAGTGTGTTAAAGATGAAACATTAATCCACAATATCCTAACTGAATAGGCTTTAATACACAGCCATATCTTTCAATTAACCTGATCACTATAAAGAATTTGGGAGGAGCAAATCAGAATTGATGAGGACCTGGTTGGTCTTGGCTACTTTGGATTGTCCTCTAGTCGGGATGAGGAAGATGTTCTGTGTAGCAGAGAGGGCAGACATTGATGTTGATGTTGAAGGTTCAGACACAAAACATGAACAAACTGCACAAATCTACCAAATTCTGTCTTAATTGGACCATGAGGCAGAGCAGATACAGGAGAACATTAACATGATTCGTGTTGCTATTTGCTGCTATGTTCCACTTGTCTATACCCATCAGTCCAGTTAGCACATGTTAGATGTTCTAATCGGAGATATGTTTTATGAAATTTTTTCAGAAAAAGGGAACTTTAGCTATGGCCCAAGGACCAGCCCCATATATATATATATATATATATATATATATATATACATATATATATATATATATATATATATATATATATATATATATATATATATATATATATATATATATATATATATATATATATATATATATACAGTATATATATATATATATGTGTGTGTGTGTGTGTGTGTGTGTGTATGTATGTATATGAATTTGTATATATGTTTATATATATATATATATATATATATATATATATATATATATATATATATATATATATATAGATAGATAGATAGATAGATAGATAGATGGATAGATAGATAGAGAGACAGACAGACAGACAGACAGATAGATAGATAGACAGACAGACAGACAGACAGACAGACAGACAGACAGACAGACAGATAGATAGATAGATAGATAGATAGATAGATAGATAGATAGATAGATAGATAGATAGATAGATATTGTATGAAGTTCATATCAGTTATAAATAAAGTTTGACTCAACTGTAATAAAGCAATAGGCCTGAATGAAAATAATAAGTTTTGAGACGACTCATGGTTTATGCATAATATTGGTTTTACAGGTTATATTTCTGGGCAATCAATCAGAATTATTTTTAGATACAATTCTGGTTTTCCAAAGTCATAAAAAACTCAAGGATAACTAAAAAAAAAAAAAAATCCTGCTCTATGTTGTGTTAGACTCTTTAGGCCAGGTTTTTTCCTGTGTGGTTCAGGTTTGTTACCTGGCAGATGGACTTTGCAAAGTATTTTCACTAGTCTGAGCAACAGTGTAAAGAAAGTGTTTGAGATGCTCATAAACTTTTAAAAGGTGTTTGGATGCTCATTCAAGCAATAACTTTTATTGCAGTCCAAACAGACAATGTTGTAAGTTGGTGCTACTGCACTACAGAATGTGAGCCACTTAGTGAAGCAAACTCAAAACAGCGAAAGTGGAACGTGAAGCAAAAATATCATTACTTTTGAGAAGTTCATAGTTTTGTTATTTGTCCTTCATTTAGTAAGGAACTGTGTAAAGGTCTTTTCTGGAAGCCACAGCCTTCGTTCTTTGGCTGTCACAAAATCTACTTTTTCTCTCTGTCCCTCGAGTCTGTCTTGAAATGGGTAAAGAACATTTCAGATATTCTGCTCCTGCAATCTGGAATCTGCTACAAGAAAAAACTGTGTCTTGGAGAGCTGGTCTCTTAAAATAGTTTAAGTGCAGGTTAAAGGCATTGGAGGAAGAAGCAGGCTTTAGATGCTTTAACTATTAAACTTGACTGATAAACTTGCTGCTCTGTGAGTCTGACTTGACTCCTGCATATTTATGTATTTGTGTCTGAAATTGTTTTATGTCTGTAACTTTGTAAATGTGCTACTGCCTATCTTGGCCAGGACACTCCTGTAAACAAGATTTAATCTCAATGAGGCTATTCTGGTTAAATAAAGTTCAGTTATACAACTGCTACTGAAGATGTTAGCATTGATGTTATACTCTGCAGCAGCCACTTCCTGCTGTTGTTGCGCTATCTCCACCTCTTCCTGCTCAAAAGGATGCTGATTGGGCTGTGCTTCTTTTGGCCGAGCATAGTCATTGCAGTTTCTTATAAATAGTTTTTTCTTTAATCTCAGTCATGTATTTTTTCACATACTTTGACATGTTTCGTTAGAGAGGCTAGAGAGGCAAACAGACAGTGGAAGGCGTGATATTCTTGTCAAAATAATTGACAGGAGGGTAACGCCTTCGTAACACCAGCTTCACTAGCAAGGACCACACCACAAATGTATACGTTTGAAGGTTTACTGAAGGTTTAGGAATATGAGGAATGACAGTGATGAACATGTGACATGAGATTTGTTGAGAGATGAGCCGTTAGGAAGGACGTCATAAGCCAGGCAGAGGGAGACCCAGTGTGGGGGTACCGTCTCATTGTGTTCTGCCCGAGCTGATCTTGACCCCCAAAAGAGTTGAGTTGAAGAGTTACAGACAAACTGAGCGATGAAGCGTGGCTGAATATAAGTAGGCTTGTCAGCTGATTGTAGGTGTGGTTTGTGGCGTGGTCCAGCTCCCGAACCTAAGTTAATACATTAACTTCATTAATATGACACGTCACACCTTCCACTAAGTGACACTTCTGATGTGTGTTTTCCGTCAAAAACACAAGATGAAATGACAGAGATTAAAAAGAAAGCTAGAAAAGCACTCCGAGAGTGTAGAACTCTGCTAAGCAGCACAGTTCCCTATCTAAAGAATCCTTTGAACAATTCCTGGATCCAGACGGTGATCTGGATCAACACCAAAATTGAATCATTTCTTCCTTTTTCCAGGCTGAATATTTCCTGAAAATGTCATCAAAATTCATCCATAACTTTTTGAGTTATTTTGTTCACAGACAGACAAACAAACAAACTCTCCCGAAAACATAACCTCCTTGGTGGAGGTATATGGAACTGTGTAATTATAGACACTTAATTAGGCTGGACCAGCTGCTGCACAAGGTTGACAAATTCAGTGTTTGTTTGAATATGGTGGTCTAAGAGTGCATAGCAGCTGTCACAAAAACTTTCTCCAATGTATCAACATTTGTCCATCTTCACTTTTATTATTTCCTTATTTTCATTTCCCCTTTAATTAATTTTGTTGTTGACATGTTCAAGTGAGAGTTCAGCAACTACATGCGCTGCGGATTATGTAAAAGTGATCTAAATAGTTCATAGTCATGTTTAATAATCATAATTTCAATATCAATTACAATGATTGCATCATGCCTTTAAAAAAATAATAATCAAATTACCCTATCAGAGAAGCAAAAGGTTATTATCAGCTTTTTCAGAAAGGATATTTTTTACTTATATGAATTTGGCATAATCTGCAATTTTTTACCTCTTCTTTTCTCTCAAGCTTATTGTAAAGATTGAAAACCACCCACATGCCTTTTTAATCAGGAAAACTCATTTTGATTGTGAAAATTAAGAGGTTAGGTGCATGTACATGTTATCAAAATATATTGCCGTTGGATTGAAAAAAAAAAGAATATATCCATCAATTCAAATCAAAATTTTGTAAAAGCTATGTCTAATTCATAAACCAAGAATAGACCACCACAAAAAGAGCTGCTGATAAAGTTGTGGAAAAGGATAAACCTAGTGTATTTTATAATAAAGATAGAGTCTTTGTAAATATATCATTGAGATCAGAAAGATTTTTTTTGCCACCCCAACACATTTATCTGCTCCACAAAAATGTATTCCTAAATTAACTTTCTGAATCCCTGTTGACCATCGAAGCAGAAATGTGCATTGTTAAAAAATAGAAAAGATGTTTCGAGGCACTCAAATGCTGATCGGTAACCTACAGTTTACACTTAACATAAAAAAACAGCTTTTTATCTGCGATGGAGTGGAAACACATTTTGAAAATAGGTGAGCAGTCTTTCTCTGAAATGAATGTCTGGAAACCCCTGACCCTTTTTACCCAGAGCTTGGCACTCTGTTGAGCTTTTTTTCTCATGAAACCACCCGACCTCACAGTCAGAAGTGAAACAAGTGGGCATACGTGAACATTTGAACTTTCAAATATTCAGTGTGAAAGACTGAGAATAAAAGTCTCAGACTATGGGTAAAGTGTGGGTCAAAGAGAAGTCACACTGCCCTGTATCAGAGTAGACAGTAGTTCTGTTAGATGTCTCGATGTTGGTTGTGCTCTCTTGCGTCAGATAGATCTTCCTTTTCTTTCTTCAGGTACATCTGTCTCTTGAAATACTGTCTTACTTGTCTGGTGTCATTGTGTGGATTATTTTTGTTGTATTCCTGTCTTCATTATAGAACCACAATTCAAAATCTGTTGATATTAATATTAGCTTGATCTACATAATTTCACTCCCAAATCGGTTTTAATTATTTGGAAGAATATGTAATTTTGGGGGGATACTCCTCTGCATTGCTAAGAAGATAAATAGTATTGATAAAACCATATATCTTTGGAACAGCTTAAATCTATAGATTTTTTTTATTGTGGTTCCTCTAAATTTTAAAAAACATCAAAATACTGTTAAGACAAATATTCTTTTGCAGATATGGTACAAACAGTAAAAAGCCTTTGTCTGACTACTCAGTACATTTCTGTGTGCAGTAAAAGAGGGGACTTCTTAATATAACACTTACAAAACAAACTACTGTCTCCATATTACACTCATTCCAAGCAAACCATCTAAAACTGGAAAGGCTAAGCTTATGCCATTTTTGCTCATTTATTTAAAAAGATAAGTATTTATCAAACATTAACTTCTGGCATTAAAACACGTATGCTAATCCCTTGATCACTTGATACTTAATTTTACAAGTCTAGTACTGTTCTAAATAAAGCTGCACAAACAACACTTGAATATATGGAAACAATTGTTTTCAGTGAGGCCCTTTATAATATTTTATTATATATTATATATAATAATTATTTATATTATTTATACGTAATTATTAGATATAATAAAAAAGATGAAAAAACTAACAATGTTAATGCATCAAATAAGATCACATATTCTAAAATGATTTATACAACTCTGAATGTGATACTTTATTTTTTTTTTGAAAACATTGGGACATTCCCATTTATGTTTTGTATAACAGTTTTATGCACAATACAAAGTATTTACAGCATATACATTACTTAAAAGCTGTCTAATTCAAAATGAGGAAGAGGTAATTACAAATCAAAAACAACAATAAAAAACTAAAAGAAATCTAAACAGCTTTGCATGAGAAGATTTTTGTCTTTACATGCAAATTTACTTTATATTTTGCCATGTGAGACACATAAAAAATGTAATTATCAAGATGAGCAAATAACGGAGGAACAAAGATCTGACAAGAAAACAGCCCAACAAAACTTTCTGTTATTCAAAGCAATGCATTTGTGAAAACTAAAACTATTATCTAGAAAGCAACATTAATTATGTTTATGATGTTTAAATGCTTTATTGCTGTATATGTTTAACATTGTTAAATACTTGACTTGTCTATTTGTCTATGGATCTTCTTTTATTGTTAACTTGTAAACAGTCATATATGCTTTATTGTTAATTTCTAAATTGATCCATTATGAGTTTTATTATTGAAATTACACATTTTTCTAAATGCTTGACTCAAATTGATAAATACACTATGGGATTAACTGTAAACAAGTTATCAGGCTGTTGTTATTTAGCCATCTAAGTTATAAATATTGTGTTATTAATTATTACTTAGGTATACATTAATGCTTTTTTAATGCTTAAGATTGACTGTTATTATCAAGCATCACAAAAAACAAAACTGACCATTGTAGCATTTCTTAATTATTTACTTTTCATTTAAGGGAGCAGCATTGAGCTTATTTGGAAAGCTTTTACTTAAGTCATCATTAATAAATCACATTTACACTTACATTAAAAACTGACTGATGTTTCTTTTAACCTTTCCTTTACAGTAACCTCCCCTGAATGCTTAACAATTCTTCACTTATGTATCAATGAATTATTTCCTCTGTCAGTAAATGTAGGAATTGATTTATTTATAGTTGACTAGTTAAGTATGCTGCAATGCTTAACCAAGGTTTTCCTTTAAGAAATAAGGTATCTCTAATATGAATGGATGGTAAGTCATATTAAATTCCTTACAGGTCAGTTAAACATTTACTGGTGCTTGACCAATGTGTAATACTTTGTGATTTATATAAATTGTCACAGTTTTACTGAAATATTTTCAGAGTGAAAGATGATTTTGTCTCACTCAGATATTTGAAACTGACTTCTCCCAGCAGTTCCTACGCTCTCTGTAGTCCCAGCGTTGGTGAATGAAGCGGAGGAGTTGTAGCTCTGCATTAACTTTGGCTTTCCTCTGAAGGAGCTAAACAGAGCCTCAGCCCGTCGTCTGAAGTAATGGTCCAGGAAGAAGTAGATTGCCGGATTGACACAGCTGTTGAGGAAAGCCAGGCAGCAGGAGACCAGGAGTCCGTTTCTCTGCCACGCCTGAGCATCACAACTGAACTCAGCTTTGGAGAGCTGTGAGACGATGACAATGACTTTGAAAACATTGAAAGGCAGCCAGGACATCACAAAGGCCATGATGATGGACAGAACCATTTTGACCGAGTGCCTACGACGAGCCTCAGCTCGAGGATTAGCAGCACAGTGCTTGTGCAGATGCACAATGATGGTGCCATAGCAGACTCCAATGATCAACACTGGGAACACAAAGGTGAGTAATGCAATCAGTAGACTATAGCCAAGGAAAAAATAAGAGCTGTTGTCCTCCACGCAGGACTGGCCATCGCTGAACTGCTGAACACTTCTGTACACCCAGGATGGGATCCCGAGTAGCAAAGAGCTCACCCAGACTGCAACACAGGTGGCCCGGATGCACCCGCTGCTCCTCATGAACCTGGAGTCCATCAGTTTCACCACAGCCAGGTAGCGGTCAAAGCTCATGCAGGTGAGGAAGAAGATGTTGGAGAAGCGGTTCACAGCGATGATGTAGCTGCTCAGCTTACACAGCAGGCTCCCAATCAGCCCAAAATCCCAGTACCCGTCCTGACTGGCAGATACAGCCCACAGAGGCAGTGTGAGGACAAAGACTAGGTCAGCGAAGGCCAAGTTCACCACAAATGTGTCCACCAGGCGCCCTCCTCTCTGACCTTTCCTCCCCACGACAGTGATCACAAAGAGGTTCCCAAAAAATCCTGTGAAGAAAATCAGGTAATAAAGAGTAGGCAGGAAGACGTTTGAGCCATGGAGAGGAGAGGCTGGACAGTCCGGAGTGAGCAGGACAGGAAATGATCCATTGTCTGTGAAGTTCTCGAACAGAGCGTAGGAATCATACTGGGTATAATCAGTGTCGGGGTCCATGCTGCCAGATCACACAGAAACTTTGCAGTGCAGCAGGTGGTTTGGCTGGGTGGTTTACAATTTCTGTTACACTTGCAAACCACACTGAAAAATAGATGGCTTTTTTCTGAGCTCTGTCTCTCTCTCTGAACGGCTGTTGTCTGTTTTGGCTGTCTGGGGTAACTTCCTCTTAATGTCTTTCAGTTCTGACAGAAACCTGGCACAAAGACTTGATACTTCCTCTCTATGTGAATTATGTCTTAAAATTAAGATTGTAGGCTTTAGCAGGAGTCAGGAGATTAAAACACCTGCACTTTGAGGAATGTCCAGAACTAAAAATATAGATATAAAATACAATATTTAATATGTATGCAGTACTGTGAAAGACTTTTGGACAAGTGTGAAAGAATGCTGGATTGTAAGAAAATTTGCATCAATGGAGTGGTGCAGGGGTGAAGTAATTTTGTGAGCAAGCAAGGAAGTTAGAATAGTGCTGGTTACCTCAACTGCAAGACCACTGAATCTTTTAATTTTTCACTGTCTTTAAAGCATTACTGATACTGACACTTAGAGACAAACAAATCATTATGAAACTCACATGTTCTGCTTTTTGGGTAATTCTTCACAAACGAACCAACTTTTCACAATTTCATAAGCTTTGATCTACTGTATTATACGACAGCATGGTGGTTCAACCAAGAAGGCACAACAATAGTTTCAAATTGTAACATGTTGTTTAAACCTCTTGTATGAGAATTTTGTCATCTTTGTTATCGAGCCTCTGTTTACATAACATTCTAGGAGAGTAGAGAGATATCAGCTCCCTGTATCGGCTGGTACAGGGAGCCAAAACAGATAACATATTGTTTGGGTCATTACAACGCCAATTTTCCATTAACTTTCAGTCTTTGGATCTCTCAAGATGGCATCCCAAGTATCCAAATTTGTGTGACCCATTCAGCCAAGCCAAGCTGTTAACTTCTCCATAGTGTTATCCTGCTTGCAAACCAATCCAACAATCACATCAAGCTTGCAACTGAGCTCTCAAATCACTTGAGTCTGAGGCTACGTTTACACAGACACTCTCTATCTTATAACGCAAACATTTTTCCTTTGCATATTCAAAGTCGATCTGCTTTCAGACGGAGACACTGGAGATGAATGAAACCGCTGTAGTATACATGCCAGTTCAGTAGATGGCGATGAGAAGAAATCTGGACAACAAATCAGTTTGGACAACAAATCTGTCTCAATAACTTTGTCTGGATAACAAACCGAGCACGGTAAGCAGCCCACATGTTACCCGGTAGACGGCCAAAGATGTTGTTCCTGGTATGTGAGCGCAGCCTTCATGTGAAAGAGTACTGCGCATGCGATGACGTCAGTGTTTCACCCTGACACGCTCTGATATGAGTTTACACGGAGCTGCATGGAGAGCGTATTGAAAACTCTCCACTCTTGAGCCTGGTTTCAAGTTTGCAGATTTTGGCAATCCACATTGAGTTCCCATGTAAACAGAAGGCTGAAACGCCATGAAAACGTATTGGATTTGACCGTTTTAGGCCTCGTGTAAACAGCCCCTGACTGTTGACAGTCCTGCACATTCCTTCAGTCATGGCAGGGAGCTTCTCTAGTGCTAAATGTCCTGCCAGTGTCTTCCCAACTTTGCGATAAACCAGGAAACTGCTAACTCCAAACAACAAGAAACCTGTTATAATAAATCCAATTATGCCGGCATCCTCCACATTCTCATCGGACAGACTCAACAGACCCTCCACTTATCCCAGGAGTCCATTGTGTAGCTGGGAGGGAATGTACCGCTAGACAGGCAGATTCTCCTTTACCCACTTTTCTCATTGAGAAAATTTGATCGATGCCGTTGAGAGACCAGCTGATAAGTTGCATGATTTTAGATTTCGGAGAGAAATGCAGAGAAGCTGTAACAGTGCAGGCAGACAGCACAGAGACAAGGAGCAAGCAGGGCAGATCAGGGGCAGGGAGGGAGCGGGAGGAAAAGCATTTACCTTCATTGAGAGCAGGAAGAGAAGTCTGAAAAGAGTTAATAGAAAACCTTAAATGAAATCAATATTCGGTGTGACCACTCTTTGCCTTCAAACAATCCTCAGCTCTTATGTGTACACACGGACAAGGTCAGTGATTTTGTGGAATTATAGTCAGGGCGACAAATTATTCACAAAAAAGGGCTGATGATCATAAATTTAATTTAGTTGGAAGCAGTCATTAAATGAAACTGAAACAGCTGTGTATGTGGCTAAAAGTGAGTAAGGAACAACCAAACTCTGCAACTAGGGTGCGGTAAGACACTTAAAGTCACAAGTCCTACACCATGGCAAGACTGAACATAGCAAACAAGAAACACGGTTCCTTTACTTGTACTACACCACATAAAATGAACATTCGGGGTTTCAACATGTGCTGTTCAAGCTCTTTTGACGAGGCATAAAGAAACATCAATGGAAAAGTGGTCAGCCAAGGTAACTTAGTTAAGCAGATGAAAAAAATATCAAGTCTTTTTGCATTAAAAATTAAAAGATGTACAGCAGTGCCGTTAGTTCATAGCTAGCAGAAACCAATGACATCCAGGTACACACCTCTACTGTCTGGAGGAGTTTGGCTAGAAGTGGTCTTCATGGGAGGAAAGCCAAACCCTGTCTAAAAACAGGAAAATAACAGCAGATTACACCCATAAGTCAAAATCTAAAATATCTGGTTCCAGCAGAAGGTTCTTTGTTAGCCAAGGGGCTGGAGAGCAGCGCTATTTTGAGTGTTTGCAGACAACTATGAGGCAGGGTGGCTCCTTGCAAGTTTGGGGCTGCATTTTTTGGGAAGGTTTGGTCGAGATGAACTACGTCCTCCTTGCTGAGAACTAAGCAGACACTTATCTACCATGCCATACCATTAAGGAGGTGTCTGCTGGCTCAAAATTTATTCTTCAGCAGTCCAAAACATATGTCTTTGAGATCTTTCCTCAGAGGACAAGAAAAACAAGGAGTTCTGAAAATGATCGCCCCGAAAAAGTCCTGATGTAAACTTCATTGAGTGTTTCTGGGAATATATGAAGGGACAGATGAATTTGAAACAGCCTACATCCACTCAACATCTGTTGTTATTTTTTGATGTTTCAACCTGTCTGTTGGGCTTCTTCAGAATCTGTGCACAAGGACTCCTAGAACTTTTTGAGAGGTAAAGGTTAGTCACACCGAATATATTTGATTTATCTTCTGTATCTTCACTTTTTGAATTTTGTTTCCTCACCAGTGTGAAAAAGCAACCAGCTGGTGATTGAGTGCAGCTATGAGCATCATTTGCTTTTGCCAGCCTCAGGAATAGTGGGGATCCCCAGTGTTATTATGGTGATCCCTGCATCAGGTCACAACTGCATGCATCACAGATCTTCATCAGGAGATCCAGACTTAATTTAAATGTTATTACCTTATCTCCTACTACAGTGATGTGCTTGTTGAGTCAACACCCAATATTTTGTGAAAAATTTTTGAGTTAAGCAAACTAGTACTTTTGCTTGTATATGACAAGACATTGAGTTGACATTGCGGCAGAATGAAAGAGAGACGAGACGATAAATATTTGTGCACCATTTTTTTTCCTGGGGATTGAATGACCTTGTCAGAGAGCCAGGAATAAGGAGATGGTTGGAAACTAAGGAGAGAGAGCCTGGGGAATGACATTCAGATGAGACATCAGAGGCAGAATATAAACCAAAGCCGCTCACATTGAGGAAAACAGCCTCATGGGGCACACACACATAACAAATAGACTACCCATATCCCTCCTGCAAGCTGTTTTGATTGTCAGTACTTTTACTTTTACTTTAATTTGAATAACTTCAGGGGGAAATATTGTTCCTCACCATGTTACATAACATCTGCATATGATTTAAAGGAATAACACAAAGCTAAATTATTAAGGCTCTCCGTCACTAAGTGTGTCATAATATCAAAATTTGAACTTTGATACAAATACCAACCTATTTGTAGATTTTTTTTTTTTTTTTAATGTATATTTTTGGGCATTTTGTGCCTTTATTGATAGGAGAGAGACAGTGGATAGGCTTGTGAAAGGGGGTGAGAGAGTAGGGGAAGACACTCTGCAAACTGGTCACAGGTGAGATTCGAACCCAGACCGGCAGAAGCAAGTACATGGGGTGCTAACCACTCCGCCAAACCAGCACACCCTATTTGTAGATTTGATGAATTTCCAAATTGCACAATAACAACAGACCAAAAGGCAGAAATGACTATCAAAAAAATGAACAAAATCAAAATACATAGAACAGTCAAACAAAAAGTAAACAAGCAAAAACAAACAAACAAACAAACAAAAAAACCCAACAGAGTTTCAGCAGGACAAGCAGCATTAAGACTCATAGTCAGTACTTCACAACAGGAGTACATGTATGCTCCAAACTAGAATGACAGACATAAGTGAGCTTGGTCAGGGTGCCAAATGTTTCTTAAAGTTTGTGTTTGTTCCTACAAATGTACCAGAGAGACTTTAACTAACAGCAGCTTGATTAAGAATGTATTCTCTAAGGTGTTCAGATCAGGACCCTCTGTTGGGAAATGCAAACAGCGCAGGATCCAGCTTCATTTTTTTTTCAAAATTGTACAGAGCTCCTTTTTTTCCAAAGATATTTTATAAAACATACTTAAAATATTAAAGGTCATTTCCAGATTAAGTGAAGTAAGTCCAAACATCTTTCTGACTTTTTTCAAATTGGAAGTTATGTTAGGACTACATTTATTAAGAAACTGAGGTATCCACTGTGTCCAGTAGGTTGGCTTTCCTTGAACTGATTACATTTGAATATTTTATGTGACAATGAAAACGCCTTTGACCACTCTTTCTGACAAGGAAGGATGTTAAGTTCCTTAACGTGCTTGAATTTTGGACCAAAAACGGAAAGAAAGCAACTTTTGAATTTAATATACAAAATAAATATGAAAAAATACATCTGCAATATTTTTTATGTATAACTTAAGCTCAGTAATCTATTATCAAATACTTTGAATTTTAGATCTATTCTGTCATCTACACAATGCACACACAAAACTCTGATGCACAGTGTGTAAAACATAATATTTTAATAAAACAATATGTATCAGGGCAAATAGTTTAAGTGTAAATATGTTTTGAGATATGCATTTAAGTGATAAACAGAAACAGTTTAGTGACTGACTTATCGCTCTCCAAATGTTGATCTTTTAATACAAACTAGAAAAGAGTTCCCACAACTCTAGGTTCTTTGAGTTTATATATGTTATACTTTCACTTCAGTGGCTTCATTGTGTTCTAATCTAATTTAAGTTTTTAGAAGTATAATTTAACTTGAACATAGTATTTTGACCCTCTCCCCTCCAAATTTTCAAGGAGGCAATGCCACTTGTTTATCATCATACATACCAAAATAATGTAACATGAAAAAATCTGACTGTTAAAATGATGAAGTTAGAAAGCAGCAACTTATTGAATTCAACATAATAATATTTCATGTGGTCTGTATCTAATTCTGTCAGTTTTAGTAGGTGTTACTTGTGATTGTTTTTAGGAAAACAAGGATGAAAATAAGGGATTACTGTTGACATTCACTCACATTAGACATATTCCAGCAATGAACTGATCTGGTTGTAATAGTGTATTGTATTAGTCTGACCAGTAGGGGGCAGATTAGATTAACATGAGTTTTTGTGTGGTGACATGCTGCTTGAGTTTATATTGATAAAGGCTCAAGAGCAAATGTCAATGATCGAGATCTAAAAAAGCCCTCAAAGTTTCTGAAGTGGAGAACATGAGGAATTCACATGGTCTGATAGTCTGTTGTTTGTGCTTTGAACCACTAATCATCACTTTTATTAATTGGTTTTATTTGCGTATGTGTAAATCCCAAACAGCTTTTAAATACCTCCTTATTACACCTAATGCAATGTTTGATGGACAGTTCAGTTCATCTCAGCAGCCCTTAATTAGGTAATAAAAACACACTCACACAGTGACAGTGACTAAGTAAAGATTATTAATATGCAAATATCAGCCAGAGTTCATGTCAATAACCAGTTTCAGCCCCTTTTTCAGTCTGATTCTTTTTTATAGAAGAGCTGATGAGAGGAAACCTGATTTTGTTTGCCCTTATTCATGCAGTAGTGACTAACTCCAAAAAACATGAATCAGCGGATGTGTGAGGAGCAGATGCTACTGTTGATTAAATAACACACTGCTTTATGTTTCACACTGTAGGTCAGTGTTTTTTTTAATTATATTTGTTTGTTTTTATCTGCAGAGTTGTTGTATTCTGTGTGAACATGGTCGCAGTGTTTCTTCTTTAAACCACAGAGTGTTCATATACCAGGTGGTTCACCTTACCCCACATCCTGTGTCACTGTCAGAATGCATTTTAGCCCTATTGACAACACTAAAGGCCTCTTAAGAGCAGAGTACAAGTTGACCTTTTCTTATTTCTACCCTCTAATCTTTACTCCCCCTGCCTTTGTGTAGCTCTAGCAGTGACTTTTGTAATTTTCTTCAGTAACATTTGTTAAGGCTCATTGGGAATATGCATTACATTGTTGTGGATTGAAGAGCCAATTAAGCCTCACTTTCTGATCACTGATGCTGTTGGTCTAAAGTACTGGAAGCTTTGGGTGCATGCATATCATCGAAAGACCCCAAAAAGATTTATATAATTTATGTGAAACTCATTTTCTTACTTGCTTGTTTAAATGACTGTTCCGATGATCAGCTGCTCTTTTTGAGGAAGAGCAACGCAAGTTTTTTTTTTTTTTTTAAAAACAAAACACTATTTATGTTGACAGAAATTAAAAATACAGGTTTTAAAGGAAGACACTGTGATATTAGAAACAATAAGAGACATAACATCAATCAAAAATAAGACATTTAATCTGAGACATATAATTAAAGTATAGTTTTTAGAATTTGTTGTAATAGAAGAAAAGGTGTCTGTTGCAAATGAGAATAAATATTCAAATGCTGGAAAATGTATATCTATTTGAGTAATACAGGGTCCAGTAAAAGAAGGGAAGAGGTGACTGAACTTAAAAAAGGAAAGAAGTGAAAAAAATGTCTGAAAATATGTTTTCAAAGGCTTAACTGATGTAGATGTGGCTCTAATTAGTGATATGTTGCAGATAATAACTTCAAGACATTAAGAGCATCATTAATTCATTTTCCTAACTACATTACTTTCTTCACATCCTATTATGAGACAATCTAAATTTAAATGCTAACTCCTTAGCACCTCACAAACAGCTTTTCTACCAAATAGAAAAGGTCAGGTTGAACATCGTTGGTGGTAGGAGATATGAGTTTAACTGCAATGCACAGATAAGCTGAATTTCTTCACCACAATGTAGAAACCTTAAGCTTCCTGTCACTGCAACAATACGCATAATCAGCTAGCAAAAATCAAACACTGTCTGCATGTCTGTTTTGACTCATACCCTTGACTGTATATTCATTCATCTTTGACCTCAGTGTATTATCTCCTCATCAGAGGAAATTCAATCCAGTTCTCAACAACAGACACAGAGGAGGATTTAACGGCCACAGGCATAGTTAGTGATAACAGAGTACATCTTCAGAAGAATCACTGACCTCGAGCAAGCAGGTTTTGAAAATAATTTCATAGCAACTATTTTCCTTGTACATCACATTTAAGGTGAGAGCCTTGATTGCAATGGTTGTTGGTTGACCTCAGTCTGATTTTAGTTACAACAGCAAGAATCCAAAAGTAGTTTTCATGTTGAGGGAGGACGAGAAAGTCTCATGGCTTTGTAACTGTACCCCGAGTTCAGGCTTTACAGGCCTGTGACTCTTCTCCTGAGTGCCAGTCCCTGCACTCTCCCCAGATTCTGCCTTCATCTACTCAATCAAAAATGAGGCATGAAAAAAGAGAAGATGGACATAAAAAATTATTTCACTGATTTCTATACTGTCATTAACTCAAATGATGGCTGATACTGGAAATCTGGAGGGATTCAGTAGGTAACAATGGGAACATCAATATTGAATAATGAAATACTGATCAATTTACTTTTTGGTATCCCTGAATCCCCTGAAATATCTTTACCATTAGGAGTAGTCTAATAAAATGCTCATCTGTGAATACTCTGGACTAATTTCAGTCTTTCGCTCTCTGCTGAAAAGGCAGCACCACTTTCAGAGTGTGACTGGAGGCCAATCGGACATGTAAAACACCTGCACAAGCAAGATTAAAAACATACATATAACACTCTAAAGTAGGAATGACAGGAAGAAAACAGACTTTTATGCACAAATACTCTATAGAAAGAATGTAAAGTCCCTCTAGTAAAAAAGTTTGAATGGATTACATTTAACATAAAAGATTTCCAAGTTCCAAGCAACAGAGACCTACATGTTGTATAGTTGTTTCGCTTGTATTTGTATTGATTGAATAATTATCAATTCTTTGAAAACAAACAAACAAGCAAACAACAAAAAAAAATCTGCCACTTCCTTCTTTAATGGCTGAATATCTCCTCAATATTCAAGTCTAGATCTCATGTTTCCGTACATGTTTTTGGTCAATAAAAACATAGAACTTATAAACATTATGAATGAATAGTAGGAGATGATTGATATCAGTATTTAAAAAAATATCAAAAAGCATAGGTATCATATTGATTTGAAAAAGACTGGTATCACCTATCAATAATGTTTGGTCATATTTTAACCAAAAACATCATTTTCCAAAAAAAATGAAATCAACCTAGATTACCACGGACATAAGATTTGAGCTGGTTATGTTAACCAGATTGTGAGTGAGTGGAAAGGCAATGGTTTAATGCTAACACTGGCTATTGACTACCATTTACAAAAAGGTAGACAGCATATTTGATAGATAACAAGCTATCATATGTGTTGCCATACTGGTTTATTTTTGAAACATCTCAATGCCTCAATGTTCCTCATGATAACCACCTTCTGTTGTCTGGTCAATGTAGGAAGCAGTGAAATGGTGAGTACTGAATAATTCTAAAATTTAGCCAAAAAAGGCACAAAAGAGTTATGTAGACTGTCTTAAAACCATTTTGTACAACTGATCATCCCAAAGAAAATCTGACAAACAGCTTTAATGCAAATGAAATATCTATAAGACTGATTATTGATGAAGTTATTTTAAACATCAACATCATTTTCCAAATGCAACAACACACTTTTCACATTTCTAATACATGGATTAAAAAACAGAGTAAAACAAATCCTGATTCCTTCGATAAGTGCAAAAGGTGTTACATAAGAAGAAAAGTAACAGAGAAAACCAAATCTGATGTAGGTCTATATGTGTACAAAAGAAAACATTTTTACAAGCTGCTGCAAACAACTTAGGGCAAGTTAAAAAGACATATTAAAAAGTAGACAATACAAAATTCAGAATTTATGATCTGAAAAAACAAACAAACCTAAAAATAACAACAAAAAGGAGATGGGAGACAAGAAAGAAAATAAGAGGAGGGGATGGAAGCAGAAAAGAGCTTTTGATGGAAAAGAAAGATTTTACAGGGTGGATTTTGAATTGATTTTCATCTTAGATTATGTAAGTATATGTGTTCATGTAGAAATAATAAAAAAGAATTGTGTGAGATGTGATTATTGTTATGTGATCAATTTCTTACCAATCCATTAGTTTCTACTTCAGAAGGCTGTTATCTTGAAAACATTTAAAGTCTTTTCAAAAAATACTACCGTATATTGATATTTATCAATATAAATTTAAAATTAATTTCTTCTCTGTTGCAAATTTGTAATAAAAACTTATGGTCATCCAGATTTAGGCACAGCTAGACTTCGCTCAAGTCACACCATTTCAGGACCACTGCCTTATACTTACACAGTTTAAAGCCTGAGATGAAAAAGGACAACACATTGGCATTTCTGCCTCCATCTTGGTTGTAAAGGTACTTGAGGATTATTAACATACATTCATAGCATGTAATAGTACGGTTACTATGTTTTGTGGATTTTATTTTGCATTCTGTAAATTTACATATACACATGACATCACATATGGTATGGATAGTACAAGAGTGTTAGTGATAGATTCAACCCTGACGACAGAAGGAGCTGTCATTGGTGTGGGGCCTTGAGGAGAAAGGTTGTAGCTCAGGTTCATCTTAAAAGCAAACGGATGATGCTTCATTGTTCTAATTGGAGTTTAAGTTAAGAAAGCACAGCCAATGACTGTCTTCTAAGTTTTGCACTCCACTTTTCAGCATGCCTCTTTAACCACTCCTTTACTTTGCAGTGTCAAGTTGATATGTGGATGCACTCATCATGGAAGAAAATCCTGTCAATCAGTGTTGTTTGGTTTGACTTTGTTCTCTCTCATGCTCAGCTGTACCTTTTCCTTTAAAAACTTCTAATTATTTCTTCTGCATTCTTGCTGCTCCGTCAGTGGAACGCTACATTCCTCTCCTCGAATAAGTGCTGTCTCACTCCAATTGAGCAGAGTAAATGTGAGAGCCACTGAATGGAGCAGCCTCAATAGGAGAAAATAAACAATTGCATTGGTCCATGGGTGCAGCGGGGGAGAGCGGATGAGAGGAAGGGAAAAAGGCCTCCCTAACGTGCTAAGATTCCCATGGATACTTGGTCCTTTTTCTGTGGAGAGGAGGATCTCGTAAAGTACTTCAACAGTGGATGATTTCTCTTTCCCTTTTACTCTGTTTTTATTTGAGGGGAGAAAGGGCGGTATGCGTCAGGGTGATTGTTAGACATAGGTCACGTGCACACATGTGCACACTCGCATGCACGCTCACACCACACACACACTCGCACAATTTGCTCCTCACTTGTCAAGTGCTAACTTTCAGAAAAGGAGTCCATTATGTGGGTGTGAAAGGTTAGCTGTTTAACTAAATCAAAAGTTCCACTAACACAAAGGGTTGCACAGCCTCAGCCTTCCATTTGTAGTCATTTAAAGTGGTCAGGGGCTTTTAACTGTGTGTTTTTGTCAAAAAAAACTGCAACAAAAAGAAACCTTTTTGACCTGAGCTTACTTTCTATTTGTTTCCTCATTTAAATGCTGGATTAAGAAATGAAAACAACATGTTAATTTGTTATAACAAAATAAAAGCAGGAACACTTGCCAATAGGCTAATTTGTTGTCATTCTGATAGCACAGCACTGACAATCAAAAACTATCAGACTACGTATGATTGAATAAAGCATTTATTTAACATCACAGTTTTCAATGTTCTTTACCAAAAAACATTTTTCCATATTTCTGAAACCAGTTAAAGATGTTGATGGCTTTCATGTTGCTGCAAATGCATTATTATCACCTCTGCCAAGGAGGTCATTTTTTGCTGAAATTTTTTTGTTTGTTTGTCTGTTTTTATGCAAAGTAACTCAAAAGAAGGATTTTTAAGTACCAGTAAATATTTGTTCGACCGTTAACTTGGCTGATAAAAGTCTTGGCGATGGTTTGTGCCCTCTGAGCATTCCATGTGCTTTCTGATGCTTCACTAAAATAAATCCGTTTCAAAGTAAAGCTTTCAAAAATATCTCTGTCCATAAAATAAACATAAAGACTATATACAAAAAATATCTTCATTCCTCTTTAATGTTTATTTTTCACTTGTCGCTCTCCAACTTGATTGGAAGGCTTTACTTGATTGGTTTTTATTCAGATATACATGCATATCTGATAAACTACAGCCAATGCATTGAATAGATAGTGAAAATTGCATTTACCTTTTGTTTGCTTCAACATTTGCCTCTCAGTTAATTTTGGCACACTTAAATTTGTAACACAAGGTCCTGATCAAAAAGCAACGTTGTTCTTATCATTGCGGTGGTGTGTGATGCAGCAGGGTAGCTTGGAGACAGCTGTGTATGTGTAAGCTTGTACAGTAAACAATCTAGTAAATAGCAATGTGATCATGTGAGTTTCAAACCTAAAACACTTTTTATTTATGTACACATCAAACAATCTAGGCAGAGAACATGACAGTCTTCACTATAGCAAGAGATTTCCTGTTTCTGTGTTCTCGGTGACCTAAAACAGTGTTTGGGCTTGTAAAAAAGGCCAAAACACACAATGAGGGCTGCATTTAAAAAAATGCCACATTTGCGTGGATGGCCTGATTCTGGTTACTACAGCTTGAGGAGCTCCTGTGATGAGCTGATAAATTCAGGGTTATTGAGATCATCTAACCTCCCTAACAGGAATATAGACCTGGAACGGTGTTGCCAGTGACATATCTGATGTTTTAGCTTGGATATTCAGTCTTTGAGGACAAATGGATGCACCATTAAAATATTCTGTATTTTAAGGAGGTCTTTGCCTTAGTTTGTCCATCTTTGTTGGAGACAATCAAAATATATTCATCAACAGGCTACATACCACAGTCTTTTAAAGTAGCTGTAATCAAACCTCTGCTTAAAACACCTAACCTAGATGTAAGCAAATTAGCTACTACAGGCCTGTATCAAACCTTCAATTCACTTCAAAGATACCACAGAGAGTGGTTGCTAATCAGCTATGTGACTTCCTTTAAAACAACAACTTCTTTAAGGACTTTCAGTCAGGATATAGAGCTCACCATATCACAGAGACTGCTCTACACTGTAAAAAATTTCACCGTAAAATTACAGTAAGTTACTGGTTAACAATTGCATTACTTTCACAGCAAGTCGCTGTAAATATTTTCACAGCAATTTACTTAAATTAATTCACAGTAGTTTACTGTAATTGTTTCACAGTAGTTTACATTAAAACAACAACACTTTATTGTAAATTCATGGTTGCCAGGCCCAAGGAATTACTGTAATACAGCAGTATTTAGCTGTGGACTTACTGTAAATTACTGTGAAATAAACACAGTAAATTGCTGTGAAAATATTTACAATTAAAGTAATGCAATTATTAACCAGTAATTTACTGTAAATTTACAATTGAACTCACACTGTAAGATACTGTAAAATTCACTTGTTAATTATGGTTTTACTGCACTCAACGTGAAGGAGCAGCGACTCTACTCCGAGCTCCTCCTGAATGACCAAACTTCTCACCCTATCACTAAGTGAGAGCCAGCCACCCTGCAGAGGAAGCCCATTTCGGCCGAGTGCAATACTCCTGAACCAAGTTCCTCACAGGGGCCGTCTTAAATAGGGGACTTGAGTTGATGGGAGGCAGGTGTGCAGGTTGCAGAACAGAGAAACTCCTCCCCTGCAGCAGGAGCAGAGAGAGAGTCCGAGAGGGAGGGGGAGAGCAGACTCCTGAGGATTCACTGAATTCCACAAACATGGCAGACATGCCTTTTTTTGGTCAATCCAGTATGAATAAAAATGTGAACAACAGAATACATGTTACTTTTCACTGCATTATATTGAATAAAATAAACTCCTACAGAGTTGTAAACATTTTAACAGGGTTCTTAAAGTTTGAATGACTGAGGGCCAGTTTAGGGACCCAACATTAGATCCAGGGCCATCAAAGAAAAAACTCATTAGTCACTTTGTTATAGTAAGTACATGAAAAAGTCAGTTCCTATATTACACAAAGTTTTGTTTAAAAAAGAGGCAAAATTGTGCCTAACTTTATATGAAGACTAAGTTTTCAGTGAAGAAGTCTGTGGGGAAGTTAGTCCTTAAAAAAGGCTATAATGTGCTATAGTAACATCTAATTTTGTATTTAAATAATAATAAAAAAAATAATATAATATAATATATATATATATATATATATCTTTGCCTTGGTGCCTGTTTCTGGTTTGATACTCAAGAAGCATCTGTAAACTCCTACAGAGTTATAAACATTTTAACAGGGTTCTCAAAGTTTGAATGAGCATTGACTGTGTTGAATGAAAAGTGTCAGAGAAAAGAGTTCTTATATTACACAAAGTTTTGTTTAAAAAAGAGGCAAAATTGTGCCTAACTTTATATGAAGACTAAGTTTTCAGTGAAGAAGTCTGTGGGGAAGTTAGTCCTTAAAAAAGGCTATAATGTGCTATAGTAACATCTAATTTTGTGGTGAAATAATGCAATAAAAATAATTATATATCCTGTAATAATTGAAATGGCAAATATCACAGCAGTTGACTGTAGTAACAGTGTTTTATAGTAAATTTTGAAATTACAGTTTTATATTGTGAACATTACAGTTTAGTCCTGTAAAATTTTAATACAGCAATTTACTGTGAGAAAATACAGTTGAATATTGTGAAATCCTGGTAATTTTTTTACAGTGTAGTTAAAGTAACTAATGTTTCAGTTTCAGATGAGGGGGTTTTCTCAGTACTTGTTTTGTTAGAACTTAGCTGCTTTATGACACAATAGATTGTAATGTTCTTCTACAGAGATTAGAGGAATTACTCGAGATTACAGGGACTGCATTAAATTGGTTTAAGTCCTACTTAACTGACAGATACCAGTTTGAACACATGAACAATAAGTCTTCTGTGTACACTAAAGTAAGTTACGGAGTTCCACAAGGCTCTTTGCCAGGTATAATTTTCTTTTCCATATATATATTAACTTTCATTCTTTCACTGATGTTACTTAACTGTACGTATCAATGAATCCAGGTGAGACAAATCAGTTATCTTACAAAGTAATTAGAAGCGTGTCTAAAGGACATAAGGACTTGGATGGATAGAAATTTTACATTGATTGCATTTACATAGATGCAATAGCCTCAAACACTGATGTTAGATGAGAAAGCCTGGTTCACAGTATCTGCTCTAATTAATTCCAAAGGTTTTCTGTCTGGTTGGGGTCAAGACTCTGTGCAGGCCGGTCAAGTTCATCCACACCAGACTTTTTCATCCAGGTCTTTATGGGCCTTCCTTTGTGGACTGGTGTGCAGTCATGTTGGAACAGGAGGGAGCCGTCCCCAAAATGTTCCAACAAAGTTGGGAGCATGAAATTGTCCAAAATATCTTGTTATGCTGAAGCATTAAAAGTTCCATTCACTGGAACTAAGGAGCCAAGCTCAACTCCTGAAAAGAACCCCACACCATAATCCCCCCTGCACCAAACTTTACTCTTGGTACGATGCAGTCAGACAAGTATTGTTTTCCTGCAACTGCCAAACCCAGACTCGTCAATCTGATTGCCAGACAGAGAAGTGTGATCCGTCACTAAAGAGAACACGACTCCGCAGCTTTTGAGTCCATTGGCGGAGTGCTTTGCGCCACTGCATCTGATGCTTGGCATTGCACTTGGTGATGTAAGGCATGCAGCTTCAGACCCTACAGCCAGTCAAAGTGCTGTATATGGGCTGAATATATGAAGCTGCATTGGCAAATGGTTGTAACATAACTATTAATGAGGTGGTCACCTTAATATGAACATGGCCCCACAATTTTGACAGGGCTTTTAAATCATGCTTACCATGTTCTTTTTCTGTTAACCTGAGATTGTTTTCATATTTTGCCATTAGGGGCCCTTATTTCCTGGCGCAGCGCAGGGTGGCACATGGTGGCACAGGGTGGCACAGGGGGGCGGAGTGTAGCACACCCTGTGCAGTGGTGATTTCATCTGGTGCACAACCATACGCAGCCACTTTGGCAGTTTGGTAGACCGGCTGCACCAAGATGGGAGGGGTCGACACATTCAGCTTGGCGCAGTAACGATTTTGTGCCAAAACATGGCGCGGAAGGTGCAATGAAAGCTCGTCAGCTCCAACTTGGATAATTCTCGGCGCAGTCTAAGCGCGCAGTCCAAGCGCGCAGTCTAAATGCGCAGTGGTAATTTGGCTGACAGATGCACTGTGCGCATGGGAGAGGCGAGACCATCTGGCTTCACAGTTCTGTCCTTAAATGTGCTTAAATGCTTATTGGTTATACTTGTTTTGGTCTTACTTGAATTTTGCTAAATACACAAATAACACTTTGTCCCAAGAAATGATTAGCCAGATGTTCAAATGTTTAAGGATTATCGTGCTGATCAAGTGCAGTAATATTGACAAAAATGTTTCTCTGGCTCAGTTTACCACCACAGAAACAAAAATACTGTGTGCTTTAACGAAGTAAACTAATCATTAAACTGTGTTTTCTGTATTCACAAACTTAACTTCAGTATGAGCTGAATACTTATTCTGAAAATGAACTTTCATTCAGCTCCTCTGCTTTGTCCTTTTTTTTTTTTTTTTTTTTTTTAAAAGTGAGTCTTTCCGTAAAATTATAAATGTCCATTAAAGCAATGAGGAACTGCAGATGAACTTATAATAGCTGATATTATCCTCTGATCCCAGACATCCTGAGGTGATTTTTCAGTCTTATTTATTCAGTTTAAAGACACAAGCTCATGATTAATTCACTTGAATCCACAAGTATCGTGTGTTTCTCTCGTCCTCCAGGTCCCAGAGCAGGTTCTATCATTTTCTATTCAGACCTGTTGACTCTCCATCTTCAGAAGATTTTCTTGTGTGTACTCCAATTAATATAGGTATTCCAAACTATCTAAAGTAAATGATTTTCATATTTGCTACAAAAATCATCATTTTATGCCATTTGGTAGAAGTTGTTTTCTTCTTGTGAAGCTAAATAGTGGGCACTGCTGGTGGAAGGTGCCATGTCTCAAAAGAGGGCCTGATCAAAGCATCTTGGTAATGGGAAATTAAGCAGATATATAGTAAATGGTAAATGGACTTGAGCTTATATAGCGCTTTTCTAGTCTTTGACTACTCAAAGCTGCTTTACACCGCATGTCACACCTACCCATTCACACACTGATGGTTCAGAGTTTCTATGTTAGTTATCCATCAGTAACTCTAACACATTCACACCCTTTCATGCCCATTTACATGCCACTGATGCAGCAATGGAAGCAACTTGGGGTTAAGTGTCTTCCCCAAGGACACATCACCATGTGTCGCCCGGAGCTGGGCTTGAACCTGCAACCTCCCGATCACTGACCAAGCGCACTATCCAATTGCGCCACCGAGGCAGAAACTGTAGTGTGGAGTGGTAGGTCAACTGTAATATTTGTGTCCACAACAGGCATTTATGGACTGGTAGCTTCTTTTCAATTTAAAACCAGTGTGGTGCAGTATTCTCAGCCCTCTGCACTCTGAGTAGAAGAATGTCCTCAGGCCTTGCCCACTTTCAGCACTCTAAATTGAAAACAGCTCAACTTTTGTCACATTCCCTTACTGGCCAATCAAAATCAAGAGGGGTGGTACTGCTAATGACAACTGGCGAAGGTGAAATTGAGCTGCCTCGTATTCTTGAAGGAGCAATTTCTTGGTCTTCATATTTTTTTTTAACTTTTAAAACTTTAAGCTTACTGAGCTACTTTGAACGGCTGAACAGATAGTACCAATTGAAGAAGAAGTCGACCCTTATAACCAGACACACTGTATGCTGGTGAGAAGCCCTTTTAAGCTTAGGCTGGAGCATTCTGAGCCAAAAATCTCCTTTGGACACAGGCCCTCATTGTACACACACAGTCCTAAACTTTAAGCTATACGTTGAATTTGGTAAAAAATATTTATCTAAATTACCCCTCAAGCCCACTGCGATTCTTGCTCTATATTTCAGAAGATTTCTGGTTTGATGGCCGATCTGATGTATGCATGATTGAGTTGAGATGAAAATCAAAGAAAACTTGACTAAAGTTAATAGCACCTATATATGACTTGAAAGGGGCAGTGCTGCAGCTTAGTTGTGGCTTTGCAATTAGTGATTTCACATATAATAGCATGGGAGTTAATGCCTACAGAATGCATATTCCAGAAGTAGACTAATGTGCCTCTAAAGTTCCCGGCCTTATCTGTAGTTATTTGGAGTAGTTTGTTAGCAACTTTCCATTTGAAGGCCGGTATAAGTTTAAAATTCACAAGTAGGGCAGTTCCAGCTGTAAAATGTAAAAAAACCAAACATCAGTATCATATCTGATCATGTAATTTCATTATATGACACTGCAGATAGACAATTCCGTATATATCTGTCAAGGAAATATTTGACTAGCCCCTCTGGGAAAGAGCCTTTTGAAAAAGTCTTCAGAGGCAGAACCTTTAAAAACACCAGCAGCTGGTGGCTTGATGATCGTTCTGCTTGTCACACTCAGTACAGATTAATTCGTATCAAGTCACAGTATAATGTAATAGCTCGAACCTGTTGTTTGCTGTTTGCTTATATTACAGTTTAGACCTCAGACTATCGTCTCATATTGAGTAACCATGACTCCGGGCTACCTACTGACATCATTTGCGCAGCATTTCTGCATCCCTTCCAGTTTTCCAGCAGTGATGCCTGGTCAGGAGAAGAGCAAAAACAGGATTTCCTGTAAAAAAAAGCTTGACAGGAGACATATCATGCTGATGTATGATTTAATACTTACATATAATGGAATAAATTTGAAAACAAGACCTTACACCCCCTTAATTTTCAAAAAATGAAATATTGTATATTTTCTGATATCCTAGAACGAGATTTGATGCCTCTGAAAATAGGTCATTGCGAGATGTCCGCGAGATTTAAATCGTTGTGACGACACGAGTTACCTTTCTTTTTATTGGAGTAATCTGATAAAACACTTCCTCCTCTGTCATGTCCGTTAGCCACAAAATCGTCACAGAGGAACACATTCACCAGCAGCAGTTTATAGATCCCTAGCTCACACTCACTCAATACCAGCTCTGGCCTGTAGGGGGACTCAATACGCAGTCGCTGCTTTGAGCCTGCCGGAAAATACAGTAGAAGAAGAAGAACAGGCTGGCTCTACCCCTGATAGAACTGTGTTTCAATGAGAGCATGATAATGGCCTAAAATGAGGATTTTGAGAACGCTATTGTGGGGCAATGAAAGCACTAAATGACTTGTACCGAGAGCAGAAATGCTTTACAGGCATTCTAATCTGGCATAGTGAAAAGGAGAAACAAGCATGATATGTCCCCTTTAAGTGACATCCCTTGCTCCTCTTTTAAGGAGGAAATTTAGTCAGTTTCTGATAAAACTGCAGATATTGCCACTTCCACAGAGATTGCTTCACACGGCACCATTGTTTTGAAGTCACTTCTCGCTGTCTGGAAAAATGGCTTAATAATGTCTGAGTAATGAGCCAAAAAATAACAGCTGACCACCAGGTAACTACTGCAGAAAAAGCAAGGAGGGCAGATATCTGATGAGATGAAATCCTGAGCAGCTTAATCAGTTTAGGAAGAGGACTGTATTTTTTAACACTTGTTTAGCCATTGAATGAGATGTCTGATATATCTTAATTTATATTTATCTTGTATGTCCATTCTATCACAGTGTACCACACAGAATCATGTCAGAGACTATGAGACTGGCAGTCTGCTTTGCAGAACACCAGGTCTACAGTGCTTCATTGTTTAGTAACTTTTTGAGGTAGCAGGTAGTGCAGATGCAGGGTGTTCCTCACAGTCAGTCAGGGGCTTTTGTCTTGAGTTTGCATGTTCTCTGCGTGCACGCTAGCTTCTCTTTGAGCACACCAACTTCCTCACAGAGACCAAAAACATGCTTGTTAGGTGAATTGATGACTCTTAATTACCCTTATGTGTGAATGGCTGTCTGTCTGTCTCTGTGGGGCTGCGATCAGCTGGAACCCAGTCCAGGGTGTCTGCCTGTTGCCCCATGTCAGCTGGGATGGGCTTTCGGCCCCACAGACCTTGAAAGGGACAAGTGGTGTAGATAATGGATGGATGGATGCCTGTCTGTCACAAAGACAAACAATTGAGTTTATACATTTTGCAGGAACCATGCTGTTTGTAAATAACATTGATTGGAAACATAATTGCTTTTAGAAAAAAATATTTTGAGTTCTTCTTTTTAAAAAACAAAACAAAATCAAAATTTGGTTATTCAGTAAAAAAAATATAATCATATTAATATTATTGCAGTATTGCAGTATACGTGACATTATCCAGTGGTCAATCCATGTATTACAAAATAATATCACCAGATTAATGCCAATACTTGAGTGTTGACTTAAACTGAAACTGTGTTTTACTTTTTGCTTGAACACTTGTCTACAACAAGAACCATAAGATTTAAAGTTTGCTCACCAAAATCACTGAAAAACTACACCTTTTCAGTTTTAAGCTTTCATAAAAAGAAATGTGTTGCAGATGTTCATTTTTTACGTTCTTCTCTGTAATGAATAGCTTAATATGTCACTTAAATCTGGACTCAGTGGAAGCACCGGAAACCTTTGCTTTGCCACATAAACATCATTAGTATTTGGTTATAAAATTTACAGTATTACTTTTCATTGACATTTTCTTTGAGTCCAGTTTATGACCCGTTCATAACAAGATCATTGTTTATTGGAAGAAATACTGTTATTGTGTCTTTTATGTGTATGTTTCATTTGGCACTTTTATGGTCTGTTGTAAATACAGTACAGTATTGGTAAATGGGTCCTTGAGACAATGTTTAGTGAACCTCAGCCTTATGGGTAGCCATAAAAATCATGTACCTTGAATGAGGACATCATGGCAGCATTTTGTGTGTATAGCTGATAGATTGGGTAATAAATAAGGACAGTTTCCTTTCTTGGGTGATGATGATGATGCAATCATGGACTTCGTGGAGATTGAGGGTGAGACCAGTCAGATGATGGGTGTACTGGTCTTACTGGGCTGCCCTTGACTCCCAGGGGAAAGTTTTGGGAGCAGATGGCTGCCTCAGTGGGCAGAGTTGAGTGTTAGCTGACAGTGAATGATCTTCTCAGTGAGGGGCCTCCATATTTCAAAAGCTTGTCCTTGAAAAGTGGGAACCAAGGTGGTACCAAACTGCAGCCAAGGATGTGACAGATCTTTTGATTATTGATCCACTAAAGTGTTCAAAGATGGTTTGATGACATTGATCGTTGAATCAAACAGGACCTCTGCTGCTGCTGTTGCTGCTGGCCCGAGTTGATTAGAGGAGATGATCTCATCCCAGAAGCTGAAAGCCTCAGCTGTGCTCACAATGGCTGAGATGATCTCCAGGGAAGAGGAGCAGAGAGGTTCTCTCGGTTGTCCTTATATTATTTAACATGTGTAATGATGTTTTTTAAGTATATGTCTCCATAAACTGTTTTACAAATGTTATGATTTCATCAGTAACTTGAGAGTGAGGGGCAGATTGAACTGGTCACTCAGAGTACCGTCTTTGGTTTGTTATTAACTGTGGGGACCTGTTCACATTAGGACTGTTTTGGGTCAGTAGGTCAGAGGACAGGCTCCCCCACACCTGGGGAACACTGAGTTCATCACTCAGAGAGCCATTAGGAGCAGGGGCCAGAGCCCCACCACTGACAGACAGGGGGTACCACCTCCAGCTGCAATAAGAGGCAATCAGTGATAACACCAAACCGTGAGTAGGTGAGCAGAGGTGTGGATTGTAGAAATGTTCATGGTTAATGGGGAATACAGAGGATTGGCATTCTTGAGGAACGTGTAAGGAATCAGAGCTGATTTTGGATTTCTGTTTTGAAGAGGATAGGTTTGGAGTTAGACTTGATGAATGTGTTGATGGTGGCATTTTGATAGGGGTAATTTTGACCTGACAGGGCCCAGGCTCTCTCATGAATCAAAATGTGTCAGGCAGGCGCTGGAGATGGAGGGTCGCTCATTGTGGCTCTGACACCCATGTGAGGGGTTGAGGCTGCTGGGGGTCAAGTGTGACACCTCATTAGGACGATGTTGATTTAGTGTGGCCACAGCGCAACAGACCTCCTCCCATGGGGTATGGAGAGGCGTTTGAATGAGGGGGTGGGGAGCGCCGAACACTGGACAGAGAATGGGGGCCTACTGCTCTTCATCGGCAGGGCTGTCATCTAACAGCTTGCAAATCATGCACCTTTGCCAAACATACACCACCCTACCCCCTCTCTAATTGTTACCCTGCTATGTTTGTATTGGATGCATTTTTAACCATTAAGTGATAAAAGTGTTATAAATGTGTTCCTCAGTCTAATTTTTCCTATTTCCTGTTAAAGGTGGGGTCTCTCCTATGGCCACTCCCCCCTCTGTGAACCCAACAGCCCTGACAGCATAATTCAGACCTTTCACCTTTGATCCTTCGATTTGAAATTGTTTTCTGTAGAGTCAAGATGACTTCTGACAAGCCCCAGTTGGGCTGCGCCTCGGGTGCAGAATGCTTTAAGCTGCTCTTAGGACTGAAAGGTGTCATCTTTATTTCTGGGCTTTCTGTCGGATAAATCTAAAGATAGTTGACAGTTATGCCACTGTTGTGTTGTTTGAGGGTAGTGGTTAAAAGTGCAGGTTGTGTAATCATATTTATTCATCCCCATGAAATCAGGTCTTTCCACAAGCACCAGCAGCCAGCCAGCAGGCCATCCTCTCAGGTACAGCTGGATACTTTTTCTTATGGCTGACTAAATCCTTTAAGATTACACATGCTCAAACATTTTGGAGAATGATTTCACTGCTGTTTTCTGGCATCTAGGCTGAGAAAACCATGTCTATTGACTCTTTTTAAGTATTTACAGTCTTGATTTTCAGGGATTTATTGTCTGTTTAGGGACATTTCTGTGTGAAGCACTTTGTACAATAAAATGTTGTATGAAAAGTGCTATACAAATAGAGTTTGATTGATTGATTGATAGAAATGGTTCCTGATTTTTTTCCTTGGAGATCCTCCTAGTTTTACTTGTAAGCCTCCTTGGCTTATGTGAACCAAACATGATTCATGGTTCAGATAAATAAACACATACTTTGATTGTTTTAATGTATAAAATCAAGAAAAAAATTGGATTACACACACATTCCTGACCCTTACAGACAGTATGGTCTTCTTTTGTAGTGTATGCAAAACACATTTCGAGAACCTCAAAGCTGACAGAGCCTCATGCCCCATGTGGCACTTCCCTGGCATGGTCTCGTCCATCAGTTAGGATCCAAGGGTTCAGGATATAAATTTCTACAATTTCATCCCCTTTGAATAACTTTATGAGAATTTCATAAGCAATTGCTATTTACGTTTTGTTTAGCAAGGTGTAATAAAGTGAAATAACCTAACAGTGGTCTTGTTATATGCTTCAAACACAAGGACATTATTTATTCATTCATTTTCAAAACAACTCAGAAGAATTGCTAACCAAATATTCCTGTTTTATTATGTTAATTCCTACAGTGGCCTCATGCTCACATTTGCTAACATTTTGACCGTTACAGTCCAAGGCCTCATTTGTATTTTGACATGTTGGGGCTCTGTCCATCAAACATGTCTGATTATAAATTGATCATCTTGTAAATGAATCAGCACTGGATCCCCAGGCTGGTTTGCAACTGAGGCTGACTACTTTATATAGCATGTGTGATGTTATGAAAGACAAGTTAAATCCAAAATCCTTTTAAAGGCTTATATTCAATATGTAACTTCATATTTTTTTTAAGGAGGGCTTGATTCATGAAGGTTTTGGGTATTTTTTTGAAGGATGCAACCCGTTGGATTTTTGACGATATCTAATATGATGATGTTTCTGAGCCTATTTACTCCCCTTAGGGATATTGATATGGATATTATATGGATAAAAAAATGAATATATAAAATTTGATTTATAAAAGTTGACATTCAATGATGATGAGGGAAACCATCAAGGTACATTTGCACATTCTGCCGACATTACAGTCATTATATAGGATATATAAATATCCAACATGTCCTGCCAAAATAATGTTTTATTAATGCACATATTAGGCTTTTGAATATATCATCTGTCATTACCAGTATCATACAGATAATATAAAGCATTCCAATTTCTTTTGACCTGGGTGGCTAAGTATTGACAGAGTGCACACATGAGGAAGTTACAGATCTACAGGAAACAATTTCAACATATATGAAGTCTATTTTAATAAATAATGATCAAAACACTCCAATTAGGGTAAACAGTAATACTTGCACAAAAGCCACAACAATATACAAAATAAACTAAACTAACTTGTAACTAATCTGCCATCTCACTGTTCTGTACTCATGACAGCAGTTAAGCTTACCAAGTTTTGTCCAGGTATGTAATCATTTGTATTATTTTCAAGTCAACCATTAGAGGCTGGCTGCAGAGTTACAGCTAAACAGATGAGCGCTTAGGACTCATTTAAGCTTGAAGTCTTAATTTTAGTGCCCCCATCTGGAAAATGTGTTGAACTACATGCCCTAAAGGAAACTTCTTAAATATTGAAACTGCTAGACACACTGGATTTTTAAAAAATACTTTTTATACCATTTCTAAGAATAGGTGCCACATCAGTGCTTTAATAAGGATCAGAGGCATGTTATTGACATGATACAAACATTAGCTTTTTTAGCTTGGAAATAAAGACAAATAAAAAGAAGTTCAAATGAATTATGACTGGTTGTCTCCATTGTCTTTATCGGGTTACTGATGGTCTAATTTACTGGATCAACCTATTAATCAATCAGTATTTTTTTATTTGTATAACACCAATTCATAGCCAGTGTTACTTCGAGGCACTTTACAATAGAGCAGGATGAAGCCAATCCCTCATTTTATAGAAAAACATATATACATAGATACAAATATAAAAACTACATGTATACATTAGCACTGATCTAGAGATATGTCATCTGAACAGAGACAAGGGGTCAAAAAATACCGACAAATCCATGGATGCCTGGATCACAAATCTGTCCTCATTGTCCTTGTTTTAAATTCTCACGTTTAATAACATTACAAAGACACACGCTGGTGGACTGTCACCTCGCCTTATTAGGTGGCAAAATTAATGTCTGTCCTAATGTGTGTGACTGCATGAGTTTAATAACACCATCTGACAGAGGTGGTCACCAAATGTCATTCATCACAGTGGAACCAGACACCCCCACCCCCAAAAAATATCACAAAAAACACATTAAGTCCTTATTTTGCATACTTATATTTAAATTCTGAAATAAAAGATTAGACTAAATGGGTGACTTAAGAAATGCATGAATAATGAATGACTTTTATATTTCTACAGACATGGTCTGACATCATTTAATAAGCAAACCATTTCTTTTTTCGAATGGGTCAGCTGTTTTGGGAATTGAGTTATTAATGCACAAAATTAGAGTTAACATAAAGAAGTTTTTGAATATTAGTTGGTCAATTAAGTGGCCTGCAGCTGTGCTTTGTCCTGAGAGGTGTAAAGGCACATTAACAAACACACAAACACACACTATATACATACAGACGATTAATACACACTTTCATGTAATGCAGGCCGTGCTGTCTTTTTAATTTAAGAACAGAAGTTTGTGAATACGATGAAAGTCCCCTGATATTTTCACACATTTCCTCTAAATTGTGAGCTGCCATTTATATTGGACTTTTATCTTTTATAATAATTTATTATAAATGGCAGAAATATTTTTGTCAGCACTTATTAATAAATCCCTCTTGCCAAGAATGAATGATTTATGAATGCTGTTGTAGCTGTTGTCACAGTCCACTTTTGTTGCCTTTGAGATTTTACTCATTAGTCTGAATAATAACTGTCACTAATTCAAGCTGTTCTCCAATGGCTTTTTGAATAGAAAGAGAGCGAGAGAGTGCGAGGGAGAGAGAGGCCTGAGAGATTAACTCCAGTGAGCTCACTCTGAGAGGCCCAGGAACGGCTGAATATTGTTCTAGTGGTGGGGAGAAGGGGAGGCAGAGCGGGGGCCGAGAGGAAAAAAAATCCCTATGCAGCCGGAGAAATGAACTTGATGATCTCAGGGGGGCGGGGGGAGGATCACCATTCCTTGCTCCTGACAATCAAAATTAGATTGGCCAGCACTGTGTCAACACTAGCCTCAGTTAAGGCATGACAGGGGAGGGAGGGAGGGCAACCCCCCGTGGGTGTTTGAGAGTTTGCCATGTGAACTATGGAGACCCCACAGTGCCTTTCACTGACTGCACAGGCCTCAAAGAAGTCCGAAGCCCACTTTTTATTGGCCAGCACTGTAACCCACTGCATCTCTGCCCCGAGCTTCCCTCTATTTGGTAACTTCTACTAGCTGTTTTTGCTACCATTTTTAATTAATCCTCTGTGGTACTCATACAACACAGTATTAGTTCACGGGACTGAGAGGGAATAACTTCTCAGGGCTTCTTTGTGTGGTTAAACTCATCACAACGTCATTTGTGCTGCTAACCCCTGAGATTCAGGGGCAAATGCCCACACGACAAGTTCCATCCATCCCTCCAAAGATCAGCAAACCATCCATCCATCCATCCATCCATCCATCCATCCATCCAAAGTTCCATCCATTGATCTGGCTTTCCATTTAGTGACTGAAAACAGTGAGTCTAACTTGCCACACAAAAAGATTAGGTGCAAGTCTAAAACCTTAAGTCCGAGGTTAGCCTCAAGTCACCTCTGAGTGCATCTTAAATGTCACTGAAGTTTGAATTTCAAACTCAAGTCCTCATCTCTGTCATTCATAAATCAGAACATCAGTTGGTCACTCCATCCATCCATCCATTCGTCAATTCACCATACTTAAAAGCATTAACTATTCCATTTATTTCTATTGCCCCACAGGGGAAATTTACTCTCATACTTTCCACAGTTGGTACAGAAGCACATTCACTGATGGTCAACACAGGGGGCATATAAACAGACAGCACAGGAGAATCAATCAATGTAGAAATTTGCTGAGCTCTTCCAAAGCACTTCGTTGATACAATTATTGATTCTTCTGCCCATCAACTCCATTAATCAAACATCAGTCTATGCATGAATAGATGCATGCATGCATGCATCTATTCATCCATCCATCCATCCATCCATTCATTCATTCATTCATCCATCCATCCATCCCTCCATCCATGTATGCAAACATCTATTCATACATTTTTAATCCAATCCAATCTAATCCTGTCCATATTTGTTTCATTCATCCATCCATCTACAAATCCATCCATCTATGTTTATATTTTAACCCAATCATTCATCCACATATTTAGCAATATCATCAATCAATTAATTCATCCATCCATGAATTCATTGTTCTGTTTATCTATCAATCTATTCCTTTTCCTTTTGATCCATCCATTATTTCCTGCATCCATTAATCCTTTCAGCCACAAAAGCTTGAACTACCTGCCTGCCAATCTATCTATCTATCTATCTATCTATCTATCTATCTATCTATCTATCTATCTATCTATCTATCTATCTATCTATCTATCTATCTATCTATCTATCTATCTATCTATCTATCTATCTATCTATCTATCTATCTATCTATCTATCTATCTATCAATTCAATGGTCCATGTATCCATCACTTCCCCCATCCTTTCATCCATGAATCTGTCCATCCATTACTTCATTTACCACTCCACTTTTCTTTGCATCTGTGTATCCATTTATCCATTCATATGTTTGTTTGTCCATTAGTCCATCCAACCACCCTCCAACTTCTCATCTGTTAGTCCATTCATAAGTTAACTCCATTATCATTATGCCCATCCACTTATCATTTGTGCATACATTTTATTCTCCTCATTCATTCATTCACCAATCTGATCGTTTTTCCATCCATCCATTCATCTACATGGGGACCAAGTCACACATAGTCAGTATTTGAAGAAACTTCATCTTAAGTTTTTTCAGTACAACAGCCACTTAATAATGCAGTTACCTACATAAAATATGTTGAAAGAAGCATATACCTTAAAGAGTTTTCTGTGTGATGTGAAATAATAATTCTCTAAATCTGATTTGTATTAGAATTCAACAGAGTCTTAAAATAGATAAGATGTTGATTCATTTAAGCAAAAATGTAGACTTTTAAAAGTACCAAAAGTCTTCAATGCAAATTTACAATTTGTTAAGTTAAAAGTTAGTATACAGTTGTTTCTGATGCTTTTACTAATCAAAAGCACTTATCAGCCACATTTTGTTAAGTATAATCCTTTATTTCAGGAAACAATATATCTCTCAAAATATCACCCTTTCATTTTCAGATTTTTAAAATTGTTAAACAAAACCTTGGGGTTAAAGACTTGACTGTTTTCTCTTCCATTTTAAGATCTACACCCTCTATGCAGAGAGTATCAGAAAATGTTTAGCAACACCTTCCTACAGCATGTTGGAAACAGCAGAATAAATGTGTTCTGTTTTCTCTGAGGTCTTAGGATGTATAGAGATGGTCTTGTAAAAGGTTTTGATCAGTACTAAATGTAACTTCAGGTTTTCTGTTTATACCCATTAATATTAAACCAAACCAAAAATTTCTTTTGCCTTGTTTGTTTTGTTACTTCGGGCACTTTGAAGGGGATGTTTGTTAAAGGGGGGTTAAGAGTGATTTGATGAAGGGTTGTGTTTTTGGAGGTTTGATCAGTGACCTGGAATGTCTCAGGCTACCACATTAGAGGGGGAGTGCAGCTGTGTCCTCATTTAACCTTTCAATTTTGTATTTCTTCTTAGCTCAAATGACTAAAAAAAAACAGTATTCACAGCGTTTTCATTGTCTAATAATATTTAGAAAATAGACAGGCTGATATTTATCTTGATTTCCTTTTTATAAATGTGTTTTCTATTGCATAATTTCTTTTCAAGCATCATTTCACTAATAGCTCTGCACAAGATAACTATATGTTTTGCTCAAATGTGTATTTAAATTTGAATTATAGTTGTTTTAAATATTGCTTCATCAGTGAATGATAAGGACTTCAGGGTGACAGCATGGGCCCAAAAAGGGTTCTGTTTTTTGGGTCTGGAAACGTCCTGTTGTTGCCAAAAGAGAGATGTCCGACTGACTTTCAAGTAATCACACACTGCTGTGAGAAACATTCAAAATAAGAGCAGGAATCTTCAGATTGCTGAAGTCAGGAGAGGAAAAACTGTACCTGTAAAAATCAGAGAGAGCATTTTTTAAATATTTCACCTCCTGATTTTGATGTTGTTCATACAAACTGTATATTCTGAAAAGAAGTGACATATTTAACTTGATGTTCTTATTTACTGTACTATATTTTATATTCAGTAAACTTTTCTTTAAGTTCCCATTGTCAATACTCAGTTACTACAGCAAGGACATATAACGTAAGGTAAGTTAAAGTATAGAGATTATATGTGTGTGTATACATTCCAACCAAAATCTTAAATCAGTGAAATTGCTAGAATTTGGATTTTGCACAGCTGTTTCTTAAGAAGGTTCTAAGCTGAGCTTCAAACTTCAGGCAGAAAAATTGGAGTGAGACAAAAACATTTGAGAGAGGAAATGATTGAAAACTACATTTTAACTGAAATACTCTGTTCATCAGCTGATCCAAAGTTTAAGACCAAACCTAAAAAAAAACAGAACTCTACGCTCTCAGGAGTAAAAGTGTCAAAAATGGACTCAGTCATTGGTAGCTTTAACATTCTTGTTGAAAAAATTTGTTTCAGCATGCTTGATGTGTGTGTTTCCAGGAGGCTTTTGGGAACTTTGCTTTAAGTGGTGTCGAGGGCTTCACGAAGGGCATCCACTGTCTGGAACTGACGTCCATGTTTATAAACTTCCAGCCCCAAATATTCTCAATTTGATTTAGATCAGGGGAACACTCAGTGTGGTCTGAAAGAGTGACATTTTTCTCCTGGAAGAAGTTCTTTTGTCAGGCAGGCGTTGTGAACTGCAGCGTTGTTCTGTTGAAAAACTCATTACCAGAAAGACGAGGGCCCTCAGTCATGAGGGATGCCCCCTGCAACATCGCTACATAGCCAGATGCGCTTGCACAACCTGAAGCTACATCATTCTATTTAAGGTAAAAAGCCCCCCAGAGCATGATGGTGGCCCCTCCACTGCACCCCATAGAAAACACTAATAACATTTAAAACCATCAGAACCATCAAGGTAAAAGTGAATTTTTATTTACTACCTCCACCAAGGAGGTTATGTTTTCGGGAGAGTTTTTTTGTCTGGCCGTCCGTCCGTCTGTCTGTCCGTCTGTGAACAAAATAACTCAAAAAGTTATGGATGGATTTTGATGAAATTTTCAGGAAATGTTCAGCATGACAAAAGGAAGAACTGATTCGATTTTGGTGTTGATCCGGATCAGTGTCTGGCCGCCATGATGAAAAATGTGATTTCTGTGAATAACTACTAAACTAAAATAGATATCATTATGAATCCAACTGCTAATGGTATGTTTTCATGGTCAAGGAATCTAAATATTTCGATGAAATAAAGTTAGGACTAATATTTATGGTCAAAATCACAATATAGCTGAGGACTGTGGCGCTGGCGGAGGTCTGCTTTTCTAGTTTATTTATTTTTTATTGTTAGCGAGTAAAATGTTTCTTTACATTCAGCGTCCCCTGATTGGTGCTCCCTTGCAAAGTCCAAACAGGCAATTCTGTGGAGTTGAAGGAGATGTGGGTTCTGAAAACGCTATTTTGCTTTTTAAGCCCTTCACCCAAGGATGCTGTCTAATAGTTACTGGGCTGCAGTCAGCATCAGTAACAGCCTTAATTTGGGTTAAGGGTCGTCCCGTGTCTTGACAGACAGCCAATCGGAATCTCCGGCTTAGGGCCTGTGAAATTTTTTTGATCTACTATCTTACTTTATTGTTCTGTAACCGTTAGGATCTTTTAAGAAGTTTAAAATGACAGCCATACTGCATCCAAGTAGAAACTATGTTTCAGGTGGGACCTACAAACTGCACTGAAACAACCTTCAGACAGAGACATTGCAGTACACCCAACAAAATCATGTCATCTTTTTATGGAGCTAATATGGAGCCTTAAAATGAACAGCCTGTTTGCAGGATGGTTCCCTGAGATAATCCTGAAGAAGCTTTAAAAAAGCTTTAAAACCACAGTCTCAAGAAGATATTTTTAAGTTTCAGGCATGGGAACGAGAAAACACAGGTAAGGTAGGCCTTTAAGTTTACTTTTTAAGAAACAAAGTGAATGCTTCACCTTTTGACGAGTGTTAAATTGAATTTTCTGCTAATACGTGCATTATACATCAGTTGTAAATAGCCTATTTTAGAAATGCTTATATCTGTAAATAGCAATAACCAACTTTTAGCTTTTCTGATGATATAGGTATTCTTTAAAAAATACTGATGAAACTGGGCAAGAAAAGTGGATACATAAATCTAAACATAATCTCAGCAAAGGAAATGGGTTTTCAAGATTGCATTTATATTGCACTTAGAACATGTGACAATAAGCATTTTATATCACTGACACTGAGCTCAGTCACTTTGAAGCTTTTTAACAAAAAGTGCAAAAAACATCCATGTTAGAGCTTTTCAATAAAGTAGTACAACCAAATTAATTAGAAATAATGTATAACCACACATTCCCAGGTCCACTTTCGCACCTTGTTTGGCATCATTAGCTTAGTTGTTCTCTCAAACCTGGTGTCTCCACAGTTTATTTTATTGTCATGTGAGATTCTTTCATCCTAATAAGGCTGTGTGATCTTCCCTGAACAGCACCCCCCTTAAACACTGGCCAGTCAGTGAGCCAGACAAAAAGGTGTTACTGAAGACTTTGTCCAGCAATTGAAGCTATTGAGAGCTGCCCCCTATTCAACTCTTTTCTTAACTTTATGGCCATAATTGCCATAAAGCTCCTCCCAAACCCTCCCAACCCCCACCAGCCCCTCTGGAGGGCTTTTTAACATGTTCAATATTCCCATTGTACTGTACTTTTTTTTCTCCTGCACCAGTGCCTCTGTGGAGTAGTTAAGACTTCATTCAATGAAGCTGGGTCAGAGTTCATCATGTCAGTGGTTTTAAGGCTTTTGGAGCAGCATTCAGTGTCAAGCACTTTATGTCAAACTTGTACAACCATTCCTTATGTGCTAAAACAATAAAAACACCCATCAATGTCCTCCCTTGTCTATGTAGGGCGGGTATGACAGACGAGGGGTACAGCACATTGATGCACTTTAGGGGCAGGGGACTGTGTGAATGTTTGTTTATGTCAAGTGAGGATTAGTCAAAAGGTTTATGTCATCCCTGGCATCAATCTCCTTGAGCTTGTACTGGGTGGTCTTTGTCTGTTTGTGTGCGTAAAGAGCTTCGTGTTCACTCTCATTTGTTCTCCTTTGATTCCCTAAATTAGGTTGATGAGAGGCCCTCCTATCAGGTGGCATATTAATTGGGTCAGGCTGGATCTTATATGACATCCAAATAATGGCTAACCGAACTCCAACACTAAACCTTTGTCCTCTGAACGCTCTCCGTCACCAATTAGCCTCACCATGAATCTGCTTATTACCACCTTTGCTGCTCCTACCGTTTTCCAAGAATGAGGATGCTACCAGGAGCTGAAGAAAAGTGTGTGCATGTGTGTGTGTTTGGTGGTGGTGGGGGCTTTACAAAGTGTTATAGCAACAGTGGGGAGTTGCAAGCTGGGTCTTAAAATACACTTAGGTAACAATGTGAAGGTCTGTATCTGGTCTGTTTATACGTAGGGATACCTTGTTCAGTTTTCTCTGCTAATACTGATCACCTTTGAATGAAATTGGTGTACAATAATAAAACTGACACTGCATAAGGTCGACATAATTTGTGTTTTACAGGAACAGGGTGAGGAGTTGGTCAGCAGGGATGCAGTAGCACACTAAGCCAATGGGTTGGTTCAGACATAGCATTTTTTGTTGCTAACAGTTTTTTGCCTTTGTACTCCAAACTAAGGATTAAGGCCAATTTTACTGAAAGTCCAAAGGTTTATTGATGAGAATAAACTTCCTGTTGCTCCTTAGAAAATAGTCTGTCCTTTTGTGCACATTGTGTTGGTTTTGCTTGACCAAAAGCATACAGGACTTTTCACTGTTCACTTGGATCTTTTCTGATAATAAGCTCTGTGGTGAGCAAAGAATTCTGAAATTAACAAGTTTAGCCAATGTGATAATCATGATGGGCGAATCTAACTTCAGTCAGTCTGGTTAGACTGGATTCAGAGGAACTTCTGAAATATGTTAACTGTCGAGTTTAATTGCTCAAGATGAACGTTCTACCTAAAGTACTTTAAAAAAAAATGCTCACAATTCTCTTTCTCTCTCTCTTCATATATATATACATATATGTATATATATATATATATATATATATATATATATATATATATATATATATATACAGATTTCATACAGTTGTGTAACTATTTCAAATGCAGAAAAGCCAGGGGCCCATCCTTCCAATTATTTTCATTAGAAAATATTACAATATCATTTTAGATACTTGATTTTTATTATGATTCTTGGCATTTTATAACATGTTGTTTATTGCAATTCTTAACATTGCAATAGATTGTGCTTTACAACTTTTTCTGGACAGCATCTATGTTAACAAAGAAAAAATACAAAAGTCTGCTAAATTTCATAAGGAATGTCTCAGTTCATTCCCTTTAGTCAGAATTGGACGACATCTTTGACAAACTGAGAATGTCAAATATAGGCTGATTTTTTTTTTTTTTTAGCAGAGTTAGATCAGCAATGACTTTGCAGTCATCAGCTTTCACTTTTCCTAGGTGGTGCCTAGGTATTTTATTCTCATGCATTAGTCCTTAAACCACCAGTGGGTCATTTCCATCTTTTATGTCCCTTTGAAAAGCCAAAATTAGTAAACTCATATTTTAATGCTGACATTGCATTACTTCAGTCTCCCTCCTGTGCTGCTGTGTTGTTTCCCAACTTTCTCTGAACATTAACGTCACCCCTGCTGACCTCACTGGCAAAGAGCTCAATTGCACCATCATGTGGGCTTAACGAGTTATTGGTTTTATTTTTATGGAACCAAAGCCTTTATTAAATGTTACTTGACTGCAGTAATAGGATATGATATCACCATGCCAAATATTGCAGTGTAATGTTTTTACCCCCTAACCCTGCCTATAACATTTGGAAGTTGTGTGCTACAGCTGTGTGCACTTCCTCATGCACAAACACAAATGCAGGGGTGCAACTTAGTTGGTACTTGATATTGCAATACTATGGTGTATCTTGGTGTTTGTTTTGGCCAATCTGTCCTGAGCACAAAAGTCCAATATCAAATCACAGCTTCAGTTGACAGACTCCAGGAATGGCTGTTTTACAAAATAAATGAACTTTCATACCAAAAAACTGTTTACAGGGCAGCACAGTGGTGCAGCAGGTAGAGCATATGACTCGGCAACAAGGTCTTCGGTTCAATCCCCAGGTTGTTCAGGCCATTTCTGTGAGGAATTTACATGTTCTCTCTGTGCATGTGTGGGTTCCCACAGAACAAAATCATGCTCATCAGGTTGACCGGTGACTCTATATGTGTGAGTATGGTCAGCTTGCAACCGGTTCAGGATGTACCCCATCTCTCATCCAGTGTCAGATGGGATAGGTCCAAACCACCCAGGACCCCAAAAGGAAATAGATAATGGATGGATGGATATTTGACTCAGAACAGTTACTCTACCACCAAGACGAAAAGGATGATGCTCTTTTCTATTTCTAGTAACTCTTACTGAACACTAGAGATTAAGATTGAGATATGTCAATAAACAGTAATTTTGGGAGTTAAAAGTGAAGCCAAAGTCAAAAAACCGACAAAGTCAAGAACCTGCAGTTCCTTAAATGGCCATTTGAGGCTTGAGTCTAAAAGGGAGTCCAATTCTTAAGCCCAACATGACTGCAAAATTGAATGTTTAACATCTGAAGGAAAACGGAAATAGCTTTTGATCTTTTAACAGATATTTGTGGAAAAAGTTGTATTGTGAATGAATTCCTAATATGCATATTGTTAAAATGATACTGAGACTCTTTTATGTAAAACTAGTTCCCAGGTACATTGGCTGGTAACTTAAACTATGAGCTCTTCTATTATGTACACTATTTTAACAAAAGGTTATCACAGCTTTTGTGCTGCTACATAGAGTTTAAACCCTGCAGTCTTCAAGAGGCTGGTTAATGCTGTTTGTTAAAGTATGACTGTGAGATACAAAAAACACAGCAACCCTTTTATGACTGACTCTATGTTGGGAGCAACTTATTTTAAACAGAAGAGGTATACGCATTAACAAACAAGAGATCACATAAGCTAAATAAATGATTTATTGTACAAAAGAAAAATGACAGTAAATAAACAACAAAAGACAAAAATAACAATTGAACAGTTATCATATGCACAACCATTAAACTACAAAATTGAGGTGATTTCATTAAACTACACAAAGAACAGAGGAATGAAGGGAAAAGTGAGCAAAACATTAGAAGCGGTGAACCTGTCCAAAACATCATAAATGTCAACATTTGGGTAGATATTTACATAGAGATTTCTTACTCTCATATATTTATATGAAACACTCTCACACATACCAGTATACAAACACTTAAAAATCAAGATGCAACTTCTTGACAAGCCAGAAATGTGGGCACAGCTAAAATTTTTTGACCGCACATAACCAGAGGCGCTACCATAGATCACTCTGTCAATAACTCAATCTGAACCTGAGAGCAAGGGGACCCTGTGGTTTTCATCTACACTTTTTGGGGGTAGTTTTGGTGGGGCTAGGGGTTAAATATTTTTACATAAATGGATGACAAATTATAAAAAGCAAAGTTTTTAGAAGTGAGGTAGACAGACTCTGAAATGCATTGAAATTAATGTTAATAAATAAGCAATTGACCATTTGAATTATTTCCAACCACTGCCCCTAAATCAGCTTTTTCCTTGCTTTGAAATGTTCTAGCATTTTCCTGCAATCACAAAAGTTACAGCACATGGCATGTCATCCTCTACTTTGGCTAGCAATCCCTGGATACTCTTCCCATTTTTACATGGGTGCTGTCACTCAAAATACAAACACAAGGCAACACATGTAAGGTCAAAGGACGTAGTCTCTCTAAAATAGTTACAATTTAAAGTTGATGGGTGGGCCATTTCCAGTTAAAGCATTCTCTGTTCATTGATCCAGACACTTAAATTAATACACATGACTCATTGCCCAGAGAGGGCAAGGAGGCCTTTCAGGCCACTGGTACAGTAAGTCCAGGTTCCAGATTGGATAGCAGTGTGAGTGTATGGACAGGCCCCCGCTTCAGACAAAAGTCAGGAAAGCGTGATGATATCAAAAGAGAAGTGATAACCTTTCTAGTTGATGGTTTATCACCAGAAGCTTGGATATTTTTTTCCTACACTGTACAAGCTCTCTTGTGCTTGGTAAAACACAAACAACACTTAACCTCTTCACGCCTTGAACGTCCCATAGTGCAAAATTTATTGTTGGTAAGGTAGAGTGCCCCAAAAAGGTTTTTGTACCCCTTTTTTAATATATACATATATCATTTATATATAATGTCAGAAGGCTCTTCCTTTATCCAACAGCATAGTGCTTTCGTTTATAACAAAAGGATATCTTTGCTTTGACATCCAGGAGACAAAGACAGACTTCAAGCACATAATCTACTCCATATTCAAGCACTAACAATACTTTCTCCATTATGATATTATTGATACAGCTGAGGTGGAGGTGGATGGGGTCATTTTCAAAATTCAGTTAAATAATCTCTACACTAAAGTCAGTGGTTGAATTACATTCTCTTGATTTATTTAAGGTGTTTGTTGTCATCTATAAAAGCCTTTATCTTTGAGTACTGTTGACAAACGAGTTGTGTATCATAACTGCTTTTTGCCTGATTCTAGTTTCGAAACGTGTGAATGAATGAACTACAACAAGTTTAGAAGCTACTGCTCTCCTAATGTATCTGAAATCTTCGCCGTTGCTGTATGTATGAATGTGCAGTGATAGCACTTTAATAATGTCTTGTGCTGTTTCCAGCTCAATGAGTCATACAGACAAGAGATTCTCTGAGCATACCATCACCCCTTTTGATATTGCTCCATTTGAAGGGTTCGAGTTTTGCATTTTGTAATAACATGCTCAGTCCAAGTTATGAAACAGTGCATTAAGTACTCTGTTACATTAAATGCAGAAGTTAAGGGTGATATAAGATGAACTGTCCCGGGACACAGAGAAGAAAAGACATTTGTTGGGTCCTTGTCATGTCTGCTCCTCCTCCTCTCCCATGTAGGACAGAATGATTCCAGAGTGCATCCCATTACAAAACCATTTTAGACGGTAGTGTGAAATAAAACCAAAACCTGTAATATCTCATGTTACAGAATGGCAGAAATAGAAATACTTATTTTATTATTCAGGTTTAAGAGGAAGAGTTAAGACAGTATAACCTTTACTCTCTCCTCTCTTTTTTGTTTTTTACAAGACTGCACATAAAAAGATCAAAGTAGCTGCAGAGGGTTTTGTGGATACTAGAGAATGTCACACAGGGGTGTTATACATTAATAGAGGGTACAGGTTTGGTTTTGGATCTTTCATCTTACAATTCTAAAGCACACCTCTAAACATCTGTAAACAAGATTTTGGAATTATACTTAGGGTATGTTTAATCATAACCCCCTGCACATGAGCATGGATTTTGTTCTTTTTTGTTTCTTAAAGTGATGGATGCAAAAATATTTTTTTCAAAATGCCCCCTTTGCAAACATTTAAGTGGATCACATCACACCCGTAAGTCAGTGTCTCCATGTAATTCAGCATTTCCAAACTCACCTTTAGACTGAAAATGGTTTTAAAATATTGTCAAGGCTTATGTCGCCTGTCATCTTAATCCACAGACCTGGACATTTCACAAAGATGCCATAAAAAATCTCTTTAAAATCCACAAAACTAAAATGCGCTCAGTGACATAGTTTTGTCTCATTTACTGTAATCTGAAGTTGCTCTGCAAGCACATCATCCTCTTTTTATCATTCAATGTACTGATTTTCCATCACTCAGTCTGTTTTTGATTCATGTTTCATTTATAACTTTTTTTTTACAGTTAGAATCAATTAAATTACTGGAAAAATGGAAACTCAGTGGGATGATTTCGTGGCTGAGCAAAAGGGAAATCTGGTGCAGAGGAGTGGGTTCTGGTGGGCTCCTTAAGGGTTTCCGGTGGTTTGATGCAATGGTGGCTGTACACAAGAGTGCGTCTCCCCTGGAGCCTAAGAGCAGCCACATCTATCCACCACCATCCCGGGGATTTTGCCGTGAATGATCTGCTGCTTGTCATTGAAGTACAGCATGTTAATGGGGGACATCTTGGTTGGTGTACAACAGGGCCCCGCGGAGCCTCGAGGGTTTGCATGCTGCACCAGGTGGGTGTGCGGGTATTTCTGCATGAACATGTACTCGCACTGGCCCGAGCAGTAATTGGCTTTGTAGCGTTTGGGTGCAATGATCCAGTCCCAGCCAAAAGCCTCAAAATCCACAGTCAAAGGGTAGCGACAGCAGCGGGACTCTGTTGAGTGCTCATCACAGTCCAAGCCAAGGTTTCTCCTAGAACGTTTGGTCGTCTCCAGAACCTTTACCTCCAGGAATGGCTGCTGGAATCAGGGGGGGGAGGAGGGGCAGGACACAACGAGAGAGGTGGTTATAAAAGAACAACAAGGCTGACACATCAGTCAAGTATTAGACAAAAATGTGATGGTTTTGAAAAGGGATGGGAGCTGATGAATGTTTATAGAAATGTCATTGAGTTGTCTCATCAATTTTAATCTTTATATACTGCTCAAAAAAGTTTGGACACTTTATTTTGGTTTATCTTGGTTTGTGACTTGAGGTATTTCGAAGATATTTTTTAGACCTTTGCATTGGCTAAATTTTTGTACCCCAGAGGATTGTTACTTAACAGCAGTGTCTCAGGAGTCATAAGAGCCACAATCTGAGAACTCACTGGTTATCCCCTGTTTGTGTCGTAAAATTTAGGCACAGAGGCAAAGGATAACTTTTTTTGTGAAGGACATTGTGTATTTGCTGGCCTTTGTTTGTTTTTCTGTCTATCTGCCCATCAGTTTGTAAGCAAGACAACTCAAAAAGCTATCTATAGATCTTTAATGAAATTATCAGGGAATGTTGGTCATGACACAAGGACAAGAAGTGAGTACATTTTGGTGGTGGTCCAAGCATGATGTGGATTCTTAAAGGATTTGTTAACATTGCTCAATAGGTCAGTTTTCCATATTTTGGAAAATAAGCCATCTAACAATGTCAGAAAGGCCTTGGTGGAGGTTTGTGCTCTCGCAGCACTTCTAGTTTTCATGGCTCTCCACTGGATGGTCCTGCACTGTTATGTGTTCACTGAATGATACATTTTGGTCAGGTGAGCATTTGTTTCAGTAACTACATTATAGCTGATTCTCCCACATGGACTGCAGCTTGTTGTCACTTAAAGTGAGAAAAAGAATAAAAATATTTTTCGTCAACATTCAAAGCATTGTTTTGACAGACTATTGATTCTCATGTCTGTAAGAGGTCATATTCTCTGTAACTCACGTCCATTCATTTGATTTTAATGATGGCTAGATTAAATTCTCCGTCGCTTATGTTCAAAAACCTTTCTAGTTTTCACATACTGAAGACCCCTGATCTAGCAGTACTCTCACTCTGTCTGAGATGGCCTGTTAGCACTTTGCCACTTCAAGGATTCGTTCCCTATGTGGGTCCAGTCCGCTTTGATGGCTTAACATGTCAACTCTGATAAGTTCAGGGCTGCTCAGCAACATATATTCAGTGGCACTGTATTTCATTATACTGTCTCTACTCTGCAGTGGGATTGCCACCCCCAGGACTTACACTACTGACAAACAATGGTAAGAAGTCACACTGGTAGGACTATTTGGGGGTGGGGGTGGGTCAGAATGAGCTGTTTCAAGCAGGTACTGTAAACAGGAGAAGAGCGGTCTTAATAATTAGCCGCCTAATTATCTTGTTCATAGATGTACTCTATCATGGGGAAGAGATGGATATATGCTTGCCCTTCAGAATATAAAACGTATTAGAGGACATATAAAACTCTAAAAAGCATGATAAGGGCTCTTACATGTAAATAAAACATTTAAAAATTGGTTAAGTGGACACTTAACCTGACTTTGAGGTTTATTGATATACCTCCTACACCCTAAAAGGTAACTCCCTCTACAAGTTACGTTCTTATGTTTATTACTAAACAAACACAACTGCCAAACAAATACAATGAGGTGTATCCACCAAGTCACACATGCAGTGACCCTGTCATTCTGTCACCTGGATGGTTAGTGGCGGTAACATTACGACTTTCTCAGATTAAAGAGCCCATATTCCACTTTTTGAGTTTTATATGCCCGTTGGATTGTTTTACATCTCTCCTCTGCTTGATTGCTTGGTAGAGCTTTTCTATGAACAAGTGAAAAATCACTTCTCCTGCCTTGCCTAACAGCCCACCCTAAATATACTCCATTATTGATTGTAAACATAGTCCAGCTGTCATCCAAAATGACCTGATTAAGTCGAAATATGGTCTCTTTAAATATATTTTACAAAAATACATAAGCTTTTAAGGCATCCTCAAATCATTACTCCCCCAGTGCTCCACTGATGTCCCTGCACTCACAATATTCTAGATGCATCCAGGCCTGAGTTTAATTACATCATCAATTCGACATACAACACACAGGATCTACCACACGAACTTTAGCAGCCTGCAAAATGCAGAGCAATTGAATTGAGCTTCACAGTTGTGGTTTAATTTGAGCCCCTGTGGTCAGATATAACCTCCTCCCACTCCACAGCACAGAGCACACACAAAACAAAAACACACAAAACTAGGCTTAGGTTGTTAAATATGTTAAAACTAGTAAGTGAGCTTATCTTCAAACTGCATTTATGTCCTCACTGACGGGAGGATGAATTTGTTAAACTTGGAAGGTCAAAGATCAGGGGCCTCTTGTACAATGCTTCCTTGTGAACGAGATGTCTTAAAACTGGAGGGATTTTCTTCAATCAGCACGAATCTCTGAGTAAGTGATAAACTAATGAGATCATAGGTGAAGGTCCACATGTTAATGCTTTGATATTAATTTCCTCAAATCACACCATCACAAAACCCACCTGGGCCCTTCTTCTTAAGCCACTTTCTGTATTGTTGTGGTCTGATGGCTGAAGACCTTGCAAGGGTATCTTACCAGACTAAGTTTCTCATTTTTTCCAAGGCTGGCAAAAGCACTGCCTGCCTTATTCTGCCTCCAGTTAGCTAGTACTTGTTATTGCCCTCTCTGGTTGGTTGGGTAAGAATATTAGGGTATGACAATCAGAGGCACAGCGGGTCAGGTCATGCTCGGTGGTTCTCTGGGACATCAAATGACGCAAATGGAGCTCATGGTCCTAATTTCTAACACTACCTTCTATCAAATTGTTCCTCTCATTATGATGTCATTACGGATCTTACAACCCGATGTTAAGCAGGAGCAGTTTAGTGCCAGTGAGCAAATACAAAAGCTTTTTATTTTGTGCTAAATACGCTCAAGCATTCTTTAACACAGCACATGCTTCTGCAGGTACTCTTTTTTTGTCAATAAGGCCATATATAGAAAAACATGCGGATGAGTGGCCCACTTTATAAACCTCACTGGAAGTGTGTTTCAGTTTATAAAATAAATTAATGCAAAGTGTGTTAAGATATGCAGAGTAACTGAATTTTCTTTAAGAAAAATCAATAATCAGCATCACAGCTTTCACGGCTTGACAAGGCAATTAGCCAAACATTGATACATGTAGAATTAAGGGGTAAATCCACACCTGGTCAGGTAGAGAACAACACTTTCTATGTCCTGTAACAGAAGACAATGATGCCTCATCTTATTTCCATTCTCAAGAAGTAAAATCAACTGTATAAAGGCACTGAGCTTGATTTAAATGTTGGAGACTAATAAGATTAGTGTGCTTTGTAAATTGGACCTTCAGAGAGCAAAATGTGGAGAAAACGGGCATAGATCAAGCTGTTTTTTGATACCACAGTCCATTTCTCTTAACTTAGCAGTCAAACATAAGCTTCATGTTTTAATGTGGACTGAATTACATTGTATTCTTTCATTTAACCGCAGGCCAGTAAAAAATAAGCCACTGACTTCTGTCTAATGACCGTAGTTTTAACACTTAAAGGAGACATATCATGCTGATGCATGATTTAATACTTACATATAATATAATAAATTTGAAAACAAGACCTTACACCCCCTTAATTTTCAAAAAATGAGATATTGTATTTTTTCTGATATCCTAGAACGAGATTTGATGCCTCTGAAAATAGGTCATTGCGAGATGTCCGCGAGATTTAAATCGTCGTGACGACACGAGGTACCTTTCTTTTTATTGGAGTAATCTGATAAAACACTTCCTCCTCTGTGATGTCCGTTAGCCACAAAACTGTCACCGAGGAACACATCCACCAGCAGCAGTATATAGATCCCTAGCTCACATTCACTCATTACCAGCTCTGGCCTGTAGGGGGACTCAATACGCGGTCGCTGCATCGAGCCTGCCGGAAAATACAGTAGAAGAAGAAGGACAGGCTGGCTCAGCCCCCGATAGAACTGACCAATCAGAGCACAAAGGGCTGTGACGTTGTGAGGTAACTTTAGGTCAGCCTTGAGACCGAGTGTTTCAACGAGAGCTTGATAATGGCCTAAAATGAGGATTTTGAGAACGCTATTGTGGGGCAATGATGGAACTAAATGACTTGTACTGAGGGCAGAAATGCTTTACAGGCATCCTAGTCTGGCATAGTGAAAAGGAGAAACAAGCATGATATGTCCTCTTTAAACACTAGCTATTGTTGACAAAACTGATTCACCAGAACACTCTCATCATCACTCACTGATCATAAAGTACCAACAATCAGTCCAGATTTAATATCTAAATGGGACAAACTGGAGCTCATTTCTCACACTAAACAAGACAAATTGAAAGATGGGACATTATGGGGAAAGGGAGAGAAGAGCAAGTATACAGCTTTTTATTTTATAGCATGTAAGCTAAATTAGTTTTGAAAATAGAAAGTAAAACGAAGAGGAAAATCAGAGCTTAAATCAAGACTTTTAAATGGGCCCTTTAAAAGCTATAATTCATTTGATTTTATTTGTTTTCTAAAACAAACCTTTACATTCTGCATTAAAACATTACATTGAAAAAATTGTAAACCTGTTGTTTAATTTTAGCTAATTATCAAGATTGCCTTTTGATTCAAAAATTCTTTATTATTGTTTTTTAGCTCGACTAAATCAAATCAAAAGTTAGATTTAAATCAACTTTGAATCAGTACTGAGTTAAGGTTTTATTGTCATGACAAGGGGAGTTAGTATCTTATCTAACCAGAGAAATACACACATTTTAATTATTGTGATCATTATTTCCACTTTATCTACTCAAACAGACTAACTACAGACAAGGGCATAGAATAATGACTATTATTGCAATAAACTCTTCATGCAGGCTAGTTTGATGTTCTGTATTCAAACCCTGGTAAACTGCATCCTTTTTAATTCAAGCTCTTATGTGTGTTGTTTCTGATGACACAAAGACTTGATTCGAGGCTTTTTACATCTTAATAGTTGATCACTTTTGTTTTTTATAAAAACTAGACATCAACATCTCAAGCATACTTGTAGAAAACATTTTTTTTAAGACTGAGAAATACTTTTTCATGAGGACACATGTCAAGCAATTCTTTTTACCAGAGGTAAGTTTTCCCTCTTTCCTGTCTATTTAAAGGGTCTGTTATGTTTAGAGGTACTAGATTAGTCAAGAAAACAATGGTTTAGGGCCTTCATAAACATGGTCTTTGAAATTTAAATGCTGATATGTCATGTATATTATCTGACAAACTTATTTGATTTCCTCTTTAGAAGTGAATTAAAGCATTTCATTTTGCTTAGATATTCTTTGAATTGAAAAACTATAGCGGTGCCAAAGTGTTTTAGAGCCTGACCAGAAAGTTTTGGCTGCCTAATAGTTGACAGTGAATCAAAAATGATTGACAATTTTAGAGCGAACATACTTTGAGCTTTTAAAGATCCACAGAGCATAAATTAAAAGTATATTTTGTAACGTCATGGCTGACTCAGTACGCTCGGTTTGATCTCTGACCCTGGAGGTCATCTGCAGCCTGCCATAACCTTGACCTTTGGGGTGAAGCAAGCGGATCAAATACTTTACTCCATCATGTTTGTTTTACAAAGCCTTCCTCTCCCCACAGCGATTCCAGCTGGGCTCAAGCACAGTTTTTTGTGACGCATTCAAAAGAGGAAATAAGCTGAAAGGCCGTTGAGGTGACACCATGTCAGCCCAGCCTTTAGGGCTTTTGTTGTCAAAAAAAGAGAGAAGATCAGGAAGAAGCACTGTTTCTCTCTTTCTTTGCTTGTTGTGATTTGTTTTATTTTAAAAACACTTGCCTGTGTTTTTCATCTTTTCCTTTTTTTCCCTACAAGAACAATATTGCACACTGCTGTGTGCTCAGAAGGCAGCCACTTATTGGCCAAGAAACCAGAGCTGACCTCTGATATGTGTTGTGAAGATCTGACCCAAATAAGCTCTTAGTAAATATTTGGTGTTACTTAACTCAGAGGACGGTCTTACATAATTTAACATGGATGTTATCCCACTAACTCTCAGACTTCTGAGTTTATTATTGATTCCTTGTCATTCATGTAACTTTCTCAGAAGAACTTCCCAGAGGATCAATGTTTCATGGTTGTTCACATTTGGAAAATGAATACTGTGTATTTCAAAGTTATAGGGTGTTATGATGAGTTTTGCAGTGTTCTCCTGGACAAAAGTACATATAGAGCGGGGATGTGTTCATATAAACCAGAGGGAGGGCAACTGGTGACCCAGAGGCCATATATTGATTCACTGGACAACAATAAGATAGTAGCCAATAACACAAAGCCTGCCAGGATACCATATCAGCGCAAAGTAGAAGTCTGGATTGATATTGGCTTATATTATGTACAAGGTTATAATAAGAAATATGTATAGAATAAGAAAGAGAACAGTGTAGACTAATTCACGACTAAGATGCTTCTTTATTAACTCACACAAATCGCTCGCCTTTAACCAAAATGGCAAAAAAAATTGTCTTTGTCCTTTTCTAAATTTAAGGTGTCAATTGTTAGCATCAGCTAGCCACTAGCCCACCTGGGCTCACAGCACAGCCTAGCGGAAACTCTCACGAGGGCTTTCAGTGGGATTTTAAAACAAAGCTGTTCATATAGACCGATATTTTAATCCATATTTTTCACTTTCAATTAATATGACTGGATAATTTATCAGCCAATTAATATAAAGATATACATCATTGTTGTGTTACACCTCTAGCGTTCAGGGTCTGAAAATAACATACGTTACAGTGAAATGTGGGTCAGTGTCAGGGGATTTTAAGTCACATGGCAGGTCAAATTCTGTATTTTAGCAGCCATGTACACATAGGTGCTGAGTGGGGGTATAACAAACTAGCAGTACTCCAATATATTTGGATATCTTGAGTTGCTTGAGTTGAGTACATTAATTAATATGTGAAATTTTTTATATGTGCACAATTCATGGCAATGGGGACATTATATTGTTTTGTGCTGTAGTTCAGGCTTTTAGTCACTTAAGTCTCTTGCTGCCGCTGATGATAATTGTTCTGACTTCTGTCACTGGGACAGACAATTTCCTTATTTATTTACTTATAATACAGAGACCATGCTTAGCCTAAGTAACACAATTTAGGAACTGTTTTTTGATGGGTGTGACTGTGAATGTTACATTTTTTCTTTTATTTTTTTCTTTACATTTTTTTAGGAAAAGATGTTAAGAGATCCACCTACTTATAGTATCCAAGTATATCACCTTAATCATATCATAATGCATAGGTTGTTTTCTGATTCTTTCTGATACACACATAATGCTAATAAAGTTTGTGTAAATTATTCAAACTTATTTTTCTAACTTAATGATTCAGATGCTGCTCTCAATGGAGGCAAAATCCTTTCAAGCAAACTAAAATACTTTTATAAGATTATCCTCTGATTGGTTTGAGTCAGAATCAATAGAACGGTTTCTAATACAGAACAGTTTTTGGCATGACTGTTTTCATGTATTTTAGTACAAATCCTAATACAAATTCCCATAACTATTCTATTTCTATTAGCATAATTTTGACTGGTCTTACTTGATTTAAATATAAATTTGCATTTGCATATATTTGAGATGTAATGAAAGTGACCCCCCTCAACCCCACACCCCTCTACCCCAGGGACAGGTCTGAGGGTCCTTACCAGCCCCTCCTCCCCCGGTCGCAGGGAGGTAACTGCCAGGTCATTGCCACTCTCGTCGAAGGCGTTGATGTCGATTCCCCAATTGGTGTGAGGCTGTTTGAACCAGTTCTGTAACACATGCTTAAAGTCAATACTCTGCCAGTGGCCGACCCGGGAGTTCAGCTCAATCTTCAGGGAGCGAATACGAATGTGCCGGCTCCCCTGCTCCGTGACAGGTTTCAGACGCAGGATCTGCAGGTAGACTGTGGAGGTCTGCTGAAGAGGCCGCAGGTACACCCACAGCTGGGCCTTCAGAACCTTGGTGAACATCAATTTAGGACTGAACTTGAAGAAGCAGCAGCTTGGCTTCCCATTCACCTGCACCAGGGGCTCCGCTGTGGAGGAGAGGAAGAGTTATATTTATAGATGGAATGCAAAGGATGAAAAGTGTTATTAAGACTGACTGCATCTAAAGAGAAAAAGACATGGCATAAAGACATGGCATACTGAATCAAACAAATGTTTTCAAATTGTTATGAATGATTTAGAGAAAAGAAAGAAAACATCTGACTGAGTTATTTGTGTTTGTGTTTGTGATCATTGACCACTTAAAAGAATAGATTTGTTTTTTAATTCAGACATTTTCTTTTGCAGTCTTCATTGAGAAAATACATTCTATACTCTTACACTTCAGATTTATTCAGATGTGAAACCAGACTGTTTCCAAAGGGGGGGTCAGGGGGTAACATAAGTTAAAGTTGGGGGCCATCACAATGAATCAAACATTAAGGCTGCCACCGACCAAAGTTAATTTGTAACTTAGCTAAACAAAACTTGTTGTGTTTGAGGTTTGCAATTAAAATGATCAAGACGGTGTCAGTGTTTTCTTACCTCAGTATTAGCATACATGGCTGTGTTGTGGCAGTAAAGTCAACAATGTGTAACGTGTGTTATGAATCAACAGCATCCAAACCACTTACTGTGAATTTGTTTCAACATAAATATCCACTTGGGTTTCATATTCCAAAATTTTCAGCTCATTAACTTTTTGGTTCCAGTTTAAGCTCCGTTATATGACACAAAGAGGGTGGAAGCTTTCTATAATGACTGAGATAAATTCACAGCTATTGTTTGGAGAATTGGAGCATTTAATAGTCATTCCACCTGAACTATGCAAGAGCCAACATGCTTGTTTCGTGCTGTGCCTGGGATTGTTTGCTTTCCAATCCCTTCTCCATCGCTTGTCTCCTCTTACAGCAGTAAAATCTCTAAGCGCAGTAGGTAGAAGTATGAACACCATTGATACATATACGTAGCAGTGAGAGGAAAATAGTCCAGACCAGGAAGTTGTTTATTTTCCTTCCAGACAGACAAATCACTTAATTGATTAAAGTATTCAATCAGCTACTGTAGACATTAAACCAAAACTTCAACACTGATTCCACATTTACACTAAACACATAAACAAGACTTCAAACTTCAAATGTTAATCATACTCTACGGTCATAATTTATTACTCAGGTTAAAAAACAATGCACTACTGTTAGACTAAAAAATAACAGGTTGGTTTACTTCACTTAAGCTGTTGTTTCTTTTACAAAAATAGCAAAGTATACTCAAAATACTTTAAGAACATTTTAAATAAGGTACTGAGCTAAAGCAGACTTAAATTTCAATATAAACAGATCTGTGCTTTGTCCTAAGAGAAACAACCCTAAAGAGTGATTCATGTCCAGCTCAGATATAACTATTTTATTGTTTTAGAAATGAAACAGTAACTACTGTTGGGTTAACCATTCGTTTAACAACTGACAAACAGAACCTGCCAACTGACTAAAAAAGAAACAGTAAAAGGGAACAGTTAAAAGTTAACTCTTTGCATCACAAGGTGAAGATTATCCTTGATTTGTCCGTTTGTGAGATCTTTCAAAGGGAAATGACAATTTCCCTTTCCCAACTATCATGACCTCCTGATGGCAAAGGCAAAAATGTCTCTGAACGCTCCAACGTTACTGGCATGACAAGGAAATCGCACCTGGGATGTTTTCTGCGTGGCACACTGGGGGGGCCTTTTTTCCTTCAATAGAACAATGAAGCTTCAGGTTGTACAGCGGCATCAAGCAGTGGCTGGCTATATGGGGATGTTGCAGCGGGCACCGCTCGTGACTGAGGACCCTCGTCTGCATGGTACTGACTGGGTCTTTCAACAGGACAATGATGCAGCACGTAATGCCTGCCTGACAGAACTTTCTCTGGGAGACTAACGTCACTCTTTAGGACCATTGTGTGTGTCCAACTAAGAAAATTGGGGATAGGGGGCAAGGGAAGTTTACACAAATGGACATCAGTTCCAGACAGTGGATGCCCCTCGTGAAGCCATCTTTATTATTTGGAGCAACGTTCCCACTAGCCTCCTTGAAATGCTCACAAGCATCACGTGTGCCAAAACTAATTTTTGGAGTGATCAACAAGGACAGTGGAGCTCTAACTGTGAAAAATGCAAATTCTTGCAAAATTTCAACTGGTCCTAAGACTCTGATCAGGAATTTGTCACACAGCTTGCAAATTTGTATCTATATAATGTAAAACCAGCTATTAGGATGATAAATATATGAAACAAAGGACAGCTTCAAGGACAGCACATGAACCAAATGTTTTAGGAGTAGGCTCGGATGAACAGTGTGATTTCATGATGTAAACAGAAAATAATGGAGGTCCTTTACTGACAAATCCTGAGTGTGTTTGATCTAAAGGGTTTTTAAAGCTGATTTTTGTCAGACCCCACAGTTCTGGAGTATTAAAACACGACATAAACTTTTAAAACACGACAATCAGCCATTTCATCTCATGTTTCTGTGTTGCAATGAAAGACGACTAAATCCTTTCGGTCCTCCCTCCGAGATTCTGTCTCATCACAGCGCTTTGAATGTTCAACAATCACACATGTAATCAATCTAAAGGTAATGCTGAATGCTAACAAAATCAACTGCCTCAGCAGAAAGTCTTATTAGTTATTAAACCTCATCGAACAGCCAGTACTCTAGTTTTGTGTTTTGAAAATCAATCATACCATAAAAAAGGTCAACACAGTCAATCACATTACATACAACCCAGCAACCATGCCAATTACATAAAAACATGTTTATTTTAAGAGTGGAAACATTTACAGAAAGTTATTGTGATCACTATTTGGAAAATGGCATTAATAGTTATTCCACTAAAAGAACCTGCTTTTAACGTCGTTATGGACTTCATTAAGCAAAACACCATATAAAACACACCAGTCATTGATATTGAAATCCATGTCCATTAACAATGCAATGAGCCATCTTAACAAATATCCTATTGTAGACATTTTACTATGCTCTGAAACAAAGGGGCAAAAATGTGTGGAGGAACAAAAATAAATCAGGTTTTAATTTAAACGCATCCAGTCACAAACGCCAGTTCAAATTCTTTTTAATGACTTGCCACTATGGCAGCTAGACAAAACAGAGTTAGTGGAAAAAACACCTGCATTTGGCTGACAGTGGGTGATAGTTTAAATGTTGAGGAGGAGCAGGGGGTCAAGACTGCTTGGTGGAAATGCACCATTAAGAGGCTTTCTCTGTCAGCAAGATAGCATCCCTCAGATAAAGATTTATTGACCATACTGCATGTTGTCACGGTTTTTATATTAATCTGCCAAGGCTATAAGCTTTCATGTACTCATTATTATGATATTATGACATAATTTACACACTTTTTTAAACAATTTATGCTGAATTATATCCACCTGTTAGTCTAAACTTAAATGCAGTGCATACTATTTGCCTTGGAGTTTGGAGGCTCCAATGTTTTCTTCCAAAAAGAGCTTAAAACTGATTAAAGTTAAAATGTCATATCTGCAACATTTCCCCTCTGTATGTTGAATGTTATATTTTATTAGTTAGGCAGAATCTTACATGTCTGTGGTGTAACTAACAAAGACACAACTTAATCTACAAAATAACTTTAATTTAGTGTTTAGTGGATTCAGCACCAAATCTTAGAAGAGGACATGTGCAGTGCTGGTACAAAAGGCCACAGAAACAGAGGGAGAACAACATCTTTGGAGGAGAAAGTTCAAGCAGAGGCAATCAAAAATCTCAAACTAGATCAAAAATAACAGAGGAAAATGCAGACTCTGTGACATACCTATTGATGAACAGGATCTCTTGCCAAAGAAAAACTTTGGATTAATGCATGTTAAGAGAAATAAATAGTTTAGTCATCATACTTTTTGAACACCAGCATTCATGTCCACTCTGAATATGTGTTTATCCTGAGAATATATTCATTTCTCTCAGGTTAGTGCACATTTTTAGCCATTGTAACAGGATTACTTTGTTTTACATACATGTGACCATTTAAGTCGTAATCATCTAAACAAAACAACTGTAATTAAATAAGAGATATATTGTACATATAACTCTCACTAAAGAATCTTCTTAGGGTCAAAAATCTTCTCTTTTTGTGACAGAATAAAAGAAGAAATGACAGTTTAAGAATGAGCCAATGTTTCTCCCAGAGGTCTTAATGTTAGAGACCTTTACACAACTGCACATCAGCATAAAAACAACAACACTGGGTCATATCTTTATTACAACTGTTGAATTTAAGTAGGACTGTGAACATATTGTTACTAGTTTTCTGGGCAAAATCTCAAAAGTTTTATGTAAATGATGATCAAGAATAACACTAATTCAAAAAGATTATTTGAGTTTAAATATTTTAGTTTAAAGAAAAAAGTAAAAAATGGGTACAGACTAAACATTTGAACTTCTTCACAACACATTTACAGCACAATATTTTAACTTGGTCTTTTCTGGTATTCTTACACACTTTTAATCAAATTCAAGATTTCTGAGGACTACGTTAGGGGGAGTTTGCATGAATATGGAAAGAGAACTTTTTAATGCTAACTGAGCCAGAGTGACATTGCAGTTGAGGAGTGAAACTGGTAAGATTTTATTGACATCAATGTCATTATCAATTCTAGCTGATAGATCAAATTCATTAAGTGAAACTGAGCTGAAAATGTTGCCTGCTTGTGTCTGCCATCATCATATCTATGAAGTCTCTGTTATGCTGGCTGCCTCTGATTAGAGTGTGGCATACTTGATTTAGAAAAGGCATCCAAAGCAAAGAAGAAGGGGCAGATAAGATTAAGCATGTTCATGTTTAGGAGTAAGGCAATTGATATCAATTTCTTCCTTCCAACTTTCTAAACTGTTTGACTTGTCAAAGGTAAAAATAACACAATTTTAAGATTTTCTTTGGCTTTAAATTTTCAAAATCAAACTAAAATCTGCTAAAGAACCTGCTGACACCCTGTTTTTACCACATCTGCATGGCCACTGTGGGTTACCATCATATGTTCTGGCAATCTTTTTAATTTGGTTAAATTTGTGATTCCATCAAGGCTGGACAAACCAATACATTTACATATTAAAAAAGGAACCAGTAATGGCAGCCAGTGGCCAGATGGTAACCTTAGATTCCCCCGGGTCAATAATTATAAAATGGTCCACCTCTACATATAACATAAAAATTTAAGAGAAAAAACAGGTTTTTTGTTGGTGGCTCCCCCTTTATTAAAGTGTATTTGTAAAGTGGATTTGGGGTTATGACAAATGGACATAAGGTGAGTCTCTCCTAAAATAGGCAGATTTATTCCTGCCATGATCCTGGCCTCTGCCTGTCTGTGATTTGCACCACATGTCAAATCTGCACATGCTTCATTTACATAGACCTCCATCTGATATAATGACATCCATCCATTGCATTCTCACATTCATTTCCATGTAAAGCGTTCATTTATTAAGGGAAATTTATTCTGCATCTATCTGGCATAATAATGTGCACATGGACTACAATAGAAAGTCTAATCTGCCCATTTTCTCTCAGCATAGTTGACATAATTTTGGCAAATACAACCGTCATTTTCTATCATTCATCTTGAAGAGGACGATTACTATTCCTCTACAAAAGCAGATAAAAAAAGTCTTTGGATGGACCTGCCAATCATTGCTAAATCTGGGGTTGCTCAGGCAACCTGAAAATGCTTCCTGGGTCAAAAGGTTATTTTGCACCTCAGCCTAGTTAAGAAATGGGATCAGGGGTCAAAACCGTCAGCCTCTTTACATCTCAGGGGTGCTGGGGAGGGGCTGCCCTAAGAGCCAGATTGAGTTTGAAGGTCAAGGTCAACACTATGGTGATGGTAATATGTCTTTCTGCAAAACACGCTTTTCTTTATAAAGCAGAGAATCATTTCAAATCCCAGCAAAACAACAGCACCCCAGTTTGTTTTGGTTTTGATTAGGGAGGAGACTCGCCAGCCAATCGTGTTTTGTTTGTCAAAACTCCATTGACCAGGAGAACACACTGCACCAGGCTGTTATTCTTCTTTTTTTTTCTTTTTACACCAAACAAGTGTTATAATTGAATTATGGTCATGCATAGAGGGATATGAATTCACTGTGGTACAGATGGACGATCCATTAGAAGAGTCAAGGGCGAACATTGAATAAGGGCCAAACCGGGGACAGACGCAGTCCTTCAGCCTGTATTTCCAGGCCCAGTCATTAGCGAGTGTAAATTATACAGTGTCTCACGCTGGACAAACAATATGTCAATGTTCCTTTTGGTGGGTTGCTGGGGTCACAGCAATTAACGTGGGTGGTGTTGTGTTTGCTCATCAGCACAAAACTGGGAATGAATGATTCTGCAGTTTGCTTGGGGTTTACTTCTGATAACTACTTTTTGTTATGCTTAATCGCTGCAGATGGAGTACACACAGCAGCTCTTCCTTTGCAAATTGCTTTGATATTTCAAAGGGTAAAGACCAGAGAAGGAACAAATCAACAACTTTACACCACAGGGCTGATTGTGTGGTTTACTTTCTTAGGTAGAGGCCTTTTTCTTTAGGTGTAATCTGAGAAGCAGAGTGGTTACTGGACCATGGTTATTAAACACACATGCACAACATATGAGCTGCGTCATGTTAACAATGACTGCATTGATAGGAGAAATCAATTTGTGCCTTTATAGATCCTGTAAGTGCACAAGCACCAGAGCAAAGCGAGGAGATTAAATGCCTGCAGCTCAATTACAGCCCACGTCTTGGCAAAGTACTCTGCTTGTGCAAAACCGGCAAAGCTAGCTTGTAAAGATCAGAAAGGCAACGGGACATTTAATCCTAAGCTCACAGTTTTTACTGCAGGACTCTTTTATGGTTTAATTTCCTGAACAATTTGCACAGTTATAGTGCAGTTTAGTGTTTCACTCCTGTGGTGTAAATTCTGATTTTACATCAGCACCACCTACTGGAGTTATAACACTTCTCTGCTCTGTCCAACTAATAATTAAGATGCAGAGGAGTTATTTTTTGCTGATCAAAACTTCTTTAATTTTATCTTTTAAACCCAAACAGTGTGGGCAGAGGCTGTGTTTTTCCAAAGGAAACAGGCTTGTTTGCTTTCCCTCCTCATGTTTCCAGCCTACTTCATTATTACAGCAGCTTATTTCCCTGTGGTATAATTGCAGCATATGCAACGCATGAATTTTACTGCCAGCTTGCAGCAGACCTGCAGGTGAGCCTATCAAACATCTGGTGGAGTCCCTGGGTACCTGTGTCCCACAGTTAGCCCAGAGCCTCCTATACGTGTAGGTGTGAGGAGAACTATAGAATATAAGGGTTTATTCACACTGCCATCTGTCCATTTTAATATGACCGCAGCCTGTTTAAGAGTTAAATGCTTTTAATAACCGAACGCAGTAATGTTACTGAAGGGCACAGGAGAATGAGCCTCTTAAACAGTTTCAAACAGATTGAGAGGCGGACCTAAAGGGTAGTTATAAAATAAATAGTTAACATGTGTTACCTGTGAGGGGGCTTCGTGTCATTTATGTGGTACAAATTGAATGTTTTGATCCCTACAAAAAAGTAGACATATTTTATCAAGACAAAGGTTCCTTTTGTCGCTCACCCTGCTCTTTGTGGTGTTGCATTTTACGCTGCTGACCTTAGCAGAAATTAGAGCAATATCAGATCATCTTCTGCAAGGATCCAATAGTACATGATGTTTAGTCAGTAAAATACCAAACAATGTCTTTAAAAACAGAGAACATTCATTTCTGACTGAAAAAAATCAAACAAAATCAAATACAAATATAGAAGAGTGTTGACTACTTGATCCAAACTTCTGTGAGGTCGGGGTGTAAACACGCTGTAACCATTTGACTATCACAAGAAAAATCTGCAGCTAAAATGTGATGAGGAGGGAAATGGTCACTTATTGCTAATGTCCAAATGGATAATGCATAATGGTATAAAGCAAGATAGGAGTTGCATTTGCATATATATCTATATTTTCTTTTCTTAATGGGAAATGCAAATGTGCCATTTTGTGGTGAGTGTGTGTTTGGGATCCTTCATGTTGAATAAATGTGACTCTAGGGTATCCCCACGCACCTCGGCATATTAATCATCGTGACACGTTCACGACCCTTCTAATAAGACAGGGGCCACAGTGCACCCCCTCAAACATCCCATCCCACCCCAGCCCCGCTCCCTCTTTGTCTCTCGGCCAGTCCCAAGGGACGGTGGAAGGGTGGTGGGGGAGGCCTGGCTCGAGCGAGGATGGAGGAGGAGGGGGTGTGTGTGTGAAGTTAGACCCCCTCATTCAGAAGCCCTCCCCTGGGACAACGGCAGGCACAAGACTCCTATTAGGACAGAGCACAGTAGCCCCCCAGGAGCAACAAAAGACACCTCCTAAAGCTCCCTGTTCTAGCTCGGTGAACACATGGAAACATGCAAACACACATAAACATACAACGTCCACAAGCTCAGGAGTGACAGAGTCCAGCAAACACACTCGCAGCTTATTGTTTTCAGTGCTGGGGTTGTATACGTTTGTGTTATCTGCAGGACTTCAGCAGCAGTACTGACCATGAAAGAGCGAGCGTGCAGTGAACTGCAATAAGGTGGACAGCTGGACAGCAGGAAGCATGCTGGGGTCTCACCACTTATGTTTGTGTGCATCCACACATGCATGCAAGCCGTTAACGTCAGAGCACAAAGTGATGCTGTGTTTTTAAAACTAATCCAAAAACTGACAAACTCAAAGCAGATTTTTTTAATCTGTTTTTAAGAAACAACAAAGTTTATCTCCTTTGTTGGGCCTGTAGCAACAAATCATAATGGCTTTGTCTTACTTGCTAAATATCAAAAAATATACTTCAAATGCAGCTAGATGCAATGCTTGAGCTTGAAATAAAACAGCTCAAATGAAAGCAGTGTATGCATCATTTCTCCTGAAAAAGCACACATAAAACATGTTTGAATACAGGTATTGGAATACTTGTTGTCTTTGCACGACTTTAAAGTGCTCGAAAAGTGTTAAATGTTAACAATTTCCTTTTGATTAATTATAGCTATGCAAAATTCTGTTTAGTCGTGACCTGAAAATGCTGACCTGAAGCCCTGACAAGCAAACTTCTGCACAGCTGTGGCAAAGAAATGCCAAATGGAAAACAGAGGCACGAAAGTAAACTCTCAGAAAGTGAGTGAGTAATTTCTGTCAACATAGGTTCATTACTAAAGTTAAAAACTTGTCACAAAAGTCTTCTCCTGATTTGTGAACTTGTGACACTTCTATAACTAAATAATTAAGGAGATATTTCACTATTTAAAATATTCAAGATCAGTTCTCATCAGAGCATTTATTCTAAATAATTAAAAAGAAATACTGCTATTGATTCCACAAACATCTGTAAAACAGTAAATCTGCATGGTTTAACTGATGATCCATAAACTTTATAGGAGCAACCATTCTTTGAACATTTCAGTTCTTTGGTGACCCCATCCCTCGCCCTACATAGGGACATCTGTACCATGTAAGACACTGACACAGACACCCAACAAGTTTAGTTCAGTGCATTTGTAAGTAAGTAAGAAGAAAAAAATGTTTTGAAAGAAATTTTCAGAAAAAAGTCTTCAGTCTGCAGGATGTCACATCAACAAATGATCATTAACATCACAACCAAACAGACAGTACCAATGCTGATGAGCATGTCCTGATTAATTAGACCCATAAAAGTTAAGTTGTTACTGTGTTTGAAAACAACATTTCACTCTGTCTTCTGTCTCCTTGTTTATTTTATCATTATTGTAATTGTTTTACTTTTGTTCTATTAAACTTTATATTTATCTCGGTGCTGCACTTTGTAACTCATATCTGTGGAAGGTGCTATATAAATAAACTTTACAAACTCCCAGGGATAGTGAACAGGCGCACACGTTATTCTTCATGGAAATGCAAAACAAACTTAATTGTTCGTGAATAATTATTAAGGACATTGTTGCCCATTAAGTTTAATCAATTTTGAGACAGTGTATATGAAAGCAAAGGAGAAATATGGGCCAAAGTGGAATTAATGACCTGCAGTTGCGAGCTTTGGCCGCTCAGTGAAGGACAGCTGTCCCTCCGTTGGCTTTCTTCGAGTCATGGATTCAAAACCATCCAACAGAAACACAGGCTGTGTGAAAATGTGTCACAAGGAAATATGAAAGTGAATCTCCTTCTCTTTTGCATCACTCTGCCCATAACGAGTAAAGAAACCTTTTCCAAATATTAAGGATCATCCTGAAATGTTTTGGAGAAAAATCATGATAGGATTGAATTTTCATTTGATGTCTAGAATTTGGCTTTTTTTGTCACTAAAGCCTGAAACATCAGGACTGTTTGTTTTATCAGCATAAATAATGTAGAAGGTCCACTCTTGGTTCCTGTTCCTTGTCTAGAAAATGTCCTGTAAGCATTTTTTGGATGGACATGTTTATGATCCAAAAATCAAAGCAAACAAGTAATCATTCATTTAACCCGCCTATATGGAGTATGTGTGATAAAGTCATATTTGTATCATAGTCAATCGGAGCCTGAAGATCAAACTTAAACAAGTTTTTACTGTGAACTCACATTACAATGACTCGCCATACACAAACAAAATATTTAATATATACTTACTTTTAATGTGACTGATCATGTATGAGAAACTTTGAAGAGAGTCCCAACACCTGTACTCTTACTGCCAGAGATCTTAAATAGAAAAGTGTAAGATACACCCAATAAGGCATGAAAAATGATTTTTTTAAATAGTGAATAGAGACATTTCTTTACAGCACATTTAACCATCACTCATGGTTTTAAACAATAATGTTTTTAAAGAGCAACATAGTGAAATAAAACAAATTTGATATGAACTTATGCAGAGCTATAAACAAATGATCAATTATTGGATTAGTTTCACTTATATTTCCTTTTTTTAACAGTATTAATAAATTCTATTTAGAAGCCCTTGGCAGGCCATTATAGTTACAAAAAACTAAACACATCATCTAACAATATTTAAAGTTCCCTATCTTCTCTGGAAATGTTTGAATCTTTACTTCTTTAAGCATGCTGCTGTGGTGGTAAACCAGGTTGAAATCCTTTATGAGAGATTTCAGTTATTTGGTATATCGAACTGTATTGCGGTCCCCAGGCCCTTGATTGATGTAGATAAAGAAGTGACTTTATCAAACACTGAAATTTAACTGTATTTGTTATTGTATATTTATGTTACTGCACTATATGTCTTTATTCTGAAATTCAGCAACATCATTCCTCACTGCCTTTTAATTCACACACATAATTATTCTGTCCCTGTAAGTGGAGGAGAAAGTTATGTCTTCATTTGTTTGCTCCCTCCACTGTGGATGTGCATTACCATGTCCATGAACTGAGATGATTTTCTGTCAGTAGATCAGCAATTTTGTGATTGCAGCTTTTTAAATGGCAGATGATGCTTGGTCTAACTGTTACTGTTAAAATGTTGGTTTCTAACATCAAGTAGTTATGTGAAGTATACACTCCTGATCAAAATCCTCAGACCAGATGAAACACTGATGGATCTTAAGAAGGTTCCAAGTAGAGCAGCAAAATCCAAAAAGAAAAACTGGGAGCGAGAGAAAAAATGTAAGCAGGCAGTTTATCGGAAACTAGTTTTAAACTCAGACATGCTTTCATCAGCTGACTGCAGCTCATCATGTTGCATCTGAAAAGGAAGGCTTACAAAAACAAGACAGTCATCTTAAACTTCTTAAAAGATCCTGAGGGTTATGGATCAAAAAAGTCAAGTAGTAGACCCAAAAAACTTTACCTGTGGAGGATCTGATTGGCTGTCTGTCAAGACAGATTGAGATCCTCCACCTAAATTAAGGCTGTTACCGGTGCTGACTGCAGCTCATCATGTTGCATCTGAAAAGGAAGGCTTACAAAAACAAAATCGTCTTCTAAGTCCACCTCCCCTCCAAAATTGCCTGATTGGACTTTGCAAGAAAGCACCAAACATGGGACATTAAAAGGTGGAAGAAAGTTTTATTTTCTGATGAGAAAAAAATTAACATTGACCATCCTGATGGCTTCCAATGCTACAGGCATGACAAGGAGATCCCACCTGAGATGTTTTCTATATGGTACAGTAAGGATGCCATCATGATCTGGGGGCTTTTTCCATCAGTGGAACAATACAGCTTCAGATTGTGCAGGGGCATCAAAAAGGCAGCTGGCTTTGCAGGGGGGGTATCCCTCATGACTGCAGGCCCTGGTCTGTGTGGTAATGACTGAGGCCCTCGTCTGTGTGTTGATGACTGAGGGCCCTCTTCTGAGTGGTACTAACTGAGGGCCCTCGTCTGTGCTGTAATGACTGAGGGTCCTCGTCTGTGCTGTAATGACTGAGGGCCCTCGTCTGTGTGGTAATGACTGAGGGCCCTTGTCTGTGCTGTAATGACTGAGGACCCTCATCTGTGTGGTGATGACTGAAGGCCCTCATCTGTGCTGTAATGACTGAGGGCCCTCGTCTGTGTGTTGATGACTGAGGGCCCTTGTCTGGGTGGTAATGACTGAGGGCCCTCGTCTGTGCTGTAATGACTGAGGGCCCTCATCTGTGTGGTGATGACTGAAGGCCCTCGTCTGTGCTGCAATGACCGAGAGCCCTCGTCTGTGTGTTGATGACTGAGGGCCCTCGTCTGTGTGGTAATGACTGAGGGCCCTCGTCTGTGCTGTAATGACTGAGGCCCCTCATCTGTTTGGTGATGACTGAAGGCCCTCGTCTGTGCGTTGATGGATGAGGGCCCTCGTCTGTGTGGTAATGACTGAGGGCCCTCGTCTGTTTGGTAATGACTGAGGCCCTTCTCTGTGTGGTAATGACTGAGGGCCCTCGTCTGTGTGGTAATGACTGAGGGCCCTCGTCTGTGTGGTAATGACTGAGGGCCCTCGTCTGTGTGGTAATGACTGAGGCCCTTCTCTGTGTGGTAATGACTGAGGGCCCTCGTCTGTTTGGTAATGACTGAGGCCCTTTTCTGAATGGTAATGACTGAGGGCCCTTGTCTGTGCTGTAATGACTGAGGGCCCTCGTCTGTGTGGTAATGACTGTGTTTTCCAACAGGACAATGTTGCAGTTCACAATGCCTGCCTGACAAATGACTTCTTTCAGAGGAATAACTTCCCTCTTTTGGACCAACCTGTGTGTTCCCCTGATCTAAGTTCAGTTGTGAAATTTGGGGATGGATGAAAAGAGAAGTTTACAATAATGAACATCAGTTCCAGACAGTGGATGCACTCTGTGAAGCACCAAGTCAGACTGCACATAATGACTGACACTGACAGCAGCAAACAAACACACTGCATCACTGTACATTTGTTTGTCCCTCTAGACTTTAGAATGAATATGCTAGTTTGTTGTTGAATGCAAGTCATCACTCACAGAAGTGCGAGAGTGCATCTGCTTTATCTCAAAACATTTAGCTTTTTCAGTCTGTTGTTGCAGTCCCTCTGTCACACAACATAAAGGTAGGGATGTTGTTTACAGAGCTTGACAAACTTCCCTCTTCTTGTAGATCTCTCTCTCAAGGGAACTTGTTGCAATACTTTATTGACACATGTGCAAACTACCAGTGCTCTCAGTGGGAATTGTCTCTGACTTGTAGGAACTAATTGTAGGAGACAAGACCAAAATCAAACATGCTAGACTGTCAAGGTCACTACGACACGATGATTTTTGAGGATGATGGGTCAAAACCCTTCAACTGGCAGGCTGGACAACATTAGCACATAGATTTTACAGTCTGACCTCTGCATAAAGTGTGAGTTGGTTGCCTTTAGTTCAGCCCTGTGGCAACCTGTCAAAGGTGACCCTGCCTCTTGACTCCTGACTGCAGTGTTACACTTGCAGTGAACAACGGATTGATATTCTCAAGAAGTTCCAATATATTTAAGCCAATAATCTTGTCCGAGAAACATTTCAAAGTCAAAAGGTGCAAGCACAGAAAGTAACATAATACTGTAAAATTAACTGTACCACTTTCAGGGTGCTCACAAACAGAGAAACAAGTGCAGACCAGACTAAAAGAGGCATTTTTAGTAAATAAGCAAATATTATACATTACAGGGAAGGTCATTTGGTATAAATCAGCTTTGAAAAAGGGCCAAACTGGCTAGTCAATTCAGTGCTTCTGTTGGTTAAAATTAGGCTTTGCTGTTGATATATACTTCACTAAATTGAATACTGACATCTCACACTTTGTAAAATTTCTCCAAGGTACAACAAGAGAAACTGGCTGAATATGTAGGTTACAGTGTTCTGTGGGGTGTTTGTCTTTACAATGAGTAACTTGTATCTTTTGCCATCCAGCAGGGGGCGGGACAGAATGTGGCATCACATGCAAAAAAAAACTTCGACAATTGATGCATGGACTCGATCCATATTCAGAACAACAATCATCCGTCTAACATGGAACTGCATACTGCTGTCGCTGCAAGATCCTGCGTAGGTATGGGAACCAGTTCTGGCTGAGAACCAACTTTACCTAGTTTGATAAAATTATATAATTTGTCTCTACACTTAACAATTCTCCTATAATGTATAATGTGTTCTCATATAAATATGTCTTGTTTTTGTGAGAGACAGTCAGCAAAAACAAGGGAGTCAAGGAAGGTGCCAAGCCAGACAGAAGGCAGAAGTGGTCTGAAGTCTGACCAGCAATGCAGCCTGCAGAATCTATGTTTGCGTATGTTCAAGACATCAAACATCAGCCACATGCTGAATCATTTGTTCTTGAAGCACTCTAGGAAATATTAGTTGTGCCATTTGTTTGATGTTGTTGACACAGAAAGCATGACTTCATCTGTTTTTTTTCTGGATGGAGAAGTAAAATCATCAGGGGCATCAGTATCAATAACATCTGATCAACTCACAGCCACATTGTATTAAACTTATACCAGATTTAATAACTGAAAAAAAAGCAAATTTGGTTTTTTATCTCCATCCCCTTGTATCAAACTGAACACTGAATGCCTCTCTATTATCAGATTGGTTGTCATACAAACAGTAATGTTATCCATGATACAAGGAATAAATCACTTCATGTCTAATGCAAAATAAAATAAAGTTAATTTAATTTATTCTTAACTACTTTTATCAACCTCAAAATAGACTTGTTCAGAGATGGGCAGTAATGTTCAAACTGTTTATTTAGTTTACTACTTACTCCTTCAAAATCTGACCCATTCATGTTTTATGTGCTACTGTAGGTCAATCATCAGCAGCAGCCACAGCGCTAGAAATTAGGAGGAAATCCCTTACTCCCTGAAGAGGAAATGCTAAGGTTTCAGGAGGTGCTCACACTTACAAAGCCAAAAGCTGTTATAATTCACTGAAACATCTGTGCAGATGTTCAGAATACTTAAACTAAGTTAGAAAAGATCCAGCCTTATCACAGCGACTTCCACGCAAACATGTTGCTGAAAAAGAGTACTGGCTCTGTGCACTTAACTGCATGTTAAAATCCAGTGATGTAGATCACATTAAGGACTAAAAATATTCCCCCTAAGCTTGCAAAAGAATTTACCTAATACAGAAACACGTGTACGCTAGAGTAAGGCAATTGAACAAGTTCTTTTTTTTAGATGTACCGCAACATTTGCAAACAAGATATTTTTACGACTAGAATTGGGAATCGAAAAACACTTTGAGTTTAACATGAATAATAGATAGCTCAAGGAATTATATCAATTATCTTTATGCCTAACAATTCCCCCATCACTTTCCTCCTATTTGTCTTGCAAATCAAGAAAGTCAGTCAAGAGAAATGACAGCAACGTAGAGATGTAATCTTGGCAGACAGGAGACAGAAACAGCTATGGCCCAGTTTTGTACTAAATTACACTAACTTCACATACTTCACTAAGTGGGGTGTAAAGAGTTGAAACATCATGAACTTGCAGAAGCATTGGTCTATGTTTTATCTGCTTAATATGTGTTTTAACTCATTTGTTTGGTAGTGACGGTTTTATTGAGATGTGTTTTCCTTTGTGTTATGGTGTATTGTGTGAGGCAATTGGAAATGCCTTGTTTTTCAAAAGCGCTATACAAATAAACTTGCCTTTCCATGCCTATGCATCGAGGCATTAAATTTAAGGAGTTCCAAGATTGTGATATACTCTTAAATCTGTGTGGGCACACTTTATTTGCAGAGACAATCCACAGAAATAGATAAAGAATCATAATATTAAGCAGTTCCATAAATGTCATTGGCTACATTGTTTTTATTAGTATAGTTCATGATGATGCTGAACACAACAACAGATGTTAGGCCTTATACACAGGAAAGAGATTGTGTACAGTAAGGACGACTTACAGTGACAATAAATATATCCAGATAATCACACTGCTCTTTATCAAGTGGACATAAGCTTGTGATATAATGAGTAATATTGTTTAGCATTAAGGACTTCTGAAGTGTTGTGTACCATGAAACAAAGTTAAGGTTGGATTTAGGCTGTATCAGGTGGCACTTGAATATTGACTGGAGTGATGTGTAACGATGTTCCACAGGGATTTGTAGTTTGATTTGGTTCCTGTCCTGTCTAGAGGACTGAAGGCTAGCAGCACTACCAATGCTAATGTTATATCTCTGCTTGATATTAGCTAGCTTGACCATTATTATTGTATTCAGCCAGATTCAACCTACGATGCACAGGTTTTTGGGTTGCTTGCCCTGTTTAGTCCTTGTTTGGTTTAGGTGGCTTTGACACCTGTAGCGAACAGAGGCCCCTGTTTTTAGATGGACCCCAGTTCAGGTCTTTGGTCTGCACCAGAGTTCCTTTCAGCTCTCACACCACCCTAAATGAACCAAACTTTCCAAAGAACCAGAGTTTGTTTGGTCTTGCCAGCGCTTACCAATTTCACCAGATCAGAGTCCTCACCTTGCTGCTTCTCAAATCTTTGTCAGTGAATACCCACACTTTCCAGCACAAAGCTCTAATGTTTACTGTACTAGCACAGGCATGCCTTGCTATGTTCCTGCCACTTGAGCTAGCTGTGGGTTGAGGGAACACCTGGCAGATAGGGGCGTTTCCATCTGGAGGAGCTGGTCTATCTCCTAAAAGCATCACCAGAAACAATTTTCAAACACTACTTGGGGAAATCAAAGGACCTCTCGAAACATTTGCAGTTCAGGAAACAACAATTTATTAGACTTGAACCACAAGTGTTGTTGGAGCTCCTTTGATTATTTTTTAAGTATTCTCTTCAAGCACCTTGAAAGTTGGTGAAGTTGTGCCAGAACATCTTGTTTGTTAAACAAGTACTGCTTGGGTACACATGTTGGAGGGTTCGAAGACAGGCCATAGGCACAGTTTGTAGGAAGTGATTCCCAACCAAGGGTATGTGTACCCCGAGGGGTAGGCAAGTACATTGCAGGGGGTATGTGGAAAATTTGGTCATTTATTTCCAACTTAGCAGTACTGAGATATGCCTGTCAATAAAATGGCAAGTGTGTACAACTACAAGTATCCCCAGGGAGAATCTAGTGTTGTCTTTTACAGACATTTCCCAGGTGTTTGGTGCTCTGATGTTGCTAAGACTGGGCTGGTTTCATTGGTTTATTTGCCAGGACTTCACCACAAAAGAAACACAGGTTTATTACGTTCTACTTTTGAAGAATCTTCAAAACCTATTAATGAGGGGGTACTCATGGTATGACAAAAAGACTCAGAGCGTACACAAGACAAAAGAGGTTGGGAACCACTGTTTTAGATCATCTGTGAAGAGAACCCTAAGCATTGCTAGTAAACAAGAAAATGAGTTAAAATATATTGTCCATATTTCCCAGCCTTCATGCAAATAATTGTCTTATAAGGGATTTATTTAACAGAGCACCATCCTTCAACAAGACACTTACTGCCCATCAGTTTAACTAGCCCTAAAAATGCTCAAAAATTTGACCATACTTTCCGCTTGAGGTCTCCTTCTTTGATCGCACACAGCTATGGAGATAAAAACCCCGAGGCCACCCAAATCTGTCAGGATTGCACAGCCAAGACTCTCCTCTGAAGATTAAGTTAGTGTGAGCACGTTGTGCCAACTCTCCCTCCAGGAAGCCTCTCTGTTACAGTCATCTCAAGAACCTTGAGACAACATAAACATCTTCAGTTCTAATGAGCTTCTCCTTATCCATCTGTTTTATATAAATCAAACTTTTCCCTGAAGAAATTAGTTTGACTATGCATTTTCATCACTCCCATAATTAACTTCCTGGTCTAATGTGGGTACAGCAGGCTGATATACAACCACAGGTGATAAACACAGTGAGAAGATGCTCTCCTCCACCGCAGAGAGGAGGCTAATTAAATTTTAATGCTGATAATTGTGAGGTAATCCACTGTTAATTGTGCTGCTTTCCGACACAGTGGCTCCCTCCAGGGATCCGGCATTATGCCCATACAGCATTTCCTTTGGCTAAATGCCTCTTAGATTTAATGGACTCTTCCATAAACTGATCTTCGGCAGCTCTTCACACAAGCACACACGACCACACAGAGCCTGAACGCATCCATCAACAATAATCCCCTCAATGATCTCCATTTTATCTTCTCGCTCCTCCTCCTTCTCCTCCTCCTCACTACACAGGGCTTAATTACTGGTGTGAAGTAATTATTTCCTTTATTAGTGAAACGTAACATCTGTTTCAGGTCTTTTTAATTGTACCTATAAAACCCTACCATGATTTCTGTCCCTTTAGGATAGGACCAAGCTGCTTGTTGCTCCCTGTGGGCTCACTCCCGTTGTCCTCTCCGCCCCCCTTCATGCCTGCAGCCTGAGCCTTGATGCACCTAACTCACATCTCACTCTTTCAAAGTGAATCAATGAACAATCACAGTACAAATTACTCTATCATTTCTGATACAGGACAAAAGTAATCCTGTGCAACCACACTCTCTAACTGAAATCCACACTGACTTGTATTTTCAGCGTTGTGCTTTTGGTGATGCCTGCATTAAGTCCAGAGCCACATGTTCTCAAATAGGAGAAGGCCAGAGCTGCTGCAGGGACCGGTGCACAGGAGCGTGGGAATAGGGGAAGGAGTGAGATTCCTGAGGTCCTGGGGAAATTTTGTCCCAGTATTAATAGACTTTGGTCCCTTTGAAATTTTATTAGCCATAAAGTTGACAGTACGTTGTGCATTTTCTACAGCCCTACAGACCTTTCTTTCTTACGTCTTTTACTCCTTTTTAAACAAACCGGTCGTGCCCCCGGCGTCCAAACAAATCAACACCAAAGTTTATCTTTCCCTCAACTGATGCAGGCGACTACACAGAGAGAACAGGTGTCATCGTCAAACTGAGACCTCCATGGAATAAATAAATCTATAAAAACCTCACATAGTCATCAACTTCCAGCAAACACAGGCCACTGAGCTGAAGACAGTCCGGCTTCTCCTGCTCTGTCCTTTTAGCGCTCTCCCTCTTAATTTTTATGGTTCCTGCACCTTCAGGAAATGACCCTTTTATAGGGTCAACACTATAAAAGACTTGTTTTTTTGTGGGAGTGGTTGTTGGATGGGTGTGTGTGAGTGTGTTGTGGGGGGATAAGTGTTCAAGCTACTACCGGTCCGTCTTTGCTGTCAAAGAAAGAGACACGATGAGGTTAATAGTCTCCCCGTCCAATATATCACATAGCTGTGAACTCTGTGACCCTTTTTGTCAATAGGAGAACTTTTTCTGGGGTGTGTGTGACTGTGTGTGTGTGGGTGTGACTGTGTGTGTCAGCATCCTCAAGTGTCCACAGAAGTGCACATGTGGACATTTTTTGTAGCTTCATGTACATGCGTATATTTCCATGTGTCAAATGTTGTTTCCTGCTTTAACTAAATGTGCTTCATCATTAAAAGATTACATAATAAATGCTCTGTTCAACTGTATAGTGTAGGCTTGTACGTTCAAACTGACAGGAATGGGGGGGACTACTATTCACATTTACTCACATAATTGAGTAGTTTTGAGTTCTTGTGCTTTTATAGTTCTCAAAATCAGTACCTTTACTTGTGTGGGAATGTTTTTCACTCAATTTCGTATGGCTTTTGAGTATTGAATAAAAAAAAGAAAAGCTACATTTATAAAAACATCCAACCTACTTATGTTGTCATGTCACAAAACTCAAACTCTAAAACCTTTATCATGTTTAGCATCAGAGTTGATACTCCTTATAATGCTGAATACCTGATGGATTAGAAATAAGAGTAAATAAGGTTGAGTCATGATTTGAAATGGACAGTTTATAAAGTATCTTAAAATAAATACATATAAAATGAAGTTAATTAAGCAGTAATTTAATATTCTTCTAGGATGGTTGTAGGCTAACATTTATGAATTCAGCATTTTTATTTATACAGTCAAAAACTATGCTGATGCAAAATTATGATGCACAAAGTACATTTTCATCTTCATTTTGAACATGTCATTTATGTATGAGGGCTAACTGCATGACTGTGGTTGTATTATTACATGTGCTAAAAATATACCAGTCTCAAACCAAGTTATGGTTTGACTTTGTCCTTTCTGCACAACACAGAAGAGTGTACGTAAAATATGATGTTTTTTAAGGATGTCTAAAACTATGCACTTTTGACTTTTACTTGTGTAGTTTCATAGTGTATTACTTTCACTTGTACTTGATTTAAATGAAATCAAAGTCACTTTACTTTTAACTCAAGTACCATATTTTGAACTATTTTACCCTGGTTACATGTTTTTTAGAGAAAAAGACCCTAACGCTAAGCACAACTAATCATTTCTGACCACATTCACCCTGATTACTATTTCCTCCAGCTGATACCTTCAAAACTGTCTTCCAAAGGTTTATACCTGTACTACGAAAAATAATATTGCTATATTTTTTCCCCAGTGATTTGTTTTGTGTTTTTTCTTTCTGTCCTTTCATGTGCATCAGCTACTATTGGACCTTAAACACATGCTGAGGGAGAGTAGCAACATTTTTTTTAATAAACTTGCACAAGTAAACTTCTAAGACTTGCAGTCTAGGTTGTTAACCTTTTCTTATGATTTTTGAAGTTCATTGTCCAAGAGAACCCTGTTACGTGACTTTTTTCAGCTCACTGAGTGGCACAACGGGACATCTGCAGTTGAGTTTTTGAAGACAGTAAGTGTCTAAGCAAATGTTTCTTTCTTTGGATGTTTACTAAAGACACGCATAATGAGTTATTTTTAGAACTATGTTTAAAAGAAGGCCAACAAAAGCAAGTATCAGCCAAAAGCCTCCATTTAATATGGTCACTGTTTGAATTGTAACACCACTGTGTCTATGATGAGCTGATCTGTAGCTTGTTCACTTTACAGGCAGGAAGCACACAACCTGTTTGCACCGTGTTCTCTGAGGAATCTACAGCTGGTGATATCAGACGGACTTTTGCTGTAAACGGTTAAGAAAAAGAGAAGAGCTGATGTTCTGGTTTCCGTTAGGTGACACACAGAAGGCAACAAGTTGGGCTTGGGGTAGTGTGACTGATATTGCCTGTCCTGCTACATGACTACTGTAGATGCACACAATGAAATTACAATTTTAAAATGATTCATTAAACAGTTTCACTTAAAATCTTCCAGTCCCCCAAGATGTTGCTTTATTTCAACTGAAACAACTCTGAATTGTCTTACTTTGACAAATGTATCTAAACTTAAAACCAGGGTTGGGCAGTAACTAAAAACATTTCATCTTATCACTGTACTTGAGTAGCTTAGAGTAGTTGTTCATATTTTATTTTCACAGGAGTAATTCTATAGGGAGGTACTGTATGTAGTTCCCTTCATTCGACATCATTTTTGCCCCTGTGGACATGTTGAAACAAGAGAGAATAAAGTTTCTCAGGGATGAAATATTTTGAGGATACTGGAGTATCGACAAAAGTGGATCTCACTTTGACTTAGTTAGAGTCTGAATCCCAGTTTCCTCCCTGATGGGGTGTTTCTCCACGCAGATAGCGTTGGATTTTGCTTTGTTCTGGACACATCGCTTTGTGAGTTTCCCTGAATAAATTTTAACTTTGAATAAAGGCTTGAAGGGAGGGTGAGCGAGTGCTGCTCTCTGCTGGATTCTTTGTTCGTAGTTAATCTCTATAATATCACAGCATAGAAAATAAGCTCAATCAGAGGACAAGACGATCAACAATACAAAGATCTTTGGACACAAAACCTGAACGAAGTTCTTGTGCAACAGCCATTGATACAAAAACAAGTTAGTCCACTGACAGAGCTATCACCTCTTCTAGGATCCTTTCCCAACATGATCTTGCAGAAACTGATATTTTTTGTGATACATATTTCTTGGTTACATAATCAGGCAGTTGGATCGTCATCAATCCACATCAAAACATACACAGGGACTTAGAGAGAAGGACGGGAGATGTGATGCAGAAGAGCATCTGCTCTCAAGTCTTGGACAGGTGACAAATCGAGACTAGTGGGGTCAAATCCTGACCTCACCTCTGGTCCAAACTACACAATTTGCACCTAAACTTAACTGTAGTTAAAAAAACAAACAGGTACATGTTTTATTGATATGATTGCATTAAGAAAGCTGCACTATGAAAGGACCCTGATACACTGAGTCATATTTTAATGCCTGAACAGCGAGCGGAGTGGTTACCTACACAACACGCAGCATTGTGGGAGATGCTTCAGTGCCGCACTCTGATATAAATAGCTGTACTTTTCCATGAAATTTCATAGTAATTAGAGACCAGGAAGCATGGACCCTCTCAACCCCCACTGCGGCACCCACGTACCTTGAGTGAATACTAAGAAGCAACTCTGGCACAGGTCCAGTTCAGTATGTACTGTGTGAACCCACATGGCCCATCAAAGGCAGTGTGCACCAGCATGAAAAGGGTGATCGGGTTCGAGGTGTGCAGGGAATAGTGTTTGAAGTCCTCCTTCTATCACAGAAACAGAAAAAGGCACTTTTAATCCTTTGGGATCACCAAGGCGCCACAGGCAAGAAGAGATGCACTCATTCTCTCAACTCTTCCATGAGTACTGGGGAAAAAGACGAGGAAGGAGAGGAGAAAAAGAGGGGGCTAACGGGGAGGAATGTGGGGGTGGCAGATTGGAGGAGGAGAGAAAGAGGGAAGAAGCAGATGATAAAAAACTGCAGCTGATTTAGACAGAACGAGGAGGAACTGAGGAGCATGACAGATACAGTGGTAGTGTCAGTCATCAGCCCCTCTGAGGCGGTTACAAACGTGTGATCAGACAACATGGGAAGACAAAAAGTCCTTTTTTAGCTTCAGGAGGTTTGAAGCATGCAGCGGGAAGTTAGTCCACAGCTGCATGCACACTGTAGGTAAAGGTTACCTGGAACCTTTTCATTTGACCAGAGAGAGAGAGCTTGAAGGCGAAAATATTGATGACTTGGCTCCAACCAGAAACATACTAGCACATGCTCCCATAATAATTTGATTTTCAGCGAGTTTCATCCTTTTGAACCGTTATTTAAGATTTATTATGGGGCCTCCTGCCTTTCTATAGAGTCAATAGAGTACAGTATTAGGGAGAGGGAGTGGGGAATAACATGCAAGACCAGAGCCTTAGCTCCGACTTGGACCAGGCTACCTACTTGTCAAACAAAGGCCATCGAAACACGATATCATCTGCACCCTGTCCTCACCTTTAAAAACATCACACATGGGAAAGATCAATAATCTTTGCATGTTCTTCAGAAGGAAGGAATCATTTGGATGTTTGATTTCATGAAGTTACATAATGATTTTGGTTAGAAAATTTGGAATTTAAGTAATAATTTGTAAAACTAATAAAAAAATACAACAGAAACAAAGTGATTGTTTCCATTTAGAGAACAATATCCATTTTGTCTTTCAGCCTCTCATGTATTGCATTATGTATGCAAGTTTGAAAAATGTGCATGTTGGTCTATTTGGTTGAAAAATTAATGTTAATTCTCCTGAAGAAATTTGAATTGTTCTGCAGTTTCTGATAAGTAAAAGACCAGTTGTCATAGAGCTACAGTTTTATTGTTAATCTGATAAGGTAAGAGGCTTTTGGAAACATTTGGTTCTTAAACCCTGTAACCCAGGCCCCTGTCTTCAGCTCAGACTTTGACAATCTTTTTTTTGACACTTTGTCCATCCCAGGTTACTTTCTAAAGAGATATCTACCAGTTTCACAAGTGGGTTCATGAATTTATGACAGAAGTCTGATACAGGCCACTTTTAGCAATACAGTGACCAGAAAATAAAACAGTTAAAATCAAAATGGAGCATTAATCAAGTTATAAATGGAAAATAAAGGTAAACTGGATATTTTTTAGGATCTTTTTCAAGACCCACCTTATACATTTTTAAATACCCTGCATCTCCAGTGTCTAAAATGATGGACATAGTTGCAATAATGCAGGTTGATGATTGTACAACAGCAACACTTAACAGTCTTAGTTTGAGATGGCCTTGTATCATTGCAGTGTTACTCAGATGTAAAGGTGGAAACAAAGTCAGAAATACAAAGTTCTGGGGAAATACAAAAAATCCAACATCTGATCAATCACCAAATAGACAAAGTTGAACTAGAAACTCGTTTGAAAGCATACAATTGAAAAATCTTAACATCATTTTTTCCACCAAATTACTATTTGATGTGTATAGATACACAATTTTTATGTAACCGTGAGTAGAGGAAAACTTTGATCTTTAAGATTTTGTACCTTATAATATTGTTTACGGGACATTACCAATTTTTAGTGTGAACGATCTCTATGTGTCTGTGACCATGCAAGAGAGGAGAATCAAACAGTCAAAGTACTTATCCAAACATATTGAGATTTTTTCTTGAAACATTTAGATAATTGTTACACTTTAAAGTATATCTGCACGTTTTCGACAGAAAATAAGTTAGCAAGAATAAAACAGGTGAGACAATGCTTCATTATTTACATGCAAAGGTAGAAATCTACCTCTGATTTGTGTGTGCAGACAAATGCCTCCAAAAACATGGGATGAAACCCTCCAATGTGGAGGCTTTGTAAACTTTAGAAACACATCGGAAAACCCAATATATTAATGATGAGTACAGAATAGTAAAAGACACATTTGGAAACACTGAATAGTTTGCTCAAATAAAAACATAGGGGTGTTAAATGGGTTAAATGAAAACACATCAAAGAAGACGGGCGTGGGGCTGCCTTCTGAGTGCCTGTACTGAATAAGGTATTCAATGGCTACCAGGATGACCAGTTTCTAAATATCTTCCTCTATGCACAAGGAACTCTGTACCTTTGTCCTCGAAGTAAAAGCTTGAAGTGCTTATTTAACGGATGGGCCTGATCCTCTAAAGCAGAGGGTCTCGACTGGTCAAGCCACAGCACCCACCACCACCTGCTAATCAGAAATCACAGCCCAGATTTAAGAAAACTGTCAGGCTCTCAAATTTAGCAATGCTTGTAATGGAACCAACATGGGACTAAAAACAGACAAACATATCTTAAAGCACATCATTAAAAACGTGCAGGTGTGTGTGTATACATTTTTTGTAAACATGTAAATATTGAGGGAATCACATTGATCTTCAGAAATGAGCACTTTGTTACTCTGATATGATGAGATAAAAAAGTGGAAATCTTCAAGAAAACAAACAATGTTTACTTTTTATGAGGAAAATTAAATTATGTTAAATGTATGGCTGCATGTCTACTTATGGCTTCCATACTTTATGGTTCTGACACACATTTTTCCCAGGCTTTCCTACAAAAGAATAGCTACCTGCCACAATGATCCACCAGTTGAGAACCACTGCTCTAAAATATTGAAGTGAGGAAAGAACCATCTTAGAGAGGATTAACCTGCGGACTGCAGGGAAACAGCAACTGGGGCTGGATTGTAGTGAAAAAAATCATCATTGTGATTACTTTATTAGATACTGAAATCATTTTTAAAGCACAATCAAGCACTAATTTTACAAAGAACCCCAAGTGTCATTAAAGGTTCTTTATAGTATCATAATGAAAATGAACCACAATCTATACATTAAACAGCAAACCTACAAACACCTTCAATATTAACTAAATGAAGTGCATCATGGTATGTGCCCTAATAATCGTAAAATCTTGATAAATGTGGGAGGCAGTAATGATAATTGGGATTAAAACATGATAATCTACAAGTAATATAATATAGAAACATGTTTATATATCACGGACTGTAATTGCACTTCTGTGCAAATCATCTGCTGATCAGGAAAGCAGCTCATTTCAAATAGATGACACTGAAATCTAACAGTATGATCATTTTGTAAATGTGTTTCTAAAAATATCTGCCACATGATGCAAATGTTTTCAACCACACCTCCTTTCTTCACTGATAAGACATCAGCTGTGCTTGTTCTTTGTCAGAATAAATTGAACTCAATGCTCCCAGAGGAAAAAAACCCTCTTAGATGGAGCTATATTTAAGGGTTTCACACATAAATATAAGACAGCCTGAATTACCTTCAGGGTAAATAAAGCACCTGTCTGAACCATCTGTCTAATGGTTCAAAGTTATGATTGGGGAAAGAGTGCTATGATAGATAGATAGATAGATAGATAGATAGATAGATAGATAGATAGATAGATAGATAGATAGAATAAAGCATTAATCATGTCAGATATCTCCTGCACACACTGGCTTATCTTTGTTCCCTTGTGGGGTGAGAAACTGATTATTAGGAGTGTGTTTTATCCGCCTTATGCAGAATATATTACGTGTGTAAATGCTGAACCCCACGATTCGCGAAGAAAAGGTCACACACTCCCCTCGACCCTAAGTGATTCTGGCTCTTTGTGTAACTCGTGGTGGAAAAAAAACGAGCTGCGCCCATAAACTTCGCATTTAAAAGGCAAGTGCGGCCGAGGGGGGCCGCTGCATGAGGGGAACAATAGCAGCTTTTTGGACACACTTTTTCTCACTGCGATGAACAGCAGGGAAACCGGTAGAGGCTCCTATAAAAGAGCGATAGAGCACAGCTGCCAGGGTTCAACAGTAATTTTATAAAATGTGTCCAAAGGGGGGCTGCCCGTGGTTTATCTGCGGATTTATGAGGAACTATAAGAAGAAGCAAATTGTTGGAGGAGCTACCATCAGTGAGATCATAACTGTGCAATGCAGCCTCTGAAAGCAAAACGACATCACATGCATTATCTTTAATAATGCACTTGACGTTCAGATCCAGTCACCGTGTCAAACTCAAAATCCTGCAGAGGAAAGTTTGACCACAAGTGGACTGAGCAGCTCAGCCTCCCTCATCATCATCCTCATTGTGATGAAAACAAAAGTTCATCAGGCCATATTGAAGCCGTCTTTGTCAGAGTGACGAGCCTCTTTAAGCTGCTGGTTATTGATTTATCAGCTTCACGCGTAATCCCTGGCCTGTTTTGACAGGCGCAGCTGACCACAGTCATCTGTCTAATTTTATCAGTCCGCTTCAGACGCATACACAGTGGACCCCCAATCTGAATGTGAAAAGTAGGTTAGGTCACTGACCATGCACGCAGGAAAAGGCCTCTGTCACTTGAACCTCTCTGCTCCAGCAATTACGCGCATGACGCATTTGGAGACAATATTGTTGGGTTGTAAAAACTATTACTCACGCTCAGAGGCCATGGTGATCACGGACTCCGTGGTGGCGTGGTACTCATCCTCCTCCATGAACTCATCCTGGGACGACGCGTCTCCCTGGAAGTCGTGGTGGTCCAACAGCTGCTGGAGCGGGGGCGCCTTGGGAAGCAGCTGATTGACCACCTCTCGGCTGATGTTGGGCGCCTGCTTCAAGCGCAGCTTGCTCAGGATCTGGGACTTGATGGTCTCCAGCCTCAGCACTTTGCTCTGCTCCCTCCACACGCAGGCGGAGCACTCGTGGGAACCGGCGTCCTCGTCCAACAGGGAGAGCCCGGCATCCGTGGGCGTCTCGCTGGGAGAGGGCAGCAGCAGATTAGGCTCATCGCTCCCCGACTGTCCCAGGGACACGAGCACCATCAAGCACAGTAAGAAGTTGTACCTCGGCATGACGATGCGTGGATAAACAGGCAATGCAACTTTTTCTCTCGTGCTTCTCTTTACGCGCTTTATCCCGTTATATCCCTTCTCTCGGATGTGCGTCTCTCCTTGAATTTTATCCTACTGGAGGCAGGCAATCAGTGACATGCATCTAATCCAATACGATCACCCGAAGTTTTGCAGCTGGAGATTTTGCAATCAATTTCTCAAAAAAAGAAAAAGTAGGTCCCAGTGTGTCTCGGTGCAGGCTGATTTTGACTGAAAGTTAAATCATGTGTGTTGTGCATGCATAGTCCGCTCACATGTAGTATAATGGTAGTTTTGGGGGGTCTTCTGCACAATTTAGTCCATGGAGGTGTGTGAGTGTTCAGAAGTGTCACTGAAAAATGTGCAAGTGCGGTCAAAAAGGGGCTCTTTATATATCTCAGCTGGCCGGTGTCGTAATCCGTCTCCATTGGCTAAGATTGCAACAAAAGGCTTTTAGGTCTGTCACCAAGTCAAGAGGGACAGAGCGGAGGGAGGGTGCGCGGCTGTTATAAGAGTATAAATGTTTTTCTACAGTCAATCAACAATGTTTCACAGCACACATACTCACTAATTACCTGATTGTGAAGGAGACTTATTGCTCTGTGGTGTGACTTTATTTACAGTTTATCAAAAGCTTTCTCTCTATCGGGCAACTTACATCACACCATTTAAATTAAAAACAAACCTATTCCACATTTGTGCCATGCTTGAATACTAATATTAATTATATTTTCACAAAGAAAAGAAGAAGCAATGCACATAAAAGAAGCTGCATGGTGTTTTGATGCAAGTATCTAAGAAAGAAATTTATCTGTGAATTTTACTTTTACTTTTTACTTTCAAGATTGAGATATTCCGGGGCACGAATGTGTACTTTAAGAAAAGACATCCTGTTGGGATATTGTAAATTAATTAATTACATTAAAAATGAACAACTGAACAGCTGAAACACATGGCCATGCTCTATTGTAATATTCTGAACTTTGTAATTATTACAAATTGTTTATGCGCAACATTTACAACATTCACCAGGCAGCTGTTATATCAACCACTAAAATGTGTTTTCATGACTGTATTTTCACACATTCACAGAAACACCAGATTTTAAAGTCATCTGTGTTACATTTTATTATGGAGCCCACAGCATCATGTAGATGAATTACAGCCCAAATCCAAATCAGGAGCAAGCATCGCTGTAAGGCTGTGTATATGTTTAACAAAACCTCAAATATATTTGCATCAAATTTCATAACCACATTGTAGTAAATACAGAAAAGAGTTTCCTGCTCTCTGGCCCTCACTGACTCACCAGTGTACTCTGCTGGAGGAAAATACAGCTGCAGCCTCTCAACATCTCACTCTCATTTCAGATCCATCGCTCACTAACTGTTCTGTTTCATGGTAAGGTAGGGCTGTATGATTTAGATAAGGGTTTGCAACCTTTTTTGCCAAACAAGCACCAAAGACAAAAACAAAAACAAGGCCAAAAATCCTTGTTGGGGCAATAATATTGTAACAGTCTAACTCTATACGCTAATATTTGTGCTTATTATCAAGTGTATGTGTATTTTGTGTATACAAGTGTATGCGTGAATTTATAACGGCAATTCTACATATATCTGAGTGTATGTGTACATGAACGTTAACGAGTGTACATCATGATATCGATATATATAATGGATTAGGACTATGTGCTAAAGGGAAGACCCTGTATGAATGAGAGATCTTTGAATACTGGACAAATATACACCTGAACTTGCTTCAGGGCCCACCTGTGTGCCCCGTCCCACCATTTAAGAACCATTGGTTTAGCTACACTACAGAGGGACATAATTCATGAAGCCCAATCTCAATTATCCATTTTCCATCAATTAAGTTAACACAGAAGAATTCCACTTATGCACTTTTGTGAACCTTGTTTGATTTTGTTGCTAGCTTCAAGTTTGGTCATTAACTGGCCAAAATAGGTTTTAGATGAGCTGCTTCTTCAGACTGGAATCTGCTGCTGGAAAATGTGTTTCTTGGCGAGCCGGTCTCTCTAAATCTTAAAAGTAAAGTTATTGGAAGGAGATGGTTCATACAGTAGATGCTTTGATATTTTCTTGTTCGGTGACACTGAATGACAGTTTTTCTTTTTGTTGTTGTTCTGTGTTTGTCATTACGTCATACATGTAACTTAATAAATATGCTACTGCCTGTCTTTGCCAGGGCACTCCTGCAAATAAAATTCTTAGTATCCACGAGGGTCTCCTAGTTAAAATATACTGAATTTGAATCAGAATTAAACCAAGCACACTGTCTTATGAAGAACAACCTCTGCATTATTTTATGTTTGAACTTTAACTAGAGGCAAACCTCTGAGTGAGTCCTCTTACGAGTTTTCTTGTCACTTAATGTGTGTGTAGAATTTAACGCAGATGAAAAGGCAACACTGACCATTGATAATATGTTTCAGAAGATTATCCTGCTTTTCCTTTTCTTTTTCCTTTTCTTTTCAAGATACATACCTGTATTATGTGTCTTTAGTTTAAGAACCTGGGAAAAAATAAATAAAAAAAAACTCTGGGCTACATAAAGTCACTACTTTGCTTAAATGCTAATAAGTTGCATAATGACTGTCACTACATGTACCCTTGAGCACTCAAGTCTACTCGAGCATATTTCACAGACAAAAGGCAATAAACAAAGTTTTCTTTGCCCCTGTTTACTAATTTGAAGTGAGAAAATTGTCATGCATGAATCTTCATCAGATATGTTTATGGTCCTTGTTAGATAGTAGAACCACAAGAATGGTTCTCCTCTGATAATGCTCAATAGAAATGATCAATTCTGATGAAACAATGACAAATTAATTAATATGAGTTCACATGCTCACTGGCCACTTCATTGTTGACACCAACCGAACTGCTTGATAATACAAATAGCTGATCAGAAAATCATATGGCAGCACCTCAATGCATTTATGTAGTAGACATGGTCAAGGAAACCTGCTGAAGTTCAATCCAAGCAGCAGAACAGGAAGACAGGGGATTTGGGTGACTTTGGATCGAGCCCCGTTATTGGTTAAAGAGAGACTGGTCTGAGTGTTTCAGAAACTGCTAATCTTGGTTTTAATGCACAGTCTTCTCAGGGCTTTACAGAACGTGATTTGAAAAAGAGGAAACTGAGTCTGAATGCACAGCACATCAAATCTTAAAGTACCTGGGCTACAGCTGCAGAGGATCACAGTGGATGCCACTCTTGTCAGCTAAGAACAGGACGTGAGGCTACAGTTTGCACAGGCTCACAAAATCTGACAGATTGTAAAAATGTTTCCTGGTCAAATGAGCATCCATTTCAACTGAAGCATTCAAATCATATAGGGTCAGAACTTGGTTTAAATATCATGAAAACATGGGTAAATTCTGCCACAAGTCAACATTTCAGACTGGTGGTGGTTGTGCATAGTATGGGGGATATTTTCTTGGCACACTTTATGCCACTTTGTATCAACTGAGCATTGTTTAAATGTCAAAACCTACCTAAGAATTGTTACTGACTACAGTATGTCCATCCCTGAGTGACCACAATGGACAAACTTCCAGCAGGATAGCAGCCCTTGTCTCAAAGCTCAAACCATATTAAACTGGTTTCTTGAACATGACAATAATTGCGCTGTGCTGCATTCCACAGAGATCAAACCGTATCCCAAAGTGCACTTATTGGAACTGAAACAGCAGTTTTGCATCATGAAGGTGTAGCTGTTAGCACAATTAAAAAAATCTTTATGAGCGGGTCACATCAGAAAAGTTTCAACATTAAGACTTGTTGATTTTTTTTTGGCGGGTAATTGTGAAACTACAGGCGAGTATGTTATAAAGAAAACATTATTGTAAGATGGACAACTTGTTTAGAGTAACAACATCTCAATCCAGATTTATTTAGACACTTTCAAGACCAGAAGATTTGAAATTAGTTTTGTAAGAACTGTTTTTGAGTGGTTCAGGGGTAATATCTATCAAAAACAGGTACCTTTTCAGTGGCATACTCAGTTAAAAAGAAACAAATGAAAGCTAATGAGGATCATAGCTTATGTATAACTGCTTTCCAACTTACTTCCAATACACAGTTATCAGAAGGGTATTAAGGGGAAACACTTACTGTGGTTTGTAGCTTATTAGCTATAAACCATTGTCTTGTGGAATAAAGCACTTTTAAGATCATAAATTACTTATAAGCAGCCAGTATGCTACAAATGATCAAGTATCTAGATATTTGAAAGGACCCTAAACTAAATGTTTCAAATAAAACAAACTTGATTTATTGTGACTAGTATATGCATCTGAAACTGTGTTTGATATAAACTGCAGAAATAAAAAGTGATTTTTTTTCAAGACTCCTGCTGCATTATTGTATCTGTTGACCCCAACTTCAAATGTAAATCCTCCCAGGGGACTTGTTAGAAAGTACAAGTCCAATATTTTGACCCCTTTGGACTTAAGACCTTCAAATCAACCCTCTGATGCTGAGATGTGATGATCTGTCGAGAAAACAACAACCTCTTGGTTCTCAGTGGTCCACTGGTGTGGGGATGCTGCAATGGAGGTGGGACGGCAGGGCTTGAAAATGATGCATTTTCTCAGGTGTATTATTAAACTGACAAAGACACTGGACATGCTGGAATTAACACACAATGTCATAGAAGACAAGAAGTGTAAAATAATATGAAGGACCATCATGTCTCATTGACTGCTTTAGCTTCAGATGTGATGATCTGTCAAGAAAACAACACGGCGGGGCTTGAAAATGGTACACTTTCTCAGGTGCATTATTAAACTGACAAAGACACTACAATTAAAAAAGCCCTGTATGAATCCGATGAAGGAAACACAAAAAGTATTTCTTCTAAAGCATAATTGAAGAACAGAAAAAGTGAGTAGACATTGTGTTTAATGTGAATAATATAGCTATAATAATTTCATCAAACTAATATAACCACAGAGATTTAATATATCTATATCTATCTATATCTATCTATATATATCTATATCTATATCTATATATATATATCTATATATGTATGTATATATATATAAAACTCCTCTCTCACCCACCCCCCTCTCGCCCTGGTGGGGTGGGTGGCTGTTCATCCTCTTCAGCTCGGGTCCTCTACCAGAGGCCTGGGAGCTTGAGGGTCCTGTGCAGTATCTTAGCTGTTTCTAGGACTGCACTCTTCTGGAGTATATATATATATATATATATATATATATATATATATATATATATATATATATATATATATATATATATATATATATATATATATATATATATATATATATATATATATATATATATATATCTATATATATATATATATATATATGTATATATATATATATATATATATATATATATATATTAGAGATATCAGTGAAAATAGTTTGGGCACTCTGTAAGTCTTACTTTTATTTATACATCACTGTATCTGATTAAAAACATACAGGTTGCCTAATATGAATATACATGAACAATTTGTCCCGATAGACACTAAATGATCAAACTGTCTTTTTTTTACATTTAATGTGGTTGATAAAGTGTCAGGTCAGAAATGTGATTAAGCCTTGTGAACATCCTGTGTCTGCTCTTTTGGTATTGAGTACTGAACTAGTAACTTAGTCAGTTTCACATTACATTTTAGAGGGTTTTGTAACAGTATTAGTTGATGGAGAACACTGATTAAGTTTTTCATTTTAACTTTTGCAGTGACAAATGTAGCTAAGCACAATACATCCTAAAACATTTTCAAGTGAAAGTAAAAGTAACCATTAAAAAAACTAGCCTAAAAGGAACTAGTACACAAAAAGCAATTGAATTACCATAACTTGAGTTAATGTAATTAGTTACCTTCCACCTAAGATTTTAAACTGGAAAAATTAAGGTTTCAAGTATTGTTTCAATACTGTGGAGGCAAACAAAGAACATCATTGAAGTTAAAATTTGATAGGACAGTTGATTCTTTTGTTCATATCATTTATTTTGTGACTGTACACATGCTATGAGAAACGTAAACAGCACAAAGACATTTCAGTAAAAGTACTGGATAAGAAAAGTATTCAAAAGAGTGAAAGAACAAAAGAAGCTATCAAATGCAAGAACATAAACTCAATGGGTTAATTTACACTCCTACAGGTAAGTAGATACTCAGGATTTCAATACAGTGTCTCAACATAATAAATACATTTCTTTTTGTTTTTGAAAATAAAATCAATTTGTTGACCCTGTTAGCATTGTTTAATTCACATTTATATTATAGGTCGACCAAAGTAGTCTCACAGGCTTTGTTGAATACAAACACCTGCATCTTTATCAAATATTACTTTTAGGGGTTTATTGCTTTAACACTGTAGCATATTGATAAACTTTTTACTTCAGAAGAAGAGCAATAGGGCAAGATATAAATTAATAAACTGTCACTTTTTAGTAAACATTATCTGTCTCCGACTAGCACAGGGGTGTCCAAACATCTGTGACTTGGCCGTATCATATTTACACTCTATTGTATTAGAGTAAAAAAAAAAATCAAATGAAAGTCAAGATCTCCCTGATTACTGAAAAAGTCAAAACAAAAACAGCCTACATGTCAGCATCCCCGTAACAACCCCACGGGGCAAACATTGAGTCTTAGCAAAAGATTTTGAGGTGGCCAATCAGATTTAGAGGGGCCCTGTTAAGCCCGGTTACAAATGGATGGGTTCTTGTCATCCATTTTGAAAGACCCAAGATCCGAGTTCAGACTCAAAACAAGAGCAAACTGCACAAAGCTGACATACTTTAAAAGAAGTTGGTAGGTGCTAGAGGATGACAGGCACAATTTTTCTGTTAATACAACATTGGGAAGATAGCTAAAATTGAGGGCAGTTCATGCTGCATCAGTTTGCCTTAAATCATTAGTCAAACACAGGTTGATGCTCAGGTGTGGACAAACACAGTGGTGCAGGAATGAATCCAGAAATGCTGAAATGAGTTAGAATTTAGCACCTCCTGGTTCCCAAGATCAGAACTATATGGGACTGAGAATAATGTGTATGGATAAATACCCAAATTAAGATTTGAGATGAACACATGCACACTATATCTTAACTCCTTAATTTGAAATAATAATATTATATTATCTAAACAGTGAATATCCCACAGGCTTTTAGTACTGCAGAGAACTACTGTGACGTATTTCGTCTCTATTTACATTGTTTTAACTTGCTGCAGGTGAACTAAAAGGGACTGTGGATCATACTTTGGACAAACCTGTCTTAGCATATCTGCAAAGAGGAGGAACACTCTACATTCAGTCAATGAAGGCAGACAGATTAGTGCCTTAATTTTTACTTGTGTTGAGCAGCCTAACTTTACTTCAAGCATCAGGCGCACCTGCAAACACCTTCGTGGTCCCCTTGTCCTCATCAAGTGTCAGTGCTTTGGACTCGTTGGGCGCCATGTTGGCTCTAAACGTCAAAACAAAGGAGAAATAAAACATACTTTACCATCAACACAGTCAGAAGTGACTCCTCTCAGCTGTGGCTGACCTCTGACTCCGCTGTGAGAGTGGGCGGAGTGAGGGCGTTTTTAGAGGCTGGTTGGTCCTCGCGGCTCTCCGTAGATCACGGCCTGGGCGTCGGCAGTTCACTCACTGTAGCCTTTGCGTAGGATACAAACACCCGAAACAACACTTCAGCCCGGAGCGCGGAGGTGGCACTTACATAAAGGAGAAAACCGAGAATAAAACATTACAAAATGCACTCAGTCACTCTGGAGGGTTCGCCGAAGAAGCGGACTTTATCTCGGGCAATAAGCGAGGACGAGTCTCTGCGCAGCTTCATCAAGGAGGTGGGCGCAGAAATCACGTCGTCATTTGTTGTTGTTGAGAGCTTAAAGCTAGAGCTGAGCTGAAATTAGCCTTTAATATCAAAGCGGGGTCATTTAACATCGACCTTAAGAAATGTTAGTCAGTGTGAAGGTAAGCTGTTTTTGTTAAAGTCCTGTAGCGAACAGATGTACCCGGTTTAGACAGGCTCAGCTAACTTCCCCATTATTAATAGCTGGTTAGCTTCCTGTAGTTGTTACTGGACTCTGCCTAAGATGTTGTTTTGTTTCATAAATCAGTCTGAAAACTCAGCATCCAAGCGTCTGACACGGAGCGACAGCCGAGCTGGCACCCTGAAGAGGAGGACCGACAGCCAGGTAGGAGCCACAGAGAAACCATCACATAGCATGTACTGATCCTGAATGTGATGTGTTTTTTTTAAGGGTCATTACCACTATGCTGCTGACAGATTGATTTTGTAAATCATAAATAGGCTAGATTTAAAAAAGGGCTCATTTAATTCATTCTGACTGCCAGAGAGCCCAGTAATCACAGCTCATTGGATGCTCTCAGTTTACCAGTGTAATTGACTTAATTTTGACAAGTAAAAATAAATAAACAGCTTCATAAACCAAGACCAAACAAAGCAGTCACTGGAATTAAAAGACCAGTTTGTTACGTTTCTACCCATGCTCAAATGCTTTAATCAGGACTTTCATGAAACAGTCACAGGCAATTATATATATCAAATTGTGTCCTGCAAAGAACAAACATGAGGTAAATCGAAAATTGTAGAAGAAACATGTCTGTTTTTTATGTTTGTGGTGTTAATAGTGTTAAGGTGTTCTAGTTGCATCCAGGTCAAGATCATTCATGGCCAACAATGACATCTTTCCCTCCTGTTTACAAACTTATGAGGAAAATTATCATTGTCGGCAAAAGTTGCACCCCTCTATTATACTTAATAACACGTCTCAGTGCATTGTCCAGACAGGTGTTTTCACAGCTTATGAATTCAAAAACAAGTGTCTGTTTTTTTGTTGTTTAAGGAGAGTTACTCTCAGATCATTTTTTACGGGATGATTATACTGAGTGAGTTAAAGACAAGAAACCCGAACTTGGTGTGATTTTAATTTGCCATTAGATCCCTTTTTGTAGACTCCTTTGTTCGGCAGTCTATAGTCTAGCAGTCATCAAACTTTTTCCAGAAACAAGATCCCCAGAGAAAAGTAGATTTGTAAAACTAAAGTTGCAGTGGGAAATAAAAGTCACCTTTTTTGATTTTCAGACTTTTATATGTCAGTTTACCCACATGTAGGACAGTAGATACAGTCTTCAGTCTTCCAGGCAACAGAGAATGAGCTCTTTTGTATGATTTTCTCCGCTGTGTTTAGCGTTTCCACATATCTAGGAGTAGACCAGTACACTCAGCAGGTTGGTGACCCTTTATTCCGTTATAGCAGTAGAGAAATCAACCCGGTGTTGCTTCATTTTATTGCTACAGTACCTGTCTTCTTAGTTTACCAGTAATTTTAGCAACATGATTAATTGTTTTATGACAGCCAAAGACAGCTTAGCTAAAGATTAATTTGACCTTTTTTCACTTAGAACTTCACTTTACACTCAGATTATCTGCTGTTTGTTTGTAAAGGGGGCCATGACACTTCCGAGTGCACTGTGCCCTTTAGACCATGCTGTGTGATTTGAAGTTTGGTCCGGTTTGATTCTGTCTCTGTCAATAACTGTTCTTGTTGTTCGGTATTTTGTGTTTTTTACATTCCATTTTATAAAAACATTAAGTAAAATATTAGGTGAAATGATATCTCCATGAGTTTCCCCAAATTCTGCAGCTTCATTACTCAGTGACGGGTGCCTGTTTCTTCATCGTCCATAATCTCATGTTGTTTTTAGAGCTGTTATCAGACAAGGCGTCTGCGTCACAGTGATACAGTGTTTATATTAGGTCACTACTTCTGATAGCTGTGATTATAATGTACCAAAGACTGTATCAGTGTGACACTGGAAAATAAACTATTCTCTTGTAAAATAATAAATAAGTGTTTGATAAGAACTATATCTTAAACTTTTTATGAACAGCAGCTATCACAAAAAGAGTAAAGCCTACTGTATGTGATTATATGATGTGCATATTTGCAGTTTCAATAAAGGTCAAAGCAAATCTTAGAGAGTATAATAATTAATAAATGAATCAAAATAGGTTTTTAGGAGCTTTTATTTCAGGGCACATTGTTTTCCTCTTATGTTCCTTCCTTGTTCAAATGGGCATTTTTTTTAGCATGTGTATTGTTGTTGTAACAAATTTAATGTAGACTCTCTTCAATAGTGAATCAGGTTTCACAGTCCTCCAGTACATGGTTCTGTGTAAAGCTCTTGATGATTTCATTTGTCTACTACCCTTACAATGATTTTAGGGGTATGGTTTTCTGTTGTGATCAATATATCAGACATAGTTCTTCATTCTTTAAGTTAAGGAGATCCTTTAAAATTATTTTTTCTTTGCTTATCTGATGTAAGATTTATCTTTTTCAACAGACTGACCAGGACCTCCTCATGGGCCTCCCAGAAATGGTGAGTAAATCCCCCTGTTCTGACAAATATTGCTATTTTTGTCCTGTTACTGACTCAGGGAGTAAAAACGAATAACAGTAGAGATACTCATTCCTTTGCATATGGAGGGAATTGTCATGATTCCTCCCACTGATCCCTTTGAGAGTCAAACACTTCCTCACCCACTGACTGGCATGCGTTGGTACCTCTCGTTGCCCACACTGATATCCAACTGTGCTTGTGTTTCAGCTAGAGCTGCAGGCCAGCTATGATGAGGTGGTGCAGGAGCTGCGTGGGCTGGAGGTGGAGCGAGAGGCTCTGTTGTTCCAGGTGGACGTCCTGCAGGACACACTGGAGGGTGTGGAGGAGCTGCTGGCTGAGGCACAAAGGGAAGCTGGAGAGGCCAACAGGGTACAGTCAGAGCTTACCAAAACTAAAACCCAGTTCAGACCATATATTCAGTATGCAAGGAGTCTATTTTAGGCCCAGTGTAAACAGTGCATTAGCACAGATAAACATTTGTTTTAGTCATTAGGACACAAAGTTGACTGCGTGTGATCAAACAATACAGTACCAATATGCCTTCAGTCACAGCCTGCTGCTGAAACTCATTTGTTCGCCCTTTACGACGCCAAGTGCAATGGAGTAAAATAAAAGGGGGCAACTATCTAGCATTATGTGGCTAGCAGAGCTCTTAAACAGCTTTTGTCCCATATTTTGTCACAAAATACACTATGACACACAACAGCAGTGTGAGGCTTAGCAAATTTACCTTTTGGGTTACTGGATAGATATTTGCCCAAACCCTTGATGTCTGTAAGTCAAGATGTCAAGTATCAGACAAGTAATAGAAAGGTGTTTATGATGAGTTACTTGCAAATGAGCAGTTTCCAAGAGCCAGCTCTATGACGTAAATAGTAGGAGTTGTCTTTCATTTGTTTTTTGTTTTGCATTTTTGTTCATGATGAGGAGACATGAGAGCCAAAACCATACTGACCAAAGAACTGTTCATGAGCCAAAATAACATCACTTATTACTGAGCTGAGCCACATGATCTCTGAAGTCAGCTATCATTTCTATCATTACAGGGAAGTTTACAGAGACAGTAAAAAGAAAAACAAATCTTTTCTTTATACTGAGCTGTCACAGATTAAATCAACTGACAAATCTGTGTTTTAATGTGTATGAGTACTTATTCCACGTTGCAATTACAATTGTCAATTACATTTTTTGTTGTTGTTTTACCTTGATGTATTAATTTTCATTTCATTTTAAGTGCTTTACTTTTGAGTCTAGTATTTTTAGAAATGGTCTCTTCAAAAACCCACTTAGGGACACAAGTTGGAAATAAGCAATAGCTATGAACTTTCCCTGTGATGAAGTTTTCTTAGTTTTCGTCTGAACAGAAGAAAAGCTGCTGTAGAAAAACGCATAACAAATCAGCATAAGCTGGCACATCGCTGGCGTGTGGTAGAAATTGGCAAAATACCGTCAGGTTTTTTGTGAAGACACTCAGAAGTGGCTCAAGCTGTTAACCTACTTTTTTGGGGGGTTTTCTTTTCGACATAGCAAGAATTTCAACAGTAGCAAGTAAATAACTGTCTCATTAGTCATTCGTATCCAGTGCTGGTGCTGCTTGGTTTAAGTAGAAATCATTGTAGAAGCTAAGTCTATAGCTTACTTAGCCTACCAAGCCGCTTGACCCAGAGTGACCTGGTTGTCGCGCCGCAGTACCGTTTCCACATGCCACAGTGTGCTCTTGACAATCAAAAAGAGTCCGGACACTGTTCTTCAGGTGCAGCATAAAGAACCTTTTTTCTCTAAGCTTATATCAACGTCCTTAAGTTCCATTTCGAACTTGCGTAGACCACCGAAAAAAAATGGCATTTCGCATCACAACGGTCAAAAACCTTTTGCCCTTCTGGGTCAAACCCCCTGACGTCAACAGTGACGTAGCTACCTTTATACCTGAAGGACAGGTAACACCGACACCCGGCGCACCAAGTGCAACATTATTCATTTTAAATTATCACAACATGTTTGGCTCCTATAATCATTGTCATAATTATTGAATAATATTGAGATTAGGAAAATTCAACAAAATCACTATTTTCTGTTCAATGTTTGCATCATACGTGTTTACAGAGTTTATAGCACTAAAAATACTTGAAAGCAAGGTATGTAAAAACAAACAATTTAAAAATATGCCTGTGTCAAAAAATGGCACATGGGAAAATACAAATCAAGTGCAGCATTTGACATTTTACTGTGATCTTTTAATATCAGGTTTTTTTTTTAAATTTTATACAACAGGTTCACCGAGTTTGCTTTTAGCACTTCTGGTTCTCAAGGCCGAAGGTATATGGGATTTCAAATACTGGTATTTCATACATGCCTGAAAAAAGTTCAAGACAAACACATGCACACAAGAATTTAATGTTTAAACTGGAATAACGATGTGCACCAGATATTAGCTGCTTTTGAATTCCTAAGCATTCTGTGTTTCTTAAACAGAGGGTTGCGGATGAACTGCGAATGAGGACAACTAAAATAGTCCCTATTTCAAGCATTTATTGTTTTTTAGTTGTCAGTACTTCACACAACACTGCCACAGCCATGAGGACCAACTTGACCATGTCTTTTAATAATGAGGAGATTCTCAAATGAGGCTGCAACTTGACATTATATGTTGGAAATATTGTCACTTCTTCTCAGTCAAACCCTCATGTCGTCGTTTCATTGTAGCTTAATTATGACTTTTTACTCTTGCCGATGATGTTTAAGTGTAAAACTATCGCAAAGGTTAGATTTGCTTGTCAAGATTTGTCAGAATGGCACGTTAGTGTATCATTTTTTGTTCAGTGCAGAACTTATTATCAGCAATGACCCAAGACTACAGGGACAAATCATGCAGGCTTTTTAGTTGAGAGAAGCAGCATCCAAAGATAAGCTGTCTGTAGGAAGCACAGATCTGTTTGAAACTAGCTCTCATTTAATTGCACAGCTTCATCTTATATAACAGTTTGTATGAAGCCACAATACAGGAAAAAGCAAAGTGCAGACTTCGGCACAGAGACTTGTGGCCATACAAATGTAACATAGTCTCCCTCTGTTGCAACAAAGTGAGCTGACAGGCTTTCAGATTGGCTGCTGAAAACAGTCACAACCTTTAACTCTTGTTATTTTGAATCTTTAGTCTGAATTTCATTGAAATAATTTATCCACATGTTAACTTCTGTTGTCTGCATCCTCTGTCTCTCAAGAGAGGAATTTGCAAAAGTTTGACGGTTTAATAATATGACGACAATAATAACCTGCGTGTCTGATCATAATGCCATCTCTCTGTGCACCTGTAGGAGTTGGAGCGAGAGCGGGAGGCCAGGAAGAAACTGGAGAGCATGGTATGCTCTGTGATGCAGGAGGTGGAACGATTAAAGGAGGTAATGTGACATTTGGAGAGCGTTATGTAACATCAGAGAGGCACAGGGTTTTTTGAATGTATAAAGAGGTACAGTCTCACTGAACCTCTTACATAACGGTTTGTCAGGAATGTGAAAAATTGAGATGATGCGTGTTTAGTTCAGTTTCTCTTCTCTTGTCCTAATCTTTATCTGCTAAATTATGTTAATCAGAAACTAAATGAGAAAATACTGGGCAACATAGTGTGCTGTTGTTGTGTAGTCAGTTCCATGGTGTGAGTTGCTGATCTGGCCTGTTTTAAAGGGTCACATTTGACAAACAACATATAACATTTATGTTAAGATGAAAGTTCAAATAGTTTTAAGGTATTTAAGGAATTTGAGTTGGGAGGAAAAATTAGCCATAAGATAACAGACTACCATTTCTTTTAAACAGCTTTCTCCCTAATTTTGTTTTAAATAAACAAGCTTGAGTACATAATGGGGATGTAATATTTCACTCTTAAATCTTGTGTGGGTATAGTTGAAAAGCCATCTTGGTTAAAAGCATAAATTGACTAGGATGGATGCTGCTATTCTCATTAGCTCTTGGTTATTGTGCCCCAGTTATTAGTATTGGCAGTGCATTCACTACACACAGAATGCTGAGATAGCTATGTATGAGCAAAAATGCCAGTGTTAGCTTAACAGGTGTGTGACTGTCTTAAAAACACTCCAGTATTCATAAGCACACACACAACCAAAAGAAGCACAATGAAGTGAGTCTAAACATCCCTTTTTGCAGTCTGTGCTGTCAGATGTCATCAGCAAGCTTTAAAGTGTGATCAGACCTTGCATTAAGATAATCACTTGGCATCCCAGATGTCAAAAATGCAGGGTGTAGCAAACTTAGAGAGTAATGCTTTTAACTAAATACAGATTAATTGTATTCGACTAAAAGCATTACCCTCTAAATTTGACTGTGGAAATTATTGTAAGAATGAGTTACTGCACTGCTGACTATGATTTCTGCTAAATAACTTCTTTGACTATAACTTTAATTCAAGTTTTTACATGCTAAGTATTGCTTAAGTGAAGGTAAAATATTTCAAAGCCTCTGACTCAGGCTGTGTGTTAAATCACAGGTTGGGTTCACAGGCTTTATGGTAACAGGTTAGGCTGGTTCTGAATTTGCCTTAGTAATATTTATGAGTAATACATTTTCTAAAGCACAGCACGCTGCCTGCAGAAACAACATGAACCCCCACAGGTCTTGGGTACATATAATTTGTTAACTAAGAAACATTATGTACTTAAATTTGTGTGTAGTGAATTTACTGCCTTTTTCACCCGAATACATACAAATATTAAATCACACACACAAATGTGTTTATTCTACCCATCTAAATAAAGTTTTCTTTCTGTGTGTAGTATTCCTGATTTAAGGATGTGAAGGCAGAGAGCCAAATGTATTAACAGCATTTGATTTCCTTAAATGGTAATTTAAGCACTCAGTACCACTGCAAACACCGAGCGAGGCAGAACTCTAACCTGAATGCAGAGCCTCAGATCCACTTGAAAGCTGAACATAAATTATGTAAAGGACATATCAGGACATTAGTAACCACAGCTGAAAAAGAAAGATGGAATATACTGCGGGGGATTATTTTGGTCACTGAACAAAACTCCAGCTGTATTTCTCTCTTCACAACATCAGAATTCAGCTCAGATATCCTTGAAAAGGTTCGCACCAAAGAAACTGGTCCTTTCAAAGAAAGATTCCAGTTGGATGTTCAAGCCACCAAACATCCTCTGTCCTTGTTCTGTCAGCTCACATTTTTTTCAGTCCTGAGAGAGAGGACATGCTGGGACATTTACAAGGACTTTAATTTGATAACCTTGAAACAGAATAACCTCAAAACAAATATCATTATAGAAATGTTTTAATATTTAATCATAAACCTTGAGCTAAGATTAATTTTCACTTCTGTCTATTCAGTTACTCAAAAGAAACATTTCTATCAATTTTTCCGCTCCAATACAGCGTGGATGCTCATTTTACAATCAATCAATCTCTCTTTATTTGTATAGCGCCAATTCATAACAAGTGTTATCTCAAGACACTTTACAATAGAGCATAAAACTCTTTATTTTATGGATACACATATATGCATAGATACATATATACATATATAAAATACACATATACATATATATACAAATATATACATCCAACACCCAACATGAATCCATATAGCCAATCATGAATCCCTCCATCATGGCAGCAAGAAAAAACCTTCTGTTAAGCAGCAGGAAATCTTGAATGTGGATCCCAGTCTCATGATGAACAGCAAATCCACACGATGCTGTGTTGGGTGGGTGGGCAAAGGAAGGGAGGTAAGAGGAGACAAGTGGACTAAAGTAAGAAGTAAAGTTAGTGACGGATCCATGAACCATAAACCTGTCGTCTGATTTATTAGAGGGTAGCCTCTTGAGATGCTACATCTCATTTTCAGGAGGGTCCTCATGTCTAAATGGCTGCGATGATCATTTTATATAAGTATAATCTTAGATATTCTTACTGAAAATAAGAATTTATGGTGGTAACGAACTCATGGATGCCCAGGCCACAAGTGCAACCCTACCATATTTGTCTCTGTTAAGTATAAATGTATTAAAGGCCTCTTGAGACGTGACATCCCATTTTCAGGAGGGTCCTCATGTCTATGTGGTGCTAAAAATAGTTACTATAGATGTATCATCCATGGATAAGGAGATCATGCTAATATCTACATTAAACGGCCCACATACACACAAAGACAGAGATGCTTTGTCTCCAGCTGAGTCTGTGTTTCTGCTTCTCTCTGGTATCACGCCTCTGTTACTAGCCCTGGAAAAAGAACAAAGAGGGGGTCAGCACGTTCCCCTATTTTCTCCCCAGAGACGTTCAGAATGGAGGCAAACATCATAGAGGGGCAAATATCACGCCTTGAAAGGGCAGTAATATTGGTAAGAAAGGGGCAACCAGACTCAGAGGGGGATACAGGCACTGTGATTGTGGGTCTGCCTCTGCGCTGCCATGCCCGCTCATGCTCTTACACACTTTAACAAATATTGTGTTGTTGCTGATTAATGTGAACATCTCAAAAGTGTTAAAATGGTGGTGGTTTGTTGTGGCAGTTTTTCGTAAAGGCACAGTGCAAAACGTGCTTTGGTGGGAAGTTCACTTTGTCCATTTTTGTTCTGAAAGTCATCGTTGAGTTGGATTTTGGAAAGAAAGTGAAATTTCTTAGCCCTCTGAATATCTCTCTGCAGGAACAAAATAACCAACTGTCCGCTCCAACAAGCACAAACGGATGTGAAGATGAAACAACGCGACATGGACACCAAACTGAACATGAGGCCACTCACAGAGGAAAAACACTCTCCACCAGCAGTGAAGACAGAGCAGAAGAGGAAGTCGCAAATACCCCGACAAAACTGAAGAAGCTGGTTAGCACACCCCTGGCTCACGTGCCATCTCTGGCTCTGGGCGACCTGGCCTCTGAAGATGGGGTCCTAAGGAGGCCTTTCGAAAACGCCGTGGAGGAAGGACGGGATCCTTCTCCTGACAGGAACGACTCTGACAGCATAAGTGCCTATGAAGATGCGTCGGCTGAGACTCCGGAGCAGGATCGGATGTTTTCAGATGAAAATTTGGAGCTTCCTTATGATTCAGAGAGTAACGAGGAAGCTTCAGCAGAGGGCTGCCAGCCCAGTGACCCCAAAAGCCCCGAAGTCTGCGTTGTGTCTTAATTCTGCTGTACAAGGTAACTACAGATCATTTTACTTTAAAGCGCTTTGGTTTGCAGTTTACACACTTAAGATGAATATAGTTGCCCAAAAGTTACATTCAGAATTGGAATTTTAGCACTTAATTGTGCTAAAAGAACAAAGTTTTACCAAATTTGACAATCATTTAAAATTTTGTCTTTTTAAATTTAAAATGCCAAACCTAGCTTTTTTAAGTGCTGCACTGGATGGATCATTTTAAACCCTTTTTTAACTTAAGTACTAATAAAAAATAACTGTTGGCAGCTCCATTAATATTTATAATTAGAATATGTTAATATTAGGTCATGAGTCACTGTAATTGTAGGTTTTATTTTTATGTTCACAACTAAAGAACTCATGGTCTAGGTGGTGTACCAGCTGTCGTTAGCTCATGACTACTTAAAATGATTTGACAATAGTTTGTCTTTAATATATCCGTCTTAATATCTTACTCTTTAATGCATGGATAACCTAAGAAATACTCCATGTTTAATTGATTGTTTACCTCTTTGGAAGGGATGGGAAGTGATGGGCTGTTTTTTTATTGCCAATGCCATTATTAATTCTGATTATTTATCCAGATCCTTAATTAAATTGGTTGAATTATCAGAGAGGGAATACGGTTTTACAAAGGCAACAGGGTCAATCACATGGCACTTACTGGCACTTCTATTCAATGCTGTGCTACCACTGCTAATGTTTTAGCATGTTGCTAGTGTTTTCACCTTTGCTTGGATCACACAGACACTGCACGCAGGTGTCGCGTAAAATTTTTGTCACACTGAAGACCACTTCTGTTTCTTGTCTGTCATGATTACATCTTTGACATTCTGCTGACTGCCTCCAGTGTGACCGTGACATCCTTATTCTGCAAGGCGTGCAGAAAAGTTGAAGATGAAGGAATTATTAAGCAAATAGAGAAATGTTTATTCTCAACTGGACTTGGTTCAGTTCCCATCCCTGCTCTGTGGTAACCTTTTAAGAAGCCTGTTTTGTGTCTGACAGCTGGACACAGATCAGGATTTAGCTGTTTACAAAACACAATTAGCTGTGTGAGGATTTAGGATTAGAAGGGCAGTGTGTAACTGTTAAGATCTTCCAGCCATATTTAATGTTACAACATGTCACTTTTTCACCCTGAGTTGTCGCTTGTAGAGACAGGCAGACTGGCTTCTGTTCAGCATGCTGGTGTGTGAACTCGTGCTGTAAAGCCTTCATAGTTATCACGACTAAACCACAGCCTGCCACCATCACAGTGCTGAAGGAAGGAGGCCAGGCCCCCCTGTAGAGAGCTGATGGGAGCAGCATGGAAGCATAAGGCACTCACAGAAGAAAATAGATTTTTGCTCAGTTTAGATTAAAGAAATACTCATCTCAGAATTACAATTTACATTTTTTGATGTTGATGTGAGAAAATCACTCTGACGTAATTGTCTCCGTATTATTCGAAAACTTTTTTGTGAAAATAAAATTATACTTTTTGAATGAATTTTAAAATCCAAGAGAAAGTGGTCACAAAGGTTGTGAAAGGAAGTTATTCAGGGTAATATGGTCTGACTGTGAACTTAACCCTGTTCAGCTTGTTTGACTGACTCATGTTCATGAGTAACAAAGATGATATTGTTGTTTGTTTCTCTTTTCAGGAATAAAACGTATGTAGCAGTAGTTCAGACACAAAACTGACTCTGATCTGCTGGTTGGTGAAGTTTTTGCAAGTTGGATGAAAGCATATTTTTACTTTTCACAAAAAGACTCATAATTCTAACATGATTATACTCTTGATATAAATAAACAGAACAAATAGGAGAAATGCAGCATGCGGTGGAACATCAAATGATTTTGTTATTTTCAGAAAAGCAGCTTTTTATTTTCTAATGTGAGTGCACTATGCTTCCCAGATTGAATGCTGCTTCAAAGATATTGGTTACATCTATTAAATGTTTAGAAAGCATCAGACAACAATATCTGGAAAAGAAGAAAAAGGCTTTTAAATGTTTTTGTTAGACTAATGAGAAGAAGATTTTATTAAGAAAGGGAAAATGCCATCTATTTGCTGCCTGAACATTTTTTAAAACTTTTCTATACCACAATTTTTACGTTATTTTACATCAGTGATAATTGACGTGGCTGCATTTGCACTTTTGAAAGTTCTTGTGTTGTGGCATAATTTTGTCAGATCACATTAGAAACAACATTCCCTTTACAACCAAACCTGCTGGCTTCTCAGCTGACCTGCTGCAGGCCGTTTCCTCTCCGTCTGCACAGTTCTTACTGTACGTTTGCACATTTGCAGAGAAATGTCTCTGAATGCTGTACTCACTTTGTATTTGATGACAATGTGCTATGGTTATTTTTTAAGAAATTACATAGTGTTTTTTTTAAAGCTTGAAACAAATACCAGACCCTCTTATTTCATCTGAATGGTTTGCATGAGCACCCAAGAATGTAAAACATGTTCAATCTGAAGATGAATCAATCTCTGTCATTTTTTTAAATTATTTTTGCACACAAAAATCTCTATAAGGATTCATCCCCTGGTTTTTATGATGGAATTTTAGCAGCTTTAACAAATATTTTAAATGATAAGGGAACATATCAGGCTGATTATATAAATGTGACACATTTGTAAGGTAAACACCCATGTCCAATCAGTCTACAAAGAAGAAGACATTTATATATTTAGTTGCATGTCATTTTTTTGTTCTTGAGGCAGAACGATAATGTTTGCATTGACCCATTTGTCATTTTTGTAAGGTTTTTATATGAGGTGACTTCTACTGTAGTGCTGATTCTGTGGTGCTGTGTGCACTGCAGTCAAACATTCAGGTCATTTATGTCAATGTAGGTGGGTGTTCATATAAGAGCACCCACGATCATTCATTTTCAATGTACTTTTTAAACAACTGCTCCTTTTATTTTTTTTTACTGTTTCAACTCTCATCAGGTCAAATGTTTCTCTTGATTTTTAAGCTTTTCTTATTTTATCATATTCACTCGTTCTGTTTTATTTGATCCAGCAGCGTTGGATTTTATTATTATTATTTTGCATTTCACAATCACTCAACAATGCAAAAAATCGAGTTCTTACTGTAGTTCAATGCCTTTAATGGGTCGACTTTTTTTGACTTGTTCTGAGCTTTGTATGAAATGTTCACGTGTGACTGTAGGCGACACAGATTTATACCAGTAACTGAAATGATACTGAAGACATATCAAATAAACAGAGTGAATAAAGCACACGCTGGCTCCTGTTTTTTTCCACCCTTATCATTTATTTTAATAACTCTGCAAGGAAACCTCTGGCCCAGCTGTTTGGTAATGCCCCATGAACCGAGGTGGGTGTCTTCCAAAAGGTGACCAAAGATGGCTGCTGATCCGTGGATCCTTTCAGACATGTCTGTCCTCACCCTGTCACTCTTTCCTTTTTAAAATACTTTATTAAGTGATTTTAATTTATATTGATAACTGCAAGACTTTACTAGAATTTTTTACATTTGGGCACATGCATACAGACAATAATTTAGACTTATTACACTAGCTGTTTGACAAATTCAGCTCTTCTAGTAATTTTTTTGCCCTTTTTTTGTAAGTTGGCATGAATTATCTGCATGTACACATGAAATGCTTTTGTCAAAGAGAAGTGCAGGTAGTATTGGAAAAATATAAAGAGGAGGCCTCAGGATGAAATATAACAGATACACTCTACTGTGTGAGTTTGACATACTTGCCCCATTTGCTAATGAAAATTCTCATTTTCACACTTATTATCATACCATGTATTTTCTGTCCTTGATGGGTGTTTACTTTGAATGAGTCTAAACACAGCTGCAGCACATGCTAAAGCTTTGGTAGCTGTAAATTGTCTTTACCTTACCATCTATGATGTTTCTAAAACCATACCAAGTCTCTGTTTGAAAGAGTGCTGTACTTAGAGGTTTAAGATTGGGATTTTTCTTCAAAGAGCCAAAATTTTTCAGTGGTCTTTAGGTTAATGTTCACTATTTCTCAGACTTTTGTGATCCATCTTGAAATCTACTGGATCTCCCTATTTTTTACTCTATTCATGGTCCTACCAAAATAAAGTGAAACAGACCCAAAACATTTGTTTAAAAGGAAAGCACAAATTAAGCATCAAGCACTAGTTTTTAGTTGATAAGAGGAGAAATACACTTTTTGGACGTTTTTCTCCATCTTCAAGAACAAAGTCTTAAATTCTGGTGGTGTCCTTCAAGTTTTAAAAGAAACGTGTACAATGACAGAAAAATACAGAAAATAATCTTGGTCTGTAAGGCACTTTTTGGTCACCTGGCCATTGGTGTGTAATGTAAATACACAATGGGCCTCATGCAAGAACATTTTCGTATTCTTATCCTAAATTTTTCTTATGTTGTGTTCGTACAAACATGTTCCATCAGATTCAACAAACACTTCTATCTTTAGAAAATTGTCTAAATGACCCATGGAAACATGGTGAATGCCACCAAGCGCGCATGCACGAGGATAGCATAATTGCATAAGTAACGCCCCAAGAATACCATATAAGGATATGTTTCCCACACCATAAAACAGGAGTGTTCATTCATAAAGATGGCGCCAAACACACACACTCTCTTCCAAGTGCCTGGCGTGCAAGGGCATCCAAAAGAAGCTCAGCCATGACGCTGCTGGTTACTCTCTCATTTAAAGTTTTACATAGGCCAGTCGAATAAACCTTCAATTAATAGATTTTAATGTACCTTCTTGTTTGAGATCCTCAGATTTATTTCGTCTTATATTTTATTAAAAATGCTTGAAATTAGTTAAATGTATGATCAGTATGTAAGGAACTTGATTTGAAAAGAGCAGACTAATTTGTTGTGATTTTAAGACAAGTCTGGACCACTCGTGATTTGTGTTTGTACTTGAAAGAAAATTCTAAATACGAAAAAAAATGCTGAATGCGACAAATTCTCCTAAATCATTCGTACCCAGCACTTACGAACATATTTGTTCGTACGAACGCTTCTTGCATGAGGCCCAATGTCTATTAACATTACACACAGATTTATGCAACACAATGTGTCATGTGTTGCATAAATCTGGGTTATGTTTCTTGCACAAGGACACATTGACATGTGACCAGGAGCTGTGATCAGCAACTCTGGTCAAGAGGCACTAATTTTATTGTAAAGCAGGTCCAGCTGTGACACTCTTAGAAAGAACTACTTATGAATGAACTAATAAATAGCTTTTATTAGACCTCATAGCAGCATTTCAGAGAGTATAAGTCAAACACAGAAAAAGCTATGAATTAAACCTGCTAACCAGAATTAAATCCCTGAGCATGGGGTCAAAACCTAAGTGGATTCGACCTCCAATCCACTGTCAGAAAAAAAACTTATTTAAAGAAAGAAAGAGAATCAGAGTATTTAGTTGTGTTATTATCAGACCAGCAGGTGGCGGAATAGCCCAGCTTTACTCTGATCCTTCTTGCTGTTCAAGATGGGTTAATTCAATGGAAATACATTTTAAACTCTGGTGCTAACTTCATCCTGAATTAGCAGCTTTAACTAAAGTTAAGAGCAGTTTAAAATAATTTGATGCAGATTATGTGCTTTATACATTTTATTAATCTTTGATTGACTTTCATCCTTAGATGCATGTAAATGTTACATTGGTTTGTTCAATTTAAATAAAGCATGCTACAAGTACAAAGCTGAAATGGTTGTGTGCTTGAAAGTTTTAATCACAGTCGATTAAATCAATGTTTTCCCTGTTATTAATAAAACTATGGCATAAAAAGAAGGAAAGATTGGCATAGCTTAAAATGCGACAGGTTTTAAGGCTTGATTTAAACTCACTAAACAAATCTGTGAATAAATTAGGACAATCACTCATGAGACAAAGACAAGCCCGTTACTGCATTCGTAAATAATATCAGAGGTTTGGCTGTAATTGAGAAAAAAGTTGTTTAAAACATCCCTTTCTCTTTCTTCATGTGGACTTGTTTCCATTGCTGCAGACCCACAAAATCATCTTTGCTGATCCCAAACACATTTTTGAAATCAGAGTCAGACAGATATTTCTGAAACAAGAAAACAAAGATTGTCACTTTAGAGAGACATCAGCTTTATATTCTAAAATTATACAGTAGACCTGGGCAAACGTTTTATATAGGTGCAGAAAAATGCTTCGAAATAAGAATATGTCCAAAATTATGACATTTGATTTGTTTTGTTTATTTTCCATCAGTTCACAAATTCAAAGTGAGAGATTAGGAGAAAAAAATGGGCCAAGTCAATTGGTTAGACCACCCTTTGCCTTTAAACCAGGATCAGATCTCATAGATTCATTTAAATAAATTCAAAGATATTGTAGAATTATAGTCAGGTGGATGATTAACAAATTACACCACATAGGTGCTCATGATCATTTTACACTGTCCTTAAACAGAAATGAATGTCATGAGCCTTTAAGCAGGGTGGGGGACAGCCAAACTCTGCTACAGAAGTGAGGTTATGGGAGACACCGGTCATACACCATGGCAATTCTGAACAAAGCAACATGAAACTAGGCAGTCATACTACATCAGCAAGGTCTCTCTCAGGCAAATATTAAAAAGCAGACTGCATTTCAAGATATGCAGATCAAGCTGTTATGAAGAAGCACAAAGGTGGAGGCAACAGTGAAGACCATAGACACAGTGGTCAGCCAAGGAAGTTGTGAAAGCAGACGATAGACATATCAAAATTAGAAAATGTCCATCAGTGCCATCAGCTCAGAACTGTCCGAAACAAGTGCATCCAGGTACACCCATCTAATGTCTGGAGAAGTCTGGTCAGAGAGAGTTTTCATTGAAGAACTGTGGCCAAAAAGGCACAACACAGGGGACTCATGCATGAAAACATGGAAGCTGGGGTGCAGAAAAATGGAGAGCGATACAATAATGATAGTCTGCAGGAAACAGTGAAGTACGATGGAGGTTCCTTGAAAGCTTGAAGCTACATTTCTGCGATGTTGGAGATTTGATCAGGATAAAAATGTCCTCAATCCAGAGAAAAAAAAGCAGATGCTTATGCACTGGACCTAAATCTGTTCTTCATCAGGGATTGAAACTAGGGCTGGGAAAAAAAGGATTAAATGGAATTATGTTTGCCTGAAGATTTTAAACTAACAATCAAGATTTTTTTCTTGACTTGTAATTACTGTTATTGTAAGCTGTTGCAATGTTTGAAAATACAGGTACTGAAAATGTACAGTTTTCATTGTTATAGGCCCTGTCAGGTTTTACACAAGCGAATGTTAAGGCTTGAATTTGTTTTTCAAATAAGATTTAATGTTGATCAGAGACCTCCATGTTAATGCACTGTGAAAATAGTTATGAATTCAATGTTCATGTAGACAAACGGCCTACGTTCAGACATTATCAACATTTTATGAAAAATTAACAGAATGCAACTTAACTATTAGAGGGAAATTCTGTTAAGTTTCAGAATATATTTTATAATATAAAAGCAAAACATAATTCTCATATTTTTGTTTCATTTGGAGATCTTTTTCCTGAGAGGGAAAAAACTGATTAAAATAGTAAATTGAGTTTTGTGATAAAATTAATTGTGGATTTTATTTAAGAGCCATATCGCCCAGCCCTACATTGACCCAAAATATACGGCAATTGTCATAAGAACAATATTTACTGTAAAGAAGAACTAAGACTCCTGGAAGTGATGGTATGAGCCTCACAGAGCCCTGATGTAACCATCAATGAGTGTGTCTGGGATTACATGAAGAGACAGAGGGATTTGGGTCAGCCTACATCCACACAAGATCTGTGGTGTGCGCTCCAAGATGTCTAGAACAACCCACCTACAGAGTTCCTTCAAAAAAATGTGTGCAATCCTGCTTAAAGGTACATGAAGGCCACACCAAATATTGACAAGGTTTAGATTTCTTGTGTGTTCATTCACTTTGCATTTGTCAATTGATCAAAATAAACCAACACTTCTTAATTTAAATCACTTTTTTTCACACCTTCCTAAAACGTATCTACGGTGCTGTACAGTATGTCAACAGAATGGAGGGCAGAGAGATAAAGTATATAGAGCAATAATGCTTTTGAGTGACAAACAAACGTGATTTTCCTCACCTCCTTCTGGGCTGGTTCAACCCCTTCAGGTAGCTCATTTGGCTGTTTGTTGATCAGATCTTCAGGTGGAAACATCGGATAGACTTGTTCACTTTCAATGCAGTTTCTCTCCTGAAAATAAAATTCAATACCATTAATGATTCCAACAATGCTCACTTATTGAGCTTTTACTATTGTCCTTTATTAAAGATTTTGAAAAGCAGATTGTAGATAAAAAAGAGATTTTCATAAACCCTCTTGGCTGAAGTATTTCAGAAAACCTTATATGTACATTCTAAAGGCTCAGTCATTCATAATCAAGGAATGGGTGGGGTTTACCACTTTGTGAACAGTGGTGTGATTAAGTAGTCCAACAGTTAAAAGACAATATTTTTCAACATACAATAGCAGGAAATTTAAGGATTTCATCACCTACAGTTCATATTTTCATCAAAGATTCAGAGAATCTGCATTTAAGTGGCAGGGCCAAAAACCAACACTGAATGCCCATGACTTTCAATCCCTCTGTATTAAAAACAACAAGTGGGGTTTATAATCACTTCGGAAAACAAATATCAGTTAACACAATTCATCACTACATCTACAAAGTGCTACTTAAAACTACCATGCAAAGCGAAGCCATAATCAACAACACCAAGAAATGCAGCTGACTCCTCTGGGCCCTGAGCTCATCTGAGAGAGACTGATGCAAAGAGGAAAAGTATGCAGTGGTCTGGCAAGTCCATGTTTCATATTTGTTTTGGACTGTATGGACATCATGTCCTCTGGGCTACAGAGGAAAAGCATCATCCAGACTGTCAGCGCAAAGTTCAGAAGCCATCATCAATGATGGTAAAGGGATGTGTTATTGCCCCTGGCATGGGTAACCTGCACATCTGTGAAGGCATTGTTAATGCTGGAAGGTTCATGTTGAATTTTGAGCAACATATGCTGCCAGGCAGTCTTTTTTTAGAGACGTCCCTGCTTATTTCAACAACACAATGCCAAGCAACCTTCTGCTCATGTTGCAACAGTGTAACTTTGTAGTGCATTTCAGGTACCAGACTGGCTGCCTGCAGTCCAGACCTGTCTCCCATTAAAAATGTGAGGCACATTATCAAGTGTAAAATACTGCAATGGAGTCCCTGACTGATGAACAACAGAAGTCATACATCAAGCAAGAATGGAAAAGAATTTCACTAACAAATTTAAAAAAATAGTGTCTTCAGTTCCTAAATGCTAATTGAGTGCTGTTAAAAGAAAGTGATGTACCACAGTGGTAAACATGCCCCTGTCCCAACCTTTCTGTAACGTTTTCCAAGCATTAAATTCAAAATTAGTGAATACTTGCACAAACAAAAAAAGGTTTATCAGTTTAAACAATAAATATCTTGTCTTGCTAATGCATTCAATTGAATATATGTTGGAAAGAATTTGATTTTTTAAATACAATAACCCAATTTCATTGGAACTGGGATAAAGGAAAAAAAACAATGTGTGTGGTCCAAGAATTCCTCTGTGTAAGACTGTAAGACTGACATGTCCTCTCTTATTCAAACTTTCTCTTAGCACAGCCAATACAAAAACCCTGAGTGGGGTTTTGGGTTTTTTTTATCTGCTTGACTGTATTAATGGGTTAATTTCTTAAGAATGTTCTCTTAAAGCTTCCATAGCACACACTGGGCCTGACAAACGATTACTTCATTGCACTTGATAAATGAAAAATAAAATGTATTTACATTCACAGCTGAGACTTGAACAGGTGATGTCACGTCTCCCAGCTCCCCTTTCAACTCCTCGTAGCTCTTCCCTCCCTGAAAGACACAAAGAAACTTTTGTCTACGTTTCATCTTACTCAACACAAATGTTCTGCATCACTTCACAAACCCAGACCACTCACACTCCACTTAGAGGGGTCCCAGGCAGTGAACCATCCTGTAAAGGTGGGTGGCTCAAACCCCTGTTTGACCAGAAGGATGGGGGTATCTGGGTCTCTGTCCCCTGGGTGTGTGCGCAGGTACTGCTGACTGGTAACCACTGATTCTTTACGCTCCACTTCATTGGCATCTTTACCAATCCACAGAAACACCTGAGACCAGGACAAAGAGGAGGCAAAAACAGAAGTAAAACAGTTTTGTGGGCATGCTTTTTTCCTAGTTGCTCTATCCTAAACATATTCGGACAGCATTAGCCTCTGATAGAATTAAAATGAATGTTTACATAGGGTTTCCACTGTAAATACTGTGCAGAATTAAAAGAAAAAAATGCAAAAAAGTAAAATGCAGTTAATTACTTTTGGAATGTGTTATGGAAATGTTTGGAAAATGTATCCATCAGAAACTCGTTTAAATAAGGATAATATTTTAAAAATGTCATCCATGAGTGAACTATAACATATTGGACACATGTTTTTTAATTTATTGTTTGAGTTTTTGCCTGTTTCTTTTTGTTTTATTCTTTTGCTTGGTGTGAAGATGTACCAGCTGACACTTGCATTCCTTACTGACAGATAAAGAATCTTTCTGTCTGTCTGAAGACATATACTACTATGTAACTGCTCAAACAATAAAGTTACATTTTATAGGTATTTTCAGCCTTTTCTGATTCTTGACCCCTCAACCCTCCTGGGGATCAGAAACCCCCACTTTGCACCCCTGGTTATGTCCACTTGAGCCATGTATAATCAATATTTTCCTCAAAGGGAGCCTGAGCTCATTTTCTGCCAGTGACTCCTTTTCCGTTTCATTTCACGATGACTCCCTCCCATTCTATCTTTTGAAAAAGCATAAAATTAAATCTTACAAAGAAATGCATAAGTTTGAGATTATTAATGACCCGCTCATACCTGGTCCCATGTATCCAGCAGCATGACATCATCCTCACTGAGGTCGTCCTGCATGAAGTGAGTCACCTCGGTCACAATAAAACGTCCCGTCTTGTTAGAGCATTCGAACAGGCGAGGCTGATGATCTAAAACCACCTTCTGTAATCTACAGCCAAAATCAAATGATGGGATTGTGCTTTAGTCTCATTGTGTTTCTGATGCCACCCAATAAAACAGTACAAATATGACATTTGTGCGTGAGCCATCATCACCTCTTGTCGTTGGCGTAGGGAGCTTTCCCTCCAAGAAACTCCCAGAATTGAACGGGCTCCTGACCCTCAGCCACCAGCTCCTCAGAGCCTCTCTGTGAGCTCTGACCAATTGCAATGCTCACCTCCTTTGCCATAGCTCTCTCATCTCCACTTGATCCCTGCTCGACAAAAAGAGATGTACAAAGATTGACCCAAGGAGAGGGGGGGGGGGGGGGGGGGGGTGACTGCTCGGGGGCTGCTCGTGAGTCAAATTCTTGATGTTTAATGAAGAACAAAACTTGTAAAAGAGCTTTGGATATTTTTCTCTAATCAGGAGCATGCAAATGGATTAATGGAAAGGGACCGAGGATAGAGCCATGAGGGACACCAAAAGGCTGACTGCAAAATTATACGTGTCGGTGTGTTCTGTTTTTTACTCTTTAAAGGCCTCATTTCTAACCTTCAGCACTGTCTTTCTTACCTTCCCACACCACAGATAAATAGCTGCTTGGCTCTTGAGAAGAAACACGTCATTGGAGTTCAGTGAGGATGCCAGGGCAGGGACTTCAATTGCTCTTGTGTTTGTTGGGTCAGAACCGTGAACCTGGAATAACCTTATAGGTGGTTCTGGGTCAGCTGAACCTTTTCTGGATGTGCCTCCCTGACAGAGAGGATTAGAAACTTACTGTAAATCTCATTTAATCAGAATTATAAAGCTATCACCAAATTATTAACACAGTCGGAAACTTATTGGCCAAAATATTTTCAAGAAATTGATTAGTTAATCAGCATACCGCAAAGATCACCATTTTCCCCTTAAAAATGGACATGAAGTGTCTGGGCTCTTTTCCCATCGTCACTCTCACTTGAACCGGCTCACCACCGTACTTCTGATCAAGATCCACAGCCTGAAACGCTGAGGCTGCCAATTCATCTTGAGTAGCATGACAGCCCTGAAATTATGATTCTTAAGTCACTGGATGTCGCTAAATCCAAAACAGAGATAGACTAATTGGTTCCAAATGTTCAGTTTTTGAGTAAACATTTTATACCTAATAATTTACCAGACAGCAGGTTTTATCATAAAGTCTCACCTGCCAGATGTAGAGCAGGTAACACTTTTTGTTGTTAACCAGGTAAGTGTAGAGGATCAGGTAACAGTCTCCCCCATAAAAGTATCCATACCATTCAGGGTCCACAGGCACCAGCTCCAAATTTTCAATCCTCCACACCTGGACACATGCAAAGGTAAATAAACACTGAACCACATACAGTCATAAACTGTTACCTTACTGCAGAGACCTAAAAGTTCAGATCTTATTATCATTTAGATTCTACTCACTGTGGAATGGAGGGGACTTATTTTCATCAAAAACTGGCTCTTTTTTTAAAAACATTTTTCTGTTGTGACGATCCAAAATGGCTTCTATTTTAAGGCATGTTGAATGGCTTACATCCCTTTGCAGTGAAAACAGTGTCATCACTCCACTTGCTGACATACTGCTGTTGTCAATAGTCTGAAACGCTGCACTAAATTTTAGATGATAATCTCATCTAATGTGTATTTTGAAGGCATTAAAGTAACCAGAGGTGACAAAATTACATCTGTATACAGTACAGAAAAGCCAGTGACTCTGTTAAATAAGCTGTATTATCTTGTGGACACTTATAGATTATGACCAAATGAGACATTTTTGGTACACACACAGGGATACATGTTAAACTCCTCTAAAGGCCTGTGGCTGTCTTTGCTAAAATCTTTTAGGCAAGAAGTACATTAAAAGTTGAAAAAGTTGAAAGGAACCTATTGAATAAAAACTGGAGGCCTATGTGAGTAAATTCTGTTCTTAAGAATTTTGGGGATGAAAGTTAGTATTAAAAATGTTGATGCCAATGATTTAGTATTAGCTAGCTTTTTAATCATAATCACCTCCACTTGACCTGTGCCGTTGTCCACCATACGCTCCTGTGCAGCGACCTCTGGCATCATGTGCATCAGAGAGGCATCAAACTTTTCCTGTGGGATATGAGCTACCACACAAAACTTGGATTAGAATGAATTATCTATGCTTTGTAATTTTACAGGGGGAGGGTATTCCAGGTACCTTAGCTGCGTGTTGTTTCTTAATCTAAGATCACACACATACCCACTTTTCCTCTCTGATGCGTTTTGCCCAGACCTTGAGTCTGGTCCTTCACGAGCCATGTCCGGAACAACTGCTTGAACATCGCTGACTCTGCCCCATCATTCACCGTCTCCACATTTGTGGTGACTGGATAGCCTTTGGCTTTAATGAACTCCTGTAACAACCACACAGACAGCATACTCAGTTGCAGGTGCATTAGGTATCTATTACAAAGATATTGCAATCAAAGCATGATAAAACTAACTTTTATAAATCTAAATAAATACTGCAAGGGTACTATTAAGCTCAGATAACTATGTTAACTATAAGATCCAGCTGAGTTTAAAAGGTTTAAAAAAAATGTAAGGATGCTTGTGTAGGTCTGATGCGGAGTCACACACCAAAGCTCGGCTCATAGCTGCTTGTTTCTCGGCTTTATTTGCTCTCTTCCCCTTCCATACAAAGACCTTTGTCCCTCCCTGATCCAAGAAGTAGCAGTCCTGAAAAGAAAACAGCGTCCTGTTTACATGTTCACATTATTTCAAACAATTAGTCGTAAGATTATATAATGGTGACTGCCTTGTGATTCTGTGCCTCAACATGACAACACTGGTGCCTGAAGCTGCATCAGCACGGTTAATTGTCTTGTTTCAGTCAGAATATTTAGCATATACATCCTTTCATTAGTCCATATTGTACACTCTTACATCTTGGTTGAGGAGATCTTGAACCAGTGGCCTAGTAGCAATCTCTGTGACCTTCATCTGGCCATCAGCATCTGAAACACTAAAACACAGGCACAAACAAAGAAGAGGAAACAGAAATGTCTCAGCAAATATCAATGAATCCTTATTCACCCAGGTTGAGTCAGACTGAACCTCCAGGTATGGGCTTACTGGTAAAGAGTGAGCTTTGACTTCTGCTCCTGGTCTGCAGTTTCATCAGGAGGCCCGTCTTTCAGGGCACAGGTTCTTTCTCCAAGAGCGCTCTTCAGGATTTCCATAATATCTTGAGAGTTTCCCTCTGCGTTTCCTTCAATCACTTTAACCTCTGCTCTGCCTCCTCTCTCCCTGTCTCTGATGTCTTTGGCCAACAGCATGCCCTGTGGCACAACACAGAAACAGAGACAAAATAATGCATAAACCCTTTTTAAAACATTAGGTAAGACTTGGGGTATGTGGATGTTTGGAGGACACTTGCCCCAAAGCAGCATGTAGAATCTGTTGTGTCCTACTGAACTGGAAGCATTATCAGATCATGTGGCAGTGCATATATATTACATTTAAAAAAATCTCCATAAAACCCACAAGCTGAAGAATGGGCACCTCAATTTTAAGAGATGACAAATTAAAATCATATTTCACTGCAGAATTCAGGCATTTCTTCTCCATTAACGCCCCTGCTGTTAACAATTCATCTCTGCTCTGCCCCAAGGCCTGACAGGGGGTCAAACCTATACTGCTACCAAAAGACAAAAATATGGAACAAGTTTTATTAGAAATAAGGTTGAGTATATCAGAAAGGGATCATGTTAAAGGGACAGATCAGCTTTTTTGAAGTGTTGTGGTATGAGCTCCACAGGGCCATTATGTACATTAGATGCAGTTGAAAGTTCTCCTCTTCTCTCTCAGTAAGCCAAAATTTGTGATGCAGAACCAGTCGCAAACAGGGAGGTATTGTACCAAATACAAAGGGTATTTATAAGGCTATCTATACATGTTTATGAGTGCATTAACTTTTCAGAAAAAAAAAAGTATCTGTAACTGACCATCTCGCGTCACATATTCCTCGTATTCCTAGTTCAAGATAAACTTTATTTTTCTGAAAGGTTAATGCACTCAAAAGCATTTCTAAGCAGCCTACTCTCAAACTGTGGTATTATTTTTTGATAGGATTTCTTGTAGATGGAGAAACAAAACCCTTTGTAAAAACCTACAGTAGCTAAACTGAAGGAAATAACTTCTACTCACTCCATGTCAGATCCCCTATTAACAAAGAAAGCGGTGGAAAAATTAGGGTATGCAAAACAAACATTTTTTGAACATTGGGACAAACCAGGAAGGTATTTCACCAATTTAACTAAAAAGCAAAGGACTTCTCAAATTATTGAGTCAATTTTAGACAGGTCGAGGACTTACTCTATTGATTCTTAACTCATTAATGACACTTTTAGAATATTATTTCAGTCAGAACAAACTAGTAATGCCAAAACACTAGTGGCAACTTTCTTCTCCAAACTTAATCTCCCAAGTATATTGCAAGATCAGAAATCTAAATTAAATGCCTTGATTTCAGCGGCTGAATTGCACAAGGCCATCCACCTTCTTCAGACAGGTAAAGCACCAGGCAGTGATGGTCTCGGTAGCGAGTTCTGTGAAAAGAATTTCAAAATCCTCTACTAGAAGCCTATAATGAACAAGTTCATCCACTCCTTGAATATGGTACCCTCCAACCTTCATTAAGAGAAGCAAGTATTTCTCTGATTCAAAACAAAGGAAATGTCCTGGGGATTGTACCTTGTGTAGCCCGATCTGGCCACTGAATGTAGATTTAAAAATTCTTTCCAAACTTTTGTTGAATGGTCATATTTGTTATTTACACTTGAAAGTTTTAGTTAAGTAGTGGTTTTGTTAAATGGGTTAAGGTCCCGTATACTCAGCCAATGGCTGCAGTCATAACCAATGGTCTTAGGTCCACAAATTTTGCGGTCCGGAGGGGTAGCAGGGCTGACCTTGGTCACCTCTTTTGTTTGCGATGATGATTGAACTTCTGGCAGAAACAATCAGATGAGACCCTTTAATGACTGGACTGGATGTGGGTGAAAGATCACATAAAATTACATTATTTGCAGATGATGTGTTACTGTTCATGTATAACCCCTCTGTATAAGAACTTTGGTTTATTCAGATTATTGCCCGGTTTGCTGTCTTTTCTGAATACAAAGTAAATTCCTCTAAATATTTGTGCTAACTAATCCAAGCCAATGGACAAACACTGTCAGGATGTCACAGTGGAAGGTCTAATTTGGAGTCCTGGAGAATTAGCTGTTCCAGGCAGCTTGATACCATTAAGAGGGGGAGAAGAAATCCAGATGCAGCAGACTATTTATCTCATGCAAGGAAATGCTCTGGCACACAGAGGAGACACAGGATATTTCAAACTTTAAAAAGCATAATATGGGCTTATTTAGGAAGAGTTTGGAAGGACAAGATCCAACACCTCTGGGCCTGATGATCATCCCTTGCATTTGAATGTGCTGTCTGAGGAACACTTTTGGGGATTTCAGTAAAACTTAACACATATATCCTTCCTTACTTGATGAAGAGCTGTAGGAAGTGGTTGGTGTGCAGAGTTTAATAGCAGGAACGGTGAGCTCTTATCTTACACAATTTTAAAGTCAGAGAACAGCATGAAATGAATTCATAAACTCAGACAGATGTTTGTTTATCTGACAAATACTGCAAGCTTATCTTTTCTCTTGTTTCCTGCCCATGACCCTGTTTTTACAATTGAACACAAACAGTCGTTGAAGTCTTACTTTGAGCTTTTCCTGTCTGTTACACTTGGGTCCATTCCACTGAACGATGGCCTTACCGATGTCCAATAAAAACACATCACCGAGGTTGAAGCTGCTCCAGCTCATCTCCACCTGAAAGATATAAAACATGAGCACTCTTGCTTTACGTTATGATAAATTTGTTGTTTTTTATTCTATAATACCACATTATAGGATATCAGCATACACACACATACACACACCAAATTCACTTCAGTATTGTACCATAGCATAGCACAGTGATTCTTAGACTCTGTTGAGTCTTCAGGCAAGTCTAGGTGTGTCTCTGGGAATTTGTACAGACACTGGAGGACACTACAACTATTTGAATTTTCTTTAACAGTAGAAAACAGAGGAGGAGATACAGGCCACGGTGGGGACTTTCAAAACGGTCATGGTGTCTACCTGTGACAAGCAAAACACAAACATGTAGGTGGAGGCTGTAAAACTAAACCCCAGGAAGTGAAAAACTGAGTTCTAAGGGGCATTTGCTTGAAAGAGACACAGAACGTTCTCCTTGAACAGAGAGCTTGGTTAAAGCCGTCATATTTTTCTGTTCTCCAAGGCCCTTTGAACAACATTAAGAGCAACAAAAATTCACTTGGACATAAGACTTTGAAGAAATCCTCAGAACACCATCAGGGAGCAGTTTATTGAAATAGTAGACATGTGTGAAACAACTTTTTTTTAAAACTTTTATGTGCAAAAAAGTTGTTTGCAAATTGTTGTTATCCATAAATTGTTCAGCTCTAAAAAGACACTTAAACATGTGTCAAGAAGGCTGTTTTTCATGGGTATGGCTGTTGTGTGCCTTGAGCTTTTTGGCTTGAGGCTCAGGCAGAAAAAGTTTGAAAACCATTGCCAAAGTATTTAATCTTATATGATACATCTATAATGCACCCTATTTTTGAGAAACCCTATAAAGCCAATTGTATCATATTTGATACATACTTTTGTAATACCTCTATTTACTCAATATGATCAACAAATTACAAAAAAAAAATCTGAATACAATCAGATAATTGATAAAAATGTCCTCAAATGGATTATCAGTTGCCAAAAACACCTAATGTATCAAATGAGATACAAAAATCTATATGTTGAATTTTGTGTACATTTTGATCTTTATGGATTTTAGCAGAAAGTGAAACAAACATTTCAGCTCCAAAAAATTTGAATTTTCTGGCTATAATCTATGGTCTTGGGCCTTAAAGGGTTAATAACTTTGCAGCAACTCACCTCCTTAGCTATCACTCTTTTCTTCCCTTTGACATGTAGGAGTCTTTTCACATCATACGTGTTGGTTTCAACATGCCTCATGCCTGTGGCCACTCCACCTTTCTTATAGCTGACGGAGACAGGATGACCATTTCATTATTTATGTTTATCTCTCTAAAGGATGGCATTGTGTGGCACTGATCCCACTCACATTATCCCATGTTTGAAGTAGCCCTTAAAGGCATCAGACTCGTGGTTTTGAGCCTCCCGGTGCTGGACCGGGGAGGAGCCCAGAAACTCATCCAGCTGGATGGTGAACACAGCAGCTGCTCCTTGTTCATCCTGAGAAGACTCTGAGCCGATCCAGTAGTGGATGTCATAACTCAGAGAGCTGCAGAACTTCTGAGTCTGGAGAAGTTGGAGAAAAGTGTGTGAAGGATGAAATTATAGAGGCTGAACAAAATCCTTCACCTTTGCCTTATTGACCAAACCTGTATGTCTGTTCGGAAATGCAGTCATGAGTTTAAGAAAAGATAACCACAGACTCACAAACAGAAGCAAGTAGCAGTCGCCCTCAAAGAAGTTTCCATAGGATTTCTCTGGGATCTGCACCAGCTCCATTTTCTGTTGCGCAAGCAGAAATTAAAGTGTATTTGTCCTTCATCATCACAGCTGTTTTAGTCATTTTTTCCTGGAGTAACAGACTTTTTTATTCAAACATCAAACTTAACAGCTGGATTGGAAAAAAAGTCACTGTGCTTGTGCGCCAACAGCTGTAAAATCAATTTACCTCAATCCTCCAGATAATGAGTCCAGGGTTGTGAGTTACTGCTCTGAAGGCGTGCTCCATGCTGCTCAGGTTCACTCAGCTTCAGAAGTGATACTTCGGAGAGAAAAAAAAAGTTAAACCTGTCATTCTGAATTTTGACTAAGAGTTCTTTTTGACCTCTACTTTGGATTAATCTTTTGAATTTAGCCACAATTTTTATTTATTTAATTATTTTTGGCTCTCTAATGATGTTGCAGGTTTCATACAAACCCTGAAAAAAAACCAAATTCACTTTTTCAAGCTTTTTAAGGACCCAAACTGAGCAGCATTAAGTCCACCTGTGCACGGAATAAACAACAATCTACACTGGTGTGATGAGTTCAACTTTTTATTTCAGTTTGTGCCAAAATGCTGAATTGATTGAATGACACTGAAACGTTTTGCTTAAACATAACAAGCCAGTGTTGTGAATATAGATTTAAAAACAGGATATCAGGTTGCTTTGCTTCCTGCTGAAAGGAGAAGCGAGGCAGAGAGCTTGCTAGGCACACACACAGAAAACATTTAAATACTTTGTGCAAATGTGACACCTCAAAATTTGGTAAAGGCTATCTAAATTAAGGTGAGAACTGAAGACCTGTCATGTGTTAAACTAACACAGGAGCGGACAAGTGGTGGCCCTTCTAATCCCTCATTTCAGCTCCTCAATTGGTTTGAGATGAAAAATGTGGGTGTTCATGAAGAAAACCTGTCAAAATAAACCGTTACAATATAAAACCACCAACATTTCCAAGACAATATTGTCATTAACAGGCTGTTGTTTCTGTGGTAGTCCCTTTTATGTATTTGTCAAAAATGGAAACAAAAATGTAAGTCAATTTTGCTTTTATGATCAATAAATGTATTAAAGAAGTATAGCTAATACAAGCTTAAATTCTACATTTTTCTCATTTAATCGTCTTAAACCTTAAATATTGATGAAACAACTATTCATGAGACACTAGACAAACACGCACATATCTGTCATCTTTGTTTAATAATGAGCTGGTGTATTTATTAAGTTGAGAGTACCTGGAAATTGCAACATTTCACCCCTAAGGCAAAGAGGATCGTTTTAATGTGACCTTATGATCACCAGATTTGTCCATCTCTGATTCCAGACTTCTGAAGAAGCCTGAAGCCTGTTTGGTCTTGTTCAGTTCATGAAAATTCAGTGATATTTTGTCACTAAGTAGTAATTTTCATCAAAAAAAAATTCTGTCTTTAATTAAACTGTAAAACACATATTATATTTCACATAGGCTACATTAATGCAATAGAAATATATTCAAAGCAGGCTGGTGTTAACACAGACATACACTAAATAATAGGCTTGAAAATAAAAATATGTTAAGAAGACAGCAAAGCATTTCAACCCACTCCTCACACTTTATTGATCATATTAATATATTTGGTTTTCTATTTTGATTTTGTCAATTTGGTGGTTTAGAAATTTGAATTACACAGTGTAAATCTATGTTTTCACTAATATCTTTATCATTCTACTTTCATAAATATCAGGGCGTTTTGCTGTGTGGAATAAGTAGTTGATTGATTGTGCTTGGAAGTAACTATATACTTGTAACTATATTACTTTTTTGAGAGTAAAGAGCAAAAGAAAATTATGAACATTTTTGGAGCTTGCTAAACACTTCTGGTTAACTCCAAGTATGTTGATATTGTCTTTATTGCACGACATGGAAAAGTGGATTCAAAATACTCAGAACTCTGAGAATTTTTTTTAAATAACCCCTGTCTTGAGAATGGTAATAGAGTGTAACTTCTGCTTTTACTGGAGTCAGATTTTACCACAGTAGCTGTACTTTACACCTCTAGAAAACAAGTAGAAAATTTCTGCCACAATTTTCATTATTTATAGAAATAAACAAATATGGCTTTAAAGACGCACGAATGCTGGCAAAATATCTTTAAAAATGAGCTTCAGTCTACTTTTTCTTGATTAATTGATTAATTGATGACAAATATCTATTGAAACACAGCAACCTTGGTACAGTGTCATGAAATGAAACCTACCTGCTCTCCTGCCGGCCTCTATCAGCTGATTTTCCATCTGATCACAAAAGGCCCTCGACTTTCCTCTTCTCCTCTGAGCCCCTGATAGATTTGCCTGTGTTTGCATGTTTCAGGTCTTTTTGCAGCTGTCTGCCCAATCACTGATGGAGACAAGGAGTCCTGTAGGCAAATGTGTCAGAAAAAAAAGGATTGACAAGTATTCAAATGAACAGACACACACAAACATCTACACACAGCTTCACTGAGCATTTTCCATGGTGCCCATTCATCGCACATGCCCATTGCTCCTGTGGACAACAATCCCTCCATATAAGGACATTTATGTGGACAATGGATAGACTAAGTGAAATCAATTTGTTTATCAAGCAGGTTTCATATATTCTTAAATACATATTTTTGTACCAGTCATCCAATCAAACAGAAGTACTCCATGGTGGCTTTACAACTCTGTTGGGTACACAAGTGCGAAAGTTCAAAAATATTGGGTCAAGAAGAAGGGCCAGGGTTTTTTTGTCGTGGAGCGATTCATGAAAGTCATATCAAAAATAAAGGAATATGTGACTAAATGACCTTGGCCTAAAACCTCATAGGCCCAGTAAAATGTATCCCTGTCCCTCTAAAATCCGTACAATTTAGTGTTGAGAGAGAGGGCCCATTTGTGCAGTGAAATAATCCTTGAAAAGCATATTGCAATATCTCAATCAAAGAGCAGGCAATGAGCATTATGCCTGATAACCTTTGGCATATGATCTTAAAAAACAAATCAAGTTATCCATGAGACCATGGTAGACATCTGTGCAAAGTTTGATGGAAAAATCTAAGAGTTTTCTTGAGAAATAATGCAAGGAGTGAAGGCACAGAGGCCATCACCTTTAATCTGTGGCCTCTAAAATCTGCTCAGTTCATCCCTGTGTCATGGTGAACATTTGTAAATGCTTTGGAGAAAATGGTTTTGATCATAAATAACAATAAATAACAAATATCTATACCCTATACCTTTGTCCTCAGATCATTTAAAAACCAATGACACCAGTCTTAAATAAGTGTTTTGTAAAAGCCTGATGAAAATCCCTGTTTTGATCAAACTTGTGTTTATGAGTGACTGTTTCATAAGAAATAGATGACTATGTAAGATAGCGAGTGACACATGATTCATGAAGCACTTCCAAAAGCAAATTCACAAAGGAAATTAAAAGCAACAAAACAAAGTCACAGGGAGAGAAAATAAGTCAAACTAGAAATGTTCTGAGAGCACAACCCTCTGCCAAGACATTTCTGACACCACTTGTTCCATCTCGCAAATAAATTTAAAAAAATAAAAAATCCTTGGATCGTCATCAAAATTTGGATCTCAAGCAAAATCTAACTGTTTCCAGGTGCCGTAACCAACATTCCCTAAAATTAAATCAAAATCTGTTCTTAAATTTTCAAGTTATCATGCTAACAGACAAACAGACCTTACACATGCCAGCAAAAACATGTCCTCGTCGGTGGAGGTAATAAATGTCAGACTGAGCAGAACAGAATAGTGAAAGATTCAAAAGAAAGCACAGGCAAAAGCATCAAGACTTACGGGGCAGCTCGCCTGTACATGTGAGTTTGGGGTTGGGGATTAGACATGTCTTCATAGCCTTCATCCCAGGACCCTTAAAAATGGCATTATAAATCCTCTAAACAAACTGAGTATTTGTGCAACGTTTGGAGAAAACCATGAAAGCCTTGCTAAGATAAGTTTTGGAAAGACATTTCGCTTCTTATCCAAGAAGCTTCTCCAGTTCAGAACTCAAGAAGCTTCTTGGATAAGAAACAAAATGTCTTCCCAAAACTTAACACAGTCCAGTTGCCTTGATTTTAAATCTTCGAGATAACCATGACCTGGATGAATGATTATCTACACAGGCATTTGTAAGATATTACATTCATAAGTAAAATATGACAGAGTTGTTTTACCTCAACATTTGACCTTTAAAATGCACAAAATTCAGATCAAAAAATGCACTTTGATTGTAAAGCCAAAGATAAGTTATCATTAGACCTCAGTAACTCACCCCTTTGAGACATAGGACTACTTCAGTGCAGGATAGCACACTGTCATTTGCATAAAGAGAAATGGAGGCACCGAATCAGGACAAGGAAAGAGTCAAGCTATGTCCACTCTGATGTGATCTGAGTCTAACTTTAATATTTTTATTAAAAATTAAGTACTTCTCTTTACTTATCAGCAAATTCCATAATATAATTCTCCCTCAATCAATACTATGACAGTCAGAGCAAGACAAGTTTTAAAGGTTCCTCTTTGGAGAAAGGCCCTCTCATCTGTTGAGCCTCTGCTTGTTATGTAACCCAGAGTCACTCTCATACAGCCACATGAACATCTTCACTCTCTTAGAACAGAGTTATCTTTGTTCATGGTCTTATTCAAATTCAACGTGTAGATTTGTGTTTTAGCCTGTTTTTCAGATCAGGTTTTTGAGTTGCTTCTCAGTTTGGCTTTGTTTCAATGAAAGGACAGACTTATTATTCAAATCACTCCTTAAACAAACAAGCCTCGCCCACTGGAAAGGTAAAGAGGCATCACAGAGAGTCATAGCCATAAACAAGACAAGACAATCATTCACAAAGACCATATTGTTAGGAATAATTATTTAACATGTGCTTTGAATAAAATAGCTTATGCTGAAAAGACAAGCATTAAATGGAGAGTGATCTAGAAATGCATAACTCTGCATTTATAGTTCAGACATTATTGAAAAGTGTTTGAAATAGAGTCTGCTGTTAAAAACTATATTTCAGCATTAAAAATATCATTTCTGTCAAAGAGCTGGTGTATTAGCTGTTACAGAAACATGAAAAAATATATTTTGGTTATTTCCAATGCTGTTACTGAGGGCAGCTATGGCATAAACCTTACATTGGTAACAGTCTAAGAAATTTGTCAGGCATTGTTTATTATTTACATGTTGATTTTCAAGTTGTTATTTTCCTAAATTTCCATCTTTAAGATCATCTATACAATCACGAACTTACTCTTTTTGAAGTCAAACAAAAGACACCATCTGTATTGACACTTTGAAAAAGAGGAGCCTTGTGGAGCACCACAGAAAACACGTTTAGACTTCTAGTTCAAGATAAAGCTATAACTGCTTATCATTTATGACACGATATGTGTTTGATAATTTTGTTCATCTGTTTTGAGTCCTGTACACGCAAAAGGTTTTAAGTTTGCTGTTAAAAATTTATATACAGTATATATACATAAAATTTCTAATTATATGTTAACATGAAAAAAACAAACAACCAATCAAAAAACAAAATACAAAACAGAAATATTCTGGAAAATTTAAAAATCCATTGAGAACATTATCTCCTTGGACGATGTGATTGTGTTGAAGCTTTTGCTTTTAGGCACTGTCATAGATTCAAGCTGGATTGGACACAGATGATTTAAGGTTTGACCAACTTATTTGACGAGTGTAAAAACTGCTTTGAGAGTTATTAAAATAATTTGGCATGGCAACTTTATCTGAACATCATTCAAACATACGGTGACTCAAAGTACTTTACACAGTTCAAGTATTTTTCTAACAATAAAATCATGTGTTTTTTAAAAAATATATATTTTTCCTGTTATTTTGTCCACTGGGGACAAACATATAAAACCTACAATGAGAGCTCATAAGCGAGCAGGGCATGTAGAGATACCATCTCTTCACTTCCCGGTTAGATTGCATCCACTAGAGATAGTGGGTGGTAAAAGCCACCGTCTGTACAGGCGTACACTGTCCATGTGTGGGCAGACATACTGCAGCATGTCTAATATATGAAAATGCAGAACAATACCATTGTAACTTGTGTGTAAAACGGTTTTGATTTGCAAAACTGATTCTCCACACAAGAAGCATGAGCTGACGTTTACACACATCCATATAATAGAGAACAGGAAATTCTAGGAAATTTGTATTTTAGGACAGAAGGTGTACAAACTAAATGTCTTTGTTTTGCCCAAAGAACTTTTAAAATATTCCTGATATTCAATTCTCTAAAGCATCCCCACCCCTCAAACCTCTTTAAACATTAAAAAAAGCATAACAATCCAAAGACCATAGTGAGAGATTATGGTCACCATCTCTGTCCTGTCAGTTCAAACTGTGATATTTGTATCCATTTGAATGTTGGCAAAGTCACATGATCTGAATATGTGAGCACTGTTTCTCATGAAATTCAGTATCCCCCACCCCCATTAATGCTCTGACTAGGGTAGCGTATTCTCAGTAACCTCACTGTACAATACTGCAACAGGGGTCAGGATAATATGTATCTATGTATCTATGTATCTATGTATCTATGTATCTATCTATCTATCTATCTATCTATCTATCTATCTATCTATCTATCTATCTATCTATCTATCTATCTATATCTTTATCTATCTATATCTAGATCAATCTGTCTTTAGATCTATCTATATCTAGATCTATCTATCTATCTTTAGATCTATCTATATCTAGATCTATCTATCTATCTATCTATCTATCTATCTATCTATCTATCTATCTATCTATCTATCTATCTATCTATCTATCTATATCTTTATCTATCTATCTATCTATATCTTTATCTATCTATATCTAGATCTATCTATCTTTAGATCTATCTATATCTATATCTATCTAGATCTAGATCTATCTATTTTAGATCATCGTTATCTAGATCTATCTATATAAAGATCTATCTTTCTATAGCTAGATCTATTTATCTTTAGATCTATCTATATCTAGATCTATCTATATCTAGATCTATCTATCTATCGCTAGATCTATCTATCTTTAGATCTATCTATATCTAGATCATCAATATCTAGATCCATCTATATCTAGATCTATCTATATATGTATCTATCTTTCTGTATATGTATCTATCTATATATATCTATATCTAGATCTACCTAGATCTAGATCTATCTATATTTAGATCTATCTATATCTATATCTATCAATATCTCGATCTATCTATATATGTATCTATCTATCTATATCTTTATCTATCTATATCTAGATCTATCTATCTTTAGATCTATCTATATCTAGATCTATCGATATCTAGATCTATCCATCTTTAGATCTATCTAGATCTAGATCTATCTATATCTATATATCTATATCTAGATCTATCTATCTTTAGATCTATCTTTATCTAGATCATCTAGATCTAGATCTATCTATATCTATATCTAGATCTATCTATCTATCTATGTATCTATTTTTTACCTATATATGTATCTATCTATCTATCTATCTATCTATCTATCTATCTATCTATCTATCTATCTATCTATCTATCTATCTATCTATCTATCTACCTATAAAAGTATCTATCTATCTATCTATAGTATGTAGGTGTATTTTACGATTGTCATGGCATTTGGGGCTGTGCATATTCGGTAAAATCCAGACTAACACACATCTTGGCAAGGTATATGTGATGATATATTTCTGTATCAATGTTTTTAACTCTAACCCCATGGCTTGTGAAAAGTCTGTGTTCTTCATAATACAGAAACCATTCAAGATTTAGGGTTAAAAAAAATTTAGAGTTATGTGCTCTGACTTCACTGAAGCAGAGCCATCTTATGGTCAAGACCAGGCATAGTTTGATCATCCAAATCCCTCTTCTTCATTGAGCCGCAGCCAAACTACTGTTTTGATCACAATCCAGACAAAAGCCTTTTATTACAGCTGCTCCTGAACACTGCTGTTAAAAGATGAAACACATAATCACAGTTTGACAATCAAAGACCCTCATTACATCTCAACCTCACTGAAGTTGGCAGGTTGTGTAAAACATAAATAACAAAAGAAAACACTGAGTACAGAAAAAATAGCTGAACTGACGAGAGCACATTGTTCCCAAACAACAACATTTCTGTTTTCTGATTCATGCACAGTCAAAGACACAGAGCATGAAAATGATGAGAAATTGATTGCAGAATATTTCATGCACTCCGACAGATGTATAGAAACACATAATTATTAAGCATGTGTTACAATGATTGTCTGGGCATTTTTGACCAAATGTATCTTCTTTATTATTAATAATAGTCATGATAATAATTATTAATTTAATGCAAATGGAATGACAACACTAATAAAATAGGCCTGCCACCTGGTGGTTTAATGCCTCAGTGAAGTTTGAAAGTACCAGACGTTGAAACTACAGAGGTGGGTCAAGAAGAAAAGCTTGAAATTCTACTGGAAAGCAATGGCACACCTCTTATCACCAGAGATGAAATTGGAAAGTTTGGCAGAAATCCCTCCAGATTGTTGATGTATCAAGTTTAAAAGCAAAAAGAGGATCACTGTGCCCACAGGTGTCCATGACATTGTCCCACCAAAATCACACAAGTTCCTCCCTAAGTCAAGTGAGACCTTTGTTCAAAATTCAGAAAAATCCTGTGAAGCATTTTTGAGACTGTGGTCATAGGCAGGGTGTGAATTCTTGGCTTGGTGGTTTTTGAACCAGATCTCCAAAGACAAGACAGTTTTTCTTGTGTGAGAGAAAACAAATGTGCAACAATAGACAGAAACCTCTAAAAGCATTTTTTAGACATAACATTTACAAGCAAAGGATGGTTTAAGAATGTCAGTGCTACTGATTTTTGACTGATGACCATAAAGGCTAATTGTGTCATCCTTTAATAGGAGTGGGCATTCATGCACAAGCAAAGCATTCTTACAAAGCTGCCTCACCTTTATCCCAAACGGTCACCATTTCATCCATGGTCCCATATGAGATAGTGCAGGGAAGATGTATTTTTGTAGGCCAACATAGAACTAGCATCACGCTGGTTCCTTCAACTGAAACCCTACTGAAAGCCTTTGGGATTTTTTTCCTGTTTTGGATCATTGCTGAATACATTTTTAAAAACTTACATGCTCAGCACTCTGTGATCATCGTAAGTAGGGAACATACCTTTCACAATGTTTAAAACTAAAACATGAGCATGAGTGAAAAGCTATTAGTAGGCCACTATGAAACTACAACATGCTGGTTCAACTTAGAAGCAACAACACTAACAAAATATATAGCATGTAGTTGTGACCTCTTGAGAGTTTCCTCATAATCAAGTGACCTGATCAAGATGGTACTTGTGGCTGTGGCAATACCGCATGAATAAATGATTATTAAAAAGTTTCAGAAATGTTTGCTGCTGTCCCTGGCAATTTTTTGTAGTCCCGGTTAGCATATAGCTAGCAGCCATCATTTAAAACACACAACAATCAGGAGTCAGAAGTGCTTTATGCTAAATTATTTCCATGCTTTTTGATTCATTCCTGCACCACTTCATAATCAAAATTCACTTTTTAATGTTTTTGATACAAAAGTAAGTGTCCTTGGCTTCCTCCATATCTCTTACCTTAGAGAAATCCCTCTTCTCCCTCTGTTGTTTGCTCCACTTTTCAGGAAATGCTCAAACTGGCCGTTTGAAAGTTTTCCACCTCCCCCTGGTGGGAGAAACTCCTCGATTCTGGAGTTTGCTTTTCGCACAGGCAGCTCCGAAGGACAGAGCATGTCTAGTCATGTCTGTGCAACCACAGTAGACATTTGAGCTCAGAAAGGCATAACTGCAGCCACAGTAACTTCAAAAGAGGGATGTGGTCAGACATGGCTTTTGAGGATTTTGATAGCAAACATTTTCAAATCATGTTTCAATTTAGTCATGTATCAGTTCATGTATCATCTATCATTACTTGAGTTATGGACTTACTCTATCCATATCTTAGTTTGTGCCCATGCATGCAGAAGAAATACACATAGACAAGTCTTGCAACCAGAAATAACCTGACCATGTATAGAGAACAGACACAACCGTGTAGAGAATGTCATACACTTATGTAGGTATCCCACAGATGCTACTCCAGTGAGGAAATAGCATGCAGTGAGACCGACACCCTCACTCAGACACATGTCATAGACAGATCCTCACTCAAAGAGTCTTACTTATTTACTTACTATGTATCTATGTCTATTTGTGCCGCCCATGCAATAAACAATGATAATCACAGTCAATCAATCAATCAAACTTTATTTATATAGCACTTTTCCTACAACATACGTAACTCAAAGTGCTGGTATTAAGAATCCTCCACTGAAACATCTCACTATCTGAGGGGTGGGAGAGCAGGGTCCCTAACATACTAAAAAGCCCTGTTCTGAGTCGAGATGAAACAGAGAGGTTTATTGTCATGCCAAAATCCAGTATCTGAGAAGAAGCATCAACATTTCCCGGGGTCATCTGTAACTTGTGTAAACTTGTTTGAAAGGAGTATAATAAGCAGTCAAGCCTCATTCACATCTGCAGTTAAAATGGTAAATGGATTTGAGCTTATAAAGCACTTTTCTAGTCTCTTTGTCTACTCAAAGCTTCTTTACACCACAAGTTACACCCATTCGCTCTCTCATTTACTCACTGATGGTTCGAAGTTTCTATGTTAGTTATCCATCAGTATCAACTAGACATCCACACCCTTTCATGCCCATTTTCACACCACTGACGCAACAGTGGGAGCAACTTGGGGTCAAGTGTCCTGCACAAGGACACGTTGTCATGTGTACCCTGGAGCTGGGCTCATAATCTGTAACCTCCCAATTAGGGCTGGGACGATACGCTTTTCCCACTTCTCACTTGATTTTTTACAATTTTTTAGGTGCCGATTCGATTTGAATTGCGATTCTACAATATTACCGATTTTTGCAATCGTTAAGTTAGCTTTTTTAACACCAGCGAAGAGATGATGTTGCCTACAGACCATATCAGGAAAAATACACATCACATGTGTGTCAGTTTTTAGGATTTAATCAACAATACATTTCAACCAGCTGTTTATACTCTCTCTTCAAAAGTCTTGATTGCATTTAAAAGAGGCTTTTTAAAACAGATTAAATTGAAGCATTTAAATTTGGAAAAAAAGAAGAAGTTTTGAACAAAAAAATCGCTTTAAAAATCATAAAACAAAAAATCCTGATACTTATGTGAATCGATTTTTTCTCCCACCCCCTACTCCCAATTACTGACCAGGTGCGCTATCAAACTGCTCCACTGACGCCAGTTCATTATCTTCTACTTAATGAAAGGAGCACAGTGCCCCCTCCCCCTAATTCCTGCTCATGCTACCCCTCCTCCTTCTATGTAATATTAGGGTCCCACATTAATATCCTGCTTGAAAAAAATAAAACCCACCCATGTACCTGAACATCAGACTGAGTGTTATGTGGGTTTTCCTCTCATCAATGATGTGCAGTTAAAATAAACCTTGTCCTGTTTTATCTTAGAGCCCTCATGCCTCCATCTACAGCAGATGTTTTTGGCTCCTCCCCGGCCAGCAGCTTACTAAAACATTCCAGCCCACCTCTGGGACTCTGCTGCCTCCTTCACTCTCACCAGAGTCCAAATCTGAGCAGGAGCTGACACAAGACTGGGCTGACACACAATGAGAGGACTTGTTGTCTTGGTTTCTTTGGCCTGCTTTGCCAGCGCTCAGCACCAGGCTCTGATTGACTATTTGGAGCGCAGGCTGCTCGCTATTGAGGTAAGACTCCCCTTCACCTCCCTGCAGAGCCCTGGGCTCCAGAGGTCCTGGGAAAGGAAACTTCCAGGGACCGGGCACAGGCAATGGAATGCAGATGTGGGCAAATCCTGAGGAAAATACTGGAAAATACGACTCTCTGAAAATTAAATAATGAGCTTCTTGTCTGGGTGAGGAGAGTGAGAAAAAATATTTGTAAATGTTACATCATAGAAATGACTGACTTCACAACAGCTTCTCTTTTAATTTTACTTTTATTTTCATTACTATCTGGTTTTAATCTCCTGTTTTCATTCCCTGTTCATATGTTTTGTCTTAACTTGCTTTTTCTCAGTTTTCTGCCTTCTTAAGTCTACAGGTTGAGCACAGTGGTCACTTTATCTGTGTTAAAAAGAACAACTCACTATAAACTAAACCTTCCAATGCATTCAGATACATTGTCCTCACCCAACCTTACCTGACCTTGGCATCATCCAAGAAACTGGTTTAAAACTATCCTGCTCTTTCTCAACAAGGATCATCTTTGCAGGAGGAAATTTTCGCTATGTTTAAAACTTTTACCTGCAAAATTGAAACATACAGTATATTGCCACTTACATTGTGTTACATTACTTACATTGTCAGTGTCAATGTTGGTGCAGTGGACAGAGTGGAGCAAATAATGTCTTTCCTCACCAAGTTTCCAAATTTCCAAAATTTCCAAAAATACATGAAAATATTGTATTGCTTGGTTGCTTCTTTCCTGTCAACACATCTTCTTAAGCAATGTTCGGAAATGCTTTATCCAACTTATTTTGAAAAATCACTCTCCTGTGGTGTCCCTCAGGGCTCTGTATTGTGCCCTCTGATGTCTTTGTTGTAGCTTGTCCCTTTTTGGAGTGTTAGGTCATATTTTTTTCTTTATAGTTTAATGCAGACAAGATTCAGTTGAGGTAAGATTTTTACCTTTTAGTGCTTATACTGATTTGCAAAATTTTGTTTTCAGTGGAAGACTTTTGGTTATAATTTGAAATTAACCGAAAAAAGGCTTAATTGCAGTACATATTTAGTTTAAATTCTCTCTGGTTATATGTATAAATAAATAAAAACAGCCCCCTTTTATTCTGCTACGACTAATAGTGTGCTGATACCACATTCCACCCTGTTGGCTTCTCGTTTTCATAACAATACAAGCAACCCCCTCAACTTCCCATAAACTTACATCTAGGAAGTTGCATCCTTTAACCAGAAATTCTGAGAAGCAAAATGAGGGGAGAATCACCTTTCTGATGACCTTTTTTAAGAAGTTTGTCTATCTATTCTGCATCACCTAAACCTAAATTTCTAAAATTGTTTATTTTTCTGTTCAAATCCTAGATCTGAACTCATAATGTTATCACCTGGTGACTTGAGTCTAGATCTAGATCCAGGAAGTTTTTCAAGGATTCATTAGCATTTACACCAGCAACTCAGCTAAGACTGTCAGTATTGTTTTGGGGGGAAAAAATCATGTTGATGAAAGTCAAGTGTATCAAAACCCTATGTAACTTTGGATCTGGATCAAGTTTTTGATCCAAGAACTCAAAGGTAAAAGGTGCATTTGTAGTCAACTGGGTGGCCATTGACTGCAAATGCACTTTGAGCACTTCTAGTTTACCAGTTGTTTAACGTATGCATAAAATGTTGTTTATCCATGTAAAGCTTCCTAACATGAGTCTGTTTTTCTAACAGAACAATGGAAAATTAGGTTTAAGTTATCCACTCACCACTGTGCATTAGTGATGGGAATTGAAAACCAGTTCTAGTTGAGAATCGTTAACAGCTCCATCAAAAAAACGATATCATGAGTCTTTTTGCTCATCAATTCCTTCCACTGACAGGGTTCAGAAGTGGTCAGAATTGTGGCTTAATCTTTTACAAAAGGTGCCTACTGCACAACCTTAAGTTAGTGGAAAAACCAACAATTAGTAGAAGCAGTTATCTATGCTATGACGTGTGTTTGATTGTTGCCACTGAAAATCTACAGGTCAACATTTTTCCACATGAAAAATCTGCAGGAATCAATAACGTAATGAAATGGATCGATTAGCAGGATCTTTAACAGCACTGGTATCGATAAAATCTGATCAATTCCCAACCCTACCGAGCATACTTAATACCAAACAAGATTATAAGGTTAAAGGTACCAAAGAAGATCTGATGATAAACATTACAATTACTTAGATGTTTAAGCTCTTTCAGGAAATGTCTTGGATTTTAAACCATGTCATCTGCATGCTTCAATCATTCCTTATTAAAAGGAATGACTAAAATGCTAAACTCTCTGCAATAGAGCTGATTTTGATAAATGAGTTGCTTTTAAAGTTTTAGAGTCTCCTGCTCACATGCAGAGAAAATCTCATTTCATTTGTCTGCTGCAGAGTGAGCCAGTGTCAGCCTCAGATTTGTTTTTGCAGAGACATTTGATCAGGGTGTTTACTTGCCATCTGTGGGCTGAACCTGGTTATTTGAAGGATGAGTTTCCCTCTTATTATGCCCCTCTGTCCCAGTCTGTTCATTCAGCCTTTAAATAACATCAAATAGTGGCTTTGTCAGAACTTACGAGAAGTGCAGTAATGATTCCTATAAAACAATCATCCATGCTTAAAATAGCACACACTGTTACACTTTATGCAACTACTTTAGCTTTTAAAGCTCATACATAACTAATCTTTATCACCTCTTAAAATTCAGGACCGGATCTCTCTGTGGCATGAACAGACCACTCGGTACGCCTCGGAGCTGCGGGAGCTGAAACAACAGATGGTCTCCCAGCTGGAGAGCCTGGACAAAGAGAAGGAGACACTGAGGATGAATCTGGACAGTGTGGGGACCAGGGTGGACAGAGTTGAGCGGGAGTTGGACTACCTGGAAACTCATAATGGTGTCCAGCCATGTGTGGATGTAGACGACAAGTTGATCGAGCAACAGGTGACGCTGGTGCAGGAAAAACAGAAGACCAAGTATTTAAAACTATCAGGTATAACTAGAGTTATTTGTTTTGGATGAATAACCACTTACCTTTGTGTAACAGTACATCTGTCGAGTGAGGTATGATCTGCCAGGCCGGATATGAATATCCTTAAGAGGGCAAGAGCCAGGCTAACAAGACTTATATGTCCAACAGAACCTCTTAGGTTACAGTTATCAAAAAAGTCCATCCTGTGATGTCCATCAGGGCTCCATCCTGGGCTCTGTTTTGTTTTTCGATTATCTGCCACTTTTAAGGCCTTTATAAAAAACTTTTTGAAAATGTGTCTCATCAGACAGCATTCAGCTGTCCATGTCTTTTAATGGAGACATATCAAACCCTTAATCCCTCTTTTAACTCAGCTCTCTGTGGTTTAGATAAAACATCTGTGCTGTGCATTGGACAAAATGCTTTTTGACTCTCTGTAAACCAGCACTGAACAGCCTTTCACAGGATGTCCCATTTTGGTTTGTAGCTTCAGATGCAAATCAGTTCCATCTAGTGCTGTCAGACGATTAAAAAAAATAATCTAATTAATTACCGGATTTATAATTAATTAATCTAATTAATCACATTTTAATCTCATATCTGCTTAAAGTACCCAAATAAAGAATTTGAATTCTAGGATATTATAAAATCATAGTGCATGACTAATCAAATGAATACACTAAGAAGTGAAGATTTGTAAATCCACATTTTTATTGGTGACAGAATAAAACCAAAGTCAGGGCAACTTGTCCAGAAAATTCTAAGCTCAATCAGGCAACTCAAATTACACTTTAAGTGTGTTTCATAAATCAAATCCAAAATAAGAAAAAGGTCAAGGACATAAAGCAAAACAATTAGGCCTGATGCATTATTAAATAATTCAGTAAATATAGATAAATAAATTCAAAAATAAAATAAGACTAAGTCTTAAACAGGCCGTTCCTGTTGTCACCTGGGCTTTGTTTGGTTTGACTAGAGACGCATGTGTGAAGTGACGTGCCACTGCCAAAAATGTTTGTGTGCTATAAATAATCTTGCGATTAATTTTTATAATGCATTAATTTGCGGTGTAATTAATTAATCTAATTAATGCACTAAAGTGACAGCCCTAGTTCCTTCTCATCCTTTCCCTCTCTTCCAGGGTTGTGCTTTCTCTCGTACAGCTGTGTTTCCACAGCTGTAGTTGGAATCCTATGGCCCTTATCATAGTGCTGTTGAACAAGAGCTCCTCAACTAGCTCTGTCATCAGTACACCTCGAGACATTAAAGTTAAATCTGTGAGGATGATCTATCAGTTCAAAGAGCAAAACAGTTTGGATGTCCATAAAGAGATGGGGCAAGTCCTATGTCAACTCAGCCCCATCTCCTTATGGAAATGGTAGCATGAGTGAGGCTTATGAGTTAAGATACCAGGTAAGGGGGGGTATTATTCAAATGTCTCACGATATCCAAATAAGCCAAGTCTTGAACAGATTGTCCCTGCCTTAGAATGAAAATCAGAAGAGATACGCACATCCTTTGGTGGGTGCAGGATCCAATAAACTCACATGAAGAAAAAAAACAGATCTGATCACCAAAAACAATCCCATCCCAAGACCTTATTGAACAAGTGACGCTTGGGCACAAGAGACCAAGAGACTGAAGTCTGTGTGTCCCATCACGTCACTTGTTGAACAAAACCTTCAGATAACCAAATAGAAGTGAAATAAGTGGTTTATTGAAGATATATTTCCTGGAGCATGTTAAAATGTCTGAATTATCGATGCTACTTGGTTGTATTAACTGTATGAAAGCTTGGATGGCAGACAGCATTTTACAGTTGAGTATGAATTTATCTGAGTTCTTTTCATTTCTATTCCTGATCATATATTCACAAATGCGATGAGCAGGCATGGGTCACTTTCTTCTGCAGTGAAATCTGTTGTGCATACCTTGGTGTCTCTGTTGGCCAAGCTCTGAGCTGAGAACATGTAAATAATTTTGCAAATGCAAAAACTGCAGGACAGATTTTTCTGAAATTTTCAGGACATGCTGGTAATGACCCAACTTAAAAATGGTTACATTTTGGTGGTGATCCAGATAACCACCATAAGTGAACAATGGCTTTTGCTTAATAATTGTCTACCTAATAATGATTTCAACATGATTCTGAGTGCTAGGTGTGGGTTTTCAGGGTAAAGGAATCACATTATAATGGTAACTTTATTATGGAACTATTGCTTATAGAAGAAACATCAATATGTGAGCTACCTCTGTGGATGTTTGTGCTCTCAAAGTGCTTTCTAGTTTATTATGAAACTATTTAAATTCAAAGATGAAACCAGAAGTCAATTTGGTAGCATGGAATATTACTAGAAACTGGGGAAACGGCTGGCATGGGTTTGTCCAGGTGTAATAAAATCAACCAACCAGCACTGCTGAAGCTAGGATTACCATTCACACTGGTATATTTCAAAGAGGCAACATAAACAAAAGTTGGATGTTCATGAATTGTTTCTACAGAACTCAAGTGGAAATACATCTATACATTTTGTCTACTCCACATTCCCCTGACAACACGAGAAACATTTTTATTTTACATCTCAGCTAATTCATCTCGTTTTCCTGGAGTAGCAGTGTGGGGCCATCTTGTAATCTGGTCTTTCATGGTGATCAGCCTATTATTTTGTTTTCTAATGTAAAAATATTTCACATACCTTTCCTGAAAAAGCTAGCTTTATAATCAAAATTGACTAAATTAATTATGAAAGATCTTTGTTTGGTGTCCTGAAAGTAAAACAAGTCAAGATCTGAGGGGAATCAGGGGAAAGGACTCAGTGTCATCAGAAAACAGTAAATTAAATGAATCACTTTATTTCCGCTCAAATATTCCAAAGTTCTCAAAGCCTGCTACTTTCTTCCTTTCAGACTGCAGTGACATGATATCCAGCATTAAAGCCATGAAGATCTTAAAGCGAGCAGGAGGGCCAAAGGGTACCTGGACCAAAGACACCAGCAGAGGATCAGGAAAGATCTTCATCTTTAACGGCACAGACGATGACACCATCCATGAGTTTTCGTCAGTGCAGGAGTTCACTCGTGCTCAGGGCCTGTCTGTGTCCAAAAGCCTGAAACTGCCATCCTCCTGGAGGGGAACAGGACAAGTGGTCTTCAACAACCACGCCTACTACATAAGCCAGGGGGAGGAGATGACGGTGGTGAAATATAACGTTAAGAATGGCTCTGTGACGGACAGCTCTGTGTTCCCAGTGCAGGATCACGTGCCAGTTTACGGTCTGACTCCTGAGACGGAGATGGACCTGGCAGTGGACGAGGAGGGCCTGTGGGTCATTTACTCCACGCGGCAGAATGACAGGCAAATCTCTCTGGCCAAAATGGACGCCAACTCGCTAGACATTGAACAGATGTGGGACACAAACTGTCCGAGGGACAACGCAGAGGCAGCCTTTGTCATCTGTGGCACTCTGTATGTGGTGTACAACACCCAGCAGCCCGGTCGCTCTCGAGTTCAGTGTGTGTTTGATGTCAATGGCATGGTGAGCAATGAAGAGGCACCGCTGGTTTACTTTCCCAAGCGCTATGGAGCTCATTCCAGTCTGAAGTACAACCCGCAGGAGCAGCTGCTGTACGCCTGGGACGACGGATACCAGATCCTGTACAAACTCATCATGAAAAAGAAGCTGGAAATTTGAGTCATGTATTAAAACGCTGCATTGTCTTAAAATATCGACAAACACATCTAAACTCTCAAAATAACAGGAAAAAATCATTTCCATTTTATAAAGCTTTCAGTCAGGGCAGGCTAGGCCTAGACCAGCTCATAATTAAACTGAAATAGGCTTGGACTGCCAGGGGATTTGGCACACTAGGCTCCCCCCTCTCTATTTCTCTGACACGCTCTGTCCTCTCTTAAGATCTCTTTGCCCCTTTTATTTGCTCTTGTGCTCGTCTCTGGTTCATATCTTTTAGGCAGCCGTGGATTGTTGTTATGGATGGCCTGCTGCTGGGGACCTACAAAGCCTCTATTACTAGAATTTTAAATATTTTACCGTTCCTTTTGTGCCATTCCATTATTCAGTACAGTTCCTGGTATTAACTTCAGAGAGATCAACAAAATTAAGCACGTGGTCGTTCCAGCAAACAGCACACATATTAAATTTAATTGATCTTGACAGTTATGGATGAGCTGCTGCTGTGGACCTGCTCCACTCTCGAGTACTTTATCCTTCATCAGTCATCAACAGAAATTACATCATTTAAATTATTCAAACTTTTAGACCAGTCAAACCCATTTTAATGGCAGTTTAGCAAGTGCTGCTGTATAAAACATCATTATTTTTGTCTCTGCATGAATGGACACACCTCGGTTGTATTTATCTGTGTATATGCATACTTATATATGTATGCATATATGTGTACCTATGCAATGAACAGTATGGCTTCAGCCTGCCCTTTTTGTAAAGTGCCCTGATATAACACTTTTTATGAATTGGCTCTATACAAATAAAAGATTTATTGATTGCCTGACAGCTTTTTTTAAGTACAAACTAAACTCTTAATAACTGGAAATGCCATTTAACCCCTGCTCGTATTCTGATGTTTAAATGCCTGATTCTTGCAGTTCAGCGATTAATTGACATCTATTTAATTTTTTTTTTAAGTTAAGGTTGCTTTCTTTTATTCTTCAACAGCTAATAGACTGAAGGACACACACTAAATCACATAATCCTTAAATGTTGTTTAACTCCACAAAATCCTTCTAGTTTGAGATTCTTTTAACTCCAGTTAGTAACAGGCATCATCTTGTTTTCCAAACTAAACTTGGTGAACATTTGTCAGTGTGCAATGACAGGCCTCTGTGGCCCTTCTTTACCTTTATCTCCATGAAGAATAATTCAGGCTTTAGTGTTGAGTTAGTATGTAATGATATTTTCAAACACCAGGGCTTGGATCACGGGTGGCTGTGGTTTTATGCCAAAATTGTTTCGAAGAAAATTTGAAGCATTTGATTTTTTTGTTTAGTTTAAATAATAGCATTAATCTGTGCGTCCCAGCTAGCAGGCTAGCTCTGTTGTTGTTCTTTCAATGTTTCACCACATTTTCCCCGAAACATTAGCAAAAACCTTTTCTGCATTAATTTTTTAGCAGAACAAAAATCCTTACAATTCAAAAAGCGGCGCACCTGTTATCACACCTGTGGTATAATGCAACTTTTTGATTCTTTGAATATATTTTGATATTTATTTTGGGGCAATTGTGGCCTTACATGATGAGTGAGTGTGAAACAACTTCCCTAAATGACCCTCTCATAGGAACCCTTAACCCCTTAACTTCCAGCTCAACTGTTTTGCAGAGGTCGATAAATTCAGATATATTTAATGTGTCAAAAAATTACCCATCATTGTTTGCTTTTGTCAGCGTTTTGGGATACAGAAAAAACTGCAAACCAAAAGAAATGATATTTCCTTTTTGAGGGATTAAAAGGTTTAAAAAGCAAAAAGCTTTTATTATTATCACCCTCATTATTATTTCAAATACTTAACTTTAATGAGATATTGTTATTCACCAAATAATATTTTTTTGTTTTTCAAACTCAGTGTCATCTATTTTAAGTTACTTTTATTGCTAGATTATTTACAAACATTTATGCCTTTTGTAATTGATGTTGTCCCAAATACATATATATTTTAAGTCATCAGGTAATCAACTTTTAACTCTTCAGACCTTTGAATCCCACAACATGAAAATATCAGTTTAGTTTTTTAGTAGTTTTCTCTGTGTTCAGGGAATCAGACAATGATTTCATACTTCTGTTTTATTTAACATTAAATATCCCTGAGTTTATTTTTGACCTCTGCCAGTTGAGCTGGTAGTTAAAGGGTTAAACCCACATCCTCCACATAAAGTGCAGTCCCTGCCGAGCTCATCAGGGTCCAAGCAATTCATAACAATCACATCCCTCTGAAATGTATATTCATTTTTATTTTCCCCAGGTATCTTTTTCTAGTTCTGTGTCAATTTAGCCCACATAAAGAAATGACAATGCTTTTCTCACAGAGACTGTCAGTACAATCATGTCACACACGTCAAGAGAGTTGATCATGTTTGACTTTGGTGCCCTCTGGTGGTGGAAGAGGAAACTACATCAGGACAGGCAGTGGGAAAAAAATTCTACCATTGGTTTGCATTTTTTTTCTATCAATCTTGATCTTGCTGAAAGTCACTTCTCACTAACGAGTCTTCCATCTATGCCGTGGCCTATAAACTCATTTTTCAAAAGATGTTTATTTTGGTGATTCATTGATTTACATGCAGTATACTGGCAGCTGTGGGTCAGAACCTTATGTTAAAATATTTCCAGAAATCTATACTCCAGAGGTCATAAGGCAGATTTTTAAACTTGTAAGGGGAGTCAAGTATGAAACATTTTTTAATGTTGTGTAGTGAAGTACAAATCATATACTGCAGTTTTATACACCTTTAAGACCGTGTTAAAAGACACCAGGTTTAAACTCTGCTTTAAATCACAAATTTTAATGTTCAATAAAGCTGATCATTTCTAAAAGTTCATTTTATATAGTATTCTAAGTCTCTTTATGTCTTTAGACCTGATCCATATGTTTTTTGATTGTCTATCAAAGACTATAGTTCAGTACTTTTCAATTGTAAACACATTCGGGAACAGTAATTGTATTCATCTTTGCCCCTGTAAGGCAGGGACAGGTATTACATAAAAACACACTGCTGCAAAAAGGCAAAAAACTTCACACAATTTACTGATTCAAGGTAAGAAAAAAAATAACAGCATTGGGCTGACGATTTGTTTAGCTACTCTGTGGATGCGAGATGAGGAACTTGTTCCAAATCTGGATGAAGTGCAACAATGATTGAATTCAATAAGACTCAGTAGCTGACTGGAATTTCAATTGTTTGACTTTTCGACTTTTCTCATGCTATGACCGACTTCCTTCAACCATCAAATGAGCCAGGTGAAGAGCAAACTGAAGACCAAATGATCCTCATAACAACTGCAACAGTTATTTAAACAAGCTTTATTTTTTAAACTGTAAATAAACAATATCCATAAAAATGGTTCATTCTGTGAGAATAAAATCTAGACTAAGAAATTCTGTAAAATCTGAATTACAACAGGAACATTTGTACAGAACAACTTTATGTACATAGCTGAGAACTTCTGTTTAGTTGGTAATCCTGACAGAAACCCCGAACGAGTTAAAAACTGTACATGCTAATCAAAGGTGCTTTTAAAATAACCTACATGTTTTAAATTCAGCTGTGGGAGAGAGGCACACAATGTCAGTCCTGAGTTCTTTAAGAATGTTTGAAATGAAAGTGAGAACGATGTGTTAAACACAACCTTTGCCCACAGCTACTGTGTGTTCCTAAAAACATGACATCTCTTATTTGCACTATCCCACAAAGTTCTTCAATCCTTTTAAATGAACTACTTTTCTACTTCAATTTGGAATTTTTTGGGGCCACCATGCCCAACAGTCTGAGGAACTTACTTGTGAACAACTAAAAGCGTCTTTCCGACCTGCACTCAGCCGTAGACAATCCAAATTAGAAATCCCATTAATCAACTTGCAGCACGATAACACTCCTGATAATAGCAATGTAGATTACAGTTTAACATTTAAAACTATGATAGAATCACAAAAGAACTGTCTGGGCATACAGGGTCTAAAATGCTGGTTTTAGGTATAAACAAATATTCATCACTGGCTCCAACATGTCCTGCAGTGTCCATTTCTGCCTGGAAACAACACCAGGCGAAGAGGAGGTCCTTGTTACTCTACCTTTGTTGGCATTTACATGGTCTGATTTCTTACTTTGACCTAGATTCGCAGGTGAGGAAGCGGCATGGTGACGTCCCGAAAGAACCGATGAACAAGGGCATTTTTGGCAGATAATCTTTTGTTTGGATCATATTTCAGCATTTCCTGCAGGGATAAAACAAACAAAAAAAGAATTGTCAAAACTTAAAACTTTATAAGTACTGTAGCATTTTATTGTTTTGATAAACTGACTGATCCATAAAATGTTATTAAAAAAGAAAAAAAGGAAAACTGTTATGTTCTCCATACCCAAAAATGTTTGTGAAGTTCTCCTGTTGATTTCTAATATGTTCCAATTACACAAACTATTTTGTTAAACCTTTATTTAACCAGGTAAATCCCACAGAGATCAGGATCTCATTTACAGGTTACCTGGCTAAGAGGTCAACAGCACACGTTATAATAAGTACAAATTCAAGATAAAAGTTTAAGCCAGTAAATAGCGAAACAATTCAGTAAAATTGGCAACAGATTCAATACATGTACAGTGAAAGTGCAACAATTTTAAGGACAGAAACAATTTAACAACACAGGCATTGCTCATAGGATTCTCTCTGTCTTGTGAGAAATATGGAACTAAAAGATTAAGGTTTAGGTTTATATGGTATATTTCTATCAATCATAAAGATCAAATCCAACTAAACCATGGTCAACCTGCACACATGAAGCACCTCTATTCCCGGCTAGCAAAGGGGACCTTATAAGGCTTTGGACTGCCTGCTGCTCATGCAGATTACAATGAGCACTGGCTGTACATATTCACATGTCTACTGAATATAACTGGAAATCAGCACATTTGAACATTTTTGAGTACTGATGTGAACAACCTAAAGCTGGGATTTTCAACTGATGGGTTGAGACCAGAACCTTGCACAGCAGCTGGATCTGCCTGATTCAGTATCTGTAATCAGGTAGATCCATGTCACAAAATTCTAATCTACAACGATTGTGAGCAGCTCAAAGCAGCACGGCCCAATCAGCATCCTTCAGACCAGGAAGGGGTGGAGCTACATGCAAGACAGCAGCAGGGAGTGAGTGCTCGTACAGGGATTAGCACAGATGCAGTTTAGCCAGATCTGTGCTGAATATCTTTGTTAAATGAGCAACAATTAACACAGAGCATTTATTTACATAAATCATATTCTCACTTCACTTCTGTCATGTTTGGACAATATATTTGTGCTACATTGTGGTTTAGGTTCTGCATCTAACACAGCTGGAGTAGCTGCTGCCTGCATTATCTTTAAGGCTGTAATGAATGTGACTGACAAAACGATCATCCAATCACCTGTCAGATATGCAATAGAAATGTTCTGCCCTCCCCAAACACTTTCTATGGGCTGCTGCTCAGATGGACAAGTGAAATAAATTGAACTCTAAGCAGACATATTTTTACTTTATTTTATTCACCAAAAAAACAAAGTAATTGTACTGCTCTCTGAAGATTTAAAATTGTTATGTCTCTTTTTTTCTACACTTGAGCACCCTAAAAAGCTGCTCTTTTCAAGATATGTGGAAAATACTTTGAGAACGGCAAAAAACTGAGTATGCATTAGTGGAGTGCCTTTGCTTTACAGTCTCAAATAAAGAGGATACAACATCTAACAATCTTGATTTTAGAGCATATTTAACAGTAACAGTTTTAGGCACAACAAAACGCCTTACATAAATGTAGATCTTTAACTAATAATTACCTATAAGATAATGATCATATAGGTACAGTAATTGTAATGATCACTTTCTTGTTCTCAAAACAAATTATTTCCTTTATTTGGTAGCAATTAAAGCTGCATCTGTACTGAATACCTATGAGTGAACAAGATTTAAGAGTATGAAAGAGGTCTGTTCTCACTCCGAGCAGTTCTCTCCCATCCTCATCGAGAAGAGGCACCACTTTTGACAGATCTTGTTGGGCCCACTTCGGAAAGGATGGCTTGTAATCGGGCATTGAGGTCACTCCAGGCCACACAGTCTCGTCAGGCGTACCGAGGGTGCGGAAGATTCTGAACAACTGGTCGATCTCCGAGTCACCGGGAAACAAAGCTCGCCTGGTGATCTGTTAACAGTGAACATATATGCTAGTTGGACCTCAATTAATTTCTTTATAAACACAAAGGCTCATTTTTTAAAGCACATTACCATTTCAGCAAAGATGCACCCCAGACTCCAGATGTCAACGGCTGTGGAGTAATATTTACAGCCGAGCAGAATTTCTGGTGCTCTGTACCAAAGTGTTACCACCTAAAAAATAAAAGAAACATTTCGGATTAAAAAAACGACAACAAAAAAGATCTGAAAATCGGTTTGGGATGAATGACAAAGCTGCGCACATTACCTCGTGGGTGTATGGGCGGACAGGAACACCAAATGCTCTTGCCAAACCAAAGTCAGCAAGTTTGATCTCCCCCTGAGCGTTGATGAGGAGGTTTTGAGGCTTCAGGTCTCGGTGAAGGACCCTGTGAGAGTGGCAGAAAGCCAGACCCTGCAGCAGCTGGAAGAGATAACTCTGCACACACGAGCACCCTGGTAAGTCTATACAGAAATACTACGTCCACTCATATTTGGTGTCATAAAAGTTAAATGCAATTAAGTATTTAAGATTAACTAAAGATTTACCTTAACCAGGGGCAGGGGGATACCAGTGACTGAAGAAGAGTCCATGAACTTTTTCAGATCCTGATGAAGGAACTCAAAAACAAGGTACAGCTTGTTCTCTGTGTGGATGACATCTCGCAGCCTGAAATGGCAACAGACAGTTTGGTTTCACAACGAGCTGAAACAGGTAACACAAGAAATGTCTTCAAGCAGGATTTAGCAAAAAGTTCAAACTTACTTCACAATGTTTGGATGACTGAGCTCTTTAAGAAGTGAAATCTCTCTGATCGCTGTGCTTGGGACTCCTTCTGTCTCCCTGAAATCCAAAGAAGACAGAGCTATTAAGCAGGCTAATGACACGGCTCATGGTCAAAGAAATACTGTCTTGTATTAACAGGCCTCCCACTCTTTTCTAGAAATCATTTTCCAGGACTTTTCCAGGACGTTTGCACCCCCTGGAGTTATGTATTCTCTAACGATCATGAATTTATGGTCTATACTTTTTTTTCTTTTTTACTTTACTCTGCTATGTATATATATTTGTTGACTTAGTGTTGAAGTAGCTTAAGTTCAATTTTGGAATTTTAAATTATTTCTTTTTTTCACCGTTGTTTAGAATTTTTTACTTTTTTTTCTTCATTTGCATTGTTTAACCTACTCATATTTTATGTCTTAGTGTTCATTAGTTACCAAGTGCAATTTTACTTTATTTCCTATGTTTGATTTTGTTCACTAAAAAGGTAGAAGGCTAATAATAATAATAATACTTTCCTCGAAAAAGTCATCAAGTTTTTTCAGGACATTTGAATTTCTTCAGCATTTTCAATATATTTTCCATGACTGAAAAATTGGTCAATCATTTTCCAGGACACATGGGAACCATGATTAATGTTGTTTAGATCTGTTTTCAGTGCTTTACTTTGTTTTGCTTGCCTCAATAGGGCAACAAAAGAAAAAAAGAGATTTAAAAAACAACAACCACAGTCCATTGGGTAAGGGTGTGCAGATCTGTAAAAGCAGCTGCCCTCTTATGGTGTCCCAGCTTTAAAAACAAGTAGTGCATTACTGCCAGGTGAACTAACATATAAACCAACAGATTTGCCAAACTATGATTTACGTTTCCTTTGTCTGAGTCACAAGTTCATACTGAGGCACTGATGAAAACTGCTGCAGCCCAGGAGATAATGTCAAACAGTCATCATGACAGGAAATCATCATTTTAAATGAATGAGCATTTTTCCCAGTACGTGTGCCCCGCACAGAGACTGGATTTATTCTGTTTAATGAGGGCCACATTTCAGTTCCTGTTGCACCTAAAACCAGAGGGGGATCACCAGCATTAATGGACTTTTTTCCAACTGTATTTTAACTCAATAACATGCAAGCTAAGGTACAAGTGTATGAACATTTCACATGATCCAGACTTTGGAAATTAAGTGATTTTATCATTATACCAATAAAAGCATTTGAGATAAACACATAGTTAAGTCTGAGTTAAGTGCAATACATTAAAAGTAACTTTTTCAAGTGGTCATACACGTTTTTGTGCCATATTGGCCCGGCTTTCTCATATTTTGGTGTCGTCTAAAGCTGGCTATGAGCTACCTTTATATGCATCTGCACAAGATCAGTAGAGAAAAGGTGTCTTGGATTTCTATTAGATCCTGACTAAAAACTTGTTGTATGAAACAGAGAGAACAGCATTGGCCGTCTGCAAATGTAATTTGCAGACTCTTGATTTTTTTTTGTGTTTTTTTCATATCAAGCAGACCTGATGTGAACAAAGTTTTTCTTGCGAGAGGTGAAGAAAGTTTTGCAGACTCCACATGTTAAGACCTACATTCGGTTGGTGGTGGGGCTCATTTCTAACCTTGCTTGAAAGTGAGATTATCATTGTTATAACAGTAACAAAAATAAATATATGTTGTGATAAAAGTACACAGGGTTGGATTATATTAGCCTTTTTTTCTGCCTGTCACTTTGGTGGGTGAGTTTAAAAATGTACCAAACACTCGTTTCCGTTTCACCAGGCACTTTATTTTTAGAGTCATCTTAATGTTATGTTGTATTACATTGCAATATGGCATTGCAGAATTGAAGTAATGTTACTTTATGACCAAAAATGATCTTAAACATTATTACCTTATTATTTTAAGGATGGTTGAAGTCTCGCAAAGTCAGAAAAGTCAAGAGTGATTGTGTCTTATTGCGACTGTAGTACAATATTTGATCTTTGGCGATATTTATATGTCAATATTTCCAAACTCTTTATCAGAGATACCAAGACTGACATCGTGGTCAGAGCACAGAGCCTCCACTTTCCTTTTCCTTTCAATGGTGACAGTCTATTTGTGTTGTGAACACTTATGAAGTCATTAAAAACACTTCAATTTAAAAAAAATACTTGTAAATCATAAGAATGAAAATACTCTAATGAATAATAATAATGAATAACAATATAAGCGTCAACACGAGATATATATGGCTGATTTTTGTAACTCAAACATTTGCTATAAATAACTTTCATGTCTGCCAAAACCAATAACCAACTTTTTAGACAAATATCTGTTACATCTTTGTACCTGTTTTATAGCTGAACATGTTCCAGTATTGGTAACCTCTCGACTACACATCGTGTGTTGCTTATCTCATCATATTCACTCTGTTTTATTACTTTCTGTTGCCTCCTACTGTGGCTGGTGGGTTGACCAACTTCACCCGCCACTGTAGAAAAACACCAGCGTTTGTCTGGCACTGATTTCCAGGCCTATGATGTCTTAAAAATAGACTTTTTGTCACTCTTGTACTAGTGAGCATATATAATATGAGCAGTGAACGATTACTCTGATTTCTGAGGCGAACAAGCAGTGGAAATGAAACATGATGTTAACACCTGGATAAGAAAGCATTGATAATTATTAATGAACATCGTTCTGTTTTTATAACAGTACAGGCTGCCGAATGTTACTGAATGACATCAGAAGATAAGCCTATGTGTTTTGGGGCTTGAATCTTATTTTAGATGGATATATGAGCCCAGATATTGTTAGATCCCCCTCTGTGTCAGTCCGTCAAAGTGTCAGTGGTGTGTAAGTAAAGCTGAGCCTCTGTGCTGAAAACAAAAACAGTTAGCTTACGTGTCCAGCCTGATCTTCTTCAGAGCGACAGTCTCCCCCGTCACTTTGTTTTTGGCCTTATAAACCACTCCGTACGTCCCCTCGCCTATCTTCTCCACCTTCTGAAACGTATCCATGTCAAACTCAAGTAAAATGTGTTGGTTTCTGAAGTTTATCCGGACACTGAGACCCTCCTCTTTGTGTGCGAGCTAACGGCTACTGACACAACCGAACCCCACCGCGCGAGCTCCGACATGTAATTAACGACTCATGCAGGCGGTCCGGACACGGCGCGGTCTGGTCTCAGCGGTCAGGTGGAGATACGACTGTCCCAGGAAGTGAGTCTCCGCTTAAAAATGTGAAACCCGATCATCGGCTGGGCCTGACAGAGGCAGTGTCTGTAAATCTGCGGGTTAGCGTGGAGGCTACTCCTCTGTGGGACCAGTCAAACAACAGAGCGGTGTTTCCCGCGTTACACAGGGAGCGTTCGTTATGTTTTTCAGGACATGCGGGAAGTGGTAGCCGGGTGGTGTTTCCGGTTCGCCTGAAGCATCTTCTTCATATGTTTCTCTATGGGACAGTTACACGAAAGACTGTCGTAAACGTTAAGATGAATGTCCTCTAAGATTATGTAGTTTTGTTTTAGTGTTCAGTTTAAACAGAGTACTCCAATTAGACAGACAGAAGAACGCAGTCCCCCGGGAGGAGAGAGGAAACATAACGAACACATCCGAAAGGTCATATGGTGAGGCGACGTCGCACGTAATGGATGACGTCGCCAGAGGCAAAACTGAGCAAACTTTCTTTACTTTTTTGTGTTTTTTATTGTTTTAAATTTGAATGTAATCTAACAGCCCTGCTTTTAAAAATACCGAACGAATCCAAAGGCAGTAAACGAGGAACCATGACAACATGGGCTAAAAATATCTATTGCGGTTCTTCTAAACACAGATTAATGATGAATTAACTAATGAATAAATAAAAGGCAATACACATTTGAGGCAAATCGCTTTATATATTTTTTTAATTGTTTTGGTGATGAATACAACATTTTAGGTAAATGCACCGTTACAGAACTGAACATTCATGTTGGTGTAGATTTAGTCCATAGACATGGCAACTTATGGTGGTTATACTGCGAGAAGTCTAATATGTTATATCATATTCTAAATGACTACAGCAAGCTGAGGGAAGAGCATATAGTGCTGCTCCCTCTAGTGGGAGGTGGTTTAGTCTTGAATTGTTCTACTAACAAGGCCCAAATCCATACACTTAAACATAGAATGACTCAAAAGTAATCATACTTGATATAAACAATTATAAATGAGTAAAACAAAAACACACAAAAATGATCAGCTTCATAAAATAATGTTGGATTGGAAAAGGATAGTAGTCACTAGAAAGTATAAAACCCTATAAAACTGTGGAAGCACTGAGTTAACTGATGGCGGAGAGGAGGAACAATTTAGAGTAGTGGCACATTTTACAAACAGATATAACATATTGAAATAGTAGAGAAAATTCAAAATTTATGAACAAAATATAGTACTTTTCAGTCCTGTACATTTGTATAACATTTCTTTTGGGATTGGTAATATAAATTGACTGTTTAATTTATTTCTTAACTCTGATGCTGCGGTCCAAATAGGTCTTGTTCCTCTTGAAATAGATGTCAAAAATGTGGATGTTTTTCACTGAGTGAAGCCTGGCTGATATTTCAAGGCAATCTACTATTTTTGGTCCTGTTCATATGGGATGGCAAATCTGAAAAATCTGTAGCACAGGAGATTAAAATATTCAACTGATGTTGTCTATATGAGCATAGTGCAGCAGTTTTCAGCCATGCATTCATGTGATTCAAGAATACTGCATTTTGATTTTTCTATGGAGTAAACGAACTATTGTCACTTAAGCATAGTTAAAAGCATTGACTGAAACAATAATCTAAGTAATAAACCTTCACTCATGTTGCTGTGAGATCTGACAAAAGAACTGAAGTTGTGTTCTTTGTCAGCCTCTGAGTCTTTATAAAAGTTATATGCACAGCTATGGCAAGCTGATCTACTTACAAACTGGGAAAATCTGTGTAAACTTTGTTTATGAAGAAACCAGCTCAACAGGATTAAAAATATCCCTGTCAAATTGAGTATGCTTAAGCTTTTTGCCCCTGTTTCGGGAGGGGTTCTTTCCTCTTTCTGTTTTGCATGAAAATTTGCACAGTGGCTTGCACTGCTCACTTCAGCTCAACACCCAAATTATCAAAATATTGTTGCTTTGTGCCAACTGCTCATGTGTGATATAACATGTAAGCAACAGGAGCATCAGCCACATTAAAACTAAATAAAGATCTGAAATGTATTTATGAAACAATCCGTGAGCTACTTTAACCTGGTCTTCTTGACCCATTTCGTAACTACAATATAAAATAGCCAATTAAAAATGCTATTTATTCTAAAATTTGTTATTGCAGTCAAGAATTAGACATATGGGTAAGTGTTCAACCGATTTAGTTAAAATCATAAAGACTTGAAGGACTATATAACAGATGTTATTGTTTTTATTGTTCAGATGCTCTGGGTGTGCACCTGTTGACCATGACTTTAAGAAGTTATAAATGAAGTGAGAGGATTGTGACCTATTTGCACACTTTTAAAGCAAGTTTCAAAATAAATTCGCAAAAGTTAAAAACTACTTAGAACAGAATTGAAAAACTTTACAGCTCCTACATGGGCTGTGCTTTTGTAGACTTTAGAGGATAGTATATGCAGTGCTCACATGTACTTCACCCAGATGATCCTCCAGTGAACATTCAGAGACTATAGCCACAGACTGCAGAGGTACAAAAGGTCAGTCATGCAGAGTAGCTTTTAGCAAAGAACACATATTACATCCCTTACACCACTGTGCACAGAAACCACTTTCAAATTTCCAAATTCTGTCATTACTCTGACCTTTAAATTTTGATATTTAGACCCACAAGTGCCTTTCCATGTAACTGCCTCTCAGCTGTCAGTCATTTATCCATCATCCAAATTCCCTTTTTTATTTCCTCTCCATCATTAACAATGTATGAACATTAAAACTGGTGAGAGAATTCCAACCACCTGCACACATATTAAATTAAGCATTTCAGTTTAGCATGAGTTTTTTTGAAAAAAAAAAAAAAAAACTTTAAATCAGTACTCATCTGGCAGACACCCTTAGTTTTTTTTTTTACTTTACAGAAACTCATTTGAATTTCAGCATTATCTTTTAAAGCATCAAGCATTTATTCTGACGTTCTCTGATCTGAGATTCATAAAACTAAACCTTCATTTTCTAAATTCCCAGGGCCTTAGGAACAATGATGTTAGAGCATAACACTTTGGAGTCTAAAGAGAAAAGAAGCTAATGGTTGACTATTTGTGGTATGTTGGGATCAGGTGCTCTCTGCGAAGGATTTGTTTCCTGCTGAACTTTCTGCAGCACATGAGGGGTCACATGTAGTGCAGCCTAAACTGTCTCACAGGCATGAGACAAAAGTGGTAAAAAGAAAAAAAAGAAAAAAAAAGAAAGAAAGCCAGACATGGAAGTTTCACAGCCCACAATGACTATTTCTTTATGTTAAATTTTTAAAATATTTTTCACGAATGATTTTTTCCTGTTAACTTACACAGAAGAAGGAATTATTAGAATTTGCGAATTAAACTGAGAGAGGACAGAAAGTGTGAATGAGATTTAAAATGGTTTTAGCACTCTTTACCTTTCATTGAATCTTTTCTTGACTTTAATGACTTTAGTGGTGAATCAGATAACTTCCATCAGCAAATTATCATTTTTGCTCAATAACTGGCTAACTAATAACGTTATCAACATGATTCCAAGTGACTAGGTGCCAGTTTTGAGGGTCAAGCAATTATATTATGCTGGAAACTTTATCATGGAACTATTGCTTATTGGTGTAGCAGCAATATGTGAGTTATCTTTGAGGGACTTATAGATAGATAGATAGATAGATAGATAGATAGATAGATAGATAGATAGATAGATAGATAGATAGATAGATAGATAGATAGATAGATAGATAGATAGATAGATAGATAGATAGATAGATAGAGACAAAAATGCAGGTCATTACCTTTCTGTGCATTTACAAAGAAATTCTAGCTCTATTGCCTGCTTTAATTCCAATGACCTGTTTTTTCCTAGCCAATCAGAGTAACATAAATAATTCACTGGGGTGTGTCAATGGTATCTCATTGCAGGATTTATTGATGACTTTTGCCTGCAGATGCTGAGATAGATCATCAGAGTAGATGTGACTTTTTATGTAAGAACACAAGCAGTAAGAAAATAGGCTACTGGTGAGTTGTGTTGACAAGATTTGATACACTGCAGTATATGTATTTTTTCTGTTAGGTAGTGATTGTAGTCATTAATTCCAGTATCAGTGGTCTATTTCCTGTAAATGCATTCCTCTCTCTGATCATACATACAGTATGTCTTGTAAAAGGAGCACGGGTGTGTCTGCAGATGGCTCACTCTGCAGCACCCTGAGGTGGACAGCAGGAAACGGAGGAACAGGCTGAGGAAATAAAGGGATGCTATTGATTTGCGGGCCACACACTCATCTTGTGACGCCCATGCACTCATAGCTCTAAGGTCATACGTCAAAGGCGGCATGACTCGAGCTTTGCTCACAGTTCTCACAGCTCCCTGCGTCCTTAAGCGGGCATAAAGTACAACATTTTCATTTACACATGTAGAAAACGTCCATTGATTTTACAACAATGCACTTAGAAAATACTGTCGTACTTGAAGAATGTATGCTCCCCTGTGAGCTCATTTGAATTATTAAAATGCTCTTTACTGATGGATGTTTGGAGCCTTTGGAGTTTTACAGATCCTGAGTGCTTTTTTTTTTAGATAGTTCATTCATGACATACTTCATTAGAATTAGCAGCAAGTTTAAATATGACACTCTGTTGCTATTACATTTACCGTTATTATTTCTGTCACAAGGTCAGATAACATTGTTTGTCCGTCTTTGAGGGACCACACTTTATACAAATAACATTGATTAGACACTGCATTTCTTTGAGAAAATTATACATTAGGTTCCCAACAGCATGAAAAAATTAAAAAGAAAAGACTATTAATTAAAGGCAACGTGATATATGACCTGTATATATTATTGCATTATATTATGATATATTTTATTTGTATCTGTGCATTCAGATTCTTGCCAATGCACAACCACAGCATTCAGCTTATTAACAAAAATCAAACAAAATACACATTAGAATGGTCAGGACAGCATGGGAGCTGCTGCTATGATAAGATATACTGAGAGCAGTGGCAAAATTGTGTATCAACAGGTTATGGGAGACCTTTTGACATGTTAATGTTTAAGATACATATGATAAATAATGAGTAATTACATTGTTCTATAATTTGATGTAATATAAATATAAATATAATAAAAGTTAATAACTATAATTCTTGTTATTTTATTTTATCAGTAGCAGTAGAAGCTGCAGTAACATGATTACTATAAGCATTGTAATTGTTAGTTTTGCCAGCAATCATTTTTTAAAATAAGTTCTTTCAACCCATTTCTAGATGCAATTGAAAACTGACTGATTTACTTTAAGTGTCTTCTAAGTGCCACAAGTTGAGACACCTAATCTTTTCTTTTTTTGAACGACTGAGAAAAGTCAACCAGTTATTTTTTTGAGTGTCGTCGTATATTGACATTTAAGATGCCTCGCATTTGACCAAAAAAACAAAAAAAAAACAAACAAAAACATTATATCAAATTTACAAAAACAGACTAGCAGATTGCCCTAATAGACATTAGATTATTTAAACTGCAGTGCAAAATATATATATATTTTTTTACACAAAATCCCTCTAATAAAGTGTAATTTTCAAAATGTGACCAACTCTTGTGGATGTCATGTTTTAATCCATTAGATATATAGAACTGCACCAGTAACATTGTGTATAAATTATTGTTCCAGCATCAAGTTCTGTGCCATTAAACTTATCACATTTGAAGTATTGTGTTTTTTTTTTAATCATGACAGCACTATTTAATGGAAAGTTTGATTGATCAGTAGCTCATTAGTAAGTGAGCTGATCTTTTAGTGAGAAAACGGTATGAGCTTGTTTTGTGATTAATTTCATGATACACTTTCATGCCTTCTGCTCACGAGTTTGGCTGCAGCATGGATACTGAAGTCAGCTGTGCCATCGTCATACAGAAACACACCGTCTGCTACAACTACATGTCCACATGTCTGTTTATGTCATTTACTCATCCTTAAAAGTGTCTTGGTATGACAGAGTTCTGCTTCTGATCTCTGAGATGAGGGTAATGTGTTGTTTGTTAGGACACTGCCACACTGACCAGTAAAATAAAGAGACTGAAAAGCTATTTGAGACAGAAAACAACAATGCCACCATAAAGATGCTGGAAAATTAAGCTACAAAAAATGTTATTTGTAGTGACATTACTGGCCATCACTGACTGCTTGTACCCTTTGGGGTCACAAGGACTGAAGCCCATCCCAGCTGACACATACCTGGGATGGGCTGGACTGGTCTCCAGCCAACTACAGGGCTGACAGGGAAAGAGAAACACTGATACACAAATTCACACTCAAGAGCAGTTAACTTCACCAGCATGTTTGTAGTCTGTGAGGGAAACTGGAGCACCTTGAGAAACATAAACATTCTTCATAGAAAAGCTCAGTCCAACTTAGGGAGCTGAACCAGTAACCTTCTTGCTGTGAGGAAAAAGAAAAACAAAAAGTAAAATAATTTCTGGTGGAAAGTTGTGGACATGCATCTGAAGATTTCTGTAATTCTCACCCTTGCTAAGGACAGTATTTTATATTTCTTCTTTTAATTTATGTAAGAGAGCAGCCATAGATAAAAGTCATGAACAATACCTTGAGAATCATGGGAACCACTTTTCTTGAGAGTTATTTAGGACTATTCGGTCAACTTTTTGACTATTCAGACAGCTGCGGAGTGTTATGAATAATTGTAAGCACTGCCAAGGTGAATTCTGTTAACTCATACATATCTCACCAGTCATATAGTGACCAATCAAACAAACAACTTTTTTGTAAATAAAAAAAAAAAAGATGGATGATTTTGATAGTATTTTAAATGGTTATTAATGCTGTATGATTTGGGTATTTTGAGAATAAAATAGAATTAACTGGATTTAATCTATTTTTTTTTTAAAACTCTGACAGTTAATTGAATGTAATGAAAGTAAAATATACCGTCAAACATTACATGTAATCACAGCACTTTCTCTCGAACACTTCTCTTAACAATCATTTCTGGTCTTACAGTTAATACAAGGGGGTGGTCCCGCCCTGCAGACTTCTAGTGATGTCAGAGCCAGAGGGAAACTTTATGGTAATTCATGTTGAAGCCCCCTCTTATAGTGAGAGACGAAACTTTAGTCTTTTTGGGAATTGTGTTGGGGCTCAGGACTGCAGGGTGAGGATCGGGGCTCAGAGAGAGGACACAAAGAGACAGGATGAGAACGCTGGTTCTGGCGCTGCTGGTTTCAGCTTTGGCATCTGCATCAGGATCTGGGTTTAGTGAGTATTTTTGTCATTTATTTAACTTTTGAGAAAATTTTGATTATCTGCTACAAGAAGTGAATGTTTCAGTTTTCAAACTTTGTCTCCAACTAACAGTAACACTAACTAACTGTGTTCAAAAAGTTTAAAACTGCTACAAATTCAACTTATGGTTCCTGAAATGACCAACTTACAAAAACTAAAGTAGGGGAAATTGTAGAAGGCTTAGGAGGAATTAACCCAAATTCTTTCTTTTATTTGGATAAAACATGATTAAAAACTGAAAATGAGCGTAAACCACTTGTTATTGGATTTATTCTGTGTGATGTAACCAGCTCTAGTCCCAACTAAGCTTCAAGGCAGGTGAAAGATATTAATGGCTGTGATTTAAACCTTCAATTTTCTACAGTATTTCCAGTTTCACACTGATTTGTTTAGATGTTGTTTCAATGCTCAGGCCAAAAGTTGGTAATGAGATGGAAAATGTGAGATTTCATGCTGGTTTTACATTTACACACTCTTGGGTCTGATAAAGAGAACAATGCATACATTGACAAACAATGTAGTAATAAGATATGATGTTCCTTTAATTCATGATCTGAGTGCCATTTCTTTTTACTCTTAATATTTTCTAATAAAACTTGTATTGTTATCAGTCTGCTTTTGATTTGATCACAAACATCACTGGCTGGGAAAAAGAAATCTCCCTGTGAGTCAGTGCCTTGGATTCTTCATTCCTCTCACTAGGATTACTGATGCTGCAGCTCAGCTGATAGTCACATGAAAGGGATTGGGGGGGTGTACTGATCGTGTGACTCCCACCACCAAGAACCCCAACACTCCTAACCCCACAATGATGGCCTGAAACGCGCCAAAGAACATGACCTGTTCTTATTTACCCAAGCATCTTTATTAGAATCTGCTTTGTTAACATGAAGCTTATAAAGTTGTGCTGATTTATGGTTTGTAAACATGTAAGTTAGGTTTTAAGAATGTGATATAATCACATTGAGTAGGAAAAAAGCTATTGGTTTACACATTTGAGTGGGGGCTCTGGGTTGGTTTTCTTTTGTTTGGACTGAGAACAGAAGAGTTGGGAATAACAGAGATGAGACTTAAACTCTGGTCAGTGCTTGGAGGACTGCAGCCACAACACAAACCACAACCTCTATGACATTATGCTAAAAAAATCAGTATTATAATGTAACGTTTTATCATTGCAAATTAAAATAATGGGCACTTTTAAAAGCCTTAAAACATTCCCTTTAGTTTTTTTTCCCCAAATACTGCATAAAGGTCACACATAGGCCCCAGAAAATATTCACTTAAAATTTGGCATGCTCATAAACTCCTTTTTCATCTCCACTCAAAAATGACCGTTTTAGTGCCTGTCCATACTGAGACAAGTTTAGGAGTATTAGTTTAGTTTTTTAATCATTTTTTGATTGTATTGGTGATTTTCCCACATGGACTGGCATTTTGAGAGTTGAAAAGTCACATCTTTGAAATCTTGTCCCAGAGTGAAAAAATCTCAAAATTTCGCCCTTACATTTGTGTTTACAAAGTATGCATAGTCTGAAAAACTATGATCTAATAGCCCTACCTTTCCCTCTACATGCGTTAACCCGAACATCAATAGACACAATGGCAGAATACAGTGTTGCGTTCATGCAGCAGAAGCTCCTGAGCTTGTTTTGGCTTTTACACCAAAATGATCTGCTCCTCTGCCATAACATGGAGCAACAAGTACACTTGTTGGATTTGTTTACACTCCATATGTTTTATGTGGATGCTCAGTGTTGTCTTCTCTGGTTCTTGTGTATGTCTGTGGCAGTGTTACAGCACCACTTACAGGCCTGGTACACAAACTACAGCTTTTTTTTTTTTTTTTAGCATTTTCATGTGAAGAGACACATTTCTTGAAACAATGATGTGCTTATGGAAAACCTTATAAAAAAGATAAAGATATTGATTGTTTTTGTCCACAAATGTGGACATAGCCTCAGTGTAAATCCTCATGAGCTATGTCTGACCACACCCTTCCCAAAAAGTGAATGTGGCTCCAGCTTCCAACATCTGTGTGCTAATGTTTACTTATGCCACACAGATATACTTGGACACTGTGGCTGATTGTAGGCAGATGTACCTCGTTAGGGAGTGTCTTCCATCTGGCAGAGGTGGAACAGAGCAACCCTTGGCATGGGCAGTGTAGTCAAATATCAGAGGCACCAGTTGTCCATAGGGGGCACCGCTGGCACTCCAAAGTGAAGAAGAGATGCTGCAGACAAAGACAGAAAAGTGTGTTAGAATAACTAAAGTCATGTATTTATGGGAGGAAACCGATCTGATATATGCAAAAGCAAAGAAAACTAAAAATTATTTTCCTAAAAGAAGTTGTACAAAGCAAGGCAGGCAAGTTATCATAAATATGCGACACTAAACATGATTTAACCAGATTCATTCATGCAATAAATGGAAGACAAAGCCTTTGGGAGTCTGTGGGTTCTCAAACAGGAGAGGAGATAAAGGGGAAAACCCAAAAGTAATGGACTAAAAGAATCAGTTGTTTAACTCTTGCTGTATTTTGTTTGATTGCTATGGATGACTGATTGCTGCATAAATATCCTAATTTATCTTGGCAGCGAGTGCGATAGAATCCGTTAGTTTTACAGTGTTTTTTTTTTTATTTGGGTGCTATACAAGCTGTACCAGGTGAACTCTTGCCAAGTGCACCATATTTGTCAGGGTCTGCTCCAAGGTGGTGTTTCACCTAATGTCAGCATTAACTGACATTTTTCGAACAGACTATATCGAGCCCTCATTTTCAAGCATTGAGGAGTTTGTTTACAGGCCATAGACACATGTATTTGTAACAAAAATTAAAGTGAATTTTTCATTGTTGAGGACCTTTTAACTTGTCCTCTTGTTAGGTGTGTTGGTTGGTAATAACCCATACAAACAGTACAGTATGATTTTGTACATTATTGAAATGTTTGTTCATTGTTTTTCAGAGCCAAAATATCAGTTTACACGCTACAGTCCATGGAACACACGCATGTACCCAGTGTGGAAAGATGGAGACCAGAGATTCAGGAGCTCCTGGATGGGTGAGGTTCACTCCATTTCATCAGAACAGAAACTTATAATTTCGTCAGAGGTATATCTGAGCACTATGTGTGTGTTTCATCATTCCAGGTGGTGAAGTGACGTTTGATGTGAACAATGATTCTCCAACTCTGACCGGAGCCAGAGCAACCTTCAATATTAACATAAACTTCCCACAGAATCAGACAACGCTCCCTAATGGTGAGGTGGTCTGGGCACGAAACTGCACCATCAATGGTGAGCTTAATTCTCTACTTGTACACAGATCCGTCCACAGAAACAGTAAGGCCCATAAAAAGCCCTGACACTTCAATTAATCATATCAACACAATAACATGCTCATGCTTTAATTCTAAACTGTCATACCTATGAGTGCGTCTTTGAGGCTTTACGTAGTAAGATTATCAATGAAACTTCTAAGAGCCTTACCTTCCTATCTACAGCCTTCTTTCCAGTGAGAATGATTATAAATCTCAGTTGGCCCCCAGGCCATAGTTTGAACACACACTGAATCTGAATCTGACTGCATAATGAATTTGCGCATGTTTTTCACAGAGTGTCTCAATCAAATTATTTTTTTATGGCTGTAGTTCACACAACAGTCTTGAACTAAAACAAATCCAGCCAGCTGATTTGGTATTGTTTGGTACATTTCCTGAGGCTTAGAGATGGAGGAGGACTTAAATGTCTGACACTGTAAAGACAGAGTGAGCCAGCAGGACTGTAAGGTGGGAAAGTTAAATAGTGTTGCTTTAATAAGAGAAACTATTTGGGTACAAATGAAAATGTGGTCAATAGCTCATCTTTCAGCCCTTTATGAGCATCCTTGATCATCGTTCAAACACTGTCACCAGGCTCATCTGCAAATGGATTATAATGTCTGCTTTTTTATAGCAAATATAAATTGCCCAATATCCAATAAATTCAACAAGTAATTCGCACATATGTCTAGATGATGACTCATTCATTTATTTTCTATGCTGCTTATCCCTGTCCGAGTCACGGGGGGCTAAAGCCTATCCTGCTCTGTCATTGGGCGAGAGGCGGGGTACACCCTGAACCAGTGGGCAGTCAATTGCAGGGCCACATATAGAGACAGACAACCATTCATTCTCATACCCAAGGGAAATTAAGAGTCACCAATCCACCTAATGAGCACGTTTTTGGTCTGTGGGAGGAAGTTGGAGTGCCCAGAGAGAACCCACGCATGCACGGGAAGAACATGCAAACTTCTTGACAAGTGCACCACCTGCTGCGCCACTGTGCCTCCCTAGATGATCATTTAAAGGATACATTTCTTTGATCAGTACTTATACCACCTTACATTGGTGTGCAGAGGTGAAGTTGAAATGTTCATAACTGTTCATTTTACATTTTTGGGTGTTTTTCAGGGAATAACTATCAAAAAGGTCAGACTGTGTATCCTGACCATGATGACTGGACCAGAATTTTTCCAAACGGGGCACAGTTCCACAAGGGCAAGGACAAGAAGAACCGATTTATTTATGTGTGGAAAGCATGGGGTAAATATAAGTAAATATTTTTGCTGTATATTACGCCACAGTAGAAATAGTATGCATCACCTGAGGTAGCTTTCTGTGACTAAAAGCATCAATAAAGAACAAAAGAACACTTAAATCCTCCAAACACAGCAGTGACTTCATGGACGAAATGATGATTTGAAGTGTTTATTTACATCCTTTTGAAGACAATGATTTTCAGTAGGGCTGTAATTTGTTAATTACTGTGAGATCAGAGGTTGAAATTAACACATTACACTTAGAGAATTTTAGCTGCAATAGATTTTCTCTGCTCTCAAAGTGTTGGAAAATAAAAACACTACTACGCCTTTGAATGTCACATAGCACATCTTGGGCCATTCTGATGTCAACTGATGTCAAACAATCCTTATTTTCTTTCAAAATGAAAGTATTTTTATGCTAAAACTTGAAGTGCATTTAACTTAAGCAAATCAAAATTAAAAATTCAAAGCTTAAAAACAACAGTTACTTTAAATCTTCCTTTCATAGTTATTTGTATCTGATCTACTTAAACATAGAAATGAACTAAACTGAAGCTCCTAGACGGTCACACACTGTCACATAAAATGTGGGTCATTTGACTTTGATGAGTGATTTTGGACATGCACACCTGCATATTTCTTACTGCACAGCAGTTTTGCATGAACATTTACGGTTGTCTAAATACCTCTAAGACAGTGCAGCACAACTTTAAAAATCTTAGAGTCAAGATCATACAGTTTTTTGCATTCAGTTGGAACCAGAATGCATTGTTCACATCAGCAAAGTAAACTTAAAAAATAATGTTGGTATTGTAAAACAATATCTTAAACAGGCAAGTAAAATTGTAGTTATCAACATTTAGCAAACAAACACAATTTTAAGGCTCTATAATTAAAAATGTTTTGTAATTTAAAAGTGAGAGAATAAATGTCAGCAACATGAAATGTAGTTAATAATCCACTTACAAAAGACTGCACATGTAGGCACTAATGTTGTTTCCTATTTCAGGGCGTTATTGGCAGGTTGCAGATGGGCCGTCCTCTTCCCTCTCCCTAAACACACGAGACACTCCCCTGGGCTCCTACAACATGGAGGTCGTCATTTATCACTGCCGCAACAAAGACAAGTTCATCCCTCTGGGCTACGCCTCCACAGTCTTTACAATCACAGGTGACCAATCTCCACAAACTTGATGAATATTATGATTATTCTTTCAATAACCCTCATCCTGACACGTCTACTTTTTACTCATCAGACCAGGTTCCCTTCACCCTGTCGCTCTCACAAGTCAATGATGTAAACCAGGAGGACAGGAGCTTCATCCAGAAGCGAGCCATTGCTTTCAACGTCAAAGTCCACGATCCCAGCCAGTACCTGGACAGCGCTGACATCAGCTTCAGCTGGGACTTTGGCGACAGCAGTGGCACTCTGATCTCCAGGGAGCTCACTGTCACACACACATACCTTGATGTCGGGACGTTCACTCCTCAGGTGGTCCTGATGGCGACCATCCCCCAGACCTGTGGAGATCCAACTGTAGGTGAGACATCAACTTCAGCTCCTATTCTTATTTTGGACAATTCTAGACCAAGGATAGCCACCTGTGGTAACCAAGAGGGCCAAAGCAGTTTGTTTCTTATTGCCGGAAAGGGATGGTTTCTAGAGACTTTACTTCCTGATAAAATAAAAGTCTCTCTCATAATGTATCCAGCCAAAATTGACGAATGCAAAAAGTTATGCTACATTTTCTCTGAAAACCATCACTATAGTCACTGAGACCAGTTTTTCATTGCATTTGACAAGAGCACCTTCCAGTTATGACCTCCACCAAGGAGGTTGTATTTGTGCCAGTGTTTTGTTTATTGCGTATTTGCCAGTTTGTGAACAGAATAACTCAAAAAGTTGAGAACCTAATTTGTCAACTTTTTTAGGATAGGCCAGATATTGACCAAGGACCAAGAAAATTGATTTTTGGGGTGAACCAGATCACCATCTGGATCCAGGACTAAAAGAAAAATATTAACCATTGCAAATTGGGTCGTTTCAACATTTTCGCTTGTAACTCCATAAATAATGCTAAGAATGCTTGGCAAAAAATATGGGATATCTTTTGACAGGATCCACCACACAGCAAAAACTGATCTGAATACAGGAAATGATCAAGAATGCTTAAATGCACAGTATTTAGATTATAGACATTTGACTTGTGTGAGTTAAATATAAACCTAAAGCAACTAACACACATTAATATAAGTAACACTGTTTCATGTTTTTAAATCACTGACTTGGATTTGGACAATAGAATTGGGTTATTCAGAGTAAGACAGGGCCCTCCAAGCAGCCAGTTATCCACACTTGATTAAGACAATTATAAATGAAAGATCTGAACTTCATTGTCCTCAACTCTTCTGTTTTCTTTTAGTTGCTCCTGCTGATGCCTCTGCTGCTGCAGAAGAAGTTGTAGTTGCCCCCACTGACTCAGCCCTCCCAACAGCCCAAGCTGATGGTGGAGATGCAGATGGAGCTCAGGCACTCCCTGCATCTGATGCTCCTCCACTTGCTGCCTCCCTGCAGCCACCAACAGCAGATCAAAACACAGTTGATGCCGGGGCAGCAGCAGTAGTGGTCGTTGCTTCAGTGGCTCCTGGACTTGATGCAGCAGTTGTTCCAGATCCTGCCAACACTGCTGCCCCTGCTGCTGGAGCAGATGTTGCTGGTACAGATGCAGCAGCAGCAGCCGATGGCGAGGTGGCTGATGCAGCTGCAGCAGCAGATGGGGAGGTGGCTGATGCAGCTGCTGAAGTGCTGACAGATGCCGCAACAGCTGTTCCAGTTGACACTGCAGTGGTTACAGAAGTTGTGCCCGCAGTTGCTGATAATGTTGCAGTTGCAGAAGGAGATGTTGCAGTGGAGGTTGCTGTTGCTGTCACTGTTCCACCTGCTGCTGCTGCTGTCACTGTTGCTGCCGTGGCTAATCCTGAAGCTGCTGGTACAGTTGTGGCTAATGCTGAAGCTACTGCAGAAGTTGTCCAAGCTGATACAGAGGGTGCCGATGTTGTCCTCACTGTTGCCACCGAGGCCACAGCTGCTGAAGAGGCAGAAGCAGCAATCACTGCAAATGCAGCGGCAGCCACTGCAGCTCCTACAGGTGAGTATTACCCCTACTGTTTAACTGGAATGTTTAACTTGATATTATAGAAAAGATGAGTTCTTGTTACATGTAATGAGAAATGTCTTATTTTTTTGCCAACAGCTGTTGCCGTTGATCCATCACAGGTTGCCCTTGTCATTGCTAAGAGAGATGTTGCAGCGGAACTAGCTGACTGTAATGTTTACCGTTATGGATCTGTTGCCACCTCCGTAGATGTTATTCGTGAGTTACTTTAGATTTTGAAATTACAGTTCTTCACATTTCCTTCACTTCCTCCAAAAAACGAACTAAATTTCTGTTCTTCACCTGCATTTTAACTTCCGTTTCAATTTCTTTCCATCCTGCAGAGGCCATTGAAAGTGTAGAGATTGTACAGATGTCTGGTGTTTTATCACTGGCAACAGAGTTGGAGCAGAATGCCGTGGACGTCACAGTTATCTGTCAGGGAAGGTGAGAGAAGAAACAATCATGCAAATTCCAAAATAAAGCAAACTGACCAAAGTACAGCACTGATGTTTAATTTAGTACAAAAAGGGCATGTCTCCCTTAGAGGGCATTTTGTTTGTTGATAGTTGCTTTACCCAAAATATGAAGTTACCACCTCTGAGGTCACATGCAGAATTATAAAAATGCATAATAGCTTCCAAAAAAAAAAAAAAAAGTTCTGTGGCCTTCAAATATAGTCAGGTGAACACCTGTTTTAGAATCTAAGATAGAGTTGCTCCAAAACTCTATTTAAAGCATACAGTCAGGGTCAGGAGCTTTATTTGCTGCTTTTACCTTTTTATAAGATGTGTTTTGATTCTGACCTATTGATGAGTTGAAAACAAACAGTAAATATTCACTGTATCTTTCTCCTCTTTTCTTCAGTCTGCCAAGAGAGGTGTGCACAGTCATTTCAGATGCTGACTGTGTTACACCATTGGAAACAGTCTGTACCGAAGCCCGACCCTCCCCAGACTGTCAAATGATCCTTCGCTCTTTTTTCAACGATACTGGGGTGTTCTGCATCAATGTCTCTCTGACTAATGATGTCAGTTTTGCTGAAGCGAGTGCCAGAGTCAGTGTGTCACTAGGTAGGAGGAGAAAAAGTACTTAATGTTACTTTGGTTCTTAATCTTTTGAATTCATTTAATTTACAATGTGCTTTTTCTTTCAGCCACCACTGGTACCCCAGCAGGGACTGCAGTCACAGTCCTGGGTGTGATGGTCCTCGCCTGTGTGGTCTGCTGTTTGGGATTGATGTACAGGTAAGGTTTTTATTTTAGAACTTGATTCAATTTTGGAATAATTCTATTTTGTAATAATCATAGAATATGAATCAATCTGGTGAAAGAAAGAGTTAAAAGCAAACACTGTGTCAGTGTGTGATAGTGTTTCAATGGTTTCGTTTTGTCCCCACATCTTTATGAGTCCTTTATCGCAATAACTTTTTCATGTTTAATTACAGGTCAAATATGTGTCATGGTGCTATGGAGGGCTTAATTGAATTAAGGCATCAGTAAGACAGCAGCAAAAATTATATCTGGAAGTGACCAAAGAAGAGAATCAACAGCAGCATATAAAATACCTAAGAAGGATTACATGACACAAGACAGGGATTGATCATTGTTGATGCTCTTCTCAACAGCCTAACAAACAGAGTCAGTATAATATATCAAACCAAGATTTGGGGGTCTATTTATGCTGTCAGTAAACACCTATGGTTCACAGGGTATTATTTGTAAAAAATAAATAAATAAAAAACAAGCTTTCCTGTAAAAAAAATAATAAAGGCCATAGAAAATGCTGTGACCTAGAGGTGATGACTTAATAAATATTCCCTCAGGAGGATGATAAAAGTGACAATAATAAGAAATAAGAACAGATTACAAGAAACAATTGGTATGTCTAAGTTGTAATTGTTGAATGAAAAAATATTGGCCTTGCCTTGAAATGACAGTTTTTTTGTGAAAGTTGTCATGAATTGCTAAACCACAAAAAAAGTATGGTCAAAGCAGAAGTGTGTACTCACTGGCAATGAAAATGTTAAATAAGAGTCGGACAAATACAAAGCACAATACTGGAAATCCCAATCTCCCTCAGGACAAATTGCACTCTGACAGTACCCGCCAACATGACAAATTAGCAAAGATGTGAGGAACCTATTTGTCTACAAGAGGTAAACAAAAGGAACATTGCAGAGCAGCTGGATCTCCCCGATTAAAAGCTGGAATAACTGAATTTGGTCTGCAGGGATACTGCCCTATCAATGTCCTTTGAGAAGGAGCCGGGAGCTATGAAAGAAAATAAAATAGGGAACCTTTTTCAATGCATGTTTACTTCATTGTATGGGGATACTGGCCATCTGCTGACACATCACTTGATCTGCTGTTATGCATTGTAGAATATATTTAACTGGGGTACATCAGATATTTAGTTTGACTTTGTCATTACTTGATACCCGTCTTCTTCCCTTTACTGCCTCTCTTCTTTCTCTGTACAGGCGGTTCAAGCAGTATCAGCCCCTCAGAGAAGACAGACCACACAACAATGGAGGCAACTCAGGGGTAACATCAATGCCCATGTTGTTGTGGAACTTGTTGAGCCGACAGTCAGCAGGAGAGAGCCGTCCACTACTTTATGGAAGGGTTGTTTGAACATCATTGTCAGCTTTGCATCAACAGGCACGACATCCTGCAACTTAAACATCAGCTTTAACTCTTTATACTCTTACTGTAATGTTATTGTTTCTCTCACACAGAAACTGAACCAAGCTAAATTCATCAGCTCCCTGAACAGCATATTGTGTGCTGCTCTTGTTAAGGGCCTGGTGTGTAATGAAATGTAAAACGTTTTTCAGAGAAACGTGATATTTATTTACCAACAGTATTTTTATTAATTGGCACAGATAGTTTATAGAAGTCAGAAGTTATTGTCATACTTGTGGCCAATTTATATTTAACAATTTGTAAATCAATGTTGTCATACTATCTTGAAAATGTATTTTAATCACTCACATCACAGAGCGTCTTTATGTTTGCTACCCTGAGATTAATAAAACAAACTCTGAAGAAAGAATTTATTTAACTTTTTTGATTCCTTGGCACTTCCTTTGAGTTAGTTATGTGTTATGTCTATGTATGAGACAAAATGTCTGCAGCATCAAGAATTTTCCTTTTCCTCCAGTTTGTTGCAGCAGTAGCTTCCTTGAATAGACCTACTAGCTTAATACAACTTAGAAGAGAAAAACACACATTTAGTAACACAAAAAGAAACACTGAGACTAATAAAGACATATTTTGTAATTTGAAAATAAACATTAAATTGTATCGCATCACAGGTGTATATTAGGAGGGTGCACATGCAAGTGCAAGTTGCACTTCAAAATCAAATAAAAATGTGATCCCTTTAAATTATGTAAAAGCCCAATATAGAGCCATTACCATAAAAACAAAATACGGTGTTGATATGCATAGAGGTCATATAGCATTGTGCAACATCTAAGCAGGGGGATTTTTGCCAATAAAATGTCAAAGACCTCCAAGTTTGGTGCAATCATCAGCAGAAGAGACTCTACTGTGAGTCTAAAGCAAATGCTCTTGCATATGATTGGTTAACTTTATACCACAACTTCCCCTTTGTCAAGCGCCGCCCTTTACAGGAAGTGATCCTTTATCAAGTCCCACCCTCTTTAGTAACTGTTACTGGTTTAGATTAAATCTGTTGGTGTTGGACTTTTACCCATTAAAACAACTGAAAATAACTTGCTTTTGGGTTAACCTTTTTTCCTGTTTAATAAATTTGATTCTTTCTCAAAAATGGCCCAACTGAAAGAATAAAGAGCAAACTACCATCAGGTGTATGAAGAAAATTCAACTTCTTCATCAATCTCTTTAAATAATTTTTAAAAATACTGTTGAATGGTCTTAATGATATTGTCTAACACTGACTTTCTGCATCAACAAAATGCTTTTACTGTTTTTTGCTATATATTCCATAAAATAAATTATTATCACTATTTGTTAAAAAGGCCATTAATTTGGACAGCCTCAGCTATATGGAGAACAAGGCCCTACTTTCCCTATCAAAATGTTCTCACTTACCCTATGGTGTAGACTCAATCTTTCTGATTTTTAATGTTCAATTAACCAACAGAAGAAAAAAATTTCACCTCAGTGTATCTAAACAGACTCTGCCAATAAAAAGTTGTCTGACTGGAGTAACATAGCAACAGCTGTGATGTAGGGGACTCTCTGGTTCTGAGTGGTTATGCAGTGGGCCTATCAGAGGGCCTTCAAAAGGTCCATTCTCCTTTTCTCCTCTACACAACATAGTAGGTGTTGCATTTGTAACAAGGTCTGCCAGCAATGGCATTCGACACATTTCAAGAACACAAACTGACCGCATATTACCACAGGAAAAGAGTTCTTAAACACATCCATCAATCCATTATCTACAATACTTATCCCTTTTGGGGTCACTTGGGGTTAAAACCAATCCAAGCTGACAGTGGGCTTGAGACTATAGACTGGCGGACACAAATCACCAAAATTATATAGTCATCACAACAGATTCTGGGTTTATGGAAGAAAAAAAAAGTTTTTACTTCATATTTTCTAGTTTGTCTAATGTACAATATGGATGCAAGGATGATGACAAACCCCATTAGTAGGGCTTTTCATTAAACTATGAAAATAATTAATCAATCAATCAATCAACTTTATTTATAGAGCACTTTAAAATACAAACAGAGTTTGAGCCAAAGTGCTATGCAGCGGGGGAAACCTGAGAAGTCTCAAGAACATATAGAGTTCACCAAATGATAAGATAAAAACATTGTGAAAAAAAAATGAAGACAGATGAACAAAGAATTCCCATGATCTTTTACATTTTCATATCATCAAATCACAGCTCTTGTTCCTGTTTTATAGAGAGACATATGAATCTACGTCATCATATAGTGCCTGTAATTGTAATTCAGGACGCACAGCTTAAAAGTGCCTGGTCATTGTGGTCCAACAATAGGAAAACTTTAAGGGAACATGTCTTGGATGTTTTAACTAAGCAAATAAATACATTAATTACAGGGAAGAGCAAGATTAGATGACAGTTATACACACCATACACATATGTAATGCAAAGAGGACCAGAGGCCTAATTAAGAGATGTCTTTCTTGTTCTGCAGCAGATCTCAGCTGTACATAGAATGTAGACAGTATGAACATTAAACATGGTCTCTACAGGCATTAAAACAGCAGTGTGCTTTCAGGAACACTGCAGCTGAGTGTGCTAAAATATTATGGCCATCACATTCCACTTTCTGTTCAATTTACAGGATCTATCAAGATGTCGCAGAACGCTTTAATGCAGCAAGCGGATGGAGCTGCAGACACTAACATGTACATCATATGACTTTCTGCAGTGCAGGAGAAAGAGCTGACGTCACTGCAGCAAAACGTTTAATGGGAGAGGCATGGCCAAGCCGACACAGCAGAAATGTAGATGTGGGGTGATCGGAAAAGGAAGAAGGATAGGGTTGCATGCTGGCATTTTTTTTTTTAAATGAAAGTAAAAAGGTCATAGATGGATTTTTTATGAGAAGGTTGCTTTTCTGGGGTTTGTGTAATACTGAACTTTTAAAAAATGATCTACTTCTTAAGGCAGTAACGCAACAAATTTTAGATACTTGTGCAACTTTCTGAGAAACATTTTTCGGAAATTAAAGTAAAAGTTGAAAGCCTCACTCCTCTAACTCTCTCTTTGCATGTGTACATATTTGAGTGTTTCAAAGTGATAACCATATAACAAACTTGAGTAGCACTGCAGTCCTCCATTACAGTAATTACTGAACTCTGCAGTAAATCAGAACTGGCCGTGAACATGTCTCTTGAGTCACATGTTCTAAGTGTTGCTGCTCCATCCCTGTTTACTGCAGGCATGCACTGCAGCCAAGTCCAAACCGCACCGCTCTGCAGGGACATCATCATTTATCATTGCAGATTTGAACAGGTCACAGCATCCTCAACTCTTCTCCTTAACAAAGTAAACAAACACGACTAACTCATCAGATAACCAGGCCAGACTGGTACCACCCTGTCCTGGACAGTAAGCCTGATGCACATCACCAGAGCAGCTTCATTAATTTCATTGACTCTTATTTCTCTCCACTCCATAGCAACAGAGCTCAAATAGGATGTAGCTTCCGTTATTAGTCCTCTGCACAGCAGAAAAACCACAGTCATGACACAGCGATAAGATTTGCTGCAGATCACAATCAACATGCAGTGTAGTTGATCAACTGCATGTCATTCCCCTTAAAGCTATGGTCTACGATTTGGAAGCTTTGTACATATTAATAACACCGTTTATAAGGGTGTTATGGTCCTATGGTCCTATCTACACAGTATAAAGACCAAAAAGAATGAAAATAATCCATTCAGTATATCCGCTGAAAAGCTGCATACTAGCTGACCAATCAATCCTAAGAACCTGCGACTATTAATTGGTCCGTGAGTTGGTCCGTGAGTCCATCCAATCCCCTGTCTCTCTCACTACGCATCGTCATGCGATGCGTAGTGCGTCATGGTCCCGTCTCCTCCCCTCTACCTCCGGTGAGCAGCTAGCAGCGTTAGCTACTGAACTATCATGGAGCCGGAAAAGTCTAGCGCCGAGACCGAAGCCGCCTCCCTCTCCCGCGGGGCCCAACCGAGCTCTGCCCGCGGGTTGAGGCCTGTTAGCGGGCTAACGGCTAACGGCTAACGGCTAACGAATAGCCTCAGCCAGCTGTCAGACCTTCAGCATCGACCGTTTTCGCCACTGGTTGATCAGGTAACGTCTTTGTTTACTACAGTGGGAGATGTCTGCTGAATAACTGTGGTTAGTTTGAGCCTGCACGGGCTAACAACTTGCAGGGGAGCGGGTGAGCCTGGTAGCCAGTAATCGGTTGCACTGTAAGCTGAGCTGGGGAGGACAGGCTGAGAAAGATAAATCCTCCCCACACTCGGCTCCGCTCTGGCGGCGCCAGACCCGCATTGTACCGCCGGTCCAATTGAAATGGCTACTGCTGTGTGTTACAAGGGGATGTCTGTGGTTTGATACTTTCAGTTGAGCTGAGCTGTTTTTGATTGAGTTTGCTGCTGATATATTGTGCTAGTCGCCGAGCTCTGTCCGAGGGGGCTTGATAAGAGGCGAGGCGACACGAGCTGGGGGCGGGATCTTGGAACACGGGGGGGGGAGAGGTGAGGGAAGGGGGGGCAGGCTGCGGTTTCAAATCGTAGACCACAGCTTTAATGTTCAATTGAATCAACCAAACCAACTATTCCCATTCAGACAATTCAAAACATTCATTGATACACGGGAACTCTTCTATCACTATAAATGGAGTCAGTTGGATACAAGTGAACAAAAATGTCTGTCCAGGTCAATTTGTGAACAAAAACTTTAATAACCCAACTGATTTTTAAATTTATTAACATACATGCACATTCACCAGTAAAAGATTTCTACCAATTTCACCTCTCCAAAAATAAACCAAACCTATTGTCTTGGCTCACCACTGCAGTTTCAACTTCAGGTAATGCAAACTTTTCATAGACAAACATTGTGGACTAGAGCTTGGCAAGATGGATCTGCATGGTTACAACACTGAATCAGGCTGGTTCAGCTGCTGCATTAGGTTATTTATTAGCGTAATAACAATTACATTTTTTTTGTTCCAACCTATATGTTTTTCTCAACCTTCTAGGGTGAGAACAGTCCCTTTTTAAGTGAGATCAGTCCCTTTGACCCACTACTGGTCAATTTTGGGCAGTTGTGATATTTTGTCTATTTTGTCATGTTTATTATTGCTGGGTTTTACTCCAGTGTACTTTTTTGCCTGGTTGAATGTTGGCTAAAATATCTGACAGGTGAATTTCTGTAGGACAGATCTATCATTAAGCTCTTTCCTGACTTTTTATCTGAATTTGATGATATTCTGAGGGCCTAATGTGAGGGGATTTATGATTTGGCCCCTGATGATAAAAGATGTAGGCCATGAAAATAAATTGAACAAACCATGCAGGTCTTTGAAAATTGAAAACCAAGACATAAAAGCATAATTGTTATTTTTCTTTAAGTTAAACCACTGTAAGAAATTACACATGATTTGGGCCGCGACAAATAATTGAGAAAAAAGGTGGATTACTGTTTCAAGTTGGTGAAAAAAAAAAAAATCAATATATGTATTGATATATATTCTGAGAAAACAGACAGAATTTTGAGATTAGAACTCTGTGAAAAAAGAAATCTGACTTTATCAGAATTTTTTTTTTTTAAATGTGCCTTTGCACTTTTATTCCTAAAGACAGCTGAAGAGAGGGGAGGGTATGCAAAGGCATGCAATAAGCAACAGAAGCAGAAATTCAAACCTACCTGCATGGGGAGCCATTTTAAGTCACTTTGGTGGGGCTGACATTTTGGAAATCGATCCAGTACCAGTTTATTTCACCCTCCTTAATAAGTATTTTCAAAGGACCTCTGATATGTAAAACATCATTATTTGACTCTCATTCTAGTTTGAGCTTCTGGTACATACCTCATGCCTAGCAACAGCTACAGTAACTGCTTTAGACCATGCATTTTAAAGATGATAAACTTATAGTAACATCACAGACTACATAACCAGCTAATTTGAAACAGCTATTTGCAAAAATGTTCTTCACACCCTTATTCAAGGGCTGCACCAGGATTTGAGTGCTAGTGTTGTCAGATCACCCTCCTGTTTGATGCATGTTCCTTGTGCGTGTGTGTTATCTCTGATTACCCCAGGTCCTCTAACCATCTGAAGACATCCTTACTTTATACTATACGCTGATGACTCTTTAATTGCCCATTGCTGTCAAATTGATGTTTTTTGCTGTCTCTGTATGTCAGCTATGTCATTGAGTGCTGACCAGTAAAGGCTTTATCCTACCTATTGCTAAATAACAGCGGGGCTTGGCTCCAGTCTCATGGCTGAAGTAAACAACTGTTAATGGATGGTGGGACACCCTAATTCTTGGTATTATGCTGCATTATTTCACACTTACATTTCTCAAAGAGTCATGGACAGGTGTGAAGAGCTGAAATGACCACTATGGGTGTTGTTGTTTCATGTCTGCGCAGAGGTGTAGTGTGTTATTCCCCCTGCTGACTGCTGTTTGAAGATGATTTAGATGCTTGTCTCATCAGATGCCACACCCACATATTGAACTTCACAAGTAGATTTGTGGTGAAACCCATTTTTTTCCCCATAAATAGACACAGCAAGATGACTTTGTACCTTGCTTTAGATAAAGAGAGGCTTATCTAGAAGTCTGTTTAAATCTGAAATCTGACACACACACTGCAGCCAAATATGTGGTAACAGGAACAGATATTCTAGCCCGATACTGTCGAAGAAGCATTATTGAATTTATGCACCACTGGGAATTCTCCCAGTGGCAGAGGGGTCAAACACTAATGGTAACATCTGGGTGGTGGTTAGTATTACTGACACGGTCCATTTCCAAATCATTAGGGTTTATACTTCGGCATATGTGTGACTAATTAACACACAATGCTAATCATAGTGTAGAAATGCAGATATAATCTTGGCACTGATAAGAATGAGAAGCATGTGGGCAGATCAGAGCCAGATCTGGTGAGAGAATAGAAAGTGAGACATGATCTGAGCAGAGGGAGGGTAAGACAGAGGGGGAGGGAGAGTAACTGACCATAAAGCAGGTTGATTAGATTACAGAGCTAAGACTAACATGGGCCATTTATTATACAGAAAGCCTGGCCTCTGCAGTGAGAGCAATGCAGACATAAAAGGAGGTGGAAGCAAAAAATACTCCACCTACAAAGAGATGACCTGTTAGACACAGGAAACCTAAATTTAAATGCAATCAGTTAAAGAGCTCGCTGCAGGTTTAAATTGAAGCTGCTAAGTTTTGGGGAAAATTCAGAACAAGTGTGTTTCATAGAGGAAAGACCTTGACGCGGTGTGTGCATTATGTTTCCAGCTAGAGAGCATGAAAGGATAAAAGGTACAGAGAAACACAGATGACAGAGAGGAGAAAGTGCCACACCCTCGTGCTACAGAGCATGCTCAGAATTACGTCAACTTTACATGAGATTTGCAGCCTCTCTGCAGATAATGATTAAAATGACACACAAAGACAAACACACACTCTCTGCCCCCCTGAAAAATAAAGAGGGGCTATCTCCCAGAGTAAAGGCTGTATTTGTGTAACACTTTTAGCATCCAGCATTTTAAGGTTGAATAAAAAATCGGAACTTTGCAGATGTTGAATCTTGACGCATGCTTGCCTTGTGTTTGTGAGTTCAGGCTTCATTCTTTCTTCTGTGGTTGATGCTGAAGTTTGAAAGAACCAAAGTGTACAACTTGGAATAAAAGCTGAAAAGTAAAGTTTCCAGTGCTGCCTGAAACGTATTGTTCCCCTGCTTGCCTGAACAGACATATCATTGTTTTAATATCAGTTTCAGCCCACTGGCTTGCTGTATCCACAGGCAAACACCATGACTACTTTGAATGTCTGTCAGCCTATAACCCTTCCTCAACCCTCCCATCGGACATCACTTGGGCAGCAAATCAGCACAGAGCTTATCATAGCCTCCCAAAGCCTCCCTGCCCTCTCAGATCAAAGCGTTTTCAAGGGGGAGGGAAAAAGAGCTGCTCCCGATCCTCTATCCTTGTCAAAATATTTGTTGTCTTTACATAATATGATACATATTTTATACAAAAAACTGATGGACTAAAGTAATATTTGGTAACATTTTACAATAAGATGTAAAAACTGGCAAAATAATAAGTGATCAAACTAGTTATGTGGTTACCAAGGAAAGTGAAAAATAAAGAACTGGTTATTCATCAGTTGACGTGTGTGTGGTGAGTTAATTGTCTTTAAGTTAGATATTGTATGATTTCTAAATGAATTATTTTAGATGAGATTCAGAAAATGTTGCATTGTTTGCACTGAAATGTGTCAGTTAGTAGGTATTGAATAATTTCTCATCAAATTTCATATGATCTGCTGTCCCGATGCTACAGGAAGACATTACCATAGTGTGTTTCTTCACATATTTCAGGAAATGTTGGTTATGGCACAAAGAAGAAGTGATTAGGCTCATGGTTGGTGATTCGAAAAAGGGATGTGGATCCATGTCTTTTTTTTTATTTGTTATCATTATATAGCAGGATAAAACTTTTTTCCATGTTTGACAATAACTTAGTTAACACTGTCAGAATTGCTTCGACCGAGGTTTGTGCCCTCTGAGTACTTCTACTAAAAAATTCACTTCTACATATAACACTGCTGATTTTCATTTTTACCCCAAACTGTTGATCATTTCAGGTGGCAAGAATTTTGTGTCTCTTTACCATGCTTAAAAAGAGACACTTCTCTTTAACCACACTCCTCGAACTCCTCGTCAGACTGCATATCTTAACATCTTCAGTAAAATAAGTCACCATTATCCTGCTTTGCCAGACACCTTTAACTGACCACTCATACTCTAACATGGATTACTGGATCTAATGTGTTTCAAAGGGATAGAATAACTGCGGAGTCATGATTCTGTCCCAGACGCCAAGAATATCAATAAATCCTTCCATTACTGTAAAAGGAGGAAGTGAGACACAGAGGAGAGAGAGGAGGGGAAGACAGAGGAAAAAAAAGTCAGATCAATGTGTGCATACTTATTCAATTCAGGCAGAAATGTTACTGTTCCTTTGTAGAGCCAGGTAAGATAATCTGACAAACAATATCGTGGGTTGAGTCTGCATGCAAAAGACAGATTATACACAGGTACACATAAAGAAACAACAGCACCTGCCTTGACAACAAGCTTGTGCAAAGTGTCATTGGGTGCATGAATCAGAGTGGCGAGGCGGGTGGGCGTGAGGAGACATCTTCAGTAATGTGGAAGCTCGACTGGCCTCATGCCAAGAGCTCTGGTTAAAGGGTGGAGCTGACGAGACAGAGAGTGAGACAGAGCTACAGGAAGGCCGGCTCTCTCTGAAGGGTAGGGAGTGGCCAAAGCCTGTATGCTGATGAGTGATGGAGAAAGGATGGTACATGTGGGTGGGGTGAGGAGGGGCATGAGGGTGATAGGACAGCTAAGAGCATAAAAGCCTCCTGCACTCTCCAGTCTGATGTCCTGTTGCCTCACGAGCATCTCCAGCCTCTAGCCTCCAGCCTCCAGCCCAACATCTTTTCTCAGCGATAACAAAACAAGACCAGCCATGAGCTCTTCTATGCATACCACCACCTCCTACAGGCGCACTTTTGGGAGCCCCCACCCTATCTCTATGTCCTCCTACTCCCCCGTGTCCTCCCGCATGCCTGGTTCCTCAGGACGCTACATGCGTTCGATGTCCCCGGCGGTTTCATCCCGCTCCACCACCTACCACCAACAGCGCTCCCGTCCCAGCACCCAGACCCCCCGCCTCACCTATGACAAGGTGGACTTCACCCTGGCTGAGGCCATCAACCAAGAGTTCCTCACCACCCGCAGCAACGAGAAGGCCGAGTTGCAAGAGCTCAACGACCGTTTCGCCAGCTTCATTGAGAAGGTGCGCTACCTGGAGCAGCAGAATGGGACGCTGCAGCAGGAGCTCAGCCAGTTCAAGGGGCAGCAGCAGCACGGGCAGCCCAACCGCGCCACCGAGCTCTTCCAGGAGGAGCTCAGGGAAATGAGGCGCCAGATGGACGACATCGGCAAGGAGAGGGACCAGTACCTGCTGGAGAGGGACAACCTGGCGGAGGACCTGAACCTTATCAGACAGAGGTTAGTACCAAAACAAAGAGACAGTTGATGCATAGCTTAGCATTTCAGGGTTTGGTTAAGGTTATGGTTCTTCAAAGACAAGAAAAATTATTTAGAGAACACCAACTAAAAGTGCTTTAAAATTTTAAAAACAAACACATGTCAATATTAAATGACACAACACTGAGAAACACATAATGATAAAGAGAATTAAAATAAGTTTAAAAAATCTGTAAAATCTATTTGAATTTATCATTGCAACAAGTTCAGACAACGAAAAATCAGTCAGTTGCAGATTGCAATGTTAGTTGATAAAAAATTAGATAGTTACCACATTAAAAGATTAGATAGTATGAAAGCAGGAGAAACAATCTTAAATATAGTAGCAATAATGTATCAGAACATAATGCTCCATAAATGTTTCATTCTTTTTGTCACATCATGTGTGTTAGCCCATTCGACTGATGTGTAACTGTTGTGCTACACTTGACATCATTCACCTTAAGAACATAGAGTCCCTTGGCCATTTGCCAATTAAGCCCACTGATAATGATAGTAAAGGGCGTGGCACCTCAGCAATGTGGACACCACAAAGCAGCAGCATGATGCAGGACACTGCACTGCACGTTGTGCATGAGTGTGCATTTACTGTGTGTATGACTGCAGTGTTTCCTCTACCATACATTAGGAATAGTGGCCCACCACCCCAACATGACCTACCACCACTTGAAAAGACATAATACTTGTATATGGAAATATTGTGCACTTGTTAAAATGTTTCACTGTCTTTTTCAGCCAACTAACAAATACAATTCAGGTTTTCAAGACTTTTTCCAACTTCAGTTTGACCGGCGGTATACACCCCCCTTCCTCCAATAAATCCCCTTCCCTAACAGATGAACTTTGGGGAACACTGGATTTTATTTGTTGGTTTAACGTCAAATATATGAGCCGGAAAAGGAGAAGAGCAAAGTGGCCCACAGAAAGCTATGACACTTTAAGTGTTCAGTGATCAGTGATTCCCTTCAGTATTGATTGGTCGGTCCATATGTCTTATCAATGACAGGACACACACTGAGATGTGAGGAGGCATGTGGGTGGATGCTCACAGGGTGGGGCTGGCTGAGCAGGACAGAAGGGGAGGGGGAACCAAACAGGAGAGGTTGGGTATCAGGCATGGTGAGAATAGCATCAGGAAAAATCAATGTAACTCAATGACTCCATTAGGTGTGTTTGCAGTGTCCCTCTGTTCTGACAGGAGGATGCCAGAGACCCCATTAGGACAAGAGGACCTATGAAATGAATTAAAGATGAGAGAGGAAGGCCCAATATGATTTTTTCCTCATTAATCCACTTAATGTCCAGTCCAGACATGACTTGTGTTTGACAGTACAGACTGAACTAAATGTCCAGACATCGACAGATGGAGGCTGAAAGTTTCTGCAAAGAATAAATGAACATTATTTTACTTTTTGTCACATTTTGTGCCAAATCATCATGACTCTTAGTCTAACTGAGCTGACATTTTCTTTTCTCGGTTTCTTGTTCCTTGCTCCTCCAAGAACATCCCTTTCACTATGTCCCCAGTTTCAGCCTCGCCTCTTAAAAAGGGTCGGTGAAAATCTTTAGAGGAAGTGTCAGCCTATATCCTTGTTGTGTGTAGCAGTGTGTATGTGTGAAGCTGACCTTATTGAACTGTAAAGAAAACACATTAGCTGAAAGGAGCAGCTGTTGATCCCACAAGGTGCACCCCCAAACCTTTTTTAACAGGAGAGTGAATTAGCAAATTGGTCCTGAAAGCTTTCTGCCAGCTGATGCACTGCTGCTGCCCTCAACAAGAGTGGCTATTCCCAGATAAATTCATTATTTCCTCCTGTCTCCCCTCATAAAAAGATCAAGATGAGCCTGAAGGTCATTTGAACCATTTTACAATATTTTGTCTTGCTTTGTCCTTTAGGATGGAGGAAGAAACCCAGAAGAGGATGGATGCTGAGAACAATCTGACAGCGTTCCGCAAGGTAAACACATCTTACAAGATGATGATTGGCATGTTAATTGTATGTAAAAGTCCCACTTACAGTTCAGATCGTATGTATTGCTTCATTTCTTACAAAAGGCACGTGTCAGAGAAAAATTGAGTTGTAAAAATTGATTTTGACTGCAGCACAAAGAGACTTAATTTAGCAATCACTTTTATATTCATATGACTTAAAAGAACCTGTTTTTGTCTCAGATTTAAACATTTTCTTGATGAAAACAATCTTTGCGGAATAACTATTGTTAGTTTTTATATACAAAGTCTTAACCAAAGTCTAAGTAAACAGGCTAAGCAAGACATATTTTTGTAATGACAGTATATTGTAATAGATTTACTCTTTGCATTAATGTAATTGTCAGGAAATTAGGATACGCTCTACAAAGTTAACGATTTTTTATATTCATCTATTGTCCCATCAGCATTTTTACATGTATTAGGCATTTTAAAATAAGCAGGTCTTTCTGTGGTATAAATTCTATTTCTTCTGTCTGTTATAAACACTAGGATGTGGATGATGCCACGCTGTCCCGTCTGGAGCTGGAGAGGAAAATAGAGTCTCTGATGGATGAGATTGAATTCCTTAAAAAGCTCCATGATGAAGTAAGTGAAGTTTCCTGTTCTGTGTGTGTGTGTGTGTGTATATATATATATATATATATATATATATATATATATATATATATATATATATATATATATATATATATATACATATATATATATATATATATAAACAGTCTCAATACAGGCTGATGACTGACTTAGGCGTTTACATGGCGCCGAAAATGGTCGAATCCAATAAGTTTTCATTGTGTCTTGGCCTTACTACATGGAAACTCGCTGAAGACGGAAACTTTTGAAAACAGGCTCCAGGAAAGTTTCCAAAACTCTCTCCATGCAGCGCGTGTAAACCCGTAAGAGTTTCGGGGTAAAATGCTGACGCTGCCGCATGCGCAGTACTCTTTCACATGAAGGCTGCGCGCGCATACCAGGAACAACAACAGCTTCGGCCGTCCACCGAGTAACGTGTGAGCCTCTTACCTCTTTACTTGGTTTGTTATCCAGTCAAAACCATCAAGACAGTATTGTTGTCTGAACTAATTTGTCGTCCAGAAAAGAAACTCCTGCGTCTCTGTGCACCTATTCTTCATTGTTGTTTGTGAAAAGTTTTTCTTCTTCGTACGTGCGTTGCAGCAGCGCTGCCTCACTGTAGACCTACACCGCCATCTACTGAACCAGCATGCACACTACAGCGGATTAACTCGTCTCCGAGCGTCGTCGTCTGAACGCAGAAGAATTCTAAAACGCAAAGGACAAATCTTTGCGTCTTTAAGTCAAGAGTTTCCATGTAAATGTAGCCTTAGAAAGTGCAGAGCAAAGGAACGTGGTAGTGAACAAAGGACTGCTTTCTGCCATTCCAAACACACAAACTGGCCCACAGAAACTAACCAAAGAAACCCAAGTGTACGTGAGGGTTAGCTTCCCTTCTGAATTCCTCCTTATTGTACAGGTCTTGGTAGGTTCATAGGTCCAGTAGATTTACATGTACAGTGACAACAAAGGTAAAAGTTTGATTAGACAATTTAATAATAATAATAATAATAATAATAATAATAATAATAATAATAATAATAATAAATTTTATTTATAGAGCGCTTTTCAAAAAACTCAAAGTTGCTTTACAATTAAAATGTTAAAAGTGCTGGTAAAAGCAAGTGTACAATAGAAAACAGATAAAAGCAAAAATGGTGACAGTGCAAGGTAAAACATTAGTGCAATGAACAAGGGACTAAGAACAGACAGGATTATGGGTTGAAGGCAGAGCGGAAGAGGTGTGTTTTTAATCTGGTTTTGAAGGTGGTGAGGTCAATGGAGTCACGGATGTGTTGTGGGAGTGAGTTCCAGAGAGAGGGGGCGGCAGCTGAAAAGGTTCTGTCCCCCCAGGTTCGGTGCTTGGTCCTAGGGACGGTGAGGAGGTTAGAATCTGAGGAGCGGAGGGGATGGGGAGGGATGTAGGGGTGGAGCATGTCAGTGAGGTAGGGGGGGGCCTGGTCATGAAGTGCAGTACTCTCCTTGTCCTCATATATATGCATGAAGGGAGATTTACACTTGTTAATTGATGCATGTTCATGGCCTCTACAAAGAGTGGCAATGAACCCTGTTAACCTTGATAACACGTTTGCAAGTAGCCGATGGTATTTTAGAAAATATAGGGAACTCTACAGTTCTGCACATTGCTCATGCTTTGCTGTGGGTACAAATAGGATTACTACTTTCCTTCTTACCTTTTGTTTTTCTTTAGAATAAACCAATATGAGACCTCTGCCAACACTTAGCATTTATGCCTATTTATGTTTATGCTTACATGCAAATACTTAGAGCTTGCTGTTCAACATCAGGGCCATTGCTGCTTACCCTCCAGATTAAAGCCCAGCAGGGGGTCTGTACTGCATGAACTTGATGCCTACATGCAAGAGACTATCAGCTTTCATGCATTATACACAGTATGTCAGTCTGATCTCAAGTAATTCCATACAAGGCAATTTCAGCATGTATGTTTACATTTTCAAAAAGTGAACTTGATTCAGACTAACACTGAAATTCAGCTTTTAAAGACTCCATGTAAACCTCCTGATAGTCTGACATGCTGGTCAAATGGTAAAGTTCATTTGGCCTGCTTGCAAAATTTAATTACAAAAAAGGTATGTATACATGACATAACAAGATGGTTTAAATTAAAAAAATGTTTTCTGAGGGAACAATAGATTCAATGGTTCTTTTGGCTTTCTGATCTTGTTAAATTTTTTGGAATGTGGCTAAGTATTTAGGTAAATCAAAGAAACATAAAATATTCCTTAAACTTGAGATGGACCATGGTTGCTTTCCCTCTTTGCCTCAGGACAGCCTTGCAACCAGCGTATTCAAAAACCATATTTGTCAGTAAATAAGATGACTGTCTTGTTTTTTGTTGGGGTTTTTTGCAAGTTAATAAATGAGCCGGGGATGCAAACTTGGCAGCTTTGGCAGTTTGGACTTTTCCAAACCTTTGCTCCTCTTCAGTTATGACCTGTTGTCCAAAAATGGCATCCTCAATCAAATTTGTACCAACCACATTACAAACTACAAATTTTAAAAACATAGTTGGTAGACTAACAGGGGGGAGTTGCAGAGGTGCAGTCCAATATCTAAAGAGTTTTTTGTTAAAACTCAAATTTTGTATGTTGATATAAGCCCTAGTAACTCATTCTAGTGTCCATGACTGACATTTTTCTTGACTGTGGACATTTGCAAGCTATGGGATCATCCAATAAACTTTACCAATAAAGCAAGAGTGTTGATAGGAATGACAGTGAATGTACCTGACAAGCTACAACAATTTTTTCCAAAGCACTGTTTTGGTGTTATGAACTGATTTATTCTACAGGAAAAATATATCTGCAAACCCTTGATACAACAGTTTTATATTTTCATTTTCATTTTCTGATTGTTCATCCATGTTTTATCAGGAGATCCAGGATGTCCAAGTGAGTGTCCAAACCCACCAGCTTAAGATGGAGGTGGACAGCAGCGCCAGGCCTGACCTCACTGGTGCTCTGAGGGACATCAGGGCCCAATATGAGAACATTGCTATGAAGAACATGCAGGAATCAGAGGAGTGGTACAAGTCCAAGGTCAACAGACAGACACAATGAAAATTAATCTATAAAATCCGACAGTTATTTATTCTAACTTGTTTTGTCTTTCCCTTTCAACAGTTTGCTGATTTGACTGAGTCTGCAAAGCGCAACACTGATGCTCTGAGGCAGGCCAAGCAGGACGCCAACGAGTCCAGGAGGCAGATTCAGTCCCTCAACTGTGAAATTGATGCTCTGAAGAACACAGTGAGATTTAATCCATGTCTTTTATATCTGCTGACATGTTATCATGATTTTACAATACACCTTTGTATGCTCTGTGTGTTATTCAGAATGAAGCCCTGCTGAGGCAGATGCGTGAGATGGAGGACCAGTTTGGCAATGAGATTACCAACTACCAGGACAATGTGGCCAGGCTGGAGGAGGAGATCCGCCACCTTAAGGAGGAGATGGCTCGCCACCTTCGCGAATATCAGGACCTCCTCAATGTCAAAATGGCACTGGACATTGAAATTGCAACCTACCGTAAACTTCTGGAGGGTGAGGAGAGCAGGTGAGAGGAAATTTACATTACATTCCAGATCAGCACTTAATTTTAATGTCATGTTATTGCTATTATTGTTTTGTGACTTCATAGGTTAGTCTGTATTCTGTGTCCATTTCAACCCTTATAATTTCTTATTTACAAGTTTCCCCTTTCCTTTCACGACAAACTGATTTATAACACCCGCATTTTATGTTCATTGTATAGGATTACTGTTCCCATCATGAATATTGGCATGAGCAATCACTTTGGAGACCGAGGTAAGTACTGTTCCCTTTCTCCAACATTGTTTCTGGCGTGGCCTTAGTCCTTTGGTTTTCTGAAAAGTATAGACTTGTGACATTAGATAAGGAAATAGCTCTGGATTCTCTGGATTTGTCAAGTGTAAACCATAATCAAGCACTTTTTCCTCATTTGATGTGTACACTCTTTTGTGCTTACTTTTTACTTTAACTCTTACTCATTTTTCTAATAACACATTATCTGATAGCAAATTTTTCTGATTGCAGAAACAAAGGCAAGACTTTGAAACTGACCTCAATAGAGATTTATATATACACCATCTCTAGTTTTTCTTAGTTAACCGTAGAATATCACAATATATCAAAATATTGTGATATCGTGATATATCTTGATATTATCGTATCGTGAGGTTCTTGCCAGTACTCACCCTTAATCTTCAACCGATAAAACAAAAGACAGTTAAGCATTGAATAGGAAAATATCCTATATCTCTAATATCAAGGTTTGATAAAAAATAGAGGACATAGTTAGGACGGATTGTGTACAAATCATTTAATTATCGTGACTTTTGATCTCACAATTTTTACTTTGTATCTTATACTTCAACAGTTTAATTTGATAGTTTATTTTTTTCTATAAGTATCCTCACAACTTCCCCTTTTAACCCACTGCTTGTTTTCTTTTTCTTAACATTTTGAATTTTTATTTCACACTCTTTACATTTCATAATATTAACTGTTAAGACATACTTTGGACTTTTTATCCCTGATTATGGCCTCTTATCTCATACTGCCAGTTTTTTTTATTTGACAATGTTAAATTTTTACTTCAGAAACTTCACCTAGAACAATGGTATTAGATGTTTTGTCTTTGGATCAAGGTTAAGAGATATGCTAGTCATCCAAAACTGACAAACCACTGAATACATTTGAGCTACTAGCTGTTTTCCTCAGACCTCTCCATGCATTTTACGTTGTTCTGTAGTATTGCTTTAAGTAATTCAGCACTGGATGTGAACCTTTAAAAATCGTATTTTTGAACGTGACTGTATCCTCATGAAGAGGGCTAAGCAGATCTTTAATGTAACTTTTTACAGACTATGAGCCAACTCAAGATAGCCAAGGAAAGAAGTCTGTGCTGATCAAGACCGTTGAGACTAGAGATGGAGAGGTAAAATAATTTCACACAAAAAATGAAAAAACTCCTGCATGATGATATTGACAGCTTTCGTGTGGCATCACAAACTGATGGACTGTCCCCAGGAAACGCTTCCCTCTGCTGCACATGAGAGAGAAGTTGATGGTCTCATTTGCAGCCTATGTGCTTAGTACAAGTTAACAAGTAGACATGATTAGGCTTTACTGCTACAGAATCCCATCACTAAGAGAAAACTAGGGTGGAGTAAATAGCAGATTGATGCTGTAAGATGCTCCACTGTGTCTGTAGGTTACACATGTGCCCAATAGATTTTTCTTGGCCTTGCCATACAACACTGTGTTAACTTATTTCTGCAATATTAACTGATAAAAAAGCTGCCCCAGAAAGCTAAAATTGCCAACTTATAGTAATCCAGCTGTTGTCAGCTGTTTGATTATCAAAGGAGCCTTTTGAGTGATGTCTATGTGCATCAATGGATGCTGCCTTACGGCTAATCTCAACCAAATTTGAGCTCAACCTGCTGACACAGAAATAAGCTGTTTTGAGGTAGGAATTTACACTTTCTGACCAATAGCATATCCGCTTGAACCTATAGGCAGAAGTCCTTAAAAACAAACAAAAAAAAAAAACAGGTGCAATATTTTCAGACTGAAGCTGTTATTTGGACCAGGCTGTTAAAATGTTTATTAAGAATGTAAAAAAAACATCTGTTCCCCCCACACAATTATGCTACCTCCAGGGTTTCTGTTGCCAGCCTCAAGTAGACTCTCAAGGACCCACAGCTTTTGGCACTTCCGTATGGGCCTCTATTTTTTAACACCAGAGGTTGCTGCTTTAATGATCCTGCTACTGATAGTAAATACAATCTAATGTTGGCTCATAAGCACTTGCTTGTGTTTTAATGATGAAGAATTTCACACTCATCACTAACCAAAGGGCAGCACTATTGATCCAGACACATGGGAAATACATAAAACTGTCGCTAGTTCTGTACATTTTTATTCTCGTTGCATTGTATAAGGAGGGATTCTCCACAATAACACAATGTAAACATCCCCTAAGTAAAGCTATGGTGAGGATTATACTGTTTCACTGATTTAATTTTTACATTATGTTCTAAATAAGGGTCCAAAGTGTCCTAAGAATTACAAAAAGCCTTTGCTGCAGCCCCACCATGTTTATAGGTACCCAACATACTTGTTGCCCTTGAGCTCTCTTGTTGGTTATGTGACTGAAAGCTATCAATTTCCCCACTGTAATAGATCTAGATGTTGGAGCTATTTTTCTTAATGATTGAAAAAAATACATTGTTTATTTCTTATTCATCAGGTGGTAAAGGAATCCAGGAGGGAGAGGGAGAGAGACTCTGGCCGGACCGACAAGGACGACCATGAAGAGTAGATGAATGTCAACAAGAAAATGTGAAGGCCAGAGCCATTAGAGAAACACAAGACACAAAATACGAGAAAATTATAAATCTTACTCTGAACTAAGCAGTCTTCGGTCCCACTAGTTTGTGTTTTACTGCCTAGCAAAGAGCCTCTCAGTATAAGTGCAAAGTTAAATAAATCCCTTTAGAGAGTGTCACTCTGGTGCTATTGAAGCCACCCAACATTTGCTAAATATCTGTATCATCTGTAGGGCTGAGCTAAACCACTTTATTACCATACCACTTGAGGCCTTGATTTACAGTGCAATTCCAAGGCTTTCTTAAAAGTCCACTTCTTTGTAGAGCGTTACACCACAGGCTAATATAGATTAAATAAACAAAGAATTTTAGCAGCTTGTGACATAGATGTGACCTACTAACACAACTTCAGACACTGCCCTTTGGTCAACAAACACTTAACACATAACAGGTTCAAAGTTCTCTGCATTTATTTTAAAGCTTTGCTATCCTCTCATTTTGCAAAACAAACTACCAAAGTCAAAAATAAACATATAGATAAAATTTAAAAAAATGCTGACACTGAAAATAAGACAGCTACAAAGTGAAAAGGCTAAAAAGACTTGCTGAATGTGCTTTGCAATGCTGTGTGTACCTGGCCAAACGATGAATGAAAATGTAAGAGCAAATAAACATAATTGGAGCTGATCTTTGTTGTTTGTCTCATTTAACTTATATTCAATACATTGAAAGTGTTGTATTTTGAATAGGGATGCATGATGTTACTAGATAAAATATTGATATTGTTATATAAATTAAATGTCAGTATCAATCAGTATTTATATTTTACACATATGTATATCTGATAAATTGGCCATACATATTGGGCATTCATTTGATGTAATAGAGTGGTGCAGGAATTATGTATTACTGTGGGCTAAAGCCTACAAAATGAACATCATTCTGGCTCTCTCAACTGCAAGTCCACTAAAAGCCTGTGAGATTTTTTACTCTGTTTTGGATCATTGCAGATAATAAACTCTGGAGAGCAAAGAATTATGAAACTGACATGTTTGCAGATAGTGAAAAGCTATTAGTAAAGCTTTTTACTATCTATCATAAAACAACAACATGGCGGTTCAATTTAGAAGCAGTCTGACATTTCCAATGTAAGGCCTGTAGTCGTTACCTCTTCTTAGAGAATTTTCTCATAACCAAGTGACCTGATCAAGATGGTTGTCAATTCTGTAATTGCAGTGTATGAATATGTGATTATTACAATGATCAGAAATGCTTGCAATTTTTGCAGTCCTTGTTGGCAGTACATTAGCAACCTTCATTTTCAACACACAACAACAGTTTAGGATTCACAAGCAGGTAACATCAGATGCATTTCATTATTTCCCATTAAACATTCAAATCTCATTTGTTTGGTTCGCCACAAACCTTATTTCAGGCACTTCTCTGAAACCGTTATACTAAAATCCCATTTCCTTTGCAAGTTGGGAACCAGGGATTGCTTAAAGCTAATACCACTTTCATACTAAAACTGGGGTGTCAAAGCAGGTTTTTAAACAGATTAACCATCAGCAAGTGGCTCCTTTCCCACTGCCAGCAGACCTGGGTCTAATCGGCAGCAGACGAGCTGCATGGCTGTTTTTTTCCTCTGGTGCGTCAAGGTGATGTCTTCACACTGATGACATCATCAGTGAAACACGTCCATGAAAACAATGGAAAGGAGCATGGAATCCGTGGACATGGTGGTCAACTTTTTTCTATACTTTGTACTTGTGACCCTCTTAAAAATGGAAAAACTTGGCACGGACTGAAAGACATTCAGTGCTGGTGACGCAAAGGTGGATGGAATTTGTTGCTGAGATGGCAAAGAGTCACATGGAGAGGACAGATGCGATATTATGCCATGGGCACTTTACACCAATGTCAAGAGGTACATTAGTGGGTTAACCTGGGTGTGATTTTCCCACTGAAGCCAATTGGAGGCGAGCCGATATAAACCTGTGTCGACTGCAGGGTCAGTTGATTGGGTCAAACTACCAATTAGACCCCCTCAAACTGCTGACAGAAGCAGATTGTTGCCAGGTTTAAACAGGTTTTTGGCCAGTGTGAAAGGGGTATAACCTTGACAGCAGCTGGACCTGTCTGATTGAAGGTCTGTAATGTGATAGGAATATCATACGTCCCAAATTTTGAGCTATGGGCTATGTAATATAATTGCCTTTTCCAGTTTAATAATGTCTATTTGTAACCCAAAGAACATACAGTAAGATGAAATTTGGGTTTGAGAAAGTATAATTTTGAAAAAAATAAGGGATGCAAAGTATTAAAAGTAATTAAATATATTGAGGTCTTTTGTGTACTCTTCAGAATTACACACATGTTGTCAATACATCAGAGGGTCCCAGTAAATTCACACAGTTTTGTTAAAAGGTAACAGAAAACTACCTGTATGTGCTTCAGCCTATCTCTCCTTCGTCCTTCTGTCCTGAAGTCCTTTAAGAGACGATTGTCCAGCATCCTGAAATTAGACGGAGTTCTGCCTGCAAATGTAAATGATTGGTCACTTATGGCATTATTATGTTGAAATTACGTGTAAATAGCTTTCTTTCGTCACAATACCTCAGTATAATCCACAGAAAATAGCGATACTTAAGACGTATATTGTTTACCGGCTATCTATTAGGAAAAATACACGCTGTCAGTTTTTCTGATATTAGAATACCCAACTTCATTTTATTGTAAATTGCCCTGAGTAAAACTTGACAGGTAATGCTCTGAGCCAAGGGTGTGCACTTTTCGCCTAAATCTCGCATGACGTGACACATTACGCATGTCCTAATCCTGAATATTTTATGTACTTCACCAGAAACAGTAATTCGATCGTTAATTCTGATTATGTATTGAATTTAATGACTGAAATAAAAATAAAAAATAAGCCTGAAATAAAAAACTCAGGGCGTAACAATCAACACAACTATGACGACATTCTACATCCGCTACGAGCCTTCACTACGCTGTCTTGGCGCGAGAGTTTTGGATCAGTCTGGTGTGTGTATTACAGTCTGTGCGCGAAAGTCACATTTTATTAATGGGAGAGAAAACAAATTTACAAAACACCGAGTGCTGAACACGACAAATACATCTGAGGAGCTGGTAAGTAAGGCAGTGTCATTTTCTGTGCCGAAGTCAAAATAATAAGAGTGACGTAGTGCAGCTGCTGCCGCGAACTACTGCTCTGACAACATATATTAAATATATTACATTTAGGCCAGCGATATTTGTGCAGAGGATCTTTCCATGTGCATCAGCCCGTTTTATGAATTGACTACAATGAATATTCATCATCACAGTAACCCTTGACAGGCTAGAAATGACTGCTCAAAGAGACACTGTTAAGCTCCATGTACTGTATACTAGATCAGTGATTTTCAGACATTAATTTAGCAAAGGGCCCACCTAATGTGAAGCCTGAACCTTAAGGCACACCCATTAATATACACTTAGATAGGCTTTACTTGTGTTTCAGTAGCTTATTATTCTGCCATGTTTGTTTCTGTTTATTAATACTGGAAAAAATATTAAAAAATATATGGGTTACTTACGAAATATATTTTAAAAATCACTCAAATTGTATTTAAACTGTTGAATTTAAAAAAAAAAAATGCGAACTTTAAACCACTATCTTAATTGGTCACGAACTGATTTGGCTAACAAATTGGAGAGACAAAGTATATAAGTCCCACCCACTTACTCCATGGACTGCAAAAGACAGTGTCTTGTTATGGTTCATATATTACTTAAAATGTAAAGCATTTTAGTTGTTTATGAGAATAAACAAATCTTAGCAAGTGGTTTTCAGACATATTTTACCCAAGCCACACCTTATTCATAACCAAGCAAAATAGCCCTTTAAATGCATGTGATAGTCGCTTATCAGTCTGTTCCACATCTTTATTTTTATATACAATTGGCTTATGTATTTAAATACGACCAAAATCAGCATCACCAATTAAATATTATGCTTTGTTGATATATTATCAAAAACAGTCATACTGATGGTAAATTTAAATCTCATTCACTAGCGGTTGTTTTGTTGTATTAAACCTTGTGGTTGTACAAAGTCCCAAGGCACACCAGCATGCTTCATCACACTATCTGAGAACCACTGTGTTAGACATCTAAACCACCTACACCCGCCACCGTCTGTGTCACAAAGTAAACCAGTTTATGAGCGAACCTCAGAGGATACCTGACTGTGGGGGTGTAAATTGTTAAGATTTCATCAATCATAATGCCATTGTTGATGCTCCTTGTTGATCTAGTTCTGTGTAAAAAAACAACAATGTCAAACCCATGATGGCTGTCCTCATAATCAACGCTGTGTTGCATAGGCATAATTGCTTCTGCTTGAATATGCGTGAAATCATATAGACACTTGAGTAGTTAGTATCATTATGTAAAATTGTGCCTCAGTTTCGACTCCCTTCTGTCTCCCATCTGCCATGATCACATCTGTTTCTTACTTGTTGTTCATAATGTCTTTGTCTCATCAGAGTGTGACATTGTTGATTTGCAAGGTGAGCAGAAAAAAGTGGAAGACACTGATTGTTAAGCATAAAGATAAATATTGATTACTTGAGCTAGTTGTCAATTCTCAACTGGATTTGCTTTTTTGATTCCCATCCCTGCAGATGAGGGATTAGCCTGGTCCAGATTTTAATCTGATTTAACCTGATATCTGCAGGGCAATACCTTTATTAGGTATTGGTGTTCATATGTGTTCATATTAATACAATGGCTATTGTATGATACTCAAAGAGTACACAAATGTACAACTACAAGTAAATATACCTAAGATCCTACAGTAACGCTCAATAATTATATTCAAGTAAAAGTAAATAGACATTCCAGTTATACTTTTAGTACTGATTATGTTGAGTAGACTAAGTTTGTCAAGCAAAAAATATGACAGTTCTATTTCATCCCTGCTGACCGCCAGAGGCGGTGCTTTAAGCACCGCCTCTGCCGGTCATTCGGGATTCATAGAACCATAGTTACATTCGTAACTTTCCATTTTGGTGTGACGAGTAAACCAGTTATTAACTCCACAATGTAATAGCAATAGATGTAATAACAATGGTATAATAAGGTATAATGACAATAATCTAGGACTCCTTCATGGTAGACATGAAATAAGATATCAGAAATAACAATGACTTTTTCTTTTTAGAGTTATTTTTTACATATGCACACTGTATTTGACCAAGTGTATATAGAGTACCAGATATAGAGCTGCAACTATCGAGTATTTTTGGAATCGAGTACTCTGTCAATTATTTCTTCGAGTACTTGAGTACTCTAACAAAATATACTTTTTTGTTTTTAAACAAATAAATCAATTGTATACAATGCAACAACTTTCAAAGTTTAAACCAGTACTGGCTTAAAACAAAGTCAATACAATACTGATTTACAAAGCAGTAATATAATTCTGCAATTATATTTGTGAAGTGTGTTCTGGAGGGCATTGTGTAGTTTGGATTGAAATCCTTGATCGTGTTCTTAAATCCTGTGTCCTCCACCATGGAAAGAGGACGCATGTCTGTGATGAGCATATTTAAAATGCTGTAATAGTAGTAGTTGCAGCCCTAACAACGTGCTATCATGCTAAGCTACGTGCTAAGCTCAATCAGTTTGACATCAGACACACTGCACTGTGTTTTCTTTTCGTCCCTTCTTGTAGTGACCACACACTTGGGACACTCTCTGCCATTTCTTCTGTGGACTCTCTCCTTTCTGTCCCTCTCTTTTCTCTTCCTTCATGATTTTACAAGCAGGTAGATTGTACAAGGAGGTAGCAGGCGAGGTGTACCACAGAAAAGACCGTCCGTGTCAAACACCGTGCACTGTATAGTAGTCCAGATATATATTTATATGTATAATTATATATTAAACGAGGCTTCGAGGCACAAAATTTAATTCGAGGATATTTTGTAATCGAGTACTCGCGAGTATTCGAGGAATCGTTTCAGCTCTAACCAGATATGTGAATGTTGTCAAGCATTTGACCTAGATACATTTTGAATAACTGACACAAAATGTAAAGTGTATTTTTCCACATAAACATGCTAATATTCTGTTTACTTCTAAAATTGCCCTACCATTGTGAGGCATCAATTTCTGATTCATTTTCTTAATATCTACTAAGCCCATAGAATTTCAGTATTGAATATCATGATACTGAAACTTGTATCAGTATTGAACATAATATTTGGTTTTGTGGCATACTTAAGTTTCTTTTTCTTAATCTAGGGCTAAAATGGTTTGCTAAATCTATTTTAATACAATAATACTTACAGAAATAACCCCAGTAAAAGAGCTGATTTTAGAAACTACATGAACTGAAAAAGCTAGTCAGTCACAGAAATAACAGAATATATTCAACAAATTTCCAGCCCTGGTTATAAATTAATGTTGAGCCAAATTTCTACCTGTAATTTTCATTTTCTTTAAATCTTTTAGATCGTGTTCACTATATGTTTACTCTTTCTGCTGCTTTAATTGTTTGGGAACCAGCTACTGCTACTCAGTTTGGAATCAATAACTTGCCTACCTGTCCAGCCTTCAGTATTTCCCCTTTAGCCTCCCTACTCAGGTATTTGGTATGTTTTTTATTCATTTTGATCCACTTAGACTGTGCCTTCATCCTCTCGCCGTCTGATGGTGCGCGGACTGACTCAGAATGAATTGTGAGCTTTTGGCAACGTGCAGTGCTCTTGGTTATCTTGAGGGAGACACCTACCACAAGGAGGCTGATTGCTTAGGTAAGTGATGCTATACAGGATAAAAAACAGGGCAGCATTTGCCCCTTTCAGCCTTTAACTTTTCTGTCTCTGTGCTGCAGAAAGTATCAAAGATCTGATCAGATATCTGCGCCATGAAGATGACACCCGTGATGTCCGACAGCAGCTGGGTGCAGGCCAGATTGTGCAGAATGATCTCCTGCCTATTATCATTCAACATGGGCAAGACAAGGCCTTGTTTGATACCTGCATCAGGTATAAGACCCTCTAAACAGTTATGCCAAAACACATTTTTATTAATTACATTTTAAAATACATGTTTAAAAAATGGAACAGTGTTGTGTTATCAATTTGCCTGAGAATATAGCCGTAAAAGTTGGTGAATAGGAAGATTTTCATCAGAAACACAATCAACAGTTAGAGATTCTTAAACAACAAGGTCATGTCTTAACAGGTAACTCCACCCTGTTGCAGTACTCTGAAAGAAAGGAGCATGGAAGGAGTTAGGGATATCATTGTTAAGTTACAACTGAAGACCCACATGGATTATATAGATATCTACAGAATTAAAAAGACTAAGGGGTCCATATTTTTCACCTGGTTTAGAAGTGATTGCCAGATGGTAAAAAAATTGCCTGCCAAGTCTACTACAACAGTTTTTCTATGATAATATGATGCATGAGGCCTTTAACCCAAGAGTTGAAATATAAAGAAAATCTATCTTTTTACTGGGGAAGTATTAGTCTCTTTGTCAGAAGCTGAATCTGACTTTTTTTCCTGGAATAACATTGAGATTCTGTGGTCCAGTTCAAAGTATTACTTTTACAACAAAATGTTCTGGGGCTGATCTCAACGTATCAGAAAACACACTGATCATAGAAAGTCAGAGAGCTCTCTATTTTGGATACAGCGATCACTTTTAAAATTTGGCAAGTCTCGTTTTAGTAGATGAACCTCTTGTATAATCCTAAAGTGTTTAACTTAATGCTTTAGTTTTGGAGATGGATTTATCCTCCCTATAAATCTGACTCCCTGCAGATCCTTTAAAACTCTTAAAAAGTCTTGAAGCTGATTTTTGAAATGTAAGGCTATAAATAAAACACCTTGGCTTATGAGCTGCATATTTGTCATAATTCTATTGACAACATTAGTTTTGTGTCAGGAATAAACTACAAATATAAAAAAAGTATCAGATGGCAAGTTTAAACTGCTAATGATCTGGCAATGACAGGATTTAACCTCAGATTATTATTGTTTGCTATTTGTCCTCAGAAATGTATCTAAATCCTGTCCCCACTGTCTTCTTAGTGACATGATTGTAAAACCTGAGAGCATAAATAGAAGAAATTGAGTTCTGAAGACCTTTTTGTTTTGCTTCTTAGGCTCATGGTCAACCTTACTCAGCCTGCCATGCTCTGCTTTGGCAAAGTTCCTGAAGATCCCGTCTTTAGACATCATTTCCTGCAAGTGACATCTCATTTACAAGCCTATAAAGAGGTATGTGTTCTCTGTGTAACTGCTATATTATGTTAGACAAAAGTGTAAGACTTTGAAAAATGCACATATGCTTAATGTACTTCTTTATAACAGTGAGTACATTTTGTGCATCTTTTTGTCATTCACAGGCTTTTGCTAGTGAGAGGGTGTTCGGTGTTTTAAGTGAAATATTGTACAACCTTCTACAGCTGGTGAGTGTCCTGCCTTATTAAAGTGAATGTGTATTTTAATCTGCTCATCTGCCTTCAGCTCAGTGTCTCTGATGGTGTCCCTTTTAGGACTGGGAGCAGAGGCAGGAGGAGGATAACCTGCTGATAGAGAGGATCCTGCTGTTGGTCAGAAATGTCCTTCATGTTCCAGCAGACCCCAATGAAGAAAAGGTATGACCTGAGCAATGGTACCAGATTGATCATAGAAACTTGTAGTGCTAAATTTGACCTACATTGGATTCAAAAGACAAGTAGAACTTCTTCAATATGCTACATCCCTTTATACTTGACTGATCTCTATGTTTATTCTGTAGAAAGTGGACGATGATGCCAGCGTCCATGATCGGCTGCTGTGGGCCATTCACATGAGCGGCTTCGATGACTTGGTCAAGTTCCTGGCATCTGCTCAGAGTGAGCAGCAGTGGAGTATGCACGTGTTGGAGATCATCTCCCTCATGTTTAGAGACCAGGTTAGCATGAAGAATCTTTTTACAGGTTACAGAATGCTACATGCCGTAGGACTGCAAAAATGTTTAAAATATAATCCAAATCATTTTGATTTATATCAAGATTACAGTAACTATTGACATACATATTGATTTGACATCTGCATTTATCAAGTCAGAGCACTCCTCATACCATAACACAATGAGTGCTTAAAAAAGAGATTTTTTTTATTAAAGTAAAGCAATGATAACATACAGAATTGATGAATAAATCAAGAATTATTCAATTGCTTTTTATGCAGTCATTTAATCTGAATTATCTTGTTTCATGATGGTGAGAAGTCAAAATTGTTGCTCAAATTAAAACTCAGCTAATCACCCACATGATCATAATGAATGATGAAGGTCTCCAGCTGTTTTGTGTCTGAGATTTTGTTGATGTTGTGTAGACACCAGAGGCTTTGGTGAGTGCTGGCCAGGCTCGTTCAGCAGTAGAGAAACACAGAGACTCTCAAGAGCTGGAGGCTCTGAGGCAGAAGGAGCATGCTGAGAAACGATCCCGAACTTTACAAAGAGGAACCAGGTACTGTCAAGATGACACGAAGTCATTGGGGTCTCTTCCTTCTAAAAATATGTGGTGCTCCATTGCTTTAAATTTCTTTCATTTGGGGGTGGGCAGTAAATTGGATCAGGGAGTAAAATACATCTGCATAGCCTCAAGTCAGGTAAAACTGTGTCAAGAAGCTCTCTTCGCACTCAGATGGATTATCATGGAAATTTACTCTAAACTCATAACATGGTCAGGCACGAGGCCTCAGCTTTGAATTGTTGTCTTAATTTAATTTATTAATGCATGGGGGTGTTCTGAACAGGCAGATCCCCCGCACAACACACACACATAGTTTTACCTTTTTATTAATTTGAGATTTGCTCATTCAGTTATTGACATTACAGGAAACAGAAAAAATCTGGGCACACCACTGAAAGAAACCAGTGCTATGTTTAAAGTTTTTTTCTACTTGATTAGGACGGTAATTGATATGTTATTGATTCTCAATTCTCCTTATTGATCCAATTAATTTACAATTCCTTTATCAATTCCCTCGGATTTTCTGTGAGGAAAAGTGTTTTTCCTACGGAGATTTTCAGTGGCAGTAATGTGAAAAATGTGACACTACTTTGCAGTAAGCAAATTTTTGTCAAAATTAAGCCACAATTTGACCATTTCTGTCTCCAATTTGTCTTGATCACCTTTCTGACTTCATTTTTATAATTCCTGCTTGCTGCCTCTGATGAGAGCAGGAATTTTAGTTAATGATATCAATCCCTTGAGTGAGTTGTTTCTAAATCTAAAAAAATGTTTTTTGTTTCCCATCCCTATGTTTGATCCTGTTAACCTTGGAAGTTTGTGAAAACTGCTGTCTGAACAAATCGTTTGGCATCTTTTAAATGGGAAGCACTCTGTATCTTGCACTTAACTTGTTGAATCTAAGCCAGAGATTAATTTCCTGTTTGTGGACCTGCATATCTTTTCAGACACTCTCGCTTTGGAGGTTCATTTGTGGTTCAAGGGCTGAAGTCCATTGGAGATAAAGATGTGATTTATCACAGAAATCTTCATAATGTGAGTTGTGAGCTCCTCACAGCTTGACTGTGAAACAAAATTGTATATTTTGATTTCTTATGGTGCTTGAAAAAATAAACAATGAAAAATGTTTCTCCCTTGTCATTTGTATTTAGTTCAAAAATTACACGCATGATACAGGCAAAGCAGTAAGACGTGTTCCTAAGAGGAATCGACAGGCTCAGGAGAGTAAAGACAAACGCCGTTCAGCCTTAAATGTTCGTCTCTTCCTGCGAGAGTTTTGTGTGGACTTCTTGGAGAACTGCTACAATCGCATCATGTACCTCGTCAAGGTAAGCTGCTTTAACATTACTGACAAATATTTTTAGCTTAGACCTACTGACCAAATCCCACCATTGAGTTGGAGCACTTGAATGAAACCATCACGTAACAAATTTCATATAACGTATTGTGTCTGATCTCAGGGAGTTAAACTTTCTTTAAATCAAAAAAAGAAAATAATTTGAATTATTTAATAAATTGCCTGATTTGTCAAAGTTCACCTAACAAAATAACCTCTGTTTTGTGACCATAAACAGGAAAACCTGATTCGAGAGCAAACGCAGGAGCACGATGAGACATACTACCTCTGGGCACTCAGCTTTTTCATGGCGTTCAACCGTGGCAATGGTTTCCGTGCTGACGTAGTTTCAGAGACTGTTTCCATTCGTTCTTTTCATTTCATTGAACGCAACATCACCAACTACTATGAGATGATTCTAACTGATCGGAAAGAGGCGACATCCTGGTCACGCAGGTAAGAAGACTGATGATAGGCAAAAATAATTAAGGCTTTTTGTTCTTATTTTGGTCCCAGTTTAATGTTTTTGGTCCTTGTCATTCCAAGGATGCACCTGGCACTAAAGGCATACCAGGAACTTTTGCTGACCGTGAATGAGATGGACCGCTCCCAGGATGAAAGTATCCGTCAGAGCTCCAGTGTAATTAAAAGTAAGATGCTTTTGTTTGAAAAAATGTCTTAGTACAACAAGGGCTGCAAATAATCATGATTTTCATTATTGATTAATCCGATTTTTATCTATTGATTTGGACAAGGAAATCTATCCTCTATCATCAGGATCCAAAATCAAACATTCTTGAACAGCAGTTAAAATGACTCGAAATTGTATTTTAAAGACAACTTTACAACCTTGAATGTTTGAAAGCATTACTTTAAACAGCTGTAGGAGCAGCTGCTTTAGCCAATTTTATTACCATACCTTACAGTTTATCATTACACTGTGATTGTAAATGAAAGGCTTAATTATATAGTGGAACGAGATGCTTTCAGAGAGGAAAGTACTTTGTTAATTACTTCTAACATTAATTTTGACAAGGAAAAGAAACCGGGGTGCTTGTTTGGCCGAATGGTTAGCAGCCATGCACGTGCCATGTACTTGCTTCTGCCAGTCCAGGTTTGAATCCAGCCTGTGACCAGTTTGCAGAGTGTCTTCCCCTACTCTCTCACCCCCTTTCATAAGCCTATCCACTGTCTCACTCCTATCAATAAAGGCACAAAATGCCCCAAAAAAAAACAAGGAAAAGAAACAAATGTTTTTAAATGTGTCTTTAGCATGTGAGGCAAAAGGAGGGAAATCCAGATTCAATTAAATTTTTCAGGAAAGCAAAAAAGATATAAAACTGACATCAGAATATGATAGCATAATCATTTAACTTTAGTGATGCATTGGTCATTTATATTTGATCACTGCTGACTGCATAACAATGGATTTTGTAACACATGTCATGATGACTTTCGTCTAAGTTTTGAGCTCGTGTGAATTGTATTTTTGCATGATATTCATTGACATTTGTTAGAGTATTGAAAACGTAGATATCAAAATAAACAAAAAAAAACAACAAAAAGCAGAAATTCCCACTGCATTGTGAATGTTGAGAAAGGAACCTTAGAACAAGGAATTACTTCAGACTGACTTTTTTCACTGGCCACTTTCACCAATCTTGCAGATTTGTTGTGGATGAGGAGTGGGCCAGCTGCGTTGCACATCATTGACACATTGCGTGGTCTTTGTTCTGGAGTCCATAGTGCTTCAATAGAGGGGTTTTGCTAGCCCTCCAGTTTGGCGAATTTTACTTTATTATTGATAAGGCCAAGGGAGCAATGGGTGGTTACAGTGGGAGTGCCCTCTGTTTGATGAGGCGGTTCACTGCTCTAAGTGTCCTTATGTGCTGCTACTCTGTATATTTTCCATTTGAATGTATATTTGAAGTTTGAGTGTAGATTCTTACCCCAACTACGAAACGGTATTTGAATACTGAGTATAAGGTGACAGCCCTAATATATACACTATCTCAAGGTAATTGCCCCAAATTAAGTAACAAAACATTACTATTATTATTATTGTTATATTCTTTATGGAAGCATATTTACAACAGCCATGGTAAAACCCGTTACACATTGTGTAATGGTAGTTAAGTAGTAGTTTTATAATTAAAAGATGTGCTTTTATGTCACAGAAATGCTCGTAATCTAATCTGTTTTTCTTTACTTGTCAGGTAACATTTTCTACTTGATGGAATACAGGGAGATTTTCCTCACCCTCTTGAGGAAGTATGATGAAACCAGACAACCTCAGTCGTACCTCATTGATCTTGTTGAGTCAACTCATCTTTTCCTGCGTATGCTGGAACGCTTTTGCAAAGGTCGCAAAAGCTTGATGGTTCAGGTGAGCCTTAGTCATAAAAAATCTGGTGCATCATTTTTTTTCCATAGTGCCTTCTTACATTATGTTTTGCTCATAACAACTGCAGAAAAAAAGAGTGAGGCGCAAAAAGTCCAAAAGTGGGAAAAAGCCTTCTGTGACAGAAACGACTCCAGAGGCCCTCGAGGAGGCCTGGAGGATTGTGGAGGAAGAGCTGAAGGCCATCAACTTTCAGGTCAGTGGGACTATCATGCCAAACTGACAGCAAGAAGTGACTTGTCAATGCTTGGTTATGATTTGGTTTTTAAGCTGTATAATAAATATTTCTGTTGAATAACACCTCTCCCTTTGAACAGCTGTCAGGGTCTCTAACAGAAAGCATCGTGCCATTTGATGCCACCTCAGAAACTCCTCTAGAGGAGCAGCGGACTGAGGCCATGGTGAGGGTGCAAGATGCCCTGCAGGCTCGACTTGGACCTGAGGCACTGGGACTGCTGCGCGCTGCCAGGTCAGCAAGTCTTATTTGCCATCCACCCTGGGGTCTGATCACATTCGTTTTGTTAGAAGTATTAGAGAACATTTTGTCTCACACAGGGAGGTGTGGCCAGAAGGTGACGTGTTTGGTTCAGTAGATGTTGAACCTGAAGAGGAACTGGAGCTCCTGAAGCAAATCCTGCATGCCAACTTGCCAAGTAGGGTTTTAAAAAAATCACATTTTTGATTATTTTTGTTGCACAGATTGTCAACCTTCAAACATTGTATGTGTTTCAGGGCCCTCTGCTCCCGAGCCTGTGGCAGAGGAGGACGAAGATGATGAAGCAGCAGAGTTGGAGGAGGAAGAGCTGGAGACTGTTAGGGTTTCTGAAAAAGAGTTCAACTTTTTCGACTTTATCAAGAGGTAACTGCTAAATAATGAAAACTTTAACCATTTAACTGGGATTAGCAGTGTTTTTGAATGTTCAGTCATTGGTTTGTGAAAACAACGTCATGATGTCATGCTGTAATTCTCTGTGTGTGACGTAAATAATTAATAATTAAAAAAGCCATTTGCTTATTTGCATTTGATTATGGAAGAAAAAAAGGAGTAATGTTTGGTGAGCACATGAAGTGTTTAAGACTGCTAACATGATAATAAACCAACTTAACTTCTCAAAACTCAATTATCTATATGTTTTACTGAACTTTTTATACAATGATCAGTGAAGTAATCCATTCGAGTTAGTATTTTGAGGTGAACTGGATTGTGTCATCAGTAAAATTTGACATTAAGGTGCATCAATAGCTCAGCTGAATTTGTCTGTGCCCCATATGTTCGGGTGCTCTTGCCACGACTCAGGAGCCTGGCTTTGACATTAGCCAAAGGCCTCTTGCGGGGCTTTTCCATTTGTGGCATCTGCCCAACTTGACTAAATTCTACACGGTTTGTGTACTACCTGCTCTACTTTTCATTACAGCATACAACTCTTTAGGTAGGTGGGGTCTTTATAATGTGGCTACATTTAACTACCAAGATATCTTCATAACAGCTGAGGAGAAAATAGAAGAGAGAGCTGCGAGCCCCCTCTGTCTGCTTTCTGTTGTGGCAATGAGATAACTTCTGTTTAAGAGATGTTTATTAGCTTAAAAAATGTACAATAAAAGCAGAAGGAAAATGTTGGAAGTCATGCAGCTGTACACAGGTCAGGACAGGTGCTACTGTCTGTGTCAAATACACCTGCATTACTGTGGCAATGCTCTGACCATTCAGCAGTCAACAGTGTCCTCACATCACTTTTTACTTACTCTACATTATTTCCTTCTCTTAGCAAAATAAAGACATGAAAAGCCTAATCTGCATTATGCAACATGAAATATGTCAGCCTGTTAATGTCCATTTCCATTAAGTTCTAACATCCAGCCAGGAAAGTCATTCTGTTTCTGGTCCACGTCTTGGCTCCTTTGATTTTATTTAAAATAATTGTAAGTGATTTTAAGAGTGATATTTTACTTCCAAAACCACAGCTATACACTATATGTCTCAGACTGTTTGATTTTTGTGACATTTATGACCAGACTTGTCCTCTTTTACCTTTTTAAAGGTTTGCCAACCCTGGCATTGTGCGTCCATACCTCCTTTTACTGAAGTCCTATTCAAAAAACACACCTCACACAAACCACTGCATCGCTCGACTGCTGCACCGCTTGGCTGTGGATTTGAAAATGGACGCCTTACTCTTCCAGCTCTCTGTCTTTAACGTTTTCAACAAAATCCTGAGTGACCCTGCTGCAGCTGCTTACCAGGTACAATTATGATGTGTGAAAGTCGACATTGGGATAGACCTAGAGAGTGAGGTTAAACATGTGTGACAAACTGAATTCTCTTTTTTTGCAGGAGCTGGTAACCTTTGCTAAGTTTGTGCTGAAAAGATTCTTTGCAGTGGCAGCAAAAAATGACAAGTCGTATGTTGAACTTCTTTTCTGGAAGAATGTGGGGGCTGTACGAGAGATGACTGAGGGCTACAGCAAAGAAGGGTTCGTTTTTGTGTTTTTGTTTTGGTAGTCTGATAATTTTTAGCATAGCTAACCCCCTGATTTTTTTCATAGCAGATTCTACCTATGAATTTTAGAAGCAGGTTTTATAAAGTCACAGGCAAGGTGGGGGAGGGGTAGAAATAAGATATTCTCTCTCACTTTGTGTTGTTCACTTTAGCTACAACATTTTACATTTTCTGCAGCCACAATGTCATGATGAGTTAGACTTACCGTAATCTTTCCGAGTTTGAATTGATAGCACATGCACCTGAAGATGTGAGTTGTTTTTTTCAATATTTTATGATTCATAACATTCATTTCTATTGTGATCAGTTTCTTTTGAGATCACATTCTCTTAAACTCAGTTGAGCACAGATATGATGAAAAATTGCACCATATTAATTAGGGCTGGAATGATTTGCTTTTCTCCCACTTCAATTTTTTAGGTGCCGATTCGATTTAAATTGTGATGCTATGATAGTGCCAATTTTTGCAATCTTTTGTTAGCTCTTTTCAACACCAGTGAAAAAGATGAACAATGATGATGCCTACAGAATATGTCAGGAAAAATACACATCACATGTGAGTCAGTTTTTAGGATTTATTCAGCAATATATTTTATCCAGCTGTTTATACTCTCTCTTCGAAAGCCTGATTTGCATTTAAAAGTGGCTGTTTAACACCGACTAAAATGAAGCATTTAAATTTGGAAAAAAAACAACTGTGCATAATTTTTAAACATCCTGTATAATTTAAACAGGAATTCAGGGTCTCTGTCACTTCATTTGGATTTCTAATGTTTTCCTAATTGTAATGATGTTTTAGTCACGGTGAACTCACATGACAAATGTATTTATATAAAATCAATATGTAAAAATCTGTACTGTATTGGAAACGTTACATTTCATCTTAGGCTATTTTTCATTGTGCTTTGTGATGTCTGGTAAATTTGTCCCAACCCATTGTTTGCTGCAGTGCGGTATATTTTGCATTTACCATTGTCAGTTAAAATATGGATTAACAATAATTTGATAGTGCGTCTACATGGAGGTATCACTAATTCTCTACAGTTTTCTTACTCCCTGATTTCAAACCAGATTTCACTCACTTAGTTAGTTTTTAGTTTTCATTTAGTTTAGATATACAGTACTTAATGGTAATGAAGCTGCAGATGATTATATTCATACATTCAAACAAGATAGATTTGGTAAAATTTCATAAACAAACACATTTCAAGTTCATAAAGAGCCTATGTAAGGGGCTCATTTACTTTGTTCTAAGTGTGGGCTTATTTTCGTGCTTTTATGCTTTTGTTTCAATACCGTGCACTTGAATGCCGTGATTGATAGTGGATTGATCAACATCAGAACTTAATACTCCTTTGCACAAGTGTTTAGTTGAAATAGAGGGCTCTAGAGGTTAGTTACTCTGAGTACGATTGTCCTATTCTTCGTTTTGAAATGTATATCTTGCTCTCCCAAATTTGTCAGCGAGGGAAAGAAGCCAGCATGGACTGAAGAGGAGGAAGAGGAGTTGAGAAGGCTCTATGAGGAACATTGTAATTCTGAAGGTTTGACTTCTTTCTCTTTGTTTTTCTTTCATATCTACTTGTTATATGACTCGGTTTAAGATGCAGTAACATATAATGGTCTTTGTTTCATATTCCGTTCTGTGTGTTTATGTTCAGTGCCAGATATAGTGGAGACCCTGCTGCCTTTACTCAGCAACAGCAGCCGCACTCGGCGCCAGGTCGTGACGCAGCTGGTGCACTTGGGTCTGGTGGACAGTGCTAAAGAACTGAAGAAACCAAAGTATGAGCTCACGCAAATGTCATATCATGTCAAAGTTTAAACAAGTGTTTTTCAGAATGGCCTTTCACACATCTTGCATCTACTTTTACAACAGGAAAGGTACTCGGATTGTTCTTTGGACTGAGGAGCAGGAACTGGAGCTTCAGATGCTCTTTGAAGAGTTCAAAGACTCTGACGGTAGTAGACTAACGTCTTGTAAATCTCATCTTCTGTCTTCAGCTCCAGTGCTTGTTCAAGAAACCTTCGTAGTTTGTGTAATGATCCTCTGGGGGTAAAACTGTATTTTAACAGATGTGCTGGGCAACATCCTGAAGAAGCTCACAGCCAAGCGTTCTCGTGCTCGCGTGGTGGACAAACTGCTCAGTTTGGGTTTGGTGTCTGAGAGACGAGAACTTTATAAGAAGAGAAGTCGCAACAAGCACGGAAAGAGCTCTGGAGGAGGAATGGTAAAGTTGAAGCCTGTGCACAATCATCTTCAAATAACATTGTGGGTTAAATATCAAGTCTACTGAAATGTAAATGCAGAATCTGTTTGAGGAGATTGTTTGAATCTTTCATGTTGTAGACTGAAGAGGAGTTCCTGGAAAGTCTAACACAAGGTTTCCCAGATGATTCCATAGACAGAGATGATGAAGATGCAGGAGAAGATGAGTCTGATGAGAGCGAGGAAGAAGAGGAGGAAGAAGGAGAAAAATCGCAAAATAGAGGAAGGCGGAGTCAAAGCTTTTACTCCCCTGTGGAGAAAAGTGCTGATATTGATGACATGGTGTGGGCTCTACAACAGGAAGGTGAGGCCAAACTGCACCTCTGTGCTCTGATCTTTCAGTTTGTTTAATGTATAATGTTAATCTTTGGCTTGGGAATTTATTCATTATATCAGAGTATATTTTAGCAGGTGCTACTATAGGAGGTTAATGTTTGAAAAATATGTATTTTAGAAAAAACAGCCCTTAGCGAAGTGGTTCATATATTTTTTAAGTCTGTCTTTTCGTTTTTACAGGCTTGTCTGAGCCCTTGTTGTGGCTGCAGAACTGTCTGAACAAAACAGCAAATCACCGTGAAGAAGATGGTATGTACTGAAAACGAAAGGAGTTCAATAACTGAAATGCATTTTTTTCTGGTCAGTTAAAAATTCTATGAAAAAAAAAAAAAATCTCAGACTTATGTGTGTTTTAAGAAAGAATGTGTTTTTATACATTTCATGTCCCAGTTTTTAAGAAAATGTACGAAAACATCCCAAAGGTGGAAGCACTTCATACCTTGTTATACAGAAGAAAAAATGTGACATTAAATAGGGGAGTATTTTTTTATTACCATTATTTTACAAACTGTGCCCAGGGGTGCCATAAAGAGGACAAAAGCTAAGGCAGTTTTAAGGGGCTATGACTGACAGTAATCCTCAAATAATTAAATATAGGAAAAACTTTTCAATGTTAAACCCAAGACTTTTTGCAATAAGTGGAAACTTTCTTCACATTGTACCAGTATTTTTCCATGTTTTGTTTTCCTTGTTATGCAACAAAGGAAAGGAACATTAATGAACACTTAGGCATTCTTAGTAAAATTTAATAAAATAACTTATTACATGATTTCAGTTAGCCCCAAGGCTAAAAAGATGTTCTTCTTTTATAGTCTTTTTTATTTTAATAACAATACACTTTTTCTGGGTTTTTTTTTTATTTTTTTGAAGCTATTTTGTCATCTTTGAACAGAAAAACAATGTTGTTTTGATAACTTATTCACATGTCCAAAGTAACATGAATCTTTAGGTAATTATGAAATAAAGGTTTAAAGGACTCTATAAAGTGGATTTAAAAGCAAAATCATATATATATATGTCAAAGCTTGCAATCTTTAAATAATCTTTGCTTTTCTGTGTACAAGAGGTGTGGTTTAAGCTAGTGGCTCCTAAAGTGAAAATCAGTACCGTTCAGGGGGTTGCAATACAGGAAGGAGAGGCTGCAAAATGCTTTTTAAAGACAGAGATATTCAGAAGTGGCTAATGTGGTAAAGTTTGCAAATAACTGTGAATGTCTATGAATAAAATGACATCAGCTGATAAAAAAAAACATGCTTGTCTGGAGAGGTTTATGCTGGAATAAGTCTTATGTGTACAGTTCTAATAGAGATTTGGGGTTTATACATGAAAACAATATTATATAGAGAGAATTTGTGCTCCAGGGTTGTTAATTCCTTATTAGTCACCATGAGAACAGGGAGGTGTAAAAATGCAAAAATGGGCCCATCTGCTTGAAAATAAGAGATTCTAGATAGACTCTGATGGAAGCTTACCTTATGAATTTAATGCAAATTATGAGACATTTGATTCTGCATGTGATCAACAATCACACCTATAATCGGCTTAAATATGGCTGTTTTTGGCCTACATGGTCTGAACATTAAAGGGCACTGTTTGCCTGTTGTAACAGATGTTCTTCACATCCAGTTTAACGTTATTTATTTTTATGTTCTGTCTATGAAATCCCTCTCTTACCAGCTCTTTCTCAGGCCGTGCCACTTGTTCCTCTGAATGAAGAAAATGATGAAGCCATGGAGAACAAGAGCTTCAAGAAGCTGCTGCGCAAACTGGGACTGAGAGCACCCGCAAATGAACAGGTGTGTGCTTTTCTCACAACACTGGCCAAAGAGGACACAGTTGTACTGCCTCAGTTATTTCACTGAGGCATTTACCATCTGTAAGCCTCGTATGTTAAGTGGAACTCAAAAGGGTCCATAAATTGTCTGCTGAAAGTCAACGTCACTGTTAATTCTTCAGATTATGTTAATAAGTAATTCACAGCAAGAGTCGCGGTGATATGTAGGAAAGGAGCTGCAGGTTAGACTGAACCCGAGCCATCTGCTCAGAGGACTATAAGGTGTATCGGATACTGGATGATGCCACTGTGATGTTACTTGCATACATTTTTTAAATAGAGGATTGAACAGCCAAACAGAGACAAAGCATGATTGTAAAAATACACACACACAAACTGAAGTTCTTTTTCACTGCTTTATAACCAGGAATCATTTTGGAGGATCCCAGAAAAACTAAGTGTGTCCCAGCTCCGCAGTGCAGCTGCAGCTCTCAGTCCAAGAGAGGAGGCACCCAAAGGATACGAGGAGCAAAACAGCTCCCAGACACCGATAGAGACAAATGGAGACTCTCAGGGGGAGGGGCAACAGTTAGAGGAGGAGGAAGAGGAGGTCTCAGGTGAACACAGAGCTCAGGCTCTGAGAGCTCTGCTGCTTTCTCGCCAGAGGAAACAGCACCACTCCGAGCAGACAGGTATGTGTGGGAGCTCCCTTCTCTCTTCTTAGATGACACTGACATCAGTCAATTACAGCTTTGTCTCGGTGGTATGTATAACATTACATGGTGCAAACAAAACAAGTCTTGAATAGCCTGGGCTCAACCACTAACATTTTTTATTGTTCATCTCTCAGAGAAACGGCAATCTCAGGGCTTACACGATTCTTAGAAAAACCTGGAGAACAGTTCATCAGTTTTCCAACAATCAAAAACGTGGAAAAAAATAACAAGCACAATTACCCTCAAAATCTTGTGCTGTCCTAGAACATTATACAAACATTTACCCATTTTCAGCTCAGAAAATCGGATCATATTTTCATCTAAGGAGCTAAGTTATGTGAGGGCTTGTATTTAAATTGTGACGGTAGTTTATAGACATTAATATTAAGAATAGCCCCCATGCCAGCAGCAGCTTTAGACCAAAACATGCATGGAAAGAAATATTTATACACAGACATACTGCAGTATTTTGCAACACAATGTAGTATTGATAGTTTACTGTGCAATAGCCCTCTGACTTTCTGTCTCTCCATTTTATTAATTGACTTTGTTTCTGTCATTGTGACAGACAAATAAGTTTATCTGTGTTGCAAGGACCATGCTTTACATAAGAAACTGTATTTAATGCATATAATATTGTGGGTTCTTATACTTAAAATTAAAAAAATAAATAAACTATTTAGTAATAAGAAAAGGCTATTTTTGATGTTGACCAAATCAAATTTGGTCAACATCAAAAATATGTTTACATCTAAAAGCATGAATAATTAGTTTTGGCTAAGTTCTCAATGAAATATTTCATCATATTTAATCTCTATTTATTAGTATTTTTAAATGATCAAGCCTAAAAAACAAACAGTAAGTAGCTGGTCTTAAAAATGTATAGGTGCTTGAAGAAAAACGAAGCGTGATTAAGTGTGATCACTGAGCATTAACACGTTGACTGTCCCTGTGCATGTCTACATCACTACGTCTCTTCAGACAGGATGTGACTTCATGTCCTGGCTGTGATTTATTTCAATTGATCGTACCGGCTTGTTATTTTTTAGTAAAATAACAATCTCCCTTTAGTCATGGATAAAAATATCATAAACTTTAACTGTTATGTTTAGGACTTAAGTGGTCTTATAAAGTATCAAGCTGGATTCCTTCAGGTGCGCTGAAATCCTAAATTAAAAAGAAAACTTTGATTTCTCTGTTCTGCCAGTGTATAAAAGTGGTTCCACTTTTCCAGAATCTAAATGAAAAGCAAATAGAGGACTGTCAAAAACAGTTTTAGCTGTTTCTGAGATGTTTTATACACACCATTTTGTGGCATTTGACATCTGATGGTTTGCATCTACTGCTGTACAAAAAAGCCAGCTATGTTTATTACATGACTTCTTTTTATTTTTAGCTCCTGTCTCAGAATCCAGCCCTGTTGGGAATAAAGAAAGCACACCTGACAGGTGAGGGACTGCCTTATGTTTTTGCTAACGCAACCCTTGGATGACAACTGCCTTTTGTTCATCTGTCTTTAATATTTTCTTTGTTAAATCTTTTTGTTCTCATCAGGTCACAGAAGAAAACCTCGACTAAAAGAAGACGAATTCTGGATGATGAGGACAATGGTATTCAGCTTTTTAATCTTTTCTTTTTTGAATTACTTTGTACACACCCAGCCAGGATTTTTATTAAACTTACAGTTTGATAAACATGTCTTGACTAATGTAATGAATCTGGCTTTGACTTACAAGTGTCTGTCTTTACAGAGGAGGACTCCACTCCTGCAGTGGAAATGGAGGCCAGCGGTGGAGCAGACTCAGACAGAGAGGATGTCTCTGCTCCTGTAAAACGTAGACGCAAGATGGTCCTGATTGATGAAGAGGAAGACGAGGATTAGGGAATTTCTCTAATGGACTTTTAAAACAGCAGACAGGGAAGACATAAAAGGTGTTTGCAGCTCTCTGGAGGAATTTCTCTTAATGGAACAACAGATAACCTGAAGAGAAGCTCAGACATGCCCCTGTGGATACAGTGACCCCGCTGAGCTATCTTCATCTGACATCTCTTTCATCAGATTTCTCTTTTGCCAGTAGTTTATCTATCAGTTTTCCCAGCATTGACATAATATAAAAATGCTTTCTTAGGCACGTTTACGCCTCTTGTCTACAAATACAAGTAAATAATGTCACCCTTATTTGAAGAGCTGTTGATTAACTGTGTCACTGTTTTGATACAAAAAAAAAATTATATTGATTCAGTTTCTTTTCCCAAACTCCACATTTCCTGTTTTCGTTTTGGGTCAACCATTGATTTATATAAAAAAAAAAAAACATGGTTAAAACATGGGCTTCTGGTTTCTTTTGTTGGTCTTGTGGTTGTACTGCATCATTTTAAACACTGGGGGGCACATCAGCGCTGAAAAGTCCCTGCTGTGAGTGATGAACTTGGGTTTAATCATGTGGATTTGCTCTTTAGCAACTTTTAAATTGTTTAAAAAAATTTAAATATAGCCTTTACACAGCTTACATAATTACTGCACTGTTAATGAATCAGCTGGGCTGACTAAGTGCTCGTTAATAAGTGAGGGTTAGTTTTTCTGCACTTCTTCATTCAACCCAACTAAAAGAATGAGCATTAAAAGGTATTTTTATTTGATTTTTATCAAAAATAGGTCTTGTTTGTGTGCAGTTGGTGCCTGCACTCTAGCACGTTGCACAGCTGTGTTGGGGGGGTGGTCCTCTGTCCTTACATCTGGACCATGTTAGTGACTTCCTGTCACAGCATCTGCTCTGCCCCCCACCCCACAGAGCAGCAGCAGACCCCACAGTTCAGAGATCCTGCTGTGAGCAGAGAACGTGAGCCAACCAATGCTTGGTTGGTGAATTTTGTGAATCTAAAAGGTCAAAGGTGTATCACCTCTTCAGCACAGAGAAAAACCTCATCAGTCTCCATTTATGAGCTTCTAACCAGCTCGGACAGTCCATCTAGTACACGGATGACTCATTGCTTTGCAGACAGAATTGGAAAGCGAAGGCCTCAAGGCTGTGTTGCATAATTGTTTGGAACAGAGGCTTTATTTTGTCATTAAATCATAAACACTAAGAAAACTGAAACCATGTGTTTGCCCACGAAAAGATAGACCTGACATTCCCTCTGGAAAAGCCTGAGAAAAGCCTACCTTTGTTTCAAGCATATCTAAATGCAGAGACTTCACTACGAACAGAACTAATTCTCTTAGTATCCACATTAATGGTTCTGTCCAGTTGGAGAAAACACGTGGTGTTTCTTCTGCTCTGGGTCATATCAGGACACAGGTCAAACGTAGGCAAATTCTGCATCTCAGATATGCTTTTCTGTTAATTTGTCAAGGGTTGGGAGACTACTTTCTTTTTGTTTGTGATTTTATCTCCTTTAAATGGCTGGCTGAAAACTAAGTTTAGCTTTTCCTCTTACAGCATGATTTAAATGTGGTTCATAACAGCCTGTTGTCTCTTTTGGGTTGTTACGGGCAATTGACTTTTCTGTCCTAGGATATTCTTGTATTTTACTTAAAGTCGATAAAACTGTTTTGCAAAAGGTTCTATATCATAGCTTTAAGTCTTCAGTATAACAATTAACTTAGACATATACACATTGGTGGTTTTTCCATACCCTTAAGGGAACATACACTCCTCTCCAATGTCCAAACAGTTTTTTTCTGGTTATGAATTGTATAGCAATATACTTATTGTAATTGTTTTTATTATAGTATATATCAATGACACACTAAGAAAACAAACCAAATTCCTAAGGCACACCAATGTATATTAATGCTAAAAGTGTCTATGCTGTGTGCTGCAGTAATTATTTCAGTCTGCACATTTACTTGGTTATATTTGATATTGTATATATATATATATATATATATATATATATATATACATATATATATATATATATTTATATATATAAATATATATACATTTATATATATATATATATATATATATATATATATATATATATATATTTATTTCTATATATATATATATATATCTATATATATCTCTATATCTGCATCTGGGGCAACTTATCTTTGCTATTTTCTGTCCACCTGGATTTTATTCACCACAACCTGGGCACCAAAGTATTTAAAGTATTTAGCCTGTAATGATACTATATTGGTGTTAAAAAGTTGTACAACTATAAAGTCTTAACTAAAAAATACTATGAAATTCTGATCTCTTCGAATACAGTATGTACAAATCACGAGAACAGTGATAAGCAGTGTCACATCTGACACTGGCTCTGTCAAGCTTTGGCCTTTAGGAGACCAAAATAAAAGTGTGCTAAGACATAGCATAAAATATTGGCATATTTACTCTTATTCTTCAAGAAGTCTTTTGCTCCATTTAATGCTACCGTTGGAAGCATCTGTGTCTCAAATGTTATGAAGGGTTGCATAACATTACTCGTACTTTTTTTTTTTGAGTCTTTGGGAAGTGAAAGGTTACAAATTTGTCACCTTGCTTTGACCTCTACTCCTGATTGGACACTGTCACTATGAAAACAAGAGAGGAAGACATTGGGCACATCTTATTGAGCAATAGAAATAAGGGAAGTTGTCATTTTCTCTAAAGATCAAAATGGAGGCCTAATAAGACCTGTCATGTTTTCATTTTCAAAAATTTTAGAGTTTTGATCTCGTAAAAGAACATATTAATTCAATTTTTGATCCTGGAGGCCCCAACTCATGTCATAATCAAACACTTACATGAACTGCTTGGTCTAGCCAAACCTAATGAACAGATAATAAACTGATCCCTACATCTAAATGCAGGCCACAAACACCTGCAGATAGTATTTAAAGCTGTTGGTGAGCTGCAGCTACGTGATGTGGTTATGAATAAAAGATGCTGCTACACATTTTGTAAACAAACAACTGAAACCCCCTCCTCTGTAAGACCCTGTGGTGTTGCTGCACTCACAGCTGCAGTTCATTCTCTCTGAATGTAGCTCAGTCAAAATCAAGAATAAGAAGTTAGCCCTTGAATTTGCTTTTAAAAATACTGATACTTTGTTCTCAATAGATAAAAGCAACCTCACCATGACTCCTTGTTTGGGCTTGTGACATGACTAAGAAAACACCTAAAGACCCGGGCTCTCATAGGCTCATGTGATAACAGCAAACTAGCTAAATTCCCTGACCAAGACTGGGAATTTAAACCAATGAAAGAACCGTAACTTCCATTTTAAAAGTCATTGGTAGTAGCCAATAAAGAGACTTTAAAATCTGTGCAATGAGTGAGTGAACAGGTTTTAATCCTGGAAGTATCAATATTCTGACTTTTTCCACGTAGCCTATTGTTCCGGAAGTCTGTAAATATTAAAAAAAAAAAAAAAAAACATTTACCATATTTTTTCCAGTAGCAGTCTTCCTCTTCTTATGTAAGAGTGTTAGATATGGGAGAATAATAGGGCAATTTTAGCGGGAAAATATCATTTTCAGCAGGTCAAGATTAAAGTCCAAATGACGTGAATAAAGTAAAAAAATAACGAGATAAAAGTTGAAATGTTGAAAGACAAAATGATCAAATCAAGGTTAAAATGATGAGAGAAAAAGTTGGAAGTCAAGAATTAAACTTTATTCTTGGAATTTCTTGACATTTCGTATTTTTTCCTTGACATTTCTGCTTTTTCCTAACACTTTAACTATTATCACAAGTTGTATTTCGACTTTAATCTCATCACTTCAACTTTATTCTTGTCATTCAACTTTAATCTTGAAATTTTCACTTTAATCTGGACTTTTCCAAAACTAGTTTCGTCATCTCGCGTGGCCCATATACCCCTCAAAGAAATTAAGGCCATTTTAGATAGAAAAAAAAAATTGACGGGTCAAAATGACAAGAATAAAGCCAAAATTTTGAGATAAAAGGAGAAATGACAAGATAAAAGATAAAATGTTGACGATAAAGTTGAAATAAAATTTTGTGATTAATGTCAAAATGATGAGATTAATGTTAAAATGTGGAGAAAAAGTCGACATACAATGTATTTCAACTTTATTTTGGACATTTCCCCTTTTTTCTCAGCATTTTGACTTTTTTCACAAAATTGTACTTTGACTTATTTCAATTTTAATCTCGAAATTTGGACTTTGTCAGCTTCCCCAGTTATTGTCTAAATCTAACATGGCCCTAATACTCTTCCTTAACATGGCATTGTGTCGACGGCCACAGTGTTTTTTGTTATAATATTTACTTTATTTTTAAGCATTCTATTTTTATGTGAAATTTTCACTTTTAACTTGAAAAGTCAACTTTTATCACGAAATTATAAGTCGACTTTATTCTCGACTTTCAACTTTTCTCAACATGTTAACTTTAATCTCATCATTTTGACTTTTATTACGAATTTTTATTTCAACTTTACTCTAAACATTTCAACTTTAATCTTGTCATTTTGACGTTATTCTCAAAATTTCAACTTCACTCTAGAAATTTCGACTTTAATGTCAACTTCCCCAAAATTATTTTCTAAATCTGACATGGCCCTAATACTCTTCCTTAACATGGCATTGTGTCGACGGCCACAGTGTTTTATTGTTATAATATTGACTTTATTTTTAAGCATTCTACTTTTATGTGAAATTTTCACTTTTAACTTGAAAAGTCAACTTCTATCACAACATTGTAGGTCGACTTTATTCTCTACTTTCAACTTTTTTTTCTCAACATTTTAACTTTAATCTCATCATTTTGACTTTTATCACGAATTTTTATTTAAACTTTACTTTCAACATTTCAACTTTAATCTTGTCATTTCGACGTTGTTCTCGAAATTTCGACTTCACTCTAGAAATTTCGACTTTAATTTCGACTTCCCCGAAATTATTTTCTCCATTTAACATGGCCCTAATACTCTTGGTATGTGTTCTGTATTACTTTTAATCGTGTTTGTCTTCATTTTAACACAAACAAATATAAACACAGTTGATCCGTCGTTAGCCCAAGGCTCTCCCTCCCTGTTGCTGTGCCCCCTCCTCAGCCTCCCCCCTCCCCTCAGGCTCTTCCAACGGTTCAACTGACGGCGCTGCTGCTGATGGAGGCGTAGAGGGTGAGGAGGGGGATTGCCTCGGAGGGAGAGAGGGAAAACTCTTCCTCCTTTGTTTTTTTAAGTGGCATTTACTTCAAGGGGGAAAAAGGGAAGAGGGGAGGCGTGTGAGGAGGAGTGTACAGATTTTCCAGGGAGGTGGAGGTTCTTTTTTTCGGAGTGGAGTCACAGAGGCGAACTTCATGGTTTACTGAAGTTTGGGGAGAATGGAGACGAGCTAACCCTCCATAGTCAGTCACAGCTAGCTTCAGCTTTTACAGCCTCTAAAGAAGACATGGTTAGCTCCAACGTGATGCCGTTTTTGTGTGTGTAGTTCGTCTCAGTCTTAGTTTAAAGGAGGATAAGTTCGGAAGGAACCGGTTTTCCCTGGTACCCTATCGCCGCTTTTGTGCTGGTGAATGGTGGGCTGTTTTTCCTGTTTGACAGGGCCGAGTGACAAGGAGAAGTTAACAGTACATCCGCCGAACAAACAGGCTCATGGGTAAGTCTTTAAAATAACTTTTATAAAATTAGACTCTTTGTTTTCAATAGTTCTTAAAGTTCTTATCCCTGAGCTACACTCACTTTAAACCCTGTGTGTGTTCTCCATTGTCAGACATAATTTGAATTGTGTTACCTCAGTCCTATGACTGTAAACAAAAGCTGCAGACACGATTTGCATTTGTGATTGATGGTTTTCAGAGTTCAGCCTCAGATACTGGGAGATCAGTGCCAGAATCCACAGCTGGAAATGTTTGTATGAACACGTAGCAACCAAGCCTGCTTCCATTGCTGCTCCTTTAAAGCAGTTTGCACCAGAGGCACACAATTTAACATTTCCCTCGGCGTTTGAGGACAAAGACAGATTGATCCAGCATAATAATGGCTTTATTTGTGTGCACTGAGCCACACATTAACACCAAATCTAGTGTACAAGTCCAAGTTTGAAGTTAGCTCTGCAGAAGTTGTACCAGTAGAAGATAGTAAGCCATATCATAGAAAATCGAACTGTTATGCTAATGATTTGATCAACGTTGCCAAAGTGTACAGAAAAGTTGACTCTATAAACTTTGATACAGGTAAAGTTGAAAAATCATGAGCTCTGCATCCAGTTGGATTAAAAAAACAGAATTGCAAGCAATTTTCTTTCCACTGTCAGAACTTCAAATATATGACTGAAAATGCGTATTCAGAGATGCACTGATTGCACTATTTAGGGACAATGCCAACAATGATGTTTAAGATAATAAAAAAACAAACTTTACTCCTGATTTTTGTTTAAATTTTGTTTTTGATCACTTATTTTTGTAAAACACCCTACAATGTAACTTTTCTTTTATGCTTGGCCATAAAAATAGACTATGATTTGTTGAAAGGTCTCTCCTTCTCATCATTTAAAAACTTTTTTATTAATGCCAGCATGAAATTCATCTAGACGTCAGCCCTGAACATTGATTTTAGCTTGTCTTATTTGTCCATTGCTGATGTCTGTAAAATGGGCCAATGTACCCATGTTTACCTGATGCCAAGATGCATCTCTATAGGTCGGTATTTATTTTTTTCTTTATTTCTAACTTAAGCAGAACTCATCAAGGATTACCAAATAAAAAGACAACCATGTTAGAAAACACTTTTGCTATAGGCAGACATGGATGATAAAGGTCACTTGTTCTCTGGCTTTCATAACTGACTCCCCTGAAAATATAGTTATGGCATATTTTGTTTTCAAACCATTGACAGGAGAAATTATTATATGAATCCATGTGACGTCAGACATTTGATTTTTAAAGAAGCCTTTGGGTTACTCCTGAACAGATTACAGTATGGATGCTGCCATCCTGTAATCACTTTCTCAATCTAACTTTGGATCAACCTACTTTCAGACAGAAAGGCTAAGCTGAGGTGGGACTAAAGGCTGTCTCATCAATAACTACACCACATGGGCTTGTAGCCCTGTTAAACACTGCTAATTATCCAAAAGTAGTCCAAAGGTGCTACTTTAGTCAAACAAGAGTTCCAACTGATCCTTAAAAACTCCTAAAATGTATTATATGAGGGTTTTTTTATGTAAAGCTATAAAAGTTCTTCGAAAGTCTTGTGAAAGGACCTAAAACTTGTGATGAAACTTTGACTAGATCTGTCATTTTTGTTAAGTTAGTTTAAGATGTTTTTTTTTCCTGTGAATTACTTGTTAATGTGTCAGCGGTCAGAGTTTCAAAGAGTTTTTTAAGCTTTTTTAAACAATTGAGGATAATAGTCTTCGCCATTCCTGAGAATGGCATCAAACATGTAATAACCCGTGAACTCAAAGTTTTCATTTGTCTTTCAATGTACTTCCACAGAAACTAGCGTCTGACCATAGTGAGAAAAAACTACTTGAACACGTTTCCTCATGTGAAGTGTTCTTTCCCCAGTCCTCTGTGGCGTGTGAACGTCCCTGGCTCTGGGATTGTGGAGGGTGAACCAGGTTTGGGAGTGCCTCTTGGTTCTCAAGGCAGCGTGATGACAGCCTACAGGTCCTGTCTTTACTGGCTGATGCACTCTGTAGTTACACCCCCTCGGTGCACCCCCCCATCTACTCGACCTATACTCTGTCAGCCTGCACCAGATGGTTTTACCCCTTTGAAAGCCAGAAAGGAAGCCCTTCCCTGCTTTTGGGGAGAGAAAAAAAAGTTGGCAAGACTGAAAGCGTGAAGAGCAGAGGGTGATGAAACAACTGCACAGGTTGTTTTGCTGCTGTGCCTTTTAATTACCATTAACACGGGGTCTCATTCATGTCTTTACTGTGCCGTTAGAACATGCTAACACCAAAGCGGCTTACCTTGACAATGACTTTTATTTGAAGTCACAGTCAGCATGAGTCACTGAACACATGAAGCCTCTCTCACTTCGTTTTTGTGTTTTACAACTGCAGAAAAATTATCTCTTAATGTATTTGAATATATCAACAGCAGGATCCTCACAGAATGGGGAGGTTCTTCTACTATAAGAGGACAAGCTTTAATTTGAAGCTTACATAAGCATTGTGTTTGGATTAGCTTTCTTCTTTAAACACAAGAGGTCTTTTTCCCCTCAAGAGAAACAAGCTTTAGGCGAGAGATTATTTCTCTAGTTAAGTATTGGCTGGCAGGCCATGTGTATCCAAGTTTCTAATATTTTGGAATTTGTTAACACTGCATGTTATAGTGTAAAGTCAAAATAAAGAAGGTCAGTTGTATGGCGTAGTTTAATTAGCAAATATTGTTTTCTTTCAGTTTTTGTCATGGGTGTTGAAGGGTGTACATTTGGAGCTGTATTAGTCTTACAGAGAGCTTGTACAGGCGAAGCATAACAGTTATTTTAATATCTTCTCCGTGTAGAGCTCAATAACAAGTGACTAGCTGGAATCATGTTGACGCAGCTTATAGTGTTATTCTTTTTTAGACAAAGACAGTGCGTGGACAAAAATGCTGTTGCGGTTATTTTTTGGCTGAGTAATAAATCAAACATTTTATTTCACTTGTATTTTTTATAAAGCAATAGTAATTGGTTGATACAATACCAGGATTCAAAGCTGTGATATAATGAGAGTCAAAATGAGATTGAAAATTAATGTTTCTGACATTAGGTATGTAAATAGACAACAGCTTTCTGTTAAGAACGGTTTCAATTTTATTGAGAAGTTAATACTTACCAACACAAGACCTTTGTCACTGCCTTTCACGAGGGCCAGTAACTTGTAAAACAATGCTGTCACACTCTTGAGGAAGGCAGTCAGCACAAGGATAACGAAAGAGGAACTAATCGTAGAGGATAGAAGTCTGCAGCTGTCTAACGTGTAAAGTAATTTTATTTAATATGAAGCTTACAGTGCAACATTCAGTGTCTGTGACTGTGTGATTCCAAGCTTGGATGGAAGCACCAGCAACATGCTGAAACATTTGTTGACCTACTAAGGTGTTAAATATTTAAGAAAGTAGGATTTAGATGTGTTTATACTTCTTCCTGCTCCTTTTCTCTCATGTAAGCTAAGAGGCTTAAAAATTGCAGATTAAGCTAATGTATTGTTTTATTTTTATTTGTTTTATCATCACTTATTTGTATTTTTAACTGTTTTTAAGTTGTCATTTACATAATCAAAACAGTGATATCAATCAATTCAATATCAGGAGTGCCATGTTTTTAGGATTATTGAAAGAAAACGGTACAGCTTTATTTTCTGACTGATAAGCAGATTTGAAAATTGCATTGACAAACATAACTTTTTTTATCAGTTCCTATCTCTTGACACTATGCTGGGGCACTTATTTCATCAAATTGGCAGACAATCTCTTACTCTAAATTTTACAAAATAATAGCAAATTTTCTTTATATTGAGTTTAATTTTCTATGCTCTTCATTTGCAGGTTTAAAATGGTAAAATATTTGTTATATCAATGATTAGTGAAATCAAAATAGACAAAGCCAATAATACAATCTATGTGCTTTTACAGACTGACAATATATTTTAATTCTTTACACTCTCACATCATCCTATCACACACCCCTGGCCCTATTTGGGAATTAACGATGTATAGAAACTAAATTCCCAAATGCAGTTTGACATCGACCCTGTGGTGTTTGGCCACAGAGCTGAGATTACCTTACAAGTCTTTGTTGCGTGAGCACCCCCCGCCATGTGGAGCCACATGTTCAGTCCTCCTGCATGCACAGCACATGGTGCATATCTCCACTCTGTGCAGGGGCTCTTGTCATTATGAATAAGAGCAGTGTTAAGGAGGATCTGCTGCTGTAATCTGCCACGGAATCAGAGCAGGTCTTCACTTATTAAGGGGACAAGTGTGCTCTAAATCTGTGATTGTATACTGTTCTTGGAAATATTTGCAAGATGTGAATTCAGTCACTTTGGCAAAGCACCTGGCCTTTCATGTGTGCATTTTCTGGACTTTGTGGTTAGACATACTCGGGCCATGAGGGGAAATTTGTATTATCTTTATTATAAATTCTTTAATTCATGAATAAGAAAAAGTGAGTTCAGACCTGAAAGTATCCCAAAACACATTTTTTAGGGAAGTAAAATAGTCAAGGACCAATCAAATGAGGTCCAATGCCTCTTTCCTAAGGGTAATGTATTAGATAATCTCATAAACGAACCAAACATTGGTGCAGCCGCTTTCCTCTTGAAAAGGGTGAACTAACTTGGCTGTTGCTAAATCTAAGTTTGTGCAGGAGAAGCCCCATTGTCATCTGAAGACCGCATAAGAAAAGATACCAGTCATTTTCAAACGTCTATCCATTGGCTACTTATAGCACTTAAACACTGGGTATAGTTGGGACATGAGAGCAGCTTTCAGTTTGCTCAGAAAACACGGCCTGAGCGGGATATTTTGGGATCGTGAGATCGCTGTAGGAGGTACAATTATTGTCGGCTGGAATTTGACAAAAAGGGTGAAAGGCAGCTTGAAATGACAGAGCAGCAAACAGTTAAAGGCGCTGTGTGGAGGTCTGTGCCCCCACGATGTTCTGACTCCAGTTTCGATGCCAAAGAAATCCCATCTAAGAGCAATCACTGTTTAATCACTTGACTATTTGATTTTACTTTGGCAGCATGCCTAACCAGCTCCATTACTTATTCAACTATTTGATAAGAGCTTAACGGAGTGTTAATATACGCCTATTATATCACAGCGAAGGGTTCCCAAAAGGTCAGGAAAGCTATGGACTTGTTGGGCGTTGAAATCTCGCTTAAGGATACTTGTGCACAATGGGTGGATGCTTTAGGTCCCCTGCAGTAGCAGAGTGTTCATCAACTGCATATATTATCTCACACTCTGCCATACTGCCGTGCTCCCACTGACATGTACACATCAAGCTCCACCACACTGCGTGCTAAACGCTGTTTTCCACCACAAACCTCTAATAGAGCGTTGTGGGACTGCCCCTCCTTGCTCGCTGCACATACTGTAAACTCTTTGCTCCGCTGCTGGATCACAGCCTAGACTTACTTTGAACTTAGTGGATGGACATTAGTTCTTTGCATGGATTTTAACCATGTTAATGACCGTGTGTATACTGATGTGCATTATGAGCCCACGCACCACCAACATGTGACTCTTCAAAAGGCCTCACATTGTTTCTGATCTTTTCATGCCTCACAGTAAGTAGCTCTTTCAGTCTTAAGTTAAAAGGCCTCTATTGTTTACACTTAAGTCAGGCAGGAATGAGATTGAGGGATTATAAGGGCCGCAACTAATAATTTATCAGACAGTGAACAGGGGGTATGCTCGGGCTGAGCAAGTGGCTCGACTTTGAAATGTTGAAGGGGGATATGGACTTAAAATCATCAGCCTCATTTTATTCTTCAAATGAATCTTTCTTTCATTTCCATGGATGGGAAACTGCCTGTGTTTTGCCACATATTAGTGGACAGCGAACTGTGCGATGTCAAGACATTTGTGAAAAATTACGTAAAAATAAATCACCTGATTGTGAAAAACAATCCAGTATTGCAATACTCCTTATTGCCAATAGCAATATTGATACCAGTATTTTTTTTCAAGATAACTAAGCCTCCATTTAACTGAAACTGACCTGTTCATCTCAAGATCTCATTCTACTTGTGTTAGATGTGATGCAAGACATGCAAAATTATATTTTTGATTTATATTAGGTGTTAGTGAGGTACATCTGTTGCAGAAGGCAGTCATGGCCAATTTGCACAGCTGAAATATCGATGTAAATGTATTCAAAACTGTGATTTTTTTTTTGTTTGTTTTGTCACACCACACCACCCACTTGTTGTTTTCCCCACCTTTCATATAAAGTGATAAAGTGGACCAAAACAGTCTAAAGGTTTTCTCTGTTGGTGTTATTCAGGTATTTGCCACTTCCCCAAGATGGAGGACACATCCTGAGCCAGGTTTTCGATCAGTTAGGGTGGTGTTGTTTTCTCACCCCTGAATAAAATGTATAAACTGTATATAAATCTTGGCCCTTTTCAGAGGGAACATCACCAAAAGTACTACAACCAAGCTGAAGCAACATTACACCTGAGGAAATTCATATTGATTTCATTTCACTACTACAGAGTGATTCAAGTCCCTCACTGTGTTTTTAGATTCATTATTTTAATGATCAGTGGAATCAAAAAGGACAGAAAAGATATTTATTGCTTGCCATATTTCAACCTGGTCTGAAAAAAATAATCTAGCTCAAGCTATTGCAAAAAGTAATGACACATATAGCATGTAATACAATCTTGTTGCTTTGACATCACCTCTGTGTATTCATATCACAATGCAGCATTGTTAAAGTATAAGACGGCACAGCACAGCTGGAGCTCCCCATACACACTGTCATACATGCACACATGCTCAGCGTTGTGCTTCCCTGCTGGCTCTGCTGATACCGTATTCCGGTATTATCAACATCACTGCGGCCAAATTCAGCAGAGAAAAAGGACGATTATGATCTCCCTTTATGCCTTTAAAGCATTTACGGTAATGTAACATCATAATGTCACCATATAATGAGTAGAAATGGCACTGTAACTCAGTGTATTGCCAGAGATTGTGTTTCCTTCACAAATATTTCAATATACCTTAAAAGCTTAACACATTTCCCAGCCTTATGTTGACATTATAAAAAAGTATAACATCACTTTTGATCAGAGGTTCTCAACCTTTTTTCCTCCCTTGAAGCCTGTCTAGTTTTACATAAGAGGAGCTGAGCCCCCTGACAGACCTGCAAGATAAAAATGGGCACACTGCTGTGCAAGATAAACACCAGTTTGAATTGTTATTAAGGAAAAATGAGATAACATGGACTTACAGACATATTGTTTTGGATCAACCTTAAAAGAAAGTGAGCCCTTGGTGAAGTTTACCTGGTGTTTTAGATAATGTATGCAAGCAAAATTTTGCAACCTGAAAGATCACTGAGCCTCACCCCTCCCACGAGACCTTCTGGGGTGCTGTTTAGGGAAAAAAGGCCTTACTTAACCTTTTGTTGAAGCTTTTAAGATTTAGTTTGGTGTTCTGTTGCTGCCAGAGAGATTTTTACTAAAACGCTGTCACTTGAACAACTGCCAAATCTTTGCCAACTTCAGGAAAAGATGTGAGCTCAGGGAGGTATTGCAGAAATTATGTACATTTTATAAGGTTAGGCACTGACCCACATCTTGGAAATTCCAGACTGTGCTGTTTGCAAAAATAAAGTCAACAGCAAATAGTTAACAAAGAAATTCAATTTTAGGGCTCTGTAATCACATAAATGGTAACTGAAGGACACAGTTATTCTGTTTAGAGCTGTGCATTTCTGGTAGAACTAATGATTGTTGATAATACTGACATCAAAATAAAAATTGGTCTGTATTTTTATCACAGGCACGTATTGTTATTCACAGACTTTTCTTGTATCAATCATTGTGGAAAGCCTGAATTGCAATTGTAAATTGTAACTATTATGAAAAGATCCATAACATACATAAACTATTTACTTTGTTTTTATCCAAGGCTGGTCATGTTTACACCAATACTAAAGGGAACGTCTGATCACGGTAGCTCAGGGAAAGTAAAGATCTTGTGACACCCTTGGTCAATCAGTCTTAAAAGAGAATAGGCTTTTATGTAAGTGAGGGGTAACTTAGTTACAGCCCTGATCTGCACCGAGTAAAGAAAAATAAACTGCTTTAATGTTCCTGATCGCACGTGACCTTGTTATGGGACTTCAGTGATGTAATGGGATGTGTCCAAAGCTGTTTATAGGAGTCATGAATGCAGCCACGTGCAAGAAAAAGCTGCCAGACAGTCCAGACACACATGATCATGTGAGCATTGTGCATGCAGATCGATCCAATGTGTGCCTTTGGGACAACTTTGGTTATCCACTTTCTGTTTTTAAATTGGTGCAAATTTTCTGTATTTTTTGAAGGAAGGTCTAAGTAAAGAGGTACAACTGGAGAAAACAGTGGAAAAGATTTTCAAGCCGACAGCTTTTGTTTGTCTACATTGACTGGAATGTGATGGGTGTGACAGGTGAAGCTACAGGTATGACAGTGGTATGTTTTAGCTTGTCATTACATTTAAGTCTGCAGGAGTCTGTAAAATGAATGTCCTGTTGTGTTTTCAGTACAGATCTTTGGATCTCAGACCCTGATTGAATAATTATAGATCAAAACATCAAAAAGTCAAAAAAATGTTTACAATCTTGTGAACATTTTTAATCATGAAGGGAAGTGTTATATGTGGATTAACGTGTGTACCAGACAGACTACAAGCTGCTTTTCGTCACATTGCAGGGTGTCTCCACCCCGTTTTTCTTGGCATGGCCAGATTGCTCGGATTATGTTGACCCTGATGACTTTCATTTAGCAGTACAGGGTTAATATAATACAGTATGAAGGCTGCCTTGTTTTTCCGCACCCACTTTACGGCAAATGAACGATGCAGTTGTTTAGATGAGGAGATGCTTCAATGTTGTTGATCTCTATTCGTGTCTCCACTCCCTGCCTCAAATACAAGGGTCAGTTCCTGCTCAAACCTGATGTTCCACTTCCTCATCTGCTCCTAAGCTTCCCCTTCCTGTTGCAGAGGGGCAGGATGCTCAGTAGTGGCCTATATGATGTTTTGTTAAATATAATCCAGAGTAAAAGCAGATGTTATGGTTAAATGAGTCTGCATTCATCCATGTTTATCTAATTTTACCTTCAGCACACTATAGTCACCCTTTAAGTAACCCCCTCTGTGAATGTTAGCTTTCTCACCGTGGTGCCTCTTGTCTGGACTCAGTCAGTCTTTCAGCTGGTCTAGTTGTCTGACTGAAGGGTTTTGGCATTATTTGTGGCTTCAACTGTTCAGCACACGCCTTGCACTTCTCCTGTGCCTGGAAGAGTCTCCCAAGTGAGCGTGACAGGCTGCCAAATCATCCCACAACTGCAGGTCTTCATCCTCAGCTGTCCCTGGTTGTCAAGTTTGAGGAAGACGCAGAATCTTTGGCTCTGATCACACACACACACACCCCTTCTTCAAACACACCCAAATAAGCTATGTGGGGAACTTGGAGTCGGCCTGGCTTGTTTCTCAGCAGCTGAGCACTCAATTGTGCACCCCTCAACCCCCCCGCTGTGTTTGTTCAGGGGGAGTAAACTCTGTGGTTAGTTTTTGTTTCAAGGGCTACATGATATTCCAATAGGTCATCTGCTGCTCATCTTTATTGTATGTCAGCCCACAGTCTCAAACTGTTGCCTCTTTAGTAATGTAAGTGATACACCTGAAAGCCATTATGTGTGCCATTCTTTGTCCAAGTGCATTCGAGGGAGGTTGATACTTTCTAACTTCTAATGATCCAGCTGGTTCATGCCAATAAGTGCCAGTCTTCCAGCCTGTTAGTCAAGACTTGTTTAAAAAAAATAATTCATTAGCCTTTCATATCTTTTGGACACACTAGTATGCCTGCTAGAGCATGTTCACATTCGCTGATGTTCAAAAAACCCCCTAGTTTTCATACTGAGTACCCCTGATCTTCCTGTATTCTCACTCTGCTTGAGGTCATGCCACTTAAAGACCATGTTCCCCACGTGGGCCAAGTCTGCTTGGATTCGTCAACTGATCTACATGTGATACTTGGGGCCATGTTGTTAGGGTGGTATCGCTGTACTGTATTCTTGGCATACCACTTTGAGCCAATGGGATTAAACTGCCAATGAAACAGTGGTAGGATGTTTCAACAGTAGGTGTGGTCCATAACTGTTTTGTTTAAAGGACACATGATTCAACAAAGAGGCCTGTGGCTTCGTCAATGGTCAAAGAAGTGACTCAGGACACTGCAACTTCGTAGATTTGCCAGTAACTGTGGCATGTAAAGCTCCATTCATGTAAACACAAGTAATTTTTTAAAATTAAAAAACACACAATGAATTTGCAGCCGGGCTTGAGCTTTGAGAAATTCATTCAGGAAAAGTTTGGATTTTTCGGGTGCCTCCAGAGAGTCTGGTCATTAAGATAGATGGCTCTGTGTCCAGTTTGGACCCCCTCCCTCCATCACTCACGAGCTCCCCTGAAGGCAAATACTTGGCACCCATCTAAAAGCAAACACTGGGGAATCTACCAGTTTCCTTGGTGCCCTCAGCCATCTCTATGCGGTCTCCTTTTCTGTTTGCATGGTTTTCTCTGAGTTTCTACCAGAGGTCACAGCATGGGCCTCATCGTCTTTGTTTGGCCCAATAATGGCTCTATTCTCCCACAGCAGCAAGGACTTCCAAGTCTGCCAGATATAGGACACCATTGAGACCCTCAGAGAGGAAACGGGAGGCAAATCCACACAGATATCAGAGTATATAGGAGCATGTGTGAAGTTATATATCCTATTTGAATATTAAACAGTTCGTACTCACAGTGATTGTGTTAATACTGACAGAGGGATCTGTAAAATTAGATTTCCAAGTCATAGATTTTCATTTGGGGTGGTTGCACTGCAAGTTAGTCACATATGAGCTGATCAATACTTAACAAATCCCTCCTGTGATTTGCTTTTAGGGTGTATCTCAATACACAAAATACACAAAAATACATCAGTTGGCAAGGCAAACATGAGCTCCATGCTAATTAGTGTTGTGTTTCAAATTGTTTCATAATATCTGCCTGTCTTTAGATTAATGGAAAAACTCCTTCAGCTATTGCTGTCACTCCAAGAAACATGTACTCATAAATTCAGTCATGGACTGTCAGCCATTGAAAGAGGGTGTGACCAGTGCCCCCATACTTTGTACAGGGTTCCCATTGGTTCTAAAATGATTTTAAATGTCTGAACATTGGGTTTTTGAAACTTAAGGTCTCTACATTTTTTTTACAGTTTTGTTTTCACTTGAGAGTTGTGTTGAATTTTACAGATGTGTAAACTGCTTTGTGTCTAATTGGCACCAACAGACTGCAGTTGAGTTCTGACACTTTTAGTCTGCCATAAGTCATGTGACATTTATGTAAGAGCGACCAGAAATTCTTCATTGACATTTTAAAGTTTGTCTTAAGAAAAGTTGTTGCAAAAAAAAACCCACTACAAAACATAAAGAAATACATTTGACTGTCAGTATGTTCTGGGGGACAATCCCCAAACTTTACATTAAATCTGGAAGAATGTGACGTTCGTGTCAACTGGCAGTGTGATACAGCTTTGTCTGCGCACAACAGAGTGCCAGGGACCGAAATGCATGTTTGACATACCTGCAAATGTGGGCACTAACTCACAGCACTGTGCTTCCCTGCTGAGTCTATGTGCTCCCCCCTCCACCAATACTGTTGCTCTGGTGCTACATCAGGAGACAGAAAGAGTGTGGGAGTCCAGTGTAAACAGTGAACAGAATTGAAAATGGAGTGAAAGAGCAGGGGAAGATGTGGCCCGCCTGAGACAAGAGGCCCGATACCCACCTGGCAACCCCCAATAATAAACTATTACCACTTTCACACTAAAATTAGCGGGTCAACACAGGATTTTTTAATGTGGGTTTACCTGCTACCAATCAGCAAATGACTCCTTTCCCACTGCCAGCAGACCCAGGTCCAGTCAGCAGCAGACAAGCTGCGTGGCTGTTTTTTTTCCTCTGGCACATCAAGTGTTGATGACATCATCAGTGTGAAGAAACACCACCACTTAAACAATGGAAAGGACCATGGAAGACGATGACAAGGTTTCCTGTACTTTGTACTTTTGTTCCTTTTTGAAAATTTACGAACTTGGCGCGATGATACAAAGGCAGATGGAATTTGTTGCTGAAGTGGCAAAGAGTCACATAAGTTACAGACGGAGGGGGCAGGCGTGATAGTATACAGTGGGCATATTACGCTGCCGTCGTCTGATAATTAGCGAGTCAACCCAGGTGTGATGCTCCCGTCGAAGCTAATCAGAGGCGAGCTGATGAAACCCATGTCGCTTGCAGGGTCAGTCGACTTAGGTCGAAATGCCGATCAAACCCTTTCAAACTGCCAACAGGAGCCGATTGTTAGCAGGTTTTAACAGTTTTTAGGCCAATCTGAAAGGGCTATAATGTACTTAACTGAAACTTGCTCTGAAGAAAATATTTATTAAAAGCGTAAAGATTTTCTTAAGGATTTGGATTGTTGAGATGCCTCCGTTTTTATAAATGAAAAGAATAATCAGTGATATAAATCTTTTACTTTTGTGCTTACAATGCAAAGATTTGTCGCTGAAGGACTTGTCAGGATTCAAACTGAGCAGCAGGAAAAATTGAGAAAAATCAGGAAAACTGTGGCCGAAACGTCCAAGATAAGCCACGACTCAGTCAGCATCAGATCAGCCTTTACTGAAATTTAGACGTAAACTGTTTTTACCAAGTCTTTTGGGTAATTTCTTCTGGAACAGCTCAACACTGTGACCTCAAACCAACTGTGAACGGCCGCTGTGGCAAAAAGATCAAAGAGTGAGACAAAAGGCCAAAACAATGAGGCTCCTGTGTGTGCAGGTTCATTTTCTAACCTCCTTTTCTGGGTCACATGCAGCCTGAGACCTGGATTATTGGCCAAAAGAAGCCAATCGAGCACATAAAAGACAACCGCATTGACCTCTTTGAACAGTCTGTGAAAGGTGGAAATGTAGTGCCTTTGTCCTGCCGCTCTTCTGGTCAAACAACACGCCATTGGGTGATGATGTTCATCCATTAACCCAGCAGCAGAGCTTAATATTCATTTCAACTTGTGGAACTCATTATGCATATTTGTAGCTGGTCTTTTTTCTGTGAGATCAAAAGTTTTTTTTAATCATTCATGCAAAACCACAAACTGAGGCAGCATCATGTAGGCGTTGTTTGGTTCAGCACAGAAAACAAATCTGTTTTATTGGGACTTCTTTACACGCTGGATCTGTTTTTATTTTAAACAAGATGATATGTGAGAAGTAGTTTCTAAGACTGTTTACAGTATGAACCACTTTATATTTTTATATTCTAAAATGATCTATTTGAAATATTTGGTCGATGTGGAGAATTATTATTTTAAATTTGTATTTGATGGAGCATTTACTCCTACCAGCCAATAGGTGCACCCATTTATCTGCTTGTTAATGGGAATGACCAATCAGCCAGTCACGTGCCAGCAACTCAGTTTAGGCATATAGACATGGTGAAGTCTACCTGCTGAAGTTCAGAGTATCAAAATAGGGGGGAAAGGGTACTTAAGTGACCTTACATGTGGTACGATTTTTGGTGCCAGACAGGCTGATCTGAGTATCCAAGATTCTGCTGATCTATGCTGGATTTCATGCACACGCCTAACTAGGGTTTTCAAAAAAGTGGTAACAAAGAGGAATTTTTAGTTTTAACTACTGTACCTTTGCAGCCAAAATATCTTTCTTTACTGAGACTGTGATCATTTTGAATGATTTAATGGTTCAATTTAAATTTTCAATCAGATGTGCCATTGTGCTGGTCATCCTCTCTGCCTTCACAAAATCTTATATGCCATTCAAACACATCTGTATATGACATATGCTCCTCCTGATACACCTCAGAAGGCTCTGGACACCCACACCGGTTCGATAAACGTAGTCTTGATCAGACTTCTTCTCAGGATTGGATTTTATTGAAGATCGCCCATAAAATAGCTCATTTTATTACCATCAGGTCGCTTGGTGATGTCACGCCGCTCGAGTTTTACCGTGATTATGTCATATCATATCTATCATACATTTGTATGTATTAGCTGTTACTTTATCCTCTCACTCATATTATAACCATAAAACACTGTAGCTGATGCAGATGAGGAAGGACAGGATCGCAGAGAAGTGGCACCTCTGTTGAGTAAGGCTGAACTAATGCACTCACGAACTGATGTTCCCACACAGACGTGGATTGTCACTCTGTGATCCAGAGCATAAACAGTTGCTGTGGGTGTCGTTGCACGCCCATACAATATTGATTGGCTGTCACAGCACAGACACACGAGATGTCGCCTGAAAAGTTCAAAGTTTTCAACTTTGGTAAATGAGCAACACAACCTGGTCAGGTGTCCAAAGCGACCCGGTAGCATGACTGGGTTTCCCATTCATGAGATCTGGCGGGACATTGACTTTGCACGGAGAGCGGTCACCCAGGACACCCAAGTTGCATTTGTTGTGAACACAGCTCTCTTGGGGGCAAAGCACAATGACCTCTGACTTGTCTGAGGTCATCTATTTGTTATGCAACAGTAATAAATATGCCACAGCTTGAAACATAGTGATCCAAACTACTGCCAAAACTCTGTGGTTTTTAACCAGAGTGCTTCGACCACTTAAATGTATCTAAAGTTAAAGTTAATGTCTAATTTTTAGCAATAAATGCTGAACATCCAAGTCTGCATTTCCTATCAAAGCACTCTAAACTGAACCTCATAGTTTACTAAGTTTACATTTTACTTTAACATTACACTCATTGACTTCTTCACATGCTGTTTTTTCATTTTTCAAGTAATATGATCGTAACCGATTGGGACATAGCAGTTTCCACAGATGTAAGAAGAGAAACAAACAAAGACAAAGATATGTCCTGAAAAACTACATGTGACTAAAAGGAAAAACTTTCCAACAGTCTCTCATTTTTTCCATGTTAAGTTTTTCATAGACAGGACACTAAATTACAGAGGCTGTGTCGGGAAGAGGCCGGACAAATGAAGGTTGTTTTAGTTTAAGAGGGAAAGTTGACAGAAGTTAAGCTCCAGGTGAAGAAGACGAGGTACGAGGTGGAAAGAAAGATCTGGAAAAGAGCACAGAGTCAAGGCAGGGCTTACTGCTCCCCGATGTTTGTCTCCAGCAGAAAACGTGAGTTTGCTGTAATCGGAGCTCAGCTGTGGTGAGATCATGGAGGAGGCCTGCCAGCAGCCTCAGAGAGAAAAAGTCCACCCAAGGTCCTTCAGTCTGCTGCAACCCTCTGAGGCTTCCCACATGCAAGCTAGCTTTAACATCAACAGTATACTGTAGGTATGGTAGATAGTGTAGGGACATACAGGGATTTTGAAGCAACAAAACACTCAAAGACTTTATTTTAGAAATGTAGAATGAGATACTCAAATGCTATTGTAGTTTTCAAAGCATTTTATAGTGAATTATTGATACTGACTTCATTTGATAAATAGATTAGAGAAGGAAGATCAAAAACTTTTGTTACAAAAATTAAAATTAATCAATTGCTCTACCTACAACATATATATAATTTTTTCTCAAGATAGTTTTTAAAGAAATCAAAGATGGAATCAGCTTTTTTAGATTGTAAGCAGATTTCTTTAAATTTACAAACGGAAACATATGCTGTGAGTGTGCACACAAAGGTCTGCCCTTGCATAAATCAGGCTTGAGTTGAGGAGCCCTGTCATAAAGTCTGTTAAACTAGCACACATCCCAGCTCTTCATATTGCTTTGTCCTGTAGCAGTGATCTCTGTCAGTGGGATCTATGAATGTCAACACAAAGGCAAGGACTTATTTTTCACCCAGATCAGAATCAGACAATTTCTCAAGTATGCACACGACTGTCTTCCCTTTTCATCGAGGAGGCAAGCTCATCGAGACAGCACAGTAAACCTTTAACTCTGTGAAATCAATGCAGCCCATTAAGTACCAATTCATCTTCCCCCACCTTCAGTTAAAATTACATAATAAAACAATAATGTATCTGTATCAGGGGTAGCTGATGAAAAGTACAAACTGTATTTACTGCTAACAGGCTTTAAATGATGAAGCAAAACTAACTACACTTAAATGAACGTCTGCTCACAACAGTCAGATTTAGTGACGCCCCCTGCTTCATGGCCTACAATGACAGTATAATCTGACTCTTGACGAACAGGATCTGTCTGAGCTGCAGAGCTTCTGCATGTTGGGTTTGTGACAGCTAAACACATAAAAAAAGACCACATGACAAGAAATCACAGCTGACGTGAAGATTTTTCACCTAACACCCCCCTGAGTTCTTGTTTTCTCTGTTGATCAGGGCAGATATGTAGATTTTTTTTAGTCATTTTTTGATTCCACTCCTCTTTTTCTCTTTTCAGTCGCCAAACCTGCCCAGATGGACTTCAGATAAGGCCGTCAGAGGTTCTACCCTTTTCCTGAACTTCAGCCTCTCACATCCACCAAGAATGGCAGATCCTGCGGAGCAGAGCTCTGACGGGGCAGGGGCGGGTTTGTCCGAGGTTGATGTCTGCAGTTTGGAGATAGAGAGGAAATATGAAATCATCCCCGCTGTCATCTGTTCCATGTGTTGCCTGTTTGGCATCATCTACTGCTTCTTTGGTGAGGACACAGAGCAGACCTTGACACTGAACTGAAACATGTTTTTTATGACAACCCAGAGTTTCATCATTGTTCTACAGTATGTATTTACAGGGGTGGGAAGTAACTATAATTTCATTACCTTATATTAATGTTGTCAAGTATATTTAAGGTCCTTTTTAGAAGTTTGTTTTTAATCGGTACTTTCACTTTTACAGAGTAACATCTGGGACATATTGTTCTTTGACACATTTCAAGTAAAATTCACAAAAATGTTAATTTTGACAAAAGTATAAATTATAAAAATACATGAAACTGAAATGGTAAATTTTTTCATGTCAGATACCAAATAGATCATAAACAGGATCTCTACAAGTTTTTTTTTCCGTGGAACAGACATTTTCTTAACATTATGATTAAAAAATACATTTAAAATGATATCAAGTGATTATAGTGCAAATTGTTTAACCTCTGCAGTGTTTCCTTAATCATCTATTTACCACACCAACATAATGTAACTCGACTCCAAAAGAGGCACAAAGGCACAAAGTGCTTTTTGATGGAAGCTATGCAACCATTTACACCCCCGTTTTAGCAGAAGGCACTTTTTAAAAAGTGTTTTACTGTTGGATTCATCCAACAAGGAAATCCCTTAACCAAATGCTAGTATGCTCTCTACTGTCTTGATCACCACAACCCACGCTCAACAGATCAGGGTCTCTTTTCTGTGGATTTTTCAAAAGTCTACAAATTTCATTGAGAAGTCAGAGGTCCTAATTTGTAGATTTGCTCTGATATAGAGACTTCTTTGCACTTTGTGGTAAAGTTTTTAAATTTTATTGCCCTATTTTGAAGGATTTACATGTTTAAATGGTAAGTCATTTCTGACAGCTTTTATTGTAGTGTATTATTTTAACAAGAGAAAATAAGGAAATGCTAGTCCAAGGCTTTGAGATGAAAATATAAGAGGAGAAGATGGCAGTGACAAACTTTGATTATTATCAAGTAAATCAAAAGAACTGGAATGCTCAGAGATCAAAATCTGTCTGGACCTTTTTAAATTATTGACTCAGATGTGGAAATCTCTCCTATCTCACATTGTTAACAAACATCGAAAGAAGTCTTTAACTACATCAGTATTTGGATCACAACCAAAGTCAAGTATCTGCTGTCTGTGACCAACCTTCCCTGAAACTTTGTCTAAATGTGTTGAGAGCTTATGAGTTACTCTTCTCAAAGACAAACAAACCAAATTGGAAGCAAACATGTAGTCCAACTGAGTCCAATTTGATGCAAACACTTTTGTTTTATCCATCTGAGGATCTCACAATGATCTTCAAAGTCTAGAATTTGGTCTCTAAAAGTTTGCAGCAACCCTGCAGGAAAATACTCCCATATATATTTGCATATGTTAGGTATTCTTGACTTACAAAGTCATTTACAGGGTTTGAGTGAAAAACTGTGACTCACAGAGGTCAAAGCACTACCGTTATCTTTAATGTGAAATATGATTGAATTTCTACTCTGTGGGTAAAGTATATTATTGGAGTCGAATATTGTTATATACTTTCCTTTTTTATACCAACACAAAAAAAAGTTCTTTTATCACTCTAGGCAAATACAACACAGTAAATGAACTTTAAATACTCACTGCGTTGAGAACATTTTAAACTACATTTTAGTTTTGCTTCAGTAGATCCATACGATGCTACTTTTACTTTTACTTGAGTAATCTAAGTATTGGTAATTTTGCTTGATTCCAAGATTTCATGCTCTTTGCTGCACTGTTTTAGAAGCACATCACCAAACTTTTGTTCTGTCTTCTCTCAGGTTACCGCTGTTTCAAGGCCGTCATGTTTCTGTCCGGTCTGATGTTCGGCTCGGTCATCATCTTCCTGCTCTGTCACAAGGAGCACGTGTTGGACACTCAGCTGAGCGTGGAGGCCAGCGCAGGTATTGGACTGGGTATAGGCCTGCTGTGCGGCCTGGTCACCATGCTGGTGCGGAGCGTGGGCCTCTTCATGACCGGCCTGCTGCTGGGCCTCCTCTTGGCCCTCGCTGCCTTACTTGTCACTCACCAGTTCTACACTCCCACCACAGTCTGGGTCCCACTGGGTGCTCTGCTGGGAACGGGCATGCTGTTTGCTGTGCTGACGCTGCAGTGGCAGAAGCTCTTCACCATGCTGTCCACAGCCGTGTTTGGAGCCGCCATCATGACAGTGTGCGCTGATTATTTTGTGGAGATGCTGGCTTTGGGCTCTCATGTTTACGACTGCCTGAGACTGACACCCGCGCCCCCGCTCTGCTGGTACAGCTGGGTCATCCTGGGAATCTGGCCCGCTCTCAGCCTCATCGGAGTGCTGGTCCAGTGGAAACTGACAGACGATAGCTTCTCACACACTGAAGGTGAGGAGGAAATATCATGATCCTTTGACCTTAAATCCTGCACGCAGATAGAAGTTTGACAAAACACACTCACTTGAAGACAAGTTGATCCCTCTTTATAGCAAAGGTCACTCTAAGTTCAAGCTGTATAATTAACTGCTAAAATGGCACATGATGGATCACATGAATCCTCAGAGCAGATATTTTTTTCTGCTGAAACAGAAAGGGCTTTTATTTCTGCAAGCAACCACTATTTGAGCATCAAAGTAAAAGATTATTAGATCCTGCTGATTCAGGACTAAATTCTACTGTTTATGCATCAAATCCACTCAGGAAATGTTGTATGAGTGAGGTTTTCCCACCAAGCTGAGTGACACAACATGAAAAGTTGTTAAAGCACAGCTGACGCTCTGTTCAACTTAAAAACAGGAGCTCGAAATATCCAAAATTAATAATCTGTGGCTTTTCTAAGAAAATCTTGACATTTTAAAGTGAAGATTTTTTTTTTCCGATTAAGCATCTTTTTATTGACTTTTCTTTAGCATTGCTCTGCACAACCAGTGTGCAGAGCAATACAAATATTAATAAGTCTGAGTCAACATTTTAAGGAAGATAAATCAGGCCTGAACATGGCAGAGAGAAAACACACACACACAAAATAATGAAAATAAAATAATAATAATAATGAGTATATTAAATTATAAATGGAAAAGGGATTATTATTAATTAATAATAATCATACAGTAATAATCATGAAATAAACAAGTGGTGTATAATAATAATAAGATGCACATTCTTGATATTAAGATTCATCTTCAAACATGTTACATAACATGTTTACTCCTTAGACCTGCACAGCAAAAAGCTGTGTGAGGCGAGCGTACAAGCACTAGACATCATGATCAACAGTTTCCAATCACTTCCAGATAAGGGGACCATACCGTCATGAAAGATCTAAAAAATTGTATTAATCTTATAAAAAGAAGCCTTCCTGGTTAGCTCATCTCCATTCCTTGAAATTAATCTTTGTTTTTGACCTCAAGTGTCTTAAAACTACCCAGTTTCCTGTAGGGAGGACCAGTTTCACACATGAGCATGTTTGTTTGGACAGGCCGACCTTCCTCGGAAAGATACCCAGGACCCACAGGGCCGGGCTTTCTCTGCTTTTTTCTGCCTATCCCAGCTGTCATTCGGCGAGAGGCGGGGTTCACCCTGAACCGGTCGCCAGTCGATCACAGGGTCACATAGAGAGACAGACAACCATTCACATTTACACTCATACCTAATGGTATGAGTCACCAATTGACCTAATGAGCATGTTTTTGGTCTGTGGGAGGAAGCCGAGTGCCTGGAGGGAACCCACACATACACAGGAAGAACATGCAAACTTCACACAGAAAGGCCCCTGTCCGACCCGGGAATCGAACTGGGAACCTTCTTGCTGTGAATCACATGCGCTACCTGCTGCGCCACTGTGCCACCCACTTGAGTTCATAAAACAGAAATTTAAGATTGAACTAGAAAAGCACTCGGAGAGCGCAGACCTTCGCCAAGCAGCACAATTCCCTACCTCCCAATGATAAAGAATCCTTTGAACAATTCCTGGATCCAGACAGTGATCCAGATCAACACCAGAATTGAGTCACTTCTTCCTTTTTCAAAGCTGAACATTTTCTTAAATTTCATCAAAATCCATTCATAGCTTTTTGAGTTATTTTGTTCACAGACAAACAAACTCTCCCGAAAACATAGCCTCCTTGGCGGGGATAAAAAAAAAAACACTTTTTTTGTAGATTTACTTTCCCCCTCAACTATAATCTTTTAACCTCAAAATTCTGAATTTGATTTCTTGAAAATCTGTGACTTCATTATCTTAAAAAAATATGATCTATTTTTTCTTATAATTTAAGATTGACCCCAAGATGACAATCAAAGAAAGACACATTTAAATTGTAGGTTAGAACTTTTTATGTGACTGTAGACACATTTAAAATGGTCTTTTCTGGTTTAATTCACAAGTGACAGGCTGAAATGTTTGACTTCTGTATTATTACTTCTCTACTGTCTGTAAGTGCATGACTTTACAAGTAGATGTTTGATTAGTATTGATCCAGATGTTTTGTTTACGATCATAACTTTAAAGCTCCTGTAAAGAACTTAAAAATTGTGATGTTTAAAGTCCGAATCCTGTAATTTTCAAAACTGAATATAAATCATTCCAAAAAAAGATTGAACACAGGTACTACATCTGACACCTCCAGCAGAGGCAAAGAAAAATGCTATTCCGATGGCCTTGCTAGCTTTTTGAAGTTCATAATAATGCATTGGAATGAATATCAGTCTGTGTGCTTACCAGCTGAAAACTCTTCACAGGAGCTTTAATTCCTCCTCCTCTGTACTTAAGTCCTTTTTGGTTTGATGTAACGTGTCGATCACAAGTTCCCTCTTCATTTCCTCCTCCCTGTAGTTGTGATCAGTCGGAGGCAGAAGAGAGTCCAGCTGATGCGGATTCGAGAGAAGGACGCCAAGAAGCGACAGCAGGCAGGTGGGCAGGAAGGCACGTACCGCCGTAAACCCACCCCAGTGAAACGTTACGCTGGGGACCTACTGGCACCGGTCAGTGTCACCCAACATGGCGTGTGCTGTTCAACTGATGCCATAAGTGCTTTATTTCATGACTGACCGTACCTTCACTAATCTTTGCCTGCGTCGTTGTCCACAGAGCTACCTGCAAAGTCTGCGGGACAGACAGATGGGCACCGGTACGTCCCTTAGCAGCCTGGGGACCACCAACCACACCATGATCGACCTGGACTTTGACACCGGCTCCACGGCACCCCTCACAGCCACCACTCCGGTCATCAGGGTGTGAGTTTCACAGAGGTTTTAGAAGGGACTGATTGGTGCTTTTCAGACTCTCGGGCCGCGGCTTCATGAAGTAGAGTAGAACAAATAAACTGAGGCTCTTAGTGAGGGTCGCTGAGGCTCTGCCTTAGAGGGGAGCCGGAGCGAGGGTCCTTCCTGTGTGTCCAGTGGGAGAGAAAGCTGCCTGTTTGAAGTAACACATGTAAAGTTCCTGTTTGGTGAAAGGTATAACCACTGCAACACCCCCTGTTTCTCAGAGAAATACTCAAAATCTTATTTACATTGTACATAGGGTCCATTATTTCATTTCATTATGTATTAAATACATAAAAGCAAGTACGAGCCTCAAGAATGAGTGTGTCTGTTCTGGTCGTGAATATGATGAAGCGATAATGTTTGACTTTATGTACTGTACTTTAACAGTTGGCCATTGCCTTGAAGTGTTTTGTTTTCATTTTGTCCCGTTTAACTGTGGTCGTAGGATTTATCAAATTTTGTTGATAAAATTACCCGTTTTGTTTGATGATTAACAGTAAATGGAGTGTTTTGTGAGAGGAAAATGTGACGCGTAGATGAAAATATGGAAGTATGAAAGTGAAGCAAAAACGAAATAATGCAATAAAAGTACAGTTTGTGTTAGAAGTTCTTTGTCGGGGCTTTTAGCAGGACTTATTCCAGCAGCATTCTTAATTTTGTTACTTTTTATGTGTTTTTCTTTGTCAGAACGCCATAGGTGAAGACTTGTGTATGCTTGTGTAGGTTTTATAATTTAATTTATACAATGAACGTGTTAGTCGTGAAGAAAAGACAAAAAACAAAGCATGTCTGTTGTTCAGTTGTTGATTTTTAAATAGTTATCCATTCTGTTGTTGGAATTTTTTGCAGGGACACTGTTACCTGAATGTGTACATAGGTGTTGATAGAAATGTTAAAGATAAATAAATAAATGTCTTTGATAGAAAATTTGGTCATAGTCATGGTGGTCATTTTTTAAATGACTGTTTTTCTCTGTGGGCCCTGAGTAACCCTGGCAGAGTCACTCATCAGATTTCCATGGAGAAGAAAGGAGGTCATGGGAGGGACTTCCTACTCTGTTAGTGGTTTGGGTTGCCATGGTGCTGCCAGAGGATTTTTTTTTCTCAAACAGTGCAGGACGGCCGGCCCTGATCACTAAGAACATTGTTTAAACTCCAGTTCCAAAGAAGGCAGGATTGTGTTTCAAATGTGAATAATAAAAGAATACAATTATTTGCAGTATGTATGTTGTATGTTACACAAAGATTAGATCATCAAACTGATAAACTTTAGGCACATTCCTAATTTAAAGCCTCCAACATGTACCAAAATGTTGGGACAGGGGCTTTAAAAGACTGAATAAAGACCCCGACCAGATGTCCCACTTTACATTTATACAAGGGGCAGCTTTTCCCTAACATGTGCTATGGAGGTTAGATTTTTAAGTTGAATGTAAATACAGAAATATTGGTCTTGGTCAACATCATTATTTTTTTATATTTTACAAACTGCATGGCAGCTGCAGTGTTTTGGCCCCTTCTCTCCAGGGCTGTCATGCTTGCATCTCTGGGTTTGATTCATATTCACATATTTCTTCTCCTGGTTAAATGTTTACTTATATTAATTAAAGATAAAGTACTTTCTAACAGACTGAACATGAAGTAATTCCTAATAAATTTGTTTAAATTACATTTGTTTTTGTGGTTACATTTGTCTTCTCTGGGATTTGACAGAAAGGGGATAGCCTTCAAGCACCAATAGATCTTTCTTCTACCAGCTTTCTAAATTTGACGATATTCTAAGGGCAGATAGGAAGCTGTAAAGGGCCTGATGTGGCCCCAGGGTAGCTAATTGATCACTGACCGAGACCTTTCTACAGGTGTGAAGGTTATTTGGAGCAGCTGATAGTATAATGGGCAGCACTCCTGAGAGGTCCATTTGCAAAAAACATTTTTTTTGTAACAGCCTGCATAGAAAAACAGCCCAACTACTCTCTGGCTGCACTGTGCTAAAATAGCCAGCATTCTGTGATGGATGTTGTAATCTGGGCTCTTGAGCTCTCCAGAAAATCACTGTCTGTTAACACATATGTGCCGCTTCACCGTCAGTGTAAATTAAGGCTGTACCATGATGAGTTCTCTGAGCCCCTCTGAGATGGATCAACCAAAAGTTGAAAAGAGTGCAAGGCTATGATGAACCTGCAATTCAAACAATTTTGAAAAAAAATCCACTTCTTTCAAGAAACAAACCACTATCACCTGTTATAGGCCTGTCACAGAATATACAGTTTCTGGAAATAGTTTAGAAGGAGCTAAACAACATATTTGGGTCACCTTCATCTTGGACCAGCTTTTTGTCAGAATCTTGGACTCAGTTATAAGTCATGAAACTAAGAGCCTATTTGGAATACTCAGTGTTTCTTTCAGGAAACAATAACAAAATAAAACATTTTCTCAAGCCAGAAGCCTTTTCTCTGGAGAGCTGGTGCGATATAATTTATATAACGGAATGCTTCACATTTTCATTGGGCCAAAAAATTAAAAAAAATCCAAGAGCTCTGGAATAAATGAAAATCCCGTATCCACTTTAGGTTATCTTCTTTGTTTAAATATGTTTACTTAAGATGGAAATGTCTGTGAAAATGTGGTTTTATCTTTACTTTGCTTTTAAATAGTGTAACCTTCCATGTCTTATTTTTACTGCTGTAAACCAACTGTTTATTATCTTTGCCGTTTTAAGTGCCATATTTTGTTTTGAGCCAATCAACTGAATAAAATAGAAGAAGGAGATGCTCTGGAAGTAACCTAAGCAACATATACACCGTACACACTTTTGTGAACATGTTTGATTTTAAATAAAATGTGAAATTAAAAAAAGTTAAGAAATTAAATTGTCAGGTCTTTTGGGCTAAACAGGAATAAAGCCATCCAGCTTGTTTTATCTAAAAGTTTTTATCTAAAAGTTCTGTATTACAGCATTTGTGATGGGGTGAAGATGTATTGTTGCCCATGGCATGGGTAACATGTACATCTGTGGAGCCATTAATGTTACCATAAGATAAATACTGTTTTGGAGCAACATATGCTTTTCGTACAAATATCTTTTTTCCTGCTGATTTAACTTGATTTTCAGAACAAATGACTACAGCATGGCTTCACAGTTAGAGTGCTGGTATGAGACCAGCCTGCAAGCAGTCCAGACCAGGCTCCCAACAGAAATACATGGGGTATTATGAAGACAAAATATAACAGAGGAAACCCCGCATTGTGGAGTAAGTAAAGGTGTTCTTCAAGCAAGACGACACCAACAATTATTTCTTCGATCCTCAGATGATGAAAGATGACATCACACATGAACTTGCTCTTGGTCGAACTGTTTTTGGAGTACACTCCTGGCATTGAATATAGCTTTACTGACACTTAAACTAAAGCCCCAGCTCTGGCTGAATTAGGCTGATTCTTCTGAGACACTTTGTTGAAGGACTGCAGTCACGAGGAAAGTTAACATTGGACACAATGTGTGATTTTATTGTAAAAAATGTTTAACTTACATCTGCTACATAATTTCTCACAGACCAGTGTGATTCATGGAAAAATGACTGTTGTTTAGTAAAATTTAAAAAGTGTTGCGTAATAAAGGCGTAGAAGAGAGTGAACACCCCCGTCATTAGATTACATTTCACAGAAAGAATTAAGACACATAATTCAACACACATGTTTGAGAGAAAAACAGAAGGTGTCCCTCGATTTCTCCCTGAGATCATACAAAAGCTTACATAACACACGCGCACACACGCACACACAAAGTCACAATAACACAAACGTTAACAGAAACTTTAGCCTGCTCTGGAGGGCAGAGAGTCACTTGTTTGAAATCAGATCCAGTGAATAAAAATCAGTTCTGCTATGAATCACAGCTGTTGAGGTTGCATGGTTGTCAATGCCCCCAGAGTAAAACCAGCGCCCCCTGCTGGCTGTTCAACTTTCTGCCCATGCTGTCCCCTGGTGGAGGATCCTTAACACTGCATCCAGCGCTCCTTCTTGCTCAGTGGGTATCCTCTGTCGACCCTCAGCAGGTCATTTACTCTCCAGTACTCATCTCCCTTAAAGAAGAACACCTTCCCGTTGGTCCAGGTTAGGGCTGCATCTGGACTGGATGGGACCCCAGAGAAGAGCATGGAGAGAGGTTTGGGGTAGAAGGACAAGTCGTTGTACTTCAACTCATCCCACTGCCAGTGATCTGAACCCTGAATGTAGAGACAGCAACGAGAGAAATGAGATGAGCAGAAACAATCGCTCAAAGTTTACTGACAATGTTCCACATTCAAATAAAGTTAGATCACAAACACTCAGTTCATAATGTGATCGCAGTTACTAAGATCTGACTTACTAGAGAAGAAAAGTTTAAATCAAATACTGTAAAACATATTATTTTAAACAAGAAACTCTCTGGGGGTTTGACATATCCCCTAATACATTATTGTGGGTAATCATTCAAACTTTATACAAACACTTTCTAATAGAATAAAAGGCAGCAACAGAGAGGGACGAGGGATTTTCTAACATTTTGGGGATTTTGTAGACAGGCATTTGACACATTTGTTTGCATAAAACATAAAAAAAAATATTTTCATGAATGTAACCTTTAAATATATGCATAACAAATTCTTATGAAAGATATAAGAAGTGATTGTTCTGCTCCATTTTCATGATTAAAATTGCCTGATTAAGAGAGTCCATCAGCTTTTAACACACTAGTCCGATGAGATTGAGAAAAATTAGTATCCAAAGCTTCCGAGCTTATTTTTCTAGTAATTTCCAAGAGGATAAAAATACTTGATATAACAAACATGTCAGCAAAGTTACAACAAAAGCCAAAAACCTCTTAGTGAGGCATTACCGGAAATCATGACTCTTGTGTTTTGTATAAACTGATGTGATCAGTTAAGAAATATTGATTTTGATTCCACAAACAGAGCCACAGGAGGAGATGCTAGAGGATCTGCAGAAACTGGAGAAACACCAGAACAATCTATTTTAATTAAAATACTCAATCCTTTGGCCAAAGAGCTTCTTTTAGCTACAAGCAGTGTTAAGCAGCATCTACTTGCCAAAAAGTAGTGAGACAAAAGATTACGGTTAATCAACAGTAACAATATGACAACTGCTTTTTAAAGAAATGCTTTGTTTCTCAGTAGTGTTTTGTCTCAGGTGGACTCATGGTGATTTCATGTATGTGCAGCAACAAGCTCATTAAGTTTAGTGCAGCATGAAGGATGAGAGGAAAGAGGGCTGTGCTTAAACCACTTAAAGTTCAATTCTTTTTGAAGTTTTTGTTCATGTCACATTGTTGTCTGCTGTGAACTTACAGATTAGATTTATCAGTGACTTAAAAGTTATTAGTTACTTTTGATAATAAGTAAGTTAAGCAGTTAAGTGTCTTTCTTCAGAAGTATGATTAATCAATAATTACTTTCTCTTTTAAAACTTACCCTAGGTTCCTGTGGGATTTTCCAAATGAATGTAATTCATAGTTAAAGTAACAACATGGGTTTTGTATTGTTTTCACACTGATTTGTCTGTATTACATGTATCTGTAACTCTGGCTCAATAGTTATGCTGTCCATGGCCCATATCAAAAAAAGTTATACAATACAACAAACTTAATTTTACAAAGTGTTGTATTATGTAATACTTGGGAGGAGGGTAGACTGTTGTTGCAAAGTGATTCCATGTCTGCAGATGTTGTTACTATGTAATTATTCGTGCATTAGATTTAAAGCAATTTAATACCCAACTAGAAAAGCACTCGGACAGCGCAGACCTCCGCCAGCGCCACAGTCCTCACCCATATTGTGATTTTCACCATAAATATTAGTCCTACCTTTATTTCATCTAAATATTTAGATTCATTGACCATGAAAACATACCATTAGCAATTGGATTCATAATGATATCTATTTAAGTTCAGTAGTTATTCACAAATGTTTGAAAAGATAACTCTGTTGCTACATGCCATTCAACTTATAGCTCTGAAATAAAGAACAATATTCACAAAAGTGTTTCTTTCAAAAATCGGGTAGGGAATTTGCTTCCATCACTATTTTTTGTCAGAGGTACTGAGTTTAATAAAAGGGTGTCAGAATCCTTGACTTTGGTCTAAAATAACATGTTTGCATGTATGCATCTAAATATTAATGTGCTGTCTGTTTACCTGTGGTAACAAAGAAGTTTAGCTCTTTTGAAATCTTAATTTATGCCATCATAATGAGATGTGTGTGCAAATGTGTGCGTGTTAGAAGAGTTTTTGATAAAACAACTTAAAGACTCCATATCTGAGAAATTACCCTCAAGACTAGGGAGAAATACTAAGTTATAATTTAGATGGAATGACCGGTATATTTTTTTAACAAACACAAACATAGAATTGTATATGTGCCACTTTTAGCCTATAATGTTTGCATACCTTAATGAAGACCAGCTTCTTGTTCCTCTCCAGATACAGAGCAGCATCTATACTGTGGGGGATCCGTTTGACCTCTTTGGGGTACCCCCAGTCCAGACTGAACCTGGTGTACCTCCACACTTTACTCCCTGAGACCAGAAACAGGAGCACAGATTAAGACTCACAGGCAGAGCACAGAGTGGAAGGAAAACAGGACCGTGAGTTTACCTTTGAAAAAGTAGGTCTTGTTGGTTCTTGGGGAGTGCACAGCAGCGTTCAGGTTTCCAGGGAGTGTGGTCCACAGCTGGGTGATCTTTATGGGTGGGTTGTGTCCCATATCAGAGATGGTCCAAACATAGTCACCGCTGAATGCATACGTCTTCATCCATGGACCTGATAAAACAATCATGGAGCAAATAAAACTGTGAGTCTTTGGAGAGTTTTTAATTGTTACAAGGTAAATGTTGGAGAAGCTCCAAGAGGGAATACATCCATACTAAATTATTCACTTTTCTCATTATGAATGGATATTTCTGACCTACTATCTTTATCCTTGAGTATCAATACTTTCTCCCAGAATTTAAGTTATTACAGGTGTTTTCTCATGATTCATTTTCTCACTCTCTCAGGACATTATGTTTGTTTCTTAAATTCCAGTGATGAGTACATGCCATTTAATAATTTAATCGTTTTTGAAAATATTTGAAAATGGTCATTTGTTTGAATAAAGTTTATCGAAAGCCTTGAATTTGAACTTCTGGTAATATTGTCTTCGAGGTACCATTGTACTTTAAAAATCCAAACAAAACTGTATACAACTTGACTGGATGATTTTGTTTAAGATGACTTCACCTTTAAGGCTTAAAAATCTCTAATTCCTGGTAAACTTGGTTTCAATGGGCATTATTTCTAATACTTGACGTTTTATGTGTGGAGAGATACTGTAGATAGGAACCCTGTGAAAGATGCTAAAACATTTTTCACCACAGTGTGGTGCCTGTGTGCCGCCAACTCGATCATGTGTTTGCACTACAGAAATCATGTCTTAGTTCAGCCACAGTCTTTTTGATTTCTTGAAAGAGAGGAAAATCCTTTTCTTACGTGTTAAGATAGATCATAAACAACCTAAACAAGGGCATACCACCTCCTGTACTTTGGAGTGCCTAGTTAATATGAAGCATACTGATCCTTTGTGTGCCTTGTGTGCCCTTAATGTGAAATGTTGCCTGACTCACATGAAGTTATGAACTTCAGGGGCTCCAATACAATAAGGACAGTGATTATGTGTCAAAAAATTTGAAGGTTTTCAATACAGCAGATTTTTAAGAGCCTAATTTTGCTGGCACTGCAAAAGACAGATTATAAAAAGATACTAATCAACACTGACACTAATTTAAGTTTACTATAAATAGAATATACTTATTTAATGCAGCTAAGTAAGCATCTCTTTTACTGAATTATCGTCAACAAAGTTTGGTTCAAATGAGGGGCCTCCATTGTTGTCTAGTTTTAACATATTTTCTCACACTGATGAGGTCACTTAAGCCAAATTCTGATTTTTTTTTAATCTAGTTTGGCAATTCAAGGGATACATTAGATAATTAAGGTCAGAATAAAACAAGCCAAACCAGCTCATTATCACAGGAAAAATACGTTAAAAATTACATTCATTCATGTCCACTCATAGCTTCCATAATCTGGGTTCAGCATTGTATAACTTCTCATTAACGTTGATGTAGTTGATATACCCGTAAGATGATTTCTCTATTCTTAAATCCAATGCTTTTCAGTCAAATTGAAATTTAGTCTTGACTCACAAACATGTCTCTTCTATTTTTCAGAGAGAGGTAAACTCACCTAACATGATAGCATCCAGGTCAGCGGTGCAGGGGTCTGGTATGCCCCCTGTCTCATGGCTGCTGTCAGTGGGGAGCAGGCTGTCCGAGGTTGTTGATGTAGTCCCTGATAAAGAGACAGTGGCAGGTTTGCCTGAAAAAAAAAAAGAAAAAAAACATTATTAGTTAGGTAATTATATTTTGGTGCCAGACAGATTCACTTTTAAAATTCTGCCAAAATGAATGTGTAGACCCCATAAATCCAAGATGGATGTGGTACCAAACAGTGAATCTAAAGTCATGTGAGTGGTCACTCTTGGAGCTCCAGCGAATGCCGAGGTACGCCTTAACACTGCACCAACAATGTTCCAACAATGTTTTAGTATATTTATGTTTTCCTTGAGTGTTACCTGCTCACCTTTTGTCACTAGTAGCACCCAACACTATTGGCAGATGAAAGATCTCTGTGCCTGAACCCAACACAGTCAGTTAAAAATCTGCTCACAAACCCTCCTCTGACGAGCAAAAAAGTAAAATTCTACCAAGATACTTTCTGTTTATTTTGTCAGACTAAGATATCTAATTCTTGAAAATACTGAAAGTGAAAGTTCTTAAAACTGTCTTTTTTGGGGTGGAGTAGAAAGAGGATCTTTCATACATTACTTTAATTGGGCAATGTGTGAGTTAGGATTAGGATATCAGGGTTGGAGGGGGGATGTTTTGACAAAAGAGCTGCAGGTCTGACTTGGGTCACCTGCTTGTAGGACTACAGTCTCTGAATATTGGGAATAAAATGCTGGTCCAGGGGTGGGCAGTTGGTGACCACTGGGCCACATGGCTCCACTCCTTATGAAATGTAGACCTTTTCGATATATTGCCATTAAAATGTGTAAAACAAATAACCATACAGTATATTTTCCGAAGAAAGATTGTATGCTAGTTAACCAGTAATTTTGTTCCTTCTTTTTTTCATTTTGGGGTGGGGGGTTATTTGAAAGAAAATTTGCTAGACTTAAGTAAAATGGTTGGCTTTAATTATAAGAATTTATTTTTATACATCACTAAATGCATTGTTAACGATGAAATTCAAGTAAAATAAAATTGAATATTTAAATAAAACTACTTCACAGCATTATACATCAGATATGTGCTTGAAGTCTGTTTTTGCCATATATGAAGCAGTACTGGCTGATTTCAGTGACAGGGTGCATATGATAAGTACATTTTATTGGAAGTTACACATTTGATCTTTATGTTTACTTATGTTTAATTGCAATTTCTAAATCGAGAGTCCTACAGTACAATACAATTAGGGCCTTCTGACGTGAGGATGAGATAAGTGTTAAAGTCATAAGTCATCCCAAAAATATTGTTTGTAGCCATATACATGTCAGTATGATACAGTAAGTCTTGGTACATAGACTAGTATAACACCTTAACTCTAGTTATGCCACCACTTGCTCAAACACTACACTCACTATCCTTTAGAAGCAGCTCAGAGACTGTCCCCATCACTCACCATATAAGGCCTGGATGCCTTTGACATCATCATAATGCAGCTTGAAGTTTGTCTGGTACCCTGTGTAGACTGGAGCCATCAGCGCTCTTCTGTATTCAGAGTGACCGAGGCCGAGGGCATGTCCGATCTCATGAGCAGCAATGATTCGCAGATTAGAGCCATAATGTGTCCCCTCTGTCCAGAACTCGTCATCGTCAAAGTGGACGATACCAGACTCTGGTAGCTCTGCATGGGCCAGCACACGACCTGGACAAATCAACATTCAGATATGTAATAGTTTGTATTTTAAAGATTAAAAGATGCACTTGAAGATGTAAACACTAACCAGGGCCATCAAACGGGACAGGGCAACCATCTCTCTTATGAAAGGAGATCTTAATGTCTGCTCTGCCATAGCTGACCTCTCTGAAGGTCAGGGGGGTCACATTACTCCAGTACTTGAAGGCCGAGCGGATGGCAGCGTCCACGTCTGTCTTCTTCATGTCTGGTGTGTAGTTGTAGATACGATAAGTCAGACTCATCTTCCTCCAACGACCTGCAAAAGAGAAAGTCAAACGTATTAACTTTACATCATCCTTTTTTTTCTTGAGATCTATACAAGAGCCTCTCTGCCTCATTTAGTGAAACAGCACGGAGAATCCAATCAAAAACAGAGAGTGTGGAAAATGTGGGACTGACATGTGGGAAATGAGTCTCATGGCTAGAATAGATCAAACTTCCACTTAACTTCTTAACCTCTGCTTTGTTTATTTACAACCATTGAAACCAGACAACAGATCTTTTTAGGGACAACTGTGTGTGTAAGCTAATTTTTTTGTCAATCAATCCAGGACATGTCAAATATATACCACAAAGAATTTTTTTAAACACATTCATGAAGTGAAGTTCTTTTTATTTTAATTTATGTGTTAATGTGTTCATAAAAGAAAATATTGATCTGGAGTCCCTTAGCAAGTTTAAAGGTAATTTTGATGAGAAAACTTTTAGAATCATTAATCAAACATTGGTTTGATATATTTTTATTATCATAGCAAGGTCTTCCTAATAGTTACCAGACAGCAGTTACCGCTGATTATATTCTGTACTTATAAAACTGTGTTTTTAACAAAAGAACACACACAAAATCCTGAATATTACACATACTTCATAGAGTTACAGAGTCTATAATGAGATAGTCCTTGTAGCCTTCTTTGGGTCAAATAGAGGATGTCAATATTAATTATATACTTATTGACCTGGTTAAATTCTTGTCTACAGTTTCAATTATGTTAATCAAACAGGATTTTTCAGTATTTGTGAACCTGCTTGATTTAGGAGGTTTTGTTTCCAACATAAAGTTGGATGGAAAGAAAAACTTTTTTGTTTTAGGAGAGTGTAGATGAATTTTCTTGCCTCACCATTGACTCTGTATCTGTAATGTTTCTTGTTGAAGTTGTCCTCTATGCCACAGCGGGGCTCTCTCATCACTCTCAGAGTAGCTTCATCAATTTCTCCAGTAGGTGGCAGATCGTTCGCCCTCTGAAAAACCCTGCACACACACACACACACACACACACACACACACACACACACACACACACAAATGCACACAGCTTTAACATCTGCCTGATCCTAGAACAAAAGCCAGGCTACTGAAATTCTCCTCCTCGATGTGTAGGAGCTCCAACTGACCCAACACAGGTATTACTTATGACTACAGTGCAAATCTCTGTGATTTTTTTCTTTAACCAAACAAGTTCATTCATCTGTATTTGCAGTTTTATCACTTGCACTATGTTGGTCGACTGCCTGGGGGCCTTGTGCTCTATGGGGTTTGAAGTTATAATTATCAACTGTCACATGTTAGTTATCATTTATTTATTCTGAAAAAAATAAAACTACTCATCTAGTAAAATCAAAAATAAATATTTTACTTTTAAACTTTTCATATTTTCTTTAGATCAGGTTCACATGTTCCTTTTTGATGACTTCTACAGTATGTTCACAATCACTTATATTCAAAAAATCTTGAAGTTTTCATACACAGGCTTCCCCTGGTCTGAGACAATATGTTAAGGTCCCCTTCCCACATGGGCCCAGTCTGCTATGCTTGGTTGACCGGTCAGGCCAGTTGGTAAGCTTAGTACTGCTAAGCACCATGTTGTCAACAGCTCGACAACCATTCTATTATCTGTGCTCTTCACTGGGCTTACTACCGCGAGCCAGTGGGCTTTTATGTCACACTGGTGGGTTTATACAAGGGCTGGAGGAGTAAGCCATTTAAGGCAGCTGCTAGCCATGCAAAGATGGGTACAGGAAGAGGTCTTCATAATGCTGAAGTTTCGTCTTTCAGTCTCCTGTTTTTCATAAGGGTATTCTATTGCGTTGAGGAGAGAATTGAAAAGTCAGAGAAACAGGAAATGGCCTCTATAAGCTGCTGAATATTCATCTCTTTTTCAAACCCTGATCAACAACATCTTTAAAATGAAGTTAACAGTGAGCAGCATGTACAGTAGCTTGTATCCCTCACAGATGTAAAATTCAGAATAAAGACTTTAAATACTTTAAGAGTTAAAACCACCAACAAGGCATTTCCAACATTGTTGGTTGAGTAATTATTTAAAATGTGGAAAACTGCCCCTACCCTTTTTCCAAATTTAAAACATAATAATTCAAGGTACTCCAACCAATACAATTTTAGATCTAAAATAATAGCTGAACTGTATAGTTCCCAGAGAAAACCCAAGCATGCACAGGAAGAACATGCAAAAAAGTCTCACTCTGCTGAGATGAATCCTGTGACCTTGCTGTTAGGCAACAAAGTACCAGCTGCACCACAATGCAGCCCAGACCAGTTCAAAGATCAAAATATTTGTGCAAACTGGACAGTGCTGCCCCCATTCTCTTGCTTCAAAGTTGACTTAAGATCTTAAAATATCCATACCTCAAAAACCTCTCTAAATGTTTCTTTAACACACTTCCTAGCCAAAAGACAAAGGGACTCATTTTGGTCTTCGTAGTGACTAAACATTTTTTTAAATGAAGTCATTGAGGGATCAGTGCAGGAAGCTGCTTTGGATATGTGCTCAAATAGGAGGAAATGACGGGTCCACTGTTCTTCCAGGTTGGATACATCCGTATGATCCATTAACCTACATCATATATTTGAAGAGCACATAAGAGATGATCCAACAAGTTGATATGAAAAAAACATAGTTGAAAAACTGTTTGCTTTCCATAGTCCCAGTTCTCCCTTGTCCAGTTTAAGAAAACACTTCAGCTCATAAAAAAAGGCAAAAAGTAAAACCCATAATTTGGCTCCGACAGTTTTGACCTGGATTTTCCACAGTACTCACCTGAGAGCTTCAATGACCTGCTCCAGGGTTTCAGGATCCTGTGGATCTCCATAATCAGTCAGGTAGCCAAACTGCCTCAAGTAGGCCTGTGACAATGAACACCAAAACTCCCATTAAACCTGATTTTGATATACAAAGTGAACTTTTAAAAATCTCTCATAAAGCGAGCCTTCGTCTTACCTTTGCTTCATTCAGTTCTGTCCACTGCACCACAGCGCAGAAGGCTCCACTCAGGCTCAGCAGCAGTAGCAGCAGCTCTCGTGTCTCCATCTTCTAGTTTTGAGTGTTTTCAGTCACGAATATTGGGGTCAGACACTCAGAGAGTGAGGAGTGCTCAGAGGAGTCCCACAACAGACTCTGTTTGTTCTGTGAGTGCTGCAGCAGCTTTAAAGTCAGCCCGGGGCGCGTGAGTCAGTCCTGTGGCTACGATGATCCACCTCTGAGGAATGAGGATGACACGGGCAGCCAGCTGACCACAAGCCAATAACACATCTGCTGTTAGAGAGTACAGCTGCTACAGAGGAGAGGTCTGCACACTAGACAACTTTACAGAGGGGAACTCCTGCAGACACCCCAACCCTGAACCAACCTGTCTGTAGAAATTAATCAGAGCACCGTCTTGCTTAAAAATCTTGTTGTGTGTCAATAAAAGGCCCTCCTGTCACACAACATACATCAGTAATGGAGCTAAACCACCGGTCTCACCTGAGACAAGTATTTATTACTCAAACACAACTTAATCCATTATCAGGCACATCCACACACGCAGCTAAGGTGAGACATGTTTGGAATGCAATTATATGGTGTCCACAACATCTCATCTTCTGTTAGAAATATGATCTGGCACAAAGCTATGTACATGGGTAAAGTGCTTGATCTTGTATGGTGCTCTCTTTGTTATCTGATGACTCAAAGTGCTTTAACGCCGCAGGTTATTGTTACAGATTCACTTCACATTCTCACACAGTTGGCAGAAGAAAGAAAAGACCAGTGCAGGTTGTCTATGTTCTGTTGGTCCATTCTGGGATGTAGTGGGAGTACAGCATTGTTACATGTTGCAATTTCAAAGATGGGAAAGGCACTCTGCAGATTGACTCTTTTCACTACTGAAATACATAAAGCCTGCTCAACCTCACACGTGTACATGGATTTCAAATCAGTGTTTTTGTTTTGCACTGTGAGGAGGTGTGGTGGTTTGACATTGCATGTTCACCTGTGCACGCATGGGTTTCCTCAGAGCACTCAGGAAACCTTGCACAACCTTGGTGACTGTAACTGTACATAGGTCAAAATGTAATACAAATTTAAACTGGACCCCATACGCTTCAAATGAGAGTAAAAGTTCAATGAAGATTCAGAGAGAAGTTTTTGTTAGTGTTCTAAGAATAAATATCATTTACAAACCATAAATCAATATTCAATGTAGTTAGGACACTGTATAAAATGTAAATAAACACAGAATGCAATGATGTGCAAATCCTTTTGGCCATTATTCAACTGAATACACTGACAAGACGAGATATTTAATTATCAAACTGATAAACTTTGTTTTCACTCATTTCAGATTTGTTACCTGCAGCATGCTCTAAAACAGCTGGGGCAGGGCCATGCCTACCACTGTGTTTAATCCCCTGTCCCATCCTTAAATGATGCACAACTTCACTCCCTTTACACGCTGGTGTCTCTATTGTCATATGTCTATGTTGCCACACACATTTCAATGGGGGACAAGCCCTTTAATCATGTGTAGGTTGAATGTAGTTCATATTTAGGTTGCAAGGATTTGCAAAACATGCACAAAAAATCAGCCTTGACAACACTGAATAAAAATAGAAGTTTGGAGAATACTAAGTTTAAGATGGCTGCAGTTTTTTCATTTTACTTCCTTTCATGCCTTCTCAAAATATATTTAAGAATACAAGTAAAACTGTCAGTAAAATATCCTTTAAAATCTGTATCTAATCTCTGTAGCTTTCATAAAAGACTAGTTAATTGATTTCTATGCTTATTACAATAATAATTTTCCTATTTTGAATTTCAGTTTGAATCATAAATGTTGATTTCATGACTTATTGTAACAGGTATTTATTATCCCTTTTGTTAAATTATGTTCATGTAAATTTTAGAATATCTTACCAGTTGCAACAATTTAAGGAACAATAAATTTAAGGTGGCCCTCTTATCGAACAAAGAAGCCCATTCCCAAAAGAGATGCATAGCACAAATTTGTTTTTAATGAAAGGTCAGACCTCTGAAAAATAATGGATTATGTAAGATAAGATGTGGGTTTGCATTAAATTTGACCAAAATCCCTCAGTATATTTTTGTAACATTGTGCTTTCTGTCTTGATTTAAGGTCATGGTGGCGGTGACCTTATGCTTTTGAACTGGATTCAGATTATGCCTACGTTCAATTGGACATTCGTTCAAAGTTTGTGGACAGAAAACTCAAAGAATTCTTCAGACATCACATTCACAGAAAGAGGTCCATGAACCTTACTCTCTGATTTACAAAATCTAATTGTCTGAGCAAAGTTTAAAGGAAATCCCTCAAAGTGCACCAAGTGCGTAGAGAAACAACTGGTCCAAATGCTGGGGTCAGATGAGCTAATCCAAACATTACGAATGAATGTTATTGCGAACTTAAATGGAAACATACATAAATATACATCTATACAAATCCAACAAAATATAAAGGTAAGCAAAGGCAAATAGCTATTACAGCATTTTTTCTACTATCATTAATCTTTGTAAGAAAATATGACAGATTTAGTTCAAAAAGGGTGTAGGAAGAAGTAAGAAACTTATCCAGTCCCATCCCTTTTTCCTTTTCAAAAAATCTTACTTAAGTTTACCCTGAAGCCTCTTCAGGTCATAGCAAACAATATATTTGGCAGCAAAAAGCAACAACAAGCTTCGACAAATAATAACGAAAACAACACATTTAAAAACAAAGACAATAATGACATATTACCAGATACACAATACCCATGACGTTTCTGATTTTCTCTTTGCTTTTCCATTCTGTATCAGTTTAATATTTCAGTTTTAAAGATGAATTTAAACCTACCTGTTGTTTTACATAATAACAGTGCATCACTGCAGCTGTTCCATAATGTAACTCCTTTAACTGAGACACAGTGAAGTTTCATATTCGTTCTCACTGGTTGTTTTCAACATACAGTTTCCTCAAAGATGCTGTTTGTCATCTCTCAGTTGAAAAAACATTCGGATTCTGTTGTTTGGTAGCTTATGATTTTTAACTTTCTGCATAATTTAACATAACAATAACCTGACGCTAACAGCTGTAGATTTGGCTCTAAAATCTGTCACTCATGATCCTGCACTCTGCTTGTGGGACTGTAACTGATGTAAACAAAACGAATGGCAAAGAAGTTTAGGGCCACAGATACACCTGCTGTTGACTACACAACCACACAGCTGCCACACAGCTCCGCCTCAGTTTAGCACCTCAGTCGTGCAAACTGATAAAGCAAGTTCAGATCATCAGCATCTAAATAATGTGTTATTTAAGACTGTCAACAAACATGACTGATAATAGAGATGGAAACAGATCAATGCTCATAAGGAGTTGTATTTTTTTAGTGTATTTTTTGGAAATACATTTAATGTTTCTGTTCAACTGACTGTGTAAATGAAAGACTTTCAGTTGACTTTGTTGATGGCTTTGTTTGTATTGGCAGAAAGTTTGTGCTGTATTTTCATACAGTAAACTACTCATTAGTGTTTCATGATTTTGTTTTAAAAAACCTCACAATGAAGCTTTGGAGCTAAGATCATCAGTTACTAACTGTTGATGACATGATTATTACTGTTTAATTTGTCTGGTTTACTGTGATTGTTGTTATATATACAGTTGACTTCTCACACAGCAGGTAGGTACATATGAGGTCTTTGAGGGTTTGAAGTGTCAGGTAAAGGTAAGAATACAGAAATGCTCGTGACACCAGCACTGTAGATCTCTGGCCTAAAGGGGCCTTCATATGAGGGTGAAGTCCCTTTATACCTCCTGCGGCCATGCTGCAGCATTTTTTCTTTTTTTTTTCTTTTTTTTTCTTTTAACAATTATTAAAGGTCTAGCAGTTACCAAGTAATCCGACATTAACTCATGGATGACCCTCCTGTGGTGAAGGTCAAAAGCTGTTTGAAAGTGAAAACTCCCTCCAGGTTCATGCTGTGAGCTCTGGGATGCTTGCAGGGAGGTGTGGAGAGGTGCCGCCTTTTGAACAGCTTTTTACCTTTAGTATGTAAAAGCCAACTATGCAACAAGAACAATGGTTTATTGATTGGTAAATACTCCATATAAAGTGCATTTTTGTTGAAAAAAAATGTTATTCAATTTGAATAGTAAGCAATAGAGGTGGGTAGATGTGTGCAGCCTGATGTAGCTCACAGATTCAATGTTATAAATCAGCAGTGCCTGGATCTGTATGGGTGTTATCAAATGTGTAATAAAGGGATTACAGTACAGCTTCAAAGTTTGAGTTCTTTGTGTTCCTTTTGCTTGTTTGTTGTCAGACAAGTATGTAAATTTAAAAAAAAGAAAAAATTGGCTGCTGTGGTGATTTGATCTTGAAATAGTTTAGATGGTTAGAATCCTGATTACTTTGGCTTTATGGTGATGGGCAACATAAACTTCTGTACAGTAATTACTTTACATAACTGTGCCTGCTCTGTTTTATTGTGACCTACCTCACTTCTTTCCTTACTTCTCTCCTCACTTAAAGACCTCAATTTCTACCTTCTTTTCTTTCATCCTACATACCTAGCTGCCTTCCTTTCTTTCTTTGCTCAATTCTTTCTTCCCAACCTACCTTCCTTTTTTTAAAAGAGGACATTTCCTGTTGGGACCGTGCCAAACAGGAAATGTCCTCTTGCATCGGAACAACTCTTCCAAACAATCCAGGTGTGAAAGCTGATGATCAGGTAAACAGTTACTGTTATGGAAATGTGGAAAACTTTTATTCTTACATCAGCTACTTTCACAGATACTTTCAACCAGCACGTTCCTCATCACATCACTGTTTAACACAGAGAAAGTAAACCACGTATTGGTTTGGATTTGCCACCATCATGACACAATTCTCCATGTCTGCTGACAGAGAAGGAAACAATAACCTAGTCAGCTTTTCCTGCTTCCTATCTCCTGTATATGTCATCTGTGACAGACTCACACTTACTGACAATAAAATGAAGGAACAGAAAAAGGAACACCCATGAAGAGGGAGTAGAGGAAGTTCTTAATTTAGTAAGAAGTAACCAGATGTTCATGCCCAAATATAACCCAATGTGATCTTGTTTGAGTGATGATAATGTAGGATGTTGGGACCACAGAAGCGGAAATCATCAGCCTTGTTTCATGTCCTTCAGAAGAGACCTTTCTTTGCTTTCCTGACATTTCCCTTGTGATTCAGCATACTTGCTCAGAACAATAAAACATCTAAAACAAGCAGAACGAAAACCATCATTCCGCCTAACATTTTCTTCTAAAGCTATAAAAAACATGTTTTTTATCCATTTGATGCAATTTCACCCACTTCAGATTTAGTCATTAGTGACTCAAAGATGGATCACTACGCTGAGCTTTAAACAAACACGATTACCAAACGTCTTCCCATTTAGGTCAGTCCTCTGGATTTATTAACAAACAAATAAATCCCACTCATCATGCACCAAAGACAAACAGAGCTTATCTCTCTTCTCAGATTTCTTCTGCTGTCTCCATACATCTCCATTCATCTGCTATCTCTGTATTAACATAAATCTACTTCTCATCTTTATTACTAAGATGTCCTCCTGTCTTGCCTACAGCTCATCTTCCTGCCAGCTGCAACATCTTATTTCACAGGATGTCATCTGAGTCACTTCATATCCTGTTTCCCATGTCTCCACTTTTAGGAAACACTAAAGTAGGACAAAACTAACAGGAACACGCAGCCAAGTCTTTCATAAGCTCCACTTACATCTCCTGTGGGGGATTCAGGTCTGTTTAATTTGGTGACCCCTGTGGACAAAACAATGCCTTCTCCTTTTACTTATTTTTCCTGTTGATACCCATGCTGTTTCTTTCAACCTGATCTCTGGCAAATACATAACTGATCTGAGATATTTACTATGGAAAATGAAAAGCATCTGAATGTCTTTCAGAAGTAAAAAGATGCCAAACAGTGGAGGGCAGTCTGGCAGTGAGTCTAGAAGAAGGGCTGAGGTGATTTTTGTGTTTGGTTGACTTTATATCTCCAAATTAAAACTCAGTGCAAGTTGAAGCAGGAAAACAGTGCTGTATTAGCTCATTGGTCCATTAATTTGTTCTTTAAGTCTTCCCTCTCACCAACTTTCTTCTAGCTTTTGTCAGGGGCAGGCACTGGACCAACCAGATTCTGCCAAAGCCTTGTTTGACCAATCACCCATGATCCTCATCTCCCACAGTCAGTCTGTTGTGTCAGTGTAATAAAAGCACCTGATCTCCTGGCTCCTTTCCACAGACTGAAACATACTGCTTCTTGGTCCAAATTGCCCATAGGTGTGCGGCTCTCTACAGCTATGTTTACATGTGCAATGTTCTTTATTTTTATTGAATCATTCTGATTGGAATTTCCAAATCCCCTGCTTACATGGACACAGTCTGGTCATGGCGCGTCTGTTCATGCATCAAACATTTAATCAGAATAAAAGCATTTTACCATTTTCAGAGTTGACCCTCAAATTCAAAGAAAGTAGAAGAAGCAGCTATTCTTTTTGATCAAATAAAAACCTGTGCTTTACTGTACAAAAACAAAAACAGGTCAGTATTAATTTGTTGAGGACGTGTAGCATCAGCAGCCAACAATATGAACTTATAAAGTATGATGAGACATGAATGTGACTCTGTTAATGAACATATCTTATTCAAAACTTCCTCTGTCGGGAGGGTCAAATAAACATGGAACAGGTTCCAGAGTCTGGTTAATGTCTTGGTTTATTCTCAAATGAGAAAACTATAACTACCAAACATGGCTTATAATGCCCGGAAATTGGCAGGCGAGCGGTCCAGTGTGAACCCTGCCCCTCGTCCAATGGCAGCTGGACCAGGCTTCAGGCCCCTGAAACCTTCCTGTGGTCGCTGTTTGTCATCAGAATTAAGTCCTTCCTCATCTCTACCTGTTTGTCTGTTACCAGGATGACCAAAAACTGGACAGTATTATACAGCTCCCGTGGACCAACTTCAAAAGCTCCATTCAGTGACCAAACACCAGTTCTCTTCCACCATTAGAGGGGTGAACAACAGGTCACTACGGCCACATGCACCCCTCCTACTCCCTAAATGTGGCCCTTCAGTCATTTTAAGATATGAAGAAAGCATAAAGATAAGAAATATGTACAATTATGCAAGAGTAATGCTGCCAATATTTCCATAAAAATCAGGCTACAATTGGCCGCAACTGTTGCCTAAAAAGTCTTTTTTTTTTATTGCTTAATGCATTTTATATGTAAAGAAACAAACCTAAGTTTCTTTAACAATTTAAATATCTTACCTTGAAAAAGCAGCTAAAACTGGGTTAGGTTTTGTCTTAGCCGGATTAAACTCGGTATTACTTTTGAATCTGTGTGTAAATGAATAAATGTGGATATAACTCATTTTGACAGCGCTTTGATCCTTTTATAAAAACTGTTAATCTGAGAATGTTTTAACTATATAGCCCTCTAGAAATTGGGGCAAACTTAACGTGGCCTTCTTGGTGACCAGAGTTGCCCATCCCTGGTCTATGGTGAGAGTGTGGGCTGTTTCAGTGCTGTGATGTCATGTCTTTTACGTCACCAAATCTGTGTTTGGGTGTTCAGGTCTGACACGTTCCCCTCAGTCACTCTTTCCGTTGTTAGCAGAGAGCAGACAAAGCAGAACAGAAATGCAGAAAACCGCAAATCTGAAGTCAGAAAGTCTCCGAGGATATTTGGAAGTTCACTGGGTGAACAGTGGGAAAACAACCGATTATTAAAATAGTTCATGATTAAAAATTCTCAATATAATTACATCTACTCTTTAGCTGGATTGAAATCAGCTTGTGCATGAGTTTTCCTTTAAATGAAATGTGTTTCATAAAATGGCTTTCCAGAGGCAGAAATATGTTGGTGTAAAATTAGATCTCTTTATTAGTCATATTAAATAAGAAACATTTTACATACATAACAGTAAAACTTGGCCTCACATGATCACAGCAGCTCTGAATCATCGGACCATCAATATGACACATGAGAATTAACATAAACACAACTGAGTACGTGAACATGAACATGAAGTACCAGGAAGCAGCAGGAACTCAAGTAGTTGTGAAATCAAGAATATTTTTTGAGGACAAAGTTTTCTATCTTAAACCATCACTGTTTGGATTGAAGCCAAAACTTGACTTCACAAATAATCATCAGCTCCAAAGCTGGATCGAAATGGCAACTTAGCTTAACTAAGGCTCTCATAGACGTCGTCTCCAAAAGGCTTCTTCAGTTCTAAAAATGGACTGAAGCATTTATACTGAAGAAGATGTCTAAGAATCTTTACCAACTTTGAGCTTTGGATAGTGTGAACTGGATTAATGAGAACTAATACAGACATTACCTGCTGTCCTCCTGTGAAAAAGTAAGGGACAAGGATCGGTTAAAATTATTACGGGGAAAAGCACTGAAGAATAAACAGTTTTTGTAGCTTCTTTTCAACCAAACACTTTCACCAAAACTCTTCAGCATTGAATTTTAACATGCTTCTATTTTTTTCCTACAAGAGTAGATCCTCATGAGCTGAGTCTGACCATTAGCTTCCAATGGCTGCACTCTAATGTCGGTGATGTATCCTTTCATGACATCATTAAGGGAAAAATTCCAGTGACAGTGTCAGCACACATTTCCTGAAAGGTGGAGCCATTAACGTAATGAAAAGGGAGATTTTTCCCATGGGAACAGGATGGGAGATACCCAGCTAGCAACATCAGGAGATATTTGACAGGCGATGGAGCCACGAAAAGCCTCGTAATCGACCCACTTGTAGGTCAAGACTACGCAAAAAACAACATTGGCTTGATTGGATGCAACAGTTAAATCTTTTTTTCACAGCTTTTTACTTTCCACTGACAAACCGTATTAAGAACATTAGTGTGTTATTAAATAACACATATTACATATGTGTTATTTATCTCTCCTTCATCAGCTGGTCAGAGGAAACAAAAACACCAGCTTCACTAAAAATAAGCATATTTGACTCTAGTGACAACAACTGACTGTTAGTTTTGGACATAAAAGGATCTTTATCTCTTTATGAACCTGAGTACACAGAGGAAGAACTAGAAAGAGGGATGGAGAACAGCTGTGAAACTGTGCTGCAGATGCATGAACTGTGAGCCCGTGAATACAAACCAGGAGGCCTTCTACCGTCGGGAGTGAGACTTAGTGACACCTCTTCTCCTGGATCATTCAGCAGAGCTCTGGACTTTGATAAGCCTTCAAACTGCTGTAGTGTGTCATGGTGCTGATTAGTAAACTTAAAATAAGTCAAAGATGGTGAAAGCCCATGCAATGGAATGTCTCAAATAGACATTTTGGCCATGTCTTTTGTCTGTTCTTACATACAGAGGAGATCTATTAATATATGTCTATGCTCCAGTGAATTGTACCTGACCCTGCTGCTGCACTCAGACCTGAACATCCAAAGAGAGAACACAGAGGCTTTGTCGAGGAAAAGTGAAACCCTGTAATTTTTAACCATTTTTCATGAAAGTTGGTTAATAGGGAGGCTCTCAGTGGTACCATTGACTGTTACGTAGCACCTAGCATCAGTAACTGGCTGCTGGCTATCATCCATCAGGAACAAAGCTGCCCAGACCTCGAGCAAAACAATGTCCAAAAACCCTGGACCATCCCTTTACCATACACTGGGCGAGAGTTGAGAAGTAAATGCCAACCATGGTTCAAAGGTTCACTTTCAGATTTCCAAACAAAATTTTAAAAAAAGCATCAACCATCCAACAGCTGACTCCTGCTTTTGGGTTATTTTCCTTGAGACACTTTAATATATTTTAACTTGAGATTTGTAAGAGCAGGAAACTACACTACTAAGTTGTAGAGAAAAGAAATTCTCACAAAGTTTTAGCATTTTAAATACATTTACTGATACATTAAACTTCAGTTTTTATCTCCAACACACCTTTAACACTCCAGGAAACTTGTGTAGCCTTCATGTTCATTATGGCATTGTAATAAAACCATTACTCATCACATGTGTGCGAATTTTTAACATTTAAAAACAAAGTTTAAATTAAAATGCATGGAATTAAAACACGTGTGGTTTGACACTACTTATTGTGCGCACATATATGAGCTTTTCGAGTCAGACTCAGAATAGTCTTTGACACGTTACCTTAAGACTCAAGTGTCTGTGAATCCTCACTGATGAAACTGGTCATGACTTACATTTGGTCTTTTACAGCCTTTAGCTTCATCAGCATTGAAACTGTGTAAAATTTCTCCAGCAACAAGATCTCATAAATACTCCAACAACACCTGCTGTGTTTGTAGTTGTGCCTGAAAAGTCTCTCTGTGAAGTCTGTCCCTCAGAGTCCACTCTGAGGTCTCTGCGTCAGTAACCTTTGGATCCTGATCAATGATAAAACTCTGTCTATTCCTCACTCTCGTCCTCTCTGATCTTCACCTTCACTCGGTGCCAGGCGTTACTCAGCACGCCCCTCAAATTCCAGATGGGAGGCACCGTGTCCGGCTGCATGTTGTAACTGCTGTCCACTGCCTTGCAAACTATCTCCAGCTCCTGAGCCTCCACGGGAAGAGGGGCCGTCACCTCCCACAGCTTCCACGCCCACGCTCGTCCCGGCGCCGGTGAGGGGGCGGGTGCCTGTCCCTTCTCACTGGTTCTCAGCTCGGCCACCTGCCATGTCTTCCCTCCATCCACCGACACGTCCACTCGCACCACCTCCCTGCCCCCGCCGCTCCAGGCGTAACCTTTCACTGTCACCTCCTCGGCGCTGCGATCCACGACAGTGCCGTCTGCGGGTGAGGTGATGGCTGACTGGATGGGAAGCTCCTGGATTGCGGGGGCCGTCTTGAAGTCCACCGTGTCCCAGTCCGTCCCAGGAGAGAAGCCCTTGTAGTCGTTCTGCTGCCAGTGGCTGCTGCTCTCCTCTGTGCTCACGATGACCTTCCCCAGCCATTTCACGTTGCGAGCGCCCACTGTTCCCGGGACGATGACGCGAACAGGGTAACCGTGGTCAGCAGGTATGTCCTCACCATTCATCTCAAAAGCCAGGAGCACGTCGCCTTCCTCACTCACAGCTTTGTTCAGAGGGATGGAGGCGCCGTAGGTCGTCCCGGTCACATCTTTGTCGAGTCCTTCAAACTGGACGTGACGCGCCCACTCGGACATGTCAGGATGGTAACCAGCCGCCATCAGAACGTCTCTGAGCCGCACGCCGCTCCATGTTGCATTACTGATTGCAGCGATGCCCCAGTTCAGTCCTTTGACCTGCTTCACCTTGTTCATCTCAGAGCGGCGGTTACCAGCACACTGCAGTGTTGCTGTGATGGTGTGTTTCTTAAACCGAGTCTTCAGATCTTTTAAAGACAGTGACAGCACTCGCTCAGGATGACCCTCGACCTCCACATGCAGCCGGTAAGACTCTGGGTCCACCTGAGGGACAGGGAGGTGGTTTCTCTTGAAGAAGATGGCTGAAGGGGTGATGTAGTTGTCAGAGAGGATTTCAGGAGGTGGCTCTGCGTTGAAGGGCTTCAGGCTATTGATTCTGAGGATGGGGTGACGCTCGGGGTCCGTGGAGTAAGGATCAGAAGATTTAATGCTTTGCTGCTTTTTTTGGTCCTCTGCACTCAGAACACCAACCTGAAAATAAACAGAGACCAGAACGATTTTTATGATGAATACAAGCAGTTGTCCAGTCCATCTACTTTCATTTTGTTCATCTGTACAATCAACAAAATCTTTTAAAACATAGCCCAAAAGCCCAAAAGTACCCAATTTCAGGAATGCTTGCATGCTGTCAAACAAAAACATGTAGAAGGATAGTCATGTTGCACATCAAATTAAACAGGAAATTAACAGCTACACAACCATATCAGGCAACGTCAACACCAAGCAAATTAATTATTAAATACCAAAATGTGTTTCACCTTGATTCAAACCTGTGTTGCTTTGTATGGATTTCTTTGAATGGGGAATCGAGTTCTGGCTGTTTTTTTCCAAAAAGAAACTTTCTTTTTCTTCAAAAACACTCAAAAACTGCCACGGATAAGCAGAAGAAGATAAAAACTGTTGTAATTGGGTGTAATGAACACCAAAAGTGACATAAAAGTGAAATGTGAAGTTTGGTTTATCAGAAATTTCAGATGGGACTAATGGTGCCGAACTGTGCCAAGACTCTGCCTGACCACTCTGTAGTAAAACCTCTCTAACTTTGCTCTGCATCACTGTATCAGACTCAAACTTGGCAGAAGAAATGTTCACATATTTAGCCATTCATTCATACAGTTCTAAAGCTGCAACTGCATCATTCCAAAGAGATATTAACAATAAAAACTTTATTTTTACTAATAAAAAATATTCTGACTTCTACAGTATCTTCATTTGCTCTCTCCCAGTAACACATATATTGATAATTATTTCACATCTGGACAAATCTCTCAATTGTTACTTTTATTATGACAACAAAATTATTCAAATAGACCTTGTGGTTGCAGAGATATACTCTTTTCTTTATCAGTATGTCATTTTCGAGCAGACAGCTTAAAAAGGGGGCTGGGGCTGAACAGGTTCAAGTCTTTTTATCAGCTTAAAACAAAAAGTCAAATTCATGCTGTTTCAGAATCTGTAGAAACAGATTTTTTCAGTGAAGGTTGTCTGACGGCTTACTTAAAGAGATGCCTTTATGTAGCCTACATTTCTTAAAGCACAAGCATTTTAAAATATATAAATGTGTCTTTTTAACAAAAATTCCTTATGCTTTTAAATTATTATACCTGCCAGATGCAGAGAATCATGACTGACAAAACCAGAATAAACACCTATTTCAGGATTTACCGATCTACCTTGGAAATGGCTTGAAAAAGAAGCATGGTTAAGATAAATTCAGAATTGCTTGTGACGTAAGAAAGAAACTGTAACCACAATGTCCTTTGAGAACGGTAAAGATCAATCTTATGAGGAGGTATTGTTCAGCGCACAGCAGCTGAATTACAGTCTGCTGAGGAACAATCAGGTGCTGTATAATAATTAATATTATTATATTATTATTATTATTAAAAGTAATATTATGATGATTAGTTTCTTCAGCAAGGTCATCTAAAGCGTGCAATAAAATGGAGCAATATGCTAGTTTGAGAAATCAAACGGTGAACTCTGATGGACATTAATAACCATAGAGCAATAATCAATTTCTCTTTTCCTTCCTCAGTTGAAAAATAAAAGGGGTGGGCACGCACATCCTATGTAGGGTGCTGGATCTAAAAGATTCTAAGCATGTTTATAGGTTTGCAAGAGGAGTTAGATTTATGTTAGCTGCTATGTGGGTATGTAGGTATGTTAATGGATATATGCGTATATGTGCATGTGGGATTTGTTTGTGTATGAGGAGGTGTATGTGTATGTATATATATATATATATATATATATATATATATATATATATATATATATTTATATATATATATATATATATATATATATATATATATATATATATATTTATATATATATATTTAGGTACAACATTTATATATATATTGGGTGTAATGAATGTAGGTTGATTTATGAGGATACATCTGTATATGGGTATATATATTCATGGTGTGTGGAAATGTAAATAAACGAGATAATGTGACAATTTTAAACAGTCTTCCCTCCTTCTGAGGGGGTACCTTGTTTATTGTTAATTATCAATGAGTTTCAGCTGAGTTGGATCAGATGTACCTGCTTCTATTTAAACGGCATGCTTAGAATCTTTTCCTTCCTCAAGCATTTTTTTCTCAACTTTTACTTTTGTTGTTTTATCGTCAGATAGCCACTCAGAGTGGCAGGGCTCTTCAATGTGGAAATTTACTCTGAGTATTGAAGTTTGATCCATTACATTTTGAACAGAAAGTAGTGATAGTTCACCCTGGACACAGAATTACAATCTGCAGTGTTTTTAAAAAGCAAACATCTTCATTAGTGAGACACTAGTGAAAATGTTTGCTCCTTGTTAGTTGTTCATTAAGGGTTTCTTACTGAAACCTTATCTTATAAATAATATTGGGGTGCTGGTTTGGCAGAGTGGTTAGCCACCAGGCACGTCCCATATACATACTTCTGCCATCCTGGGTTCAATTCCAGCCTGTGGCCAGTTTGCAGAGTGTCTTTACTCTCCTATCAATAAAGGCACAAAATGCCCAAGAATACATTAAAAAAAATATCTAATAATATTATTTTTCTCTTCACTTGTATGTATGTATATGTCCTCTAGTTTCTACAAAAAGAGCAAAGTCAATCAAAGTCAAACTCCTTATATATCATGCCTCACCAATAAAGCTCATTGGGATTCTTATTTCAGGAGCTTTAAAGTTACTGCACTTCAGTCCTTTATTTTTTTTTCTGTGTGTCAAAAATTGATATCAAAGCTCTTTTAAGGAACTGATGTATGAGGTAAAGAAAAAAAGGTCCCTTTACTTTCACTTGGTTTATTCCCCATGTTTGACAGCCATTCTCTCACAACATTCTAGACTATCAATACCTAAACTGTTGGTGTTCATGCTGGTGGTCTTATTTTCTTTTTAAGTGTGTGATATTTTATTTATTTTCCTAACAATAATCATCTATAAACTCCTAACAGGAGGGGCACCTATGGCCTTGTGGGTAGGTAATGCTGAGATGCAGAGCTCCACTCCTGTAAATGGATGGTTGAGGTTCATGTCTAGTCTGCAGCTCCTCCTGTTCAAGTTTCTCCACTCTCACATCTGTTTAAAACTTTATCCATAATTCAGTCCAAATAGATTCATAAAGCCCTGAAATAAATTTTGCAGAGAGGGGTTAAGTGTTTTTGTCCGATGGAAGACAGTTTGCACACTAGTCACTTTAATCATATTATCATCACAAACAGCAGAAAATGCTGGAAGAAGTCTACGTGACGTCAGCTGTTTGGTTGGACTTTTGAGGCATTTCCTTGTAACACTTTATAAAACTAAAGTCGTATTAACCAAGTAAAAGACCAAGTGACAGAGCTCAGGTGGGACCAGAGGCCTTCTCAAACGGACACACTGCATGAGCTGCTAATGCATAAATCCCATTCTAAATAATAAGAAAAATAAGTGATTGTAGGAAGTTAATCCTGCTTACAGGGTGATCCAATGAAGACATGAACTTTACAGATCAATGATGCTTGTGATAAGGTTAATTCTACGCATATTAACATAGGCCTTCCGCAGACAGCTTCTAACGGACACTTGAGGGTCTGTGTTTATTTTTTTTTTTTACTTCTGCATTTTTCGACAGTAATGTCTTTCACTCTGACCTTCTGAGTCGTCCTATGTGCAGGTTGATGTTCTCTGTAATGTATATATATTTTTAAAGCTACTGAAGCATAAAAAATTGTCCTGCATGTGAAGGTTCCATTTGTTCATTTTTATTTGTCGTGAATGCTTTATAATGTGGGCCAAAAATCCTTACATTTCAAACGATCCCACAGAGTAAATCAAACAGATAAGCTCAACCCACCTTATACTCTGAGAGGATTTCCAGCACATGTTCTGAGTTGTGTACGGCGTAAAGTGACCAGAAGGGTTCAAGAGCTCCTCCTGCTGCCAGCAAGATTTTATCCCCACCCGGGTGCATGGCCACAAAGTCTGTGATGTCATAGACGCCACCTTTGTAAGTGACCCACACACCCTCCTCCAGAGAGCGGTGACTGTTGACCTCTTCCTGAGTGAAGACAGGCAGGGATGAGGCCTGCTCTACGGGCTGCACACTGATGGAGTCTGACTGCTCAGCCTGCAGTGCAAAGAGAGTGAGACAATCATTTGAGCACACTGGCCAACACAACATAGAGAAACACAAAACACAGTGACAACAGCTGACTCCTCCAAATTTAAGGTTTTAATAATTAAAAGGCCAAAGAACAGATCACATTTCTAACGTTCCCTGCTGCTGACAGGCACAAACACAGACCCCACTGTACACCTTACATTAAAGCCTACACAGTCTTGGCCTTTTGACCTGCTCTGAGGGCCCTGACCTGTGCACACAACACACGCTGCTAAAACAGGAGGCTCCTGTTTGTCAAACAGCAACATGTTTCAAAACTGTAAATAATTTTTTAACTGTCTTAAAAGTGTTTCCATTGTTGGTGGAGCTGGTGCCTTTACTGAGGCAAAGACATTTAAACATTTACTACTTTTAAGCCTGTGACAACTACACTATTACTACACCATTCACCTTACCGATAAAAACAGCTGAAGTCTTTCTGCAGCATCGTTGAGTTAATCATTCCCATTTTAAGCTCGGAGCTGATGCTGCTGAGAATGGTTAAAGTTTTCTTAGAGCATGTGACATGTGAGCATGTGTTGAGCAGACAATGTGCCGCCCTTATATAATCTGGAGGATAAGAATGGAGTATAAAAGGTTAAATCTGGCGCAAATTATTCTGACTGTGAGTAAAAAGCTGTCAAAGATCTTACCTAACTACTACAGGTGGATGCAAACAAGTGTGAAATGAAATGTAATGATCTGGAAAAGAGTTTTTCCCAACACAAGGCCAGAGAAAAATATAAGCAAATTTGGAGCAAATGAATTAAGATCACCACAACTTCAAAGCAAGACTTTGTCGTATTTATGAAGAAGTAAGAATACAAAGTCAAATGTATGTGCATTATCACACAAACATTGCACACACCATAGTCTTCTCTCTAAATAAGGATACATGACATGCTTTGGGTCGTGTACCTGGCATCACATGTCCTGCAATGTGACTATCACAGATACACACATTGTACTGCAATATAAAACCAATTTATTGTTCAGTCCTAAGCTATAACCTGCTCTATGTTCTTGTTTTTTTCAGTTAGTTATTTTTTTCCTCTTCCAGCTAAAACACTTTCCAGGTTGTTTTGTAAATGTTAATGCCAAAGTTGCCACAAGAGACAAAAAAAGGTAAACTGTTAAAACAAACTGCTGTTCTTATTCTCTGAATCCTGACTAAACATTGCAGTGATGTTATTGCTTAAAATTCCCTTTCTTGAGTAAAAATATCAACAACAAAAAAATAAATGAAGATGAGTTACAGTTAGTTTGGAGCTTTTACGGAGGACTTTATAAGGCAACATTACAGCTACATGACCTCTTGCTGCAGCTACACTCTGTAATCATTTCAGGGAACAGACGTCAAAGTCTGTGATTCAAACTCTCATTTTAAACTTCCCTAACTCTTTCTCTGAAGGGATTAATCAGTAAGCTCAGTTAAGATTGTATGCACACCGCCTCACATCAAATGTAGTTGATCTGAAAAAGGAGTTGACTGTGTGACTTCTGTGTTCAGAGTGAGTAACAGAAGATGATCAAAGGGTGTGACTAAGAGCAAACTATGTCAAACACGTCTCCTTGAGTTGAAGTCATCCGACAAGTTTAAATGATGCAACAATATTATTCCAGGGATGAACACCGACTTCTTCTTTGCATTAAATCAACACAGATCAACACGAGCAGAGCAGCACAGCTGGAGCCTGACAGCAGCCAAACTGCATAGATTAAACTCAGAACTATTGTTTTATGAAATGTTTTGTTCTTAAAACGTATCAAGTATATGATTGCTCGACTTCTTTAATCTTGTAACCCTTTGGTGATCATGTTCATCACACTCAGTCTGGGGACGACTTGGGTGCCCCAGGACCCACATTAAAAACTGACACAATGTCACCCAAAGCTAACAGGATTGTTTTCATTGTTAAACAACAGATACAATGGCCTTTTACAAGAAAAAAATCTCAAAAAAAAAGTGTGTGGTGTGTTACCGCTGTGCTGATCAATACATGTAAACAAATCTTTAAGAACCTCAGAGCTGACAGAGCCTCACACACATATCCTCAGATCTCTGCCCCCTTGGGAGCCTGGACCCCAGGTAAGGAACTAATATACCTCTGTGAATGTGTGATTGTTGCCAAGTGTTGTATTAAACAATGTCCAGGCTAAACTTTCCTTTTCTTTGAGGTGTTTACATCTGCGACATTAACGCCCAAGCCCCTTAATCCAAAACATCCCAAAGAAGAGTCCGTTTGTCTGTTGAGTCTCAGCTCAGTTCAAGAGTAGACCACCACAGCTTCACTATGATTCACTTAGAAGCTTGTAGGAAGCAGAACTCTGTCAGGTCTTCTCTCACGAGGAGAGGAAACTGCTTTTGAAATATTTGTTTCTTGAATTGGTCACTTCTGATGTTATTTAGGGAGTCTGAAAATCTTAACACTAACTGGCTGTGACAACAGAGCCAATCAAATGTTTGGTCTGTAGTGGACTGTGAGCAGACTTGTCTTCAGATATCTGTTCATAAAGATAAATAGATGATCTTTTTGACTATTTTGTGCCTGTATTGATAGGCGAGAGAGTGACAGTAGATAGGCTTGTGAAGGGGGGTGACAGAGAGTAGAGTAGGACACTCTACAAACTGGCCACAGGCTGGATTTGAACCCAGACCAGCAGAAGTTTATGGGTTGTGTTGGCTGCGTACCACTCTGCCAAACCAGAACCCCAAATAGATGATCATTTGATAACTACAGATTGGGGGCTGCTGTGGCACTAGCAGGGATCAGGTTTTGCCTGTTTGTTTCTTCTGCATAGATTAAAGCCTTCTAACTCAAAATGAGTCAATAAATCTCAGACAATGACTGCAATACTGAGGAAAACAACAGCACTTTGCATGCTAACCCTTGTACAGTTTCTATTTTTCTGCAGATTCTGTGAAAACAGATTACAACTTAACAGTCTGAAGTCATAGTTAATATCATTTTCAACATACAAGCAAGTTCACTTCATTAGACTTGGCACTGTCAATGCAACCTAATTGATTCTTCCACTGCAGATCTTCTGCAGTCCTCACCTGGTGCTGGTGCAGGCCATAAGCCAGAACAGCACCTGTCCCAGCCAGCAGTCCAGCCACAGCGTGTCTCCACCTGCTGCGTTCATGTCTGTGCGATCTGTGCTCCTGACCGCTGCTGCTCCACAGACGAGCTGCACACGGTGCCACAGCTGCTGCTACCTGATGCCTGTGAAATAAAAACAGACTTCTGACTTAAACAAGACTGTCAGTGTCAGGCAAAGTCAAGGGCAGATAAAATACCTGTGACAAAAGGCTTTACCTTTGAGAGCTCAGAGGGGCAAATCGAGTGAGGCTGTGACAGCGTCTGAGAAGCAGCATTGCACTGATGATCTAACAGGGAATTTAAAAGAGAAATAAATAACAATAAACATAATTACACATGACATCCAGCAAAGAAAGTCTGGATGCTTATGTGCAAGCTCCTGAAGTTTATTCTGTCCAAAAAAAACATCACAGTACAACCCTAGCATCATCTCTGTAACATTTAGCTACACAGACTCTGAATAATGTGGATAAAATCACTTTTCAATTCAGTTCAAGGGTCAATGGAAGCAAACTAGCAGTAACTTTTATTTAAACCTCATTCACTTAGCTTCAGTAAGGTCGACAGACCAGCTCAAAAAGTTGAAAATTATACACTAACACTCACTAGAATAATGATTACAGCTATAGCAAGGCAGTGACTGTTAAAAATATTCAACTTCTATGAATAGACTTAGCTGGATATGAACTATGGGTGTACAGAAATATGTTACCACCAATATGTTGTGCAATACTGTATTAATATCCTATGATTTAATGTCAATAATGCATTAGTTTGCATTTGTGACATCTGTTTTTCTGTCATTGTTCAGCATCTTCTGGCAGCAGCATTTGACTCAGAGTCACATTTCTATAATCATTTCTGGCAATGGGACAAAAGTGTCGTGAATTTGTGTTGCAGGGAGCAAACTTTCCATAAATAAGACGGATTGAAAGCTGTGTTTTCTATTAATATAATATCATAGGTTATTGATACTATAAAATAGTATTACTTACTTACTTTTAATTTACTATTTGGTAAATTAAAAGAAACCACGATTTATCGGTTTGGTATTGAGACATACAGTGATATCTTTATCACCACCCCAGTAATTCATACATACTTTATCATCAGATAATTGCAAATACACATCCCTAATATAAGCAGACTGAAATGCCTCTTTAAAGGGTTAATTAATCAAAAGAGTCCATTTGTAAGATGAACTGTGATTACAGAGTAGTACATCTAAATGCCTCAGTGTAGAGGACAGAGATTATAAACCTGCTGCTAAAACAGCCAATGATTACATTCCCCACGGCTCAGATTTGCAGATTTGTTTGAGCGTTGAAGACAACCCGAGAATCGTATCAGAGATGTCTTCAAAACCAACAAGGAGATTTGAACAGGGATGCAGGATACTGAACTTTCTGCTGGCAGAAATTTTAGTATCTTCCAATAATGATGGTCCACTCTGGCAATGCTGGTGACACACAGATGATATTGTATAACAATAGAAAAGAGGTACTTCTCCTTTACAGTCAGTGCTAACATCAACATTAACTGAAAACTCCTCAAGGGAAGGAAACAGATTCTTTTATTAGGCACATATGTCGTGGTTTTAAATCACACTTCAGCAGTAATTCTGCCTGATGTTGAATTTTTTCAATTATGGCACACACATGCAAAGGAGGAACTTTTGGTAAGTTTGGTGATTGCACAATTTGTCATTTAAACAAGTCAGAAACAACAGCTGGAAAGATAATAAGGAAGTGATGTACCATGTTAAATACTGGCAAATCCTCTATAAATAGAAAATCAGTCTGTCATATCTTCCTGTTTGTTATGCCGACAAGCATTGTATACAGGATGCAACAATGAGGACAAGTTCTGACGTTGGTTATCAAAAATAATCGCTGTAATTTACTGAGCTTGAGTGTCTGAAAATGAAGAGGGAACGGAGCTATGATGACAAATAAATAAGACGGCTTTTTAATCTGCTTTCTTCTTCATATCAGACCAGAGAATATGCAAAAGTGCCCTTCGCCTGAATGCTTGTTGACTTTACCTTTTCATCTGAGGACAGCTGATAAGTAAATGTGTCATGAGGAGTGTGAATACAGCGAGTGTGTGTTAATCTGAATAATGCGGTTATTAGAAGCAACACTTGACGAGTTGTTAGTTTGTTTACATGTCACTGTAAGTTTAAAAAAATGCTTTTTGGGGCCTTCGTTTGAAAAGCAAATAAGTAAATTCTGTTTAATGTTTCAGTACTATGTTAAACGGGTTTTTCAATAAAAATATAACTGTCCTATACGGCTCTCTAGAATTAAAATAGACATCATCAGATAAACTATTGTATCTTTTACATTCAAAGAAAACAAAAAAGATACTATTGCACCTTTTTCCTATTCAAGTAAAGTTTTAAAGCTTCTGTGAGGAAATTTCAACCGGGATACAGTATATTGATTTTGCTGCCTTGCCTCATGTGACTGATGCGCTTAGCTAATCCTAATTATTTCTGTTAATCTCTGTTTGCCCTGTCTGACATCCATCCCACCACAGGGCTTACAGGCATGTTAATTATGGTTTATCAACAATGAGAGAAGAACTGTCAGTTTAAGTTTATTTCATTCTACAACAAAACTTGTGATGAGAGCTTTAAGTCTTCAGCAGTTAATTGGAGTTTTGACGATATCAGATGTGTTGATATTTGATATTTTTTAATTGATTATCGCAGATACCGATACAACCGATTACTTTCAGCATTACTGTACATTTTGTGAGGAGCAGATGTAAAACAAGAAAAACAGCTTTAAAATACTGCAAAAATGAAACTCTTGATTTTTAAATGCACTCATTCAGTAAAGAGATGGTGCACCTACATTGTACATTTTGAGTAATTTGCCAATATTCTAGCCAATATATGGCCAATGCATGCGGTCTGCAAAAATTTGAATATAGGCCGATACAGATAGCAAACCAAAACTAGAAAAGCACTCAGAGAGCACAGACCTCCGCCAGCGCCACAGTCCTCGCCCATATTGAGATTTTCACCATAAATATTAGTCCTATCTTTATTTCATCTAAATATTTAGATTCTATGACCGTAAAAACATACAATTATGTACAAATGCCGAAAATGGTCTCAGTGCTAGAGAATCCTTTAAAAAATTCCAGGATCCAGACGTGGATCACTCCCAAAATCTAACCATTTGTTCCTTGTCCCAGTTCGGACATTTCCTGAAAATTTCATTGAAATCTGTCCATAACTTTTGAGTTATGTTGCTAACAGAGAAACAAACTAACAAAAAAATAACCCCAAACAAACATACGCTGGCAATAAAACAATCTCCTTGGCAGAGATAAATATTGTGCATCCCTATTATTTAGAAGTTCACATATTTGTGGCAAAGCCCCCTGATGCAGGTTTAAAAATAAGCAGCAATTTAGATTAACATGAGTATGCAAACCATACAGGTTAATATGACAACCATATAATCTTCTGACTAAATACTACAGCTTTGTGGGTAATATTTAAAGATACTGCATGTCTAACATCCTGAAAAATATGCTCTTGTATCCATGATCATTCCATCTTATAAACTGTGTGGAGAATCTGCCTTTTTGAGCGTAAATCACTAAACTTTCCTCTGCTTTTTACGGCCAACATGTGTTTCCCTTAACATGACCATGTGAACCTTCAAGAGCTTCAACTCCTCCTGAAGCGACCAACCAGCAGTCACCTCAACCTTCAAGAGGAGCCAACCAGCAGAGGGGGAGTGAGCAGACGAGGGCTGAGCCTCGTTCTCTCTCCTGTGACTGCACATATGTTGAAGTCAACACAGACACTGTGTCGAGCAGAAAATGGACCACAGAATCTCATCCCCATTTCACTCCAACAGCTTATCAAACATGGCTGCTGACAATACTGTGACATTTAGGCATAAAGAAGGAGAGTCTGTGTTAAAGCTTCTATCCAATAAACATATCTTTGTGTAGACAGATCCTAAAACTAGGAGCACAAACTGTGACTAAGAAATATGACATCACATGAGGGCACAAGCATGGCGTAAACTGTACACTCTCAGGTCACTGATTAAATAACTGTCAGCATATATGCTGTAGTATTCTCTTCTTTATCAATGAGTTACAGCTTTGTTATCACCTTCAGCAGGTGCAATTATGTTTATAATGGGTTATCTTCAACCAGCCTTCACAGAAGCAGCACGCCTGCCAGCAGATACAGAGGGCTGTTTCCACTCCACAGGTCAGAGGGTTATCTCCTACTGTTTTTAAGGTATGCTGCATTTTTACAGAGAGAAACTTCTGCTCTCTGAGATAATGAGGCCATACTTTACCACTGCTCAATCCAACAGCATTTTAAATACTGTAAGAATGATCCTTTATCTGTTAATTGTCTTTAACAAAACATGCTTTTTATTGTGTCCAAATCCATCTCATCTGTTTAGAAGGGAAAATGATTTATGACACTAAACAAAACAGTTTCAGTAATTTTATACTTCAGCATGTCAAACCCTCAAATTTCAGTAAACAGACTAATGAAATGGTCAGAAATTTCACTTTCCTGATAATAAATCCAAATCAGATTTCTTCTGCATCATTTTAAGGTTATAATTTTTAAAAGAACACTTTGAAGCTAGTCGGATAACTACTAAAACTGCTGTCTTCTTATTTGCAAGTTCTCAAAGGTCAGGCTGGTGAAACTGTGATGGTGAGTGTTTCATTACAAAGAAAAAAGCAAAAACATTACAGCAGCTTATTTCCGTATTAAGACAACTTCAGCTGCCCATCATGGTCAAGCAAAAGGTGTGTATCTATCTAATAATGACTAAAAACACTCTGATGTACTCACTACATTTAAAGGGGTCATGTTGTGCATATTTAAGTTTTAACATGCCCTTTAGTGTGTTTAATATGTCTCCCTGCGTGACAGAGCACCTTTGAGAACAAAACAAAAAGTTTGTTGTTTCTGGACCTCTCTCTCTCCTCTTTGCGGTGCCAGCAGCTGCCTGAACCCCAGCGTGACCCCAGCCCACCAAACAGACCTACCAGTGTTGCCTTTGGTTCTTCCATGATCAGTAACAAGCCTTTGCAGAGCATAGACATCAGAATAAATACAGAACTATTGACAATATGCTGCCAACTGCACTGGTCTGACCAAATACCTCAAAGTTAACAAACAAGAAAATCAAGTAAACAAGTAAATCAAACAGACTGAGAACACAGCTCTATCAGGGGTACTCTGTGAAAGCTAGGCATTTTATTGAACATTAGTGACTGTGATATAGCCTAGCAGCCTAAAAATGAATATAAGAAGATGGTTTAAAATATGACCTCTTTAAAACAGCTGATAGCTGTGATGTGACGGAAAGTATTTCAGTTCAAATGTACAAAAGAAACAAATGTCTACAAAGACATGCAGTCCACCTTATCTGACCAACATCGTTAAATATACAGTGTCCTTCAAATTTCACTATATAGTCTTTTTTTATCCACATTCCTCAGAATATTAATGTTTAACTAGAACACCTGAGCAGCACAGTTATTTCCCCTTCGCCATGCTAGATGCAGAGCTAATCTGAGTGTGTGCAGGTGTGGCAACCTAGAAAAGAGAATTTCAACCAAGAAAAACATCTATTTTTCTCTATATTAGCATCAAAATGGAATCTTTCTGTTCAGCTTACTTCACCACATGCACAGAAACGTGTGGGCACTTTACTGTCATTGTACAACATTACAAAGACATGTTGCTCTTCCTGTAAGGCAGTTTTAAAAAAAAAGATCTGATGGACAGATAACAATACTTGGGCCACGGTAAATAAGTAAGGACTGGATTCTTGACAGTGAACTAACGTAATTGACAGTACTTTGTGCAGTGGCACAATAAAAATACACATAAGCAGTTATGGTGCCAGACATACATTTCTGAGTGAGCCTCTACACTGCTTTGACTGTAAGGGTAAATATAATTATGATTTGATAAAACAAAGAAGTTTGTCCAGCGGCTTGTTTGTCTATAGACACTTTTAACCACACAGAAACAGCCTGAAAATCTTTTGAGAGAAATTCGGAAACTGAGATACTACTGATTGTGGATGCATAACATTATCATTATCAGCAGACATGACAATGTTTTAACAGCTGATAGTTTCACCATGCAAATTGGCCACAAATATATCATATTATAGCTGTAATACTGACCATATGAACAATGTACCATGATAAATCACATTATGATCACTTGGTGTCCACTTTAATTAATCAAATGATCTCTGATTAGGGAATAAAATCTTTCCCTTATTTCACATTTGTCTCAAAGACAAATGGACTGTCACTGTGAAAGAAACAGGTACATTTTAGCTCAGTAGAGACACAGAATATCTGTTTTGATATATTGGCAGTAATGATCAATCCAAGTCCATCGTGTTATGTCACATACTCTGTGAAGTCTGATTTCAGCACTGATTCACTGTTAAAGTTTTCATTTGTTTATCCACTCTGCTTAAATACATCTACAGTGTTTTTACAGGTTATCACCTCGGACTGATATCTGCAGTACTTCTGATCATCCTGGTTCATCTTTTGTCGTCAAAACATGTTTATTCTTTATAAATCTGTTGTTAATGGTATGCATCACTTCTGCTTATTTTCTTATTATTCTCTCAAGTGTTATTGTTGTTCCTGAAAACATTCTTCGTCAGTCTTATCTAATGTTTCCCTAGCACCTTATTAAATGTCTATATCTTGATTTAATTACTTCTATACCGAGTGTATTCTCTCCTCGGTGATTATGCAGGATTTCTGATGTTAGCTCAACAAAATGCTGCTCCAAGGTTTGTTGGCAAGACTTTAAATGTGTAAAAGTCTGATGTTGTGCCTCTAACTTACTGTAAATGTTATATTAATAATAATAAAGAATTAAAAACCTTGAGGCACCGTTAGACGTGTCACTGTTTAATCACCATCATCTTCATCATCATCATCATCATTACAGAGCTAACTTACTAAGCTAACGTTCAAGTTAGCTAGTCCACTGTTAGCCTCCCCGGCAGCCTTCACATCCTTACATGTACATAAACAGGACAGTCCTTACTATTACAGTGTCTTTAATTCTCTGAAATAAAAGCTGAATTACTCACTTCTGCTGTGTTGCTCCTCTGCTTGAACTCAGTTACTCCCACGATGTATTTAACAAATAGTGTTGCACAACTACGAGCACCGACGGAGAGACGTTCAAGAACAGCACCAGTGCTTTTACAGCACCTCCGTCACACGCGGGACAGGACAGGACAGGACAGGTGAGGCGGGGCAGGGGGGGCACCTGCCCAGAAAAAAGACGTCAAGGACCATGACAGAGAAAGATGTTTTTAATGAGCTTGGCTACAAAGCAGGCTAACGAAAAACAGGTCTAATAGGTGTTGAAAAGTCTTCGGTTAATCAGTGGCGGTAAAGTGAGTCAGTAATACATGGCTGACTAAACTTTTAACATCACTTAAAGTCTGCAACTCCCAGATCAACCACTCGGTAGTAGTGATGGGAGATACTGGGAATTTTGGTATCGATCCGATTCAGTAAATACAGGGCTAATATCGCCGATATCGACACTTTTTACATGAGATGTAATGATCATTGAATGATTTTGTAATTTTGCCTTGAGTTGGTTGATTATAGCCTAATTATGGTAAAACACAGCACAAAGATTTTAGGCAATAAAAATGCTTTTCATCAATGAACCACAGCAATAGAACAAAATTTTAACTGTATAAAAGTAATAAATTATTCCACGTTTAAGAAAAAAATCACAAGTGCAAAATAACAAAAAAAGCAGCAATGTAAAAAAATATATAAATATAACAATGTCAACATCACAACAAAAAATACCTTCCATTGCACAAATAAAGTGTAAACTACAGTTAACCTTAACCTTTGGTTTTCTGCTCACAAAGCCCTCTCTTGGGTTGCCCTTTTGGCTCTGTTTCCATATTGACAACAGATTTATAGGTTTTTGTTCAGGAACAGTAACATGTTGACATAGAGGGAGAGAGGTGCCGTTTAGAAGTGGCGGTCGGAGCGGAGGAAAGTAAAGTAAAGACAACATAAGAGAAACTGCAGTATCAATCTCATCACGCTAGTATCGATCCGATACCAATACTTAGCTTTGTATCGATACTACCGATATTAAGATCAATACGCCCACCCCTACTCGGTAGACCAAACTTGGGGTAACTGTGGGTGCAGCATGGGGTGTTAAACATAATGCTGGTAAAAAGGATTATGTCCTATAAAAGAGGGTAATTTCTCAGAAAAGTAAACGTAGTGTTATAAATAAAAGGTCATTATATTAATTGAATATGACATCAAAGAACTTTTAAGCATTCCCCAAAAATGAAATTTTACCTGAATTCTGATCTCTTTTCACTTTTACAACGCATATACTTCTTTGACTCTAAACTTGAAGTTTAAGCATTTGGCAGAAGTTAATAATCTGAAAATATTTAGAGCGTAAAAAACGGTTTCATTAAAGCCCCAATATGTAAAAAAAAAAAAAGTTTTCCTGGCTATTTTCTTGAGGAAGTTAAAGGGTTAAGAGTGGGGAGATGTATATCCTTGAACATTTTTATTCCTTGCTTTTACATAGGTATAATATCTGGGTTTAGATTAAAAACAACAACAGTGATTATAATTACTGTTTTTTTTATTCACTTGTAACTTTTATTTGTCTTTTCTCTTAAAAAAGTCCAATGTCCTGCATAGTCTTTTTTTCTTTGTTTTGATGTTGTTAGAAGGGGCAGAAGAGCATGAAAAATGTCCCAAAAAACTGTTTTTTACTTCCTGGAGTTTATCATACATTAGCTATACAGTCTCCACCTACTCCTGTGTTTTTTAGGTAGAAGCCACAGAGCTGAGAATGGAGGCCCATGCAGAAGTGACAAAACATGTAGTACCCTAAGTGTCTATAGCCATAATGGCAATAATGCAAATAATAACAATAATAGTAATGGTTTATGCTTGTGTTACATGTATTTGGAATGGCTTGGTCTGGTGCTGCACGAAATTTTGGGCCCCATGAAAAAAAAATCAGACTGGGTCCTGTCCCCAGCCAGCTCTGCACAGTTTCTTACTCAGTACCTGTAGAACAAAATGATAGATATATCATGAAATATATTTCTGATGGCCAACTTTTGATTACAACAATCAAGTAATTCTCTTTAAAAGACACAGTTAGCTTCGAAGAGAATGCTCTTCAGCTGAAATCATGAAATTTAAGGGGAATTAAACTTTCACAATAAAGAACTTTCTGGCATTTGGAACATTTAAATCTTTTAAAATTTATTGCACAGGTTATAAATTGTTCATTTTTAACCCAGTAAAAGATTCAGAACTTGAGTTTTACTCCGTTTCCTGTTTTCTTAACACCCAAATATTTAAACATGCTATTTGGTACAGAAAAGGCACAAACCAAACTTTAAATCCTCTAAGAAATGTGCAGAAGGGCTTCTTTTTACACAAACTCTATTCTGAGGATGGAAACTAACAAAAGGATGCCAGAGTTTTATTTGTTGCAATTAAAAATAGGGAAAACTGTGGATTTTTTGTGTTTGAAGAGACAAGCAACCAAAAAGATGAGTTCTGATGCTGATGTGTATCTTTTGTCAAGCAGTTTACATAAACACTTCTTTTTTTTAATGTATTTTTTGGGCATTTTGTGCCTTTATTGATAGGAGAGAGACAGTGGATAGGCTTGTGAAAGGGGATGAGAGAGTAGTGGAAGATACTCTGCAAACTGGTCACAGCTGGGCATAAGGCTGATTGTCACATTGGCAGACTCTATTTCTTTATGTTCATATACATGACTTAACTCTGTGGTAACTCTGCTTATTCCATACCAGAAACTTTGATGAGGAAAAAAAAACACAAACCTTGAGTGGAGAGGACATTTTGTGATTTTTGTTGGTCAGAGTCATTGTTCACGTAGTTCTTTATGTGTTGAAAGTTGCTTGGTAAACAGTTGTATTACAATCAAATATTTTGTAAAGTGATGGTCAGTAGCTTTGCTTTGAGCACAGTCAGCTTGCTGGGAGCAGCCATGTGGCAGCTGGAGTAAAACCTTTGTCAGAAGGTCAGCGGGTTCATTTCTCACTGCTCCAGGAGTACGCTGACACACAGCTCATTCATTCAAACAAATAAACAAAAAGATAGACAATGATTACTACAGGCATGGTTTTAATTTTCAAACTTATTTTATGTCTGTAGCTTAAACAATAGACTAGTGCTTTAGTGAGTCCTAAAACACACGTAGCACTTCGGGTTCCTGGGCCTCAAATCTACAGTATGTTTGCATGGCTGTCCAGACAGATGCCTGAAATAAGGTATGTTATAAAACATGCATACAGTATATGAACTTTTCATTTTGCAATATGCCATGCATCTGACACTGCCCTGATGAACTTTTGGTCAACACAGACCTTATTATCTGCTTGGGCTGTATTATTGTCTGACAGCACAATGAAACATCCTGAAGGCTTTTAGTCAAGTGAAGCAGTAGATTTCTTACCATGTTATCCCTGCACCAGTCTTAAAAATGTATGCTTCATTTTGGATAAAACTCTTTCAAACTATAGGGACGACTGACGGTGTCTTTAAACTGATGGTCTGCCCTGTGGTGACCAATCAATTCAGTGCTGCTCTGTGCCATGTTGTCAACAACTCTCTGTTGATTCAAACATCTCTGTTGTCCTGGGGCCTGTACTACGAAGCTGGATTAGCTCTTCGAGAGATAACTTCCTGGATAAGTTTCGGATTTTCCGCACTACGAATGTGGATCTCTTTTTATCCAGACACGTTGCCCCGGTAAATGATGCTGAACACCAAACCTGGTCCGGAGCAGGTTCCAGGATAAGAGCTCAGGGGGTGTGACAGACCGCCCGCTGACCAATCGGTTCTCTCGGGCGGGCATAAAAGACCGCACAGTCACCAATTTGCTGTCTTGGAAAATGGCTTGCCCATTTCTGCCGGAACCGGTTAATGTCGGTGCACAAATTGTAAGAGGAGCGCTTCGTCGGGAGCGTTTTTTTTGTGACAGAAGTAATCGGCTTGATTTACCAGAAGAAATCTTGTACGAGAGGTACAGATTTTCACGGGAGGGACTTCTATACATCTGTGACCTGCTGGAGCCTTACGTGGCAAATAATGCACTAAGGTCATTTTGAAAATATGAATGTGATTTTCCTGGTCAAACAAGTGAAAAAATTAATTGCGTTTAGACAAATGTAGAGTATTTATTAGTATGTTGACCATGATGTTTTAGCAACAATAATGGACACATAGAAAAATCATTCTTGTCAGTATTTTTATGTTATTTCTGTCATTGGTGTTAACATATTTTAGGTTACAATCACAAGATTCATGAATGCAATAAAATTAATCTAAAGGCACATATCACAACATCTGAAGACTGCTGACAAAACTCCATGAAATAAAACAGTAACTTGTTTAATTCAAACTATTTGACATTATTTCCCAATGTCAGTGATAACGTTTGATCTGAGGATGTTTACTTCTGATAAAAGACAACACATGCTGATAATTGTACTGAACTTTATTATGGATAAAGTCAAGTAACAATAATTTTGGTTTAAGGTTCAAATTACAATTAGCCTACATAAGTAATTATCATATCTTAAATGTTGTCTAATGTAATATGATCTCCAAATTTTGGTAGTAACACCATGACACCGAGGGACATAATTTAGTTTGAAGAAATATTTTTAAATATCTAATTTACGTTTAATTTCATTCATAGATTTATCCCAGTGTTATCAACACTGTCCATTTATTATTTTGATTACCAAAAAAGAGGAAATGTTTTACACTGTCCAATAGCGGTGAATCATGACAATGGGACAATTGTTTTAGATCCAAAGGACACTAAAAGTGAAATTAAATATTATATTTAGGCTAATTACATTACATTTAAAATAAAAAAGATAATTATTCATCACCATTTAAAAGACTATTTAATTACATAATTTTGGTTTAATGTGGACGAGTTCTTTATTACATTTTAAGCGATTTGTGTTTCTGGAAAATGTAGGAAAATGTGCCGGCAATCCCTCCGGCTTCTCGCGGCTACAGTCGTGTTGCTCCTGGCCTGGATAATACTGCGGTACTCCTCATACTTTTGCAGGATTATTTGCTGCTCCTCCGCCATGAAGTAGGCTGCTCTCTTCTCCATTGTGGAAAATGCTCCGGGGCTGCTAACCACGCCCATTTTATGTGTGCGCGCACAGATCCCAGCCGGATTCACTTATCGAGTTGATAACGAGCCTCGTAGTACAGCAGATCTGGATGACGGAGATCCGGTGAAGTTCAGCGAGTTGTCGCAGAGTTATCCTGGATGACTTAATCCAGCTTCGTAGTACAGGCCCCTGAGCCAGTATGCTCACTCTACTTGTGAGCACTGGCAGGACGTCACACTAGTAGGTCTATTTAGGAGGGGCTGGGGGAACAAGATGTTTAAGGCAGCATCTGATGCTGTAAAAAGGGGGAGGGTGAGAGGGACATCCCTAACTTTTAGTGTTTTAGACAGAAGTACTCTCTCACATGACAGAGACATGTAAAATACTATGCTGCATATTAAACTAAAAAAAAAGACAATATGGGTTTATTAAAGGTTAGAAAAACACTACCAAAATCATTTATAAAAAACAAAACGGTTACCAATTTCCTGACAAGACCTTGAGCTTCTATCTGATTAGTTAATGATTATTTTAGGATGTGTTGCATGTGTTAAACACACAAGAGAGTATTCAATTTGAGAGCTTAGCTCAGTCTTCCCTTCACAAAACAAAAGTAACTGATACTAGAAAAGCACTCGGAGAGCGCAGACCTCTGCCAGCACCACGGTCCTCTCCCATATTGTGATTTTGACCATAAATATTAGTCCTACCTTTATTTCATGTAAATATTTAGATTCCTTGACCATGAAAACGTACCATTAGCAATTGGTTTCATAATATCTATTTTAGTTCAGTAGTTATTCACCAAAATCACATTCATGGCAGATCCAGATGGTGATCCGGATCAACACCAAAATAGAATTACTTCTTCCTTTTCTCATGCTGAACATTTCCTGAAAACTTCATCAAAATCCATCCATTACTTTTTGAGTTATTCTGTTCACAGACAGACAGACAGACAGACAGACAAACAAACTATCCCAAAAACATAACCTCCTGGGGGAGGTAAAAAGGAGAGAAAGACAGATGAATGACACTACAGTAGTTTGGAGGACACAAAAGAAAGCCCACATCTGAGACTTATAATTGAAGACAAGATGTTTATCAAATTGAGGACTATATTTGTTCAGAGGCCTGGTTTGTTGACTGTTGAACATCCATTCTTGTCAAACCTGTCGAATAATGAGCTGATGTCAGACTTCTTACCACCATGTCACCTTATAGTGAAGGATTTTAAAAGTATATATACATAAAAACATACATTTTATTTGTATTCAGATATCAAAATTAATTCAGTGTGCTATACACTGAATGGGGGAGGGAAAAGGGAGGAACTGACACACAGCATTACACATCTTAAAGACATTTCACACTGAAGCTCCTCAGATTTCTTTAGGCGTGTCCTTCAGTAACACAGACATATTAGGAACCAAGAAAACTCAGATTTCTAATGAACATTAACACTTCTGTTGTCACGAAAAGTTCATTTAAGGCCACTCATGTTGTTTCTGAGAGTCTCTCCTCTCTAACACTGACTTGAGAAGCAGAATATTACAGCAGTGTAGTATTCCTCCTCTTCATAACAGAGGAGTGTCAATGTGGCTGACAGTTGTGGGTTTCCCTTGTTTAAACTTTGCCGCTGTGACTCTTGCTTTGTTTGTGAAATCCAGTCAAAACTGACCCTTTGGCCACCGCAGATTCACTGGACTGTGCTGTCTGTGTTTTTGTAACAAGGTGTACAATATTCAAGGTCGTCTTGCTCGCATATGAAGTTTTTATTTCTATGGAAAGAGAAATGTACATGCAGTGATGATTAAATGTAGTTGCTTCTGTAGGTGTCTGTTCTTGTTCTTGTTGAACTCTGACTCCATGAATATCATGTTGACTGTTGAAACATTTTCAGACAAAACAATCCCATAATCTTGCAGGTGATCTGTCTGACACTCCCACATCAAGAAAAGCAGCAGTGGCACTCCAACTTTAAAACACACAGCATACTCACATATTTGTTCATGAACAAAAAAGTGTGCAGTTAAGGGGAATCTGTTTGTGTTGAAGTGTTGTACGTTTTAGAAAGAAAAGAGTCTGGAGTAAAATAGATATTTCCTTCTAGGTGTCTTTTAACATCTATGCTGTAAAAATGACTAGTCTGTGCACCAAGTGGATTTTTCCTGGTGTTATGTAGTTCTGTGTCCAACGCGCTGCTGATTGCCATTTCGATTGTTTTTAGCTTGATCACAAATATCCACAGGTGCACATTTTTGTTGCTGCTGTAAATATAAACTCTTTCACATACTGTTAGTGCTCCTGATAGTTACCTGTATTATTTGCCACTTAGAGTCTCTACAGCACCATCTGATGTACAAAACAAGTACTGCAGCAAAGATGAGGCACCCTCAGGCTTTGACTAAGGTGCCTTCGTGATATAAAATTCAATCAAGCGTTACGGTGATTATTCAGATCTTTGATGCATGATTTGAGACAAAACTGGATGAATAGTCTTACATCAGGAAGCATAATTCTTAAAGCATACCTTTTCAAGCTGACAGGTGTTTGAATTTATATTTGGCCTTTAGCTGACGAAGAAAGTGACAATTATCGTCATCGTTGAGGTTAAAAATCTTTTTTTCAAGAGTGTCCTGGCCAAGACAGACAGCAGCACAGTTAGAATGTCCAAAAACAAGCAGCCACACATACATTTATGTGTGGCTGCTTAATAATATAAATTAAAATAATACAGATTAAAAATTATCAACAAAAACATAATTCTCATAATGGAATTTTCCCACCTTTTGTTGATGTAAACTATTTTTGTATGTTATTTTTTGTTGGTCTTTTATTTGGTATTTCTCTTAAAAAGTCTAAGGTCCTGCATAGTCTTTTTTCTTTGTTTTAATATTGTTAGAAGGGACAGAAAAGCATGAAAAACGTCCCTAAAAACGCGTTTTTTTTTTTTACTTATCATACATTAGCTGTACAGTCTCCACCTGCTCCTGTGTTTTTTAGGCAGAAAGTTAACCACAAAGCTGAGAATTGAGGCCCATGCAGAAGGTCTGACCGACTTGTTTATAAGATATTCTTGTATAGTTTGTCTTTATTGATGGTTGAGAGAAAATGTAAAAAAAAAAAGTCTCCTATTCAAAGATACAAATCTACATGTTATAAAATAAATTCAAAAGTGCAGATTGTCTGAATGATCTTGTTCTCCTTCAATGAGTTAGGATGTTGTATCTGTCACACATGCCAGGCTTTCTGATTCCCATAGCAAGGATAAACTTTAAAATCTGCAACCTAGTTTTCAAAAAGACGCATCAGCCACCAGAGCATTGTGTATACAAGTTTAATATTCTGAAAAAAATCCTACAGATTTTAAATACAATATTCCACAAAAATGAAAAAAAAAACAAAGCTTAACCATGAGAATGTCTACATTCCAATAAGGAAAAAGTCCAGACAAGTAAAACTTGTTTTTTAAGTCTGTTAGAGATTCACATTTCAGATAGAAAATGGCCACTCTCAGTCTGATTTGTGGTAACACAACAGCTCTTCAAGAAGAACTGGGATCCGCTGTTGGAAACAAAAGCACTGAGTGAATCCAGCATGTCCTGAATGTTTCCCCTCCTTCACTGCTGGGTCATCTTTGCTGCTTCAGCTTTTATGAGTGAGATGAGTTCCAGGTTTATAAGAAACACAAAGCGGAGACCTGCAATCTAGAAATATAAATACAGGGGGTTATTAGCAACGCTTTCATTCAGTATCACTGAAATATTTCATGATCTATTAAGTAGGACACACAAATATTCAGCAACGGATCAACAGAAACAGCATACAGTCCATGTAGGCAAAACATGTAAACTTTTAAGACTCAGCTGAAGTTCAAACTGAGAATTAAAAGAACATTAAAGGTTAAAAGGTGACTGTGCCATGGCTGCTTGTGGTTTGACAGGCTTTAATGCTGTTTACACTTTAACCCGATCCTGAACATTGCAGCAGAACCAAAGACTCTTCAGAGCAAGCAAAATATATATTTCTTTCTCTCGATCTTTTTATCTTCTATCATCGAATTTTGATGAGACCATGTGGTCTGTCGCCTCAGTCTCCCATTCTTAACTGACAGGGCGATGCCCAATGTGGTCCCCTGCTGCGGCCCTTCTGCTTCGAGCTTTGGTGAGGTAAGCGTTTGGACGTACTCTTAAATTTTGATACTTAACTAGTTGAAGTTGAGTTATTGTTGCCTTGTTTTGTCAACTCAAAACACTCCAGGAATTCCCACCTGACCTCTGTCATCAACAAGGCATTTCGACCCAGAATAAAGCTTAATTGGATATTTTCTCTTTTTCGGACCAAACTGTCAATACTAGGGCTGGGTATTTCCAGCAACCCCACGTGAGCATCCCGTCTTAAAACTTGCACATGTCCATGTTCAGGGCTCATACACAAACTTGGGTCAGAACATTGACTACTTTTTAACAGAATCTTCGCCAAGTTATATAAAATTGTGATTCTTATTACAAGCATTAAAAATGAACAAGCATGAGATTCTTCCAGGTATTTGTCAGCTCCACATGGTGGTGAGTGAGAACTTTAATTCAGGTCCCCAAATATAGTAGACTGCTATTAGATTTAGTTTTGAAGAAATAATCATTTTACACAAGAAAATCTTCAAGTCCATGTGTCACTCATCTCGGTAATTGTGCCATTGTTAACATTTCCCAAAGTGTATTTCTAGCAACAGCTGTATTTATTTCTTTCAATTTCCCCAAGAAGTGTTTTCTGATATTTTATATCAATACTAATTAAAATTCAAGTACTCTGATGAATTTTCAGCACCTGTACAAATACAGTATCTTACGCAGGCAGCAGTTTAATGTTAAAGTCACATGATCACCTGTCTTTACTATCCTGAAGCTCGGTTTGAACCTCTGAAGATTGTCTCGACTGTTTCTACACGCCTAAAGTTGTGTCCACATGTAGGCATGTATGCTTCAAAACTAAGGCTATCTTCCTCTCAAAAATGTCTCTTGTATCTATGGCCATTACAAAGACCGGCTGCCAAATGTCAAAAGTTAAAACCATCAGTCTTGAAACTTATACAACAGACTTCTTTTAAATGAGTGTTGTATAAAGTAGAATAGCAGGAGATCAACTGTGGATGTGTGTAAGAATGTAATTAGTGAAGTGAGCAAAGTTGAAACACGTAGAACTTAAGCAACATCCATCATAGCCCAATACCCATGTAAACAGAAATAATGGCACTGTAGAGTTGTCACAGAAACCAGTGACCAGGCACAAACGCACTGTCTACACAAACACTGCACAGAGTTTCGGAAATCTGTAAAGGTAGAATCTTCCAAGCCTGAGTATTTAGTGACCCGAAATGCCGTTTTATATACGCTGACAGCCAAAATGAACTGAAAGATGTTTTCAGAAATATTTCTCCTATATCAAGCATGGCCTAAATGCAGTGGCTGATCAATTGAAAGACTGCCTACTTAACACATTGACTAAATAAAATGTCAAGTGAATGTAAACAACAGCTGTTCATGAAGAATGACACACAGCGAGACCGACACTGCACCCACCTCCACCACTGAGTTGTTGTTGAGTTTCCACTTGTTGCCTGACAGGACCGGTCTGCCATCTATGTAGATGGGTCGTCTGCCCTCGTTGGCGATAAAGAAGTCTCCGTTATTCTTCAGTTTGATAATTCCTGTACACATTAAATGAAAATCAAAAACATATATTTAAAAAAAGTATACCAAGCCAGCTGATAGGTCTTTGTTTTTTCACTATTTCAACAGTATTTTATTGAATCAACAGCCATCAACTGTAAAAATAATAATAATAATAATAATGATAATAAAAATTACAAAACAAGAAAAAACAAGAGAAATACACTGAGGTATTGATCACTGAATGTGATTTCAGGCCTTCACATTCAGGTACTGTAACACTTTCTCTGAAGTCCCCCTTTAAAACAAATCATAAATCAATTATAACCATTTTTATAAAGCATCTCAATCGCCTATAGTGTGCTCATTATGCTGTGTAATCATGTTATATATAGAAAAATGCTATTCACCTATGCTTAAAATGTTGGCAAGTCATTTTGCACTTTGAAAATAATCACTCTGATAAAGTGTAGAAAAATCATTTTCATTTTGCTTAGCAGTTTGATCCTGAAAATGATGTATTAAAGTTGTAAAGCACACTTAAAAATATCTATGCACGTTGTAATTGCAAAAATAAGATTCCAGTGCCACTGATGGTTTGAGCGGAAGAACATCTTATACACCGTATGTGCAGAAATATATTTGAGTGACTTTGGGACTAAAATATTGATTAAAAACAAGTTTGAATAAATTTACTAAACAATAACATTCACAGGATTTTGTTCATTCGTTTTTTATTTGGGGAATTGAATTGATTTTTCACTTTTTTAAGCAAACAGCGATTTTTACACTTACTTATAACCTGTTTGCAATGCAAAATATTTTTTTAACAGAATTTCATTATTTTACTTTAAGAATCTAAAGATACCTTACAAAGACCCTAAATCACATTATAATGCATTATAACAGTGTTAGAATGTGATACTAATCAATAGTCATCAAATTCATGAGTAGAAATCTCATTAACTTTGATATTTTTGAATATAGACAATGACCTGTCAGCATGCTACAACAAGACCTAACCTCATTAATAATTATACAATGACTTACAGTGTGTATGTTTTCTTTTTTCATCATAAAGCATTAGAAATATTTATCATTTCTTACATCTATATGCACAATTTTACCCATAGTAAGCTCTTATAACTGATAGCGGGATAACATATCACTGGTCTTTATAACCATGATTATACAGCATTATAAACACATTATAACACATTGATGTAAACATATATTGCAAAGCAGGGCATCATAGGAAGTGTTACCTAATAACCTTCTGTTTTACTATGAGAAAGTGTCTCAAATCTTCTGTCTGCTATCTGTTGTCTGTGGAATTTCAAATTTATCTAAACCTTGATGGATTTTTGTTTGTTTGTGTAGCTGGCTGCTTGCAGTCGAAGCAGGAGCTTATCTGTTATCTTTAAAGTGAAACAATGCACAGTGAATCCATACTCCAGCCCAAAGACAGGAATGCTGTAAATTATTGTCCTAGTTCCTACAAATTTGGGTCATGAACCACAACACAATAAAGATAAGCATTCATAAGGCTAACTGGAGGGGCTACAGGGTTACTAAAAGGGTTTTGTGCATAAGACGAATTTGATTTTTTTGTATGTGACTGAAGAAAACACTCAATTCAGTGGTAGTAGTAGTAGGAGAAGTAGTAGTAGTAATCCTATAAGAGTCAACAATACTGAGACCTCTTAACAGAGTCATGGTGATGTGAGAAGCAGTTTCATAAGAAAAGAAAGAAAGCATATTCTATATTCATATAACTTTTGCACCAGCTTAAAAATATGTAAAAAAATAAAAATAAAAATACAACAAGAGATAAATTATTAGGGCTTTTAAGCCTCATCTGCTAACAATCATCTGTAAAATTTCTGTACAAACATTTATAATAACAACAATAATAATAATAATAATAATAATAATAATAATGATAATGACAATAATAATAATAATAACAACAACAACAACAACAACAACAACAATAATAATAATACATTTTATTTAAAGGCGCCTTTCAAGACACTCAAGGACGCTGAACAAGATTAAAAAACAAAAACAGTAAAAACAACAATAGAAATAAAATCCACAATAGCAAAGCACAACAGATAATGACCGGTATGGGGGGGAGGAGGTAAGTTATTGTCAAGTGGGGTCTGCCGTCCTGAACTGGTGGGTTTTGAGTCTGGATTTGAAAAGAGACAGGGAGGTCAGGTTTCGAAGGTCTGGAGGGAGAGAGTTCCAGAGCTGGGGAGCAGAGCGACTGAGGGCCCTGCTCCCCATGGTGCTGAGGCCAGCAGGGGGCACAGTGAGGTGGGTGGAGGAGGAGGAGGTTTGAGGGAGCGGCCTGGAGTGGCAATGTGGAGGAGGTCAGACAGATATGGAGGGGCGAGGTTGTGGATGGCTAATTTATGATCGTTTAACAATATTAAAGACCTGAATACCATGGACAGAGTGAATATTCAACAAAAATAACAAATATTGTCTACTCAGTCATTTCAATACGGAGAAAAACTGTCCAACCCAAGCAAAATTTGGAGGTTATGATTGTTACACATTGTCAAAGGGGTACACTATTCGAATAACCATATTGGTTTGACAATACGCTATAGAAAGATTCAAAACAGTGTTGAACTGTTCCTGGACAAAGCCCCTGTATCCTTCCGCCAGCAACTTTCCTCAGATCAGGTCAGACGCAGCAGCAGGGTCAGGTACCACTCACTGAAGCACACACTGATTCATCCAACTCCCTGTACATTATTAAAAATTGAGTTGTTGTTTTTAAGATGGATATCAGGGCTCCCCCCTCAGCAGCAACAGAGCTCCACATTTACATTGTCCATTTGACCATTTAACGGCTTTCACATCACAGCAGACATGGTAATAAGAAACACTGTTATACAATACGATACGATACGATATGATACGATACACTTTATCTTCCCCTAGGGAAATTTGTTTTGGACTCGCCTGCTGCTTACAAGTCTCCACAGTCTGACAAAAACAAAACACAAAATTGCACATGATAACTGCATTATCTGTGTGAAAAATCCCACCACTTCAAAAACGAGGGCACAATGGCACTGAATGTATCATCTCCTCTGTTTCTCTCGTTTTTTCTGAAGATTTATCAACAACATGTCACGTTTAAAAAGTTTGATTCTTAGTTCCACAACAGCAGTTTTTAAGCAGCATCAAAAATCTGCAGGGCACACAGAACGCTTTGGTCTGCATGAGCGAACTGCTTGTACACTTCACGAGCCAATCAGGTAACAGGATCCCCTTTGGTCCCACTGGTGATGCAAGGCCCTTCACGGTATTATTTCCATGACTCTCACGCTTATAGAGAATGTTTTTATCAGATTCAGGGTTTCCTTCAGGCACATGTCAGAACGTTGGTCCAGATGTTGAAAAGTGTGCTAACACTTTGTGCACTGACATAAACAGTGAGTATTAGCACATTATGAGAAATGCTGAGTTTTCCTGGGGGGTCTCATTTTTTGTCTGCTTTTCTATACAACAGTATGCAAGATGGATGGCATTTTACTGCTGCTCAGAACTAAAAAAAAAGTTCAGATTTTTAACTAGATAACTGATAACTAACTTGTTTTTGAGGTCAACAGTGAGAAGGTTAATAGTTATTGTTGAAAAGGGTAGACCCTGTTTCACCATTTATGGCAGCAAAGGCAGAAAAGCCTCAGTTAATAAAATAAGTTCTCCCCTGTACAGGGACAAAAAGGTCAAATTGCCCTGTAAAGCTATTTCTACAGCTGTGTTAAACCATATTATCTTACCTTTGCATGTAGACTGTTTCATAAGCTACACTTAAGAGTTTATTACCTTGTTTTCTTGAAATTTTCCAGGCTGGTCCCTCCAGTGAAAGATCAACATCTATGGGTTTATCCTTGGTCGCCCTGCCTAGTGTGATCTACAAAAACAAGAAGAAAGAGAGTTGGTTTCTCGCAGTCGCTTCTTTTCCCAGTCAAACACAGTTCCTCCACTCTGATTCCCTCCTCTTTAAAGTTTTCTTACCTCCCTTGACCTCATGAGGTAGCGTACCATCCTTCCTCGTAACGCTGCCAGTGTTTGGTTGTCAAAGTCAGGCATGCTCATCCCTGGTAAACCCGAAACACAGATGCACACGGTTCAATCTCAGCAATGAGATCATGTCAATCAAGGTGAGCAGGAGCTGACAAACCTGTGATACTGTCCACGAGGACCTGCCAACGAGGCAGCTCCTGCTCCAACTGTCGGATCTCCTTTTTCTGGTGACGATCAGAGATCATCAGCTCTAAAAAGAGCAAAGGACATTTATGTAAACATTTATTTCATGCAGAAAAATAAACACATATAAGTCATGAGCTACAGATATAAGGCAAGCTGATGTACTTCCTTACCATGTTCCAACACCTCATCTCTGTTCTCCCTGTGTGAAAAGACACAGCCTTGAAACAACTCAGACACAATACTACATGGAGAAGATTAACCTGATGTTAAAAATCAAACAATTAGACTTACTTTAACTTTACATCATCCACCATCTGCTCTGCATCAGAGAAATTGAGGACTTGGTCTCCTTTAGGCAGAGGCTGGACTGCAGTTCATTCAAAGAGAAGATGAAGGTTAAAAGCAAAACAGTTAAAAACCTTCTTACCCTTCATTTCCACACAAGAGCTGTAAAAAAGCCCTGGTGTCAGTATGTAACAAGAAATCATATTTATTCCATATGGTTTATTATTTGTGTCAACAGTCTTAACGGTGATTCAGAAGCACAGAGAGAGCAAAGCACAGTGGAAGCTACACGCACAGACATGCACAAACACATCAGTGGCCCGTCTATGACTACATTTACATGCAATCATTACCCCTTTCATAACAGGAATAGTAGCAAAAACTCAGTTGCGCAAGGCCATGTAAACACCAATAACCCTTTTGAAAAACAGGAACATGCTCACAATCTGGTTGTAAAAACCCCCAAATCACCCCTGGGTTACTCCTTTTCCAACCCCCAAAATTTGGTCATGTAACATCAGGATATCCCCACCGAAAGGAACATTAATTTGTGTTCTAGGCATGTTCTCCCCCCAATGAATAGTAGGCTTTTGAGTACAGGAAGTACTTGTTGTAAAATGGCACAGCTCCAGCTCCATTTCCTATGTCTTCAAGTTCTCTCCTTCCATTAATGAAGAAATTGACAAAGAATTGTGTCAAATGCTGGTGGTGGGTCAGTACCAGCACCAAAGCGCAAATAAAGGCGACTGCTACCTGCTCCGGGCTGTTTATTATCTGCTGCTGCTGCTGTTGTTGTTGTTGCAATTGGATACAGGAAGAAGCTTAAATGACTTGCATTGAATCATGACGTTCTCCGTGAGTCACCATTTTGATCGGGATACCATGTATACAGGAACAACCCTGCTGTTCAAGCATATAAATGGTTTATTCAGAATGTTTCAGAAACCCTAATATTGACTGCATGTAAATGTAGCTACTGATATAATTTTTCTTCTTCATAGTAAAAGGGAAGAACAGTATGCCTCCCTATTACACCTCTGTGAGATTCATAGAGAAAGCAAAACACCACAGGGTCATAAATATCATGACTTGAGCCAGCATCATGAGTGACGCTACTTTTATCAATAGCTTTATAACTGCTATATAGACATATATTTTACATTTAAGCTATCAAAAGTTATTGATTGGATTTCTTTAAACTGTCAGTACTGGAAACTTTGGTGCACTGAGCTGTGTTCCTTCTATCTTCAGTGAATACAAGCTCTATTTATAACCTTAACAATGATATTTACAGAATAAAACCTTCAGAAGATTTCCTCATCAGATTGATAGTTTATTGATCTTTAAGGGAATTCAAGCATTCCTTACTTTCCCCTCTTGCATATGTTTACCCAATCTAAAATTTAAAATAATCCCTCCAAAGATCAGTTCAAAGTTTTATATCTGTCCAATAATACCTACAGAAACACTACATTAAAACCTGTGTTTAGATAAATAAAAGTCTCAGCAAAACAAAATGAGCAGCCAAATGCTCTTAAATAATGTCTGAATAAATGTGCAGAAAACCAAACTCACCACTCTGGTCATCCAGCAGGTAGTACTGCTTCAGCAGCTGCCAGTGTACCAACAAGCTCTTGGGGGTGCGAGATGGATGAAAGACACAGGGATGTTTGCTCAAAAGCTCCTGGAAGACGTCCAGTTTGGGCTGACTAGTCTGTTCAATGGAAAAAGTGATGCCATGAGCTCTTGCTATTGTGACCAGCAGGACTGTAAATTCACGAGTAGGAGAAAGAAAAACCTTAAGCTAGTATTTAATTACATAAATCTATCAACCACTCAACTATTCAAACACAACATTGGATTTTTGCCAATACCAATTCCTATTTCCAAACTTATTTTAGCCTTCAATAATAAAGATACATGTTGGGCCTGCACAATATGAAGAAAAAGTAAACACTGTCCAAAACTGATATGATGATAAATACTGTGAAGCTCATTTTGTACTCTTAAGTTCAAGTAACTTCCTTTTAATTTGAGCCCAAACACTGCTGTCTTAAAACTTTGTGCCTGCAGATTTATAAACCTTGTTCACAGATTTGCAAATCTTGTACATTAAGTTTGGCAAATTAGTGAAATTACCTTGAATTAAAACCATCAGACAGGAGTTTGTCTGACCAACATTACTAAAGAATTCAACAAGCAGTGTTTCCCACACATGGTCACCATCTGGGTGTCAAATTCAGGCATATTAACACGCAGTATATCTGTTGTTTTTCAGAGAAAAGACAGAGATTTGCGATCAACTAATGCACACATACAACAAAGCCTGTAAAAGCTCTTGTTGTTTTGATACCCTTTGCTTTATTAAAGAGTTTATTCTATTTTTTGGGAAGTGCAGGGGTTAGGTTATACTAAGGTACTAGGTTATATAATCTAACACATATCATATAATATGTCAAGAATAAGCTGTTGTAGGCTTACTTTCTTTCACAATGTGAAGTTGCAGGTTGGTAGAGAAAATGAAAGAGCTGATTAAAGACCATGGTAAGTAAAAAATTCCTATCCTCTATACAAGAGTGCAAGGGAACATATATTAAACCTTTAACATAAATATTTAAAACAGTGGAGCAAGAAGTCTCACATTTAGGGACATGACACAGTGTGCTGTCCTCCCTATATAAGGAGAGGCTGCAGGCTCTGCTCACAGCTACTTCAGGGACGCTGGAGAGAACCACAGTGAGGAGACACATCAATTTGGGTGTTTTTTAAAGTTTTTTATCGTCTCACAGATATCCTTTTTTGATGGGCTCATAGTGCATTTTAATACTGCAATAAAAATTCAAAAAGCCTAATACAAGCACTCTTGTTCACTGTAAAGAACACCAAGTCACCTCTGGGAAAAAATATACATGCTATTCTTATTTTGTCAGTCTTTTCATTTAGACACAGGAATGAATGACACAACAGCATTTGATAGTTAGAAGAGCCACAGACGTAATCTTTTCAAATTAAAATATTTAGTCATGAAAAACTAAAAGCAATCTCTTCGGATGACATGTACAATAAGTGTCCAATGTTTTTCTAACAGCAAAAGTAAATTCAAGCTTCTTATGCAACAAACAGCCCTTAAACATACAAGTGCAAAGTAAATATGTGCCCCCCTTTTTTTACGTGTTCTGACCTCTTACTTCAGCGAACACTTTTAAATCAATTGAACGAACACAAACAAAACTTGTATGTTTGCTCTGCTTATGCCTCAATAACCCAACATATTGACGGTAAATATCTGTAGAAATTTTCTGTTTGCTTCTTTCTCTAATAGACATTTTAAGCTACCATGTGCATAGTATGTCAGCAATATTGTGCATGCCCACCTGAAAAGTACACTTTTACGTTTAAGTCTCCAAAATAAATTGGCCAGGTTACAACGGTGAAAAGCTAATTACAAAAATCACTTACAGAACCAATCTTTGCCAGCAGCGCCTCCTCAGCCTGACTGAAGAGAGCTTTACTTTGAATTGCTGCAATGGCTTCTGGGTGGAGCTGTCGCATCGCCTGCCATGCCAGCCTGAGAGATGGGTCGAAAGAAGAATTTAATTACATTTTTAAAAAGCTAACTAATGCACAGACGTTTCTGGAAACACTGAATATGTTTCTTACTTTGAGATGACAGGATCGTAGAGGAGTGCGTACCACCTCTCTTTAATTTCCCGCAGTGTGAAACGACAGCTGAACTTGACCCCGAGGTGAACTGAGGTTAAGTCTGTGGTCTGGAGACAGATGGAAAATTTTAACTATTAAGTGCCACACACAAAAAAAAAAGTATAAATGATTTAAGCTTTTATGTCTCACCTGCAACACGGCATTTATCAGCAGCAGGTCATCGGTGGGTTTCCATCGTCCCAGGTCTTTAGTAATGTGTAGAGGCTGCTTGCTTTTCTTAACTCTTTTCGTGATGGGCGACGGGTTTACCACCATCGTGAGGGGTGGTGTGAGAGACGTCCCTGACTTTGCCACCTGACAGATTTGCATTTGGAAACACAAGAATACAAACACATATATACTCAGTATTTCTGCCATGATGTCCACCAAGGATCACTAAATTTATAAACAGTTCCAACCTTCTTTTTCTCACTAGATGAAGGTTCACTTCCTGAACAGCGGACAGGCTCTATGACGGGAGGGCCTTTGACTCGACTGGACGACTTCACCAGACTGCTCTCAACCAGCTCATCGTCAAACTTCTTTCTCTTTATTGACCTGCAGACCAGACAATGCAAACAGATTCTGAAACACTTTGTCATATTCCAGAAAGAAATATTTCTGGTGCATTTAAATCACAGATTTATTTTTACTGCAACACATAAAATAAGTAAAACCTTGAAGAACTCCGGCGCTTGGGAACCACGCTGCCGAACGCTTGGGTAGCTGTCCTCTTGATATCTTTTACTCCAAGTGACTCTTCATCTTCTGACCGACTCTGAGCACCGCCTACTGCCATAGGTGCACCAACAACAGGGTCACCGGCCTGCATCTGTTCAGATACAAAGTGAAACACAGTCAAGACTTTTGAACCGTATAAATTATCTATAAAGCAGAAGGATGAAAATTGTTTATTTCAAAGGTATAGCTATTATGAGCTTCTTTTTAGACCAGCAGTTTTGGTACGCCCTTAAAAAAGACAATGGAGTAATGCATCCCCTTTGACAGAAATAAGACAACAAATAGCTCTGGCTGTGACCTCCAACAAACACTGAAATATTTTTGAGAGAGTATCTCTAGGATTTTGTACAGTGCATTAAATACACCACTTGTCTAGTAGTGAACTTTTACTTTACATTACCAGTAGGGCAGGGTTAAAAAAATCGATTTAATCGATTTAACTGGTTCATAATCGATCCATAAAATCCAAAGATCGATCTTTTAACTTCTGTAGTTTTTTCTTCTTTGGATGTGCAGAGAAGCAGCCTGTTGTATCAAATCTGCTAGTCTCGTGTGATCAGCGTTTATGCCCCAGTCACATATTTCCGTTTCTCATGGCGATTGTGCACGATTGTCATAATCCTGATAAAGTGTGCTTTGGTCGTGGTGCATGCGCTACTTGGTCTGGATCAGCGCTGTATAGTCGTGGATGAACGGAGGGGAACGTAGAAGCTCCACAACAGTTTTGAACTGTTCAAAACTGTCGTGGAGAATCGCCACTCTCGGTATAGCGGGATGGAAGCCTAATGCAGTCCTAAGGCGAGCGGTATTAGCGGGGCATGTACGGAGCTCAGTCGGGCTGATCGTGGCCAAATCGTGGCTCAATCCTGCAAGCTTTATGAGGACAACTGACAAGGATGTATCCGTATGAGCCCCGACTGTGTCCCGTCCAAGACGGCGCAAGCAACGGGGCTCAGTCGGGGCTTACGTGACGCGAACTGAGCTCAAGCGGGGTTGACGTCCTGCCAGCGGGATGGAGTCCTCGTCATATCGCTGTATTAACCTAACTGGAGCGGGACAAACGCCCCCTGAAGCGCTGTAGCTGCGCCACTGACGGTGTATCTACAGAGTGTCTCCAGGGGTGAGACAGTAATTTAATCCTGTATCATAGCGATCACACCAGCCTCCTCAATCGTGTACAGTCGTGCACAATCGCTATGAGAAACGGGAATGTGTGACTTAGGCATTAGCGTTGCTTTCTACTGAACAAGATCTCATGAGATGTTACTGCAAACAAACATGGTGGAAGCACTATATGGGCACCACTGGGAAGTTTAAAAGCTGATGTTTGGATGTACAGTATTTTAGATTTAACAAGTACAAAGGAAAAACGAGTTGGACAAAAAACAAGTAATATGCAAAACATGCATTAATGCATATCATTAAAATATGATTAAAGGAGACATATCATGCTTGTTTCTCCTTTTCACTATGCCAGACTAGGATGCCTGTAAAGCATTTCTGCCCTCAGTACAAGTCATTTAGTTCCTTCATTGCCCCACAACTGCGTTCTCAAAATCCTCATTTTAGGCCATTATCAAGCTCTCGTTGAAACACGAGGATCTCAGACTGACCTACAGTTACCTCGCAACATCACAGCCCTTTGTGCTCTGATTGGTCAGTTCTGTCAGAGCTGCCGAGAGGATTGAGCCAGCCTGTCCTTCTTCTTCTACTGTATTTTCCGGCAGGCTCAAAGCAGCGACCGTGTATTGAGTCCCCCTACAGGCCAGAGCTGGTAATGAGTGAGTGTGAGCTAGGGATCTATATACTGCTGCTGGACAAATGTGTTCCTCTGTGACGGTTTTGTGGCTAACGGACATCACAGAGGAGGAAGTGTTTTATCAGATTACTCCACTAAAAAGAAAGGTACCTCGTGTCGTCATGACGATTTAAATCTCGCGGACATCTCGCAATGACCTATTTTCAGAGGCATCAAATCTCATTCTAGGATATCAGAAAAAATACAATCTCTCATTTTTTGAAAATTAAGGGGGAGTAAGGTCTTGTTTTCAAATGTATTATATTATATGTAAGTATTAAATCATGCATCAGCATGATATGTCTCCTTTAATGTAACTGCTTTGGGTTTAGTTTTTCTTGTTAAAACAATTTTTAATGATGGACCAGGTCAAAAGGTCACTTTTTAAATTTACAGCACTATTTTAACTAAGATATCCCAGACTGAATAAATATCGAATCGTGAATCAAATCGATTTGAGACCTTGTAATATCGAATCAAATCGATCCAAAAAATCTGTATTGATACCCAGCCCTAATTCCCAGTGGATTGTGTTTACTCTGGTCAATCTCATTTCTCACAAGCTTGAATACAGCTACTTTCTAAATTCTCTTTTAGCCAGTAACGTAACTTAGTAAGATCTTTGTGATACTAACCATTGTCAGTTCTGCTTATCGATCCCATTTTTGAATCTTTTCCCATTTTTCTTGTTGTTTTTAGTGCAGAATTTAAGCGGTCCTGCATGGATTTTCAATGTGATCAGTGTCAAACATATCACACTCCTGAAATGCTGTGCTCTGTCAACACGTGATGGAGCATGTTTGAACAAACTGTGATTACTCTGTCAGTCCTGTTTTGTTTGACATTAAGCTACACTGACGACTGCTCCTTGTCTCCACTTCTCCATGAACACCCCCTCAGCTCTTTTGATGTTATTTGTGCTGACTGCCTCTCTCAGTGATCATGACATTGTCATTGTACAAAAGATAAGGAGCTCCATATAAGGTATGAATGAGAAAATTGTAAATCATAGAGGCAATTTATATAGCTTCTTTAAACTAGGTGAGAAAAATACAGTCAGGAACGTCCGCCTTCCTCTGCACTTTCACCTCAGCAACAGAGACAAGCAAGGTGTGTAACTGCAAAGCTTTGTGCAGGCATTCTTTGAGATGAAACAAGGAGAAAAGTTGCTCACTCTGATTAATGGGTGATTCAAACACAGTGCAGTGCGTTGCTTTCATTTTACCTTCTTTTGCACAGAAAGTATTACTTTTCTTTCACCCAATTAACAGACTGCAGTTAATCCATCCTATGGAGGCAGCTTGGCACACTTGGCACACCAACAGTAGCATGCCAAAAAGTGGGACAGCACAGAAAAGTTATCTTGGTACCTTTTCTTGTATTTAACAGAAACACCTATAACTGCATACAGTACCAAGCAAAGCTGAAATGGAGTGTCTTGTGGAAACATAACTTAAGTGCTTTGAAAACAGCAGAATATTTGGGTCACTTGACAACAGCTGAGGTATGGAGCTGCTTTGGAATTGACAGAAAAAAAGACATTCTTTTGATATTACCCACTCTTCCTCCTTGCTGCTGTTTTAAAGATATTTTATGAAAGCAGTAGCACATTAAAGGCATGATGCTGTTCTTGATGTAATCTCTGCTAAGATACTGACATTACAGACTACTTTACACTTAATTAACCAGGAAGTTGATGCCCTCTAAGTTAGTGGTGTGCGATATGACGATATTAAATCGTTAAGGATTATAACGTGGGGATGATCTCATAAAGCAGAAAGATCGTCTGTGTGGGCACAGAGACTTTGACGCGCACTCGATTAACCAATCGTAGCACATTACGCACAGTGCATGTTAGTATCTCCTGTTTGGTTATGTAGCGTGAAGCCATGACGGAAAGAGAAAAGAGATAAAAGCCTGAAGGTGTCTGAACAAAAATCTGTTCTAAAGCAGCTGTATTATTCACTCAGGTTATAGACATTGCAGTTAGATAACATTTGTTTTAAATTGTTGCGCTATAAGAGATAACCAGTTACTTAAGTTTGCATTTATATTGACCCTTTTCAATAAGCTATTTGGTGTGTTTAGTTTTTGTGTAACAAAAGCAGACTTTTTTGTTGTTCATTACCTTCAATGTTTACATTTATTGTACATTTTTATGAAAACTGCACTATTTAAATTAAAACCAAAGTTTCTTTGGCTTAAATTGTCTTTTTTCTTTTAAGGTTTTACATGTTTTATATGTTAAACATAGGGGAAAAATGGTCAAACATGCAAACTAGTCTAGAAAAATCAACTTAAACATGAATTGTGATAAGACCGTGATCGTGATTTTATTTTTAAAAAATCGTGATATGATATTTCTGCCATATCGCCCACCCCTATCCTAAGTACATTTTGGAAATGACAGGTAATTTACCTCAGTATGCGCATTAATCACATGAAGTTTTTTGTGATTAAATAATTATTAAGGCCAAATGTTAAGTTATACTTACATGCTGTAATTTGCATTTATATTTTGTTAGTGAAGTACACTGTGATTATAAACCACAATTACTTCGAGAGTCATAGATCATTTTAATGACATGTTTAACATCAAATTCCACACATTTCGAAACAATTTGTTATCATGTGATTATGCTATGTTAATTTTTTACATGTCAATACACTTTACAAATGTCTGGGTGATTGGTCCGACCCTGCAGTTGTTATTGAGCAAAGTGTACTTAAAATACTCCTTTCTTTGAATAAACCTTAAATAAAGCACATTTAACTTTAATTTGCACAGTTTTACTGAGGAATCCTATCACTTGTAGTTACGTAGTATTCTACATTAAAGTAAATGTACTTTTATTGGACTCAAATATTCATGCACTTCAGTTCCAGCACAGCATCACTGTTTGTTCACGTCAGCAACGACGTCAAACTGATGAGGACAAAATATAATGACATAAGTCTAAATTATGTGTCGGTAAGTGTATTTGTATATGAATCTGCCGAGAGTTTGAGTCTATTCTCTGTCAGACCCTCGTATTAAGGTGAACTGGATTTCATGGCAGGGGTCAGGGGGAGTGGGCTTGTTGTTAGCTTAGCAATGCTTTTGTTTGCTTGTGCTGTTAACTGCCTTTCTTCTGACACCATTGCCAAAGTTTACTTCTGTTCGTAAAATTAATTACAGCATCCACTAATACAGTGCATTTCAACGTGATCTGACCAGCGTATGTTCAGCTAATTTCTGCAATATGATCAAAATAACACGGATTTCTTGGGGCTAGTTAGCATTAGCCTAGCTGCTACAACGAACTAGCGTTAGTCACTTAGCAAGCTAATACAGCGAGCCCTACTGTCATATCACTTACCTTCTCTCGCTGTTTTACTTCGGTCCAGTAAATAATCCTTCACTCTGTATCCGTGTGGTCAGTCCAAGACTTTCATCCACACTTTGTTAGCTAGCTTCATGGCTAACTGGGTAGCTGAATTTGCCGTGCGCTTGTTAGCATCATTCGCTATGCTAGTCTGTTTTCCTCCTGTAACGTCTGGGCGCAGCTGTGCGGCGCATTAGCGCCACCACGTGGGCCGGAGGGCCGGTTTGGGCCTGCATTACACTGATACATTACATCAGGGATGGTTCTTACTTTCTGAGCGTCAAAATATTACTTTTATTACTTATTATTAAACTATGCTGTCAGGGAGGCACACCATATCCATTTTGTTTCTTTTTTAATCCGTAAGTAAAGTTGGTCACCCTTTACATCCATATATTTTGTTATTTTTTGTGGGATGCATTTAGTCATCCCACAAAAAGGCAGCATGTGTCCACTTGGCCACCAGTTGCCCATATTAATATTCTTGGTGTTGTAAGTGGTGTCTTGACAGTTTAAGCTTTTTTGTTTGTTTGTTTGGTGACTTTCGTTCTGAAGTTACCCATTTCTTTTTGGCTTACTCAACTCTTTTCACAAAAAGACAATAATTGTTCGAATGCTTATTTTTATGTATTTAATTGTTTATTTATCCATACTTAATGTAAGGGTTGTGTTTAGTTTTTATCTTCACAGTGCCTATTTTCAACATCTGAAGATTAGTTTTATCTATTCTGGCTCTGCCTTCACAATTCTCTCTCAAGGTGGGGGTATAGTACATTCACCCAGACCCCTAAAATGAGGTCAAGACTACACCTGCTCTCAACATGGCCCACCTTCTTACTTTGTTTTTAACATATCTACATATATTTTTCTGTACTGTCTCCCTACTCCTGTGTTGTACAGGAGAGCAGTTCCTGACCTTTTGGTCTGCCGAGCCCCCCTTGTTAAGAAGAACTGAGCCCCTCTGAACTTACACAAAAAACATTTGATACATTTCTGTGCAAATCAAACTCCAATTTTGGAAATGTATATAAACCAAATGCATTTTAAAATGAATACTTGTCATTTATGTACAATGTTGGCTTAATTAGGGCCCAAGCTGTAGGGCAGATACTGTCAAAGTTATCATTACAAGGTCTTCAATCAGTCAACCAATAAGTCAATATCTATTTGTATAGGTCTAGTTTATAACAAATGCTATCTCAATGCACTTTTAATTAGAGCAGGCTAAAGACAGCCTCTTCATTTTATAGATACACATATATGCATATATTTATAAATGTGTATATATTTTTATTTACATATACATCCACCCAGAGAAACAGTATATCCATTCAGGAACAAACAAAGAGACTAAACATATGACTTTATGATCATGACAAATCCATGGACAACAATTTGTTCTCATCACATTTGTCTCTGTTGACTATAGATTCAGTCAATCAATATTTGCAAAGCACCATATTTGTTTTTGTTGAATATAAATTTATGAAAAGTAAGCCCCTTTAGATGTGACATCTAAATTTCAAGTGGGACCTCATGTCTTCATTGTTGCAAAAATAAGTAATACAACCATGGATAAAGAGATAAATTTAATGATAAAATAATAAATATAATGATTAGAATCTGGTAGGGACTGATGTTGATTAATATAGCAGCATCTAGCTGAACGGCCATTAAAATGGGTTAAACTGGTCTAAAAGTATTAATTTATGTTAAATTATGTTGTTTATGTTGATACATAATGCATGTATGGATCCTGGTTTTGTTGAAGGTATCTGTTTTTGGGCTGTTCTGGTCATGTTATTAAGCAGGTAAGATAAAGAAGGTCTGTGCATGTGTGGGAATGGTTCGGGCTTGGAGGTACCATGGAGGCAGGTGACTCTGTGGCACAGAGGTTCACTGTCTAAACTTTCTCAGGTCTCATAGGAATAAATGGATTGAACAGAGCTTCCTCTTGACAGCGCTGGTGATGTGCAGGTTGTTGCTGGCTATCATTTGGCAAATTTGAGTATTAGGGTCAATGAAAGGGTCAGATTTGAGTATGGGGATTTCTTCAGAGTTCTTATCCTTTAATTAAGACACAGAGATACCCTGTAATCACTTCAAAATTATATGAATAAAAGCTGAATCAGAAGTTAAACACACCAAGATGGAAGCCCCTTCATGTGGTCATCAAAGGATTATAATTTGGACTGTAATGTATTCACATCATGAATAAGCTTTTAAAGTGTAATTATCCTCTTTGTGTGTTTAGGTGGATCTCAGGTTTGAGGAGAAACAATACTCTTAGCTGACATAAACATGATGCCCATAACCACACACTGATCTGCTCCAACTTTCAACCTTCAGCTTCTGCTCCACAGCTGCATCGCACAGGTCACATGGTCATGCCACGCAGGAACTTTGATTCCCAGTGTCGTATTTCTTTGAAATTCTGCCTACGTGCCTGGTGGGTTTTGCACTGGCATCAGACCTCTAACTATTACAGGCATGTTTGATCAGTGAGACCTAATCTGATGCAGCTGACAGTGTTTAATCTTGAGTAAATAGAGAATTGTGAAGTAAGGGCTTTCATTGCTTGCAGGCATCACATTTACATACAGGGCACAGGACATTAGAGATCGTCTGGATTGTCATTGGTAAAACTAAGGAAATAAAAGGAAGTCAGGAAAAAAGGAGCATTTGAAACATTTAATGACATTTACAGAAACAGTTTTAAAACGTGTTAAATTACAATAAATACAAAGCTCAGACATTAAAACATTTTACATGGACAGCATGATATACTATAGTGGGTGTAAATGTGTAAAATGATACACTTGCATTGTGTTGCTCTGCTGAATTATATTTACATTTTAAAGACACTACAGACAGATTGAAATATTAAATGGATTCATACACAGGGACAATTTCAACAGCTGCCTTCTTTTTAGAGGAACACATCAGTAAACAATTTAAGCACCTATAATAATACACTTTGATTGATAAACTGATCACTATAAAAATGTCTCACAGTGGCTCAGTATGAGCTGTAAATGTTACAAACTGTGCGCAACTTTCAGTCCGGAACACTCATAATACTCGGAATTATTTACTCAGAAATAACTGTCCTGCATGTTCAAACAAACCAGGAAAACATAAACAAAACTGCTCTTGCATTGTAATATTTGCATATTAGGGACATAGGAAATTACAGTTGAGTTTAGAGTGCAGAAGATCACAGCTGCTAATCTGATGTACCAAAAGAAGGTTTACCAGAGTCAGAAAACACCAGCTTCCAACATGCTTACAAATATCATAGAATGCAACATTACCATCTTATATTGAAGTGTGAGATTGTCTGTTGAGAAGAACTACATAATTTTACTGCTTTGCTAAAGATTTCTAGTGCAAGTAAGTGCATGATGGTGACTTAAGAGAAAAAGTATTAAGTTTGGAGTAACACCACTCCCAGTGGATAACCTCAGTGCTTAGTTGTCATCACTTGTCCTTTTACTCATTTGTCCTCCACATATCAGCCTCAGCCGGCTGTGTGACAGGTTCAGAGCTTCCTGGCCTCTCACTGTATGGACGGCTAAGGTCCACTCTTAAACATGATTCACTGCCTGCAAACAGTCTCAACGTTCCTGAGATAACTCCGCCTGCTGGTGCTCTTTGCTGCTGGGAGGCACACTCTCTCGTTCTGGACCTGCGACAGAGTGGGTCATCGTTCAATAAACTGGAGGCTGATGACATTTTCAGGAACTAAAACTGTCCGTGTCATGGGCTTCACGGAAATCCCTTCGGGGTCTGGCTTCACGTCGAACTCTAAAAGGATCTGATGTGACAGGAACAAAGCAAACATGTCAGTACCACAGGGAAATGGGACAAAATGAAGTGTTCATCAGGTGTTAAGTGCTGAGAAGTGACTCTTAGCTGAAATCCCTGGATTAAATAATCAAATTAATTCCTTTGGGACTGGATTTGTACAACTGCTATAATAAATCCCCCCTTTTTTGTTTTCTATCTTTATCCAAGGAAGAAATTCAGAAAGAGGATTTGCAGAGAAGTGCTGACAGGCTGGATTTGATGGTAAACAATCAACACAATGTGTTACATAATTCAAATAATCTGTTTACATTGTGCTTATAGTGCGTTATTTCTTTGTCCATCGGAGCTGCTGACTCAGCAGGGAATATAACCAATTTGGCCCTTGTTGTTTTGAACTTTAAAACTGTAATGACTAAACTCAGTCATTAATGGGCCTGTCTGTACCAAAGTTTTAAAGAAAGAGATTCAGCCGACTCACCCTGGCAAGAGCAAGGTAGAGCTCCAGCTCAGCGATTCGCCGACCAATGCAGCTGCGTTTTCCCACCCCAAATGGCACAGAGGCATACGGGTGATGGGTTTGGTCTTTGTGCAACCATCGATGAGGCTGGAATTCATCTGGATTTGAAAACACTGCTGGATCTCGTGATGTGGCGTAGTGACACAGGGTGATCAGAGTCTGCACACAGAGTTGAGCCATCAGAAAAGGTTTGTGATTTCAGAGACATAAACAATCACATTAATATAAAGAAAAGTATTGGTATCACATTTTTAAATCACTAGCTACTGCACATAGCTAACTCAGCATGACACACTTAGTTCAGACAGAGTAGTCCAACTGAGCAAGGGCCATTCCTTATTTAAGTTGTTTGGGGTAGATTTATATAGACAAAATGAATATAAACCTTTTATTAAGTAGTTGTTCTGTCCTAGCAGTAAGACATATATATATATCTTAGTGTGTGTGTGGCTGGCATTTCTATGATTATCTCTATCTGTAACTGGTTTTAACAGTCAATGTCTCATCACTTCTGTCCTCACTTCTCAAAAACTGGCTTTTTGTCTGTTTTGGAATTTTACTGATCACTTTAAGAGCCCGTACAGGTTTGACCCCAAATTATATCTGACCTGTTGATCAAGCATATGAACTAGTCCACAGCCTTAGACTGAATCTTCTTATGAATGTTACTCATATGCTGACATCTTTATTGTTCTTGTATTAGTATATTCATATAGAACCTCAAATGTTTGTCAAATTTCCTGGACTCTTTGTGTTTCCATTTTGTTCCTGCCCTCTTGTTTGACTCTTTTGGTCATTCCTCTGTTTGACCTGTCTGTAAATGCTCATTTTATTGTTCCAGGGTTGCTGTCTTTTTTTTCTTTGTTAAGTGCTTTGTAAACTTCTGTTTTCAAATGTTCTATACGAATAAGTTATTGCTTATCATCTTTCCCTGTTACAGCAGTGCTGATGATCAGTACCAGACCACTTTCTCTTGTGTAATATTTCAAAGGAGAAAACATTATAAACTGTTTATTGATTCAAACACTTACCTTTTTAGGTATTTGGTATCCTCCAACCTCAATGTCTCTCTCTGTGATAACTCGTGCATTGGCAGGAATGACAGGGTACAGCCTGAAAAACAAAACAATGTGAGAAAATTAAAACCTGCAGAGTGAAAACAAGATGAGTTTAACAGGAATATCTAATGAGTTAAATACCTGAGCACTTCTTTTACTGTGGCTTTCAGGAGAGGCATACGGGCCACATCTGCTGCTTCTGGTATTCTCTGACCTCCAAGCACACTCAGCACCTCATCCCGCAGTGAGGCCTGCACCTCAGGGTGACGTGACAGCTCGTACAATGACCAGGACATAGTGCTAGATATCTGGAAAGGTCAATTGTAAACATTAATACCTCGTTTGAGTTCATAAATCTGAAGGGCTGATGACAAATCCAAGGAGGAAAATGGACATAGCAATCAATGCTGTTTACCGTGTCAACCCCTGCGAGAAGGAGCTCTGTGATGTTGCTGTAGACAGTCTTCATGGGCATCCCAGATTGAGACAGGAAGTAGGTAAGATAACGGCCCTCCACCTTCTCACCACGGGTGATCTTCTCAGATTCAGTAGTCAGGCGCTGGTCGATGTGGCCCTTGGCTGAGGAAACACAGCTTACAGTGAGGGTGCAGAACATGGTTGCTTATACACAGGCCTGAGCTTGATGTTGGGACTTTACATTGATTTGACATCAATTTATCCTGCCATCTACATCTTTCAGACTATGACTTAATTTTCCTGGGATCAGATACCAGACTTTCTTTCAGGCTTGTGATCCCTGTGAACTTAACTTGGGGTCAAAACCTTGACTAAAGGCTGATTTTAACCACAGTTTAATCGTCATGATTTGATGATGTTGTCGTGCGTGAGGGTTAAAGACTTTAATCTCCTGCTTCCTGTTCCACTTTGCACCAGCATGATTATTTTTAACATGTTCCATATTGACGTCTCGGATCAGGATAAGTCTTAATGTACTCCATGAGAGAGAGGGGCGATAAACCAGTGCTGAGTGGAAACCAGCAGAAGCTCTTGAAAATTGAGGAGGAGCTGATTAGAAATAATTACATGAAGTATGGGCAGCATTCAGTATGTTCAACGTGCATGTTTGTTTTGGATCCAAGTTAAAATTAAACATAAGCTTGTGTACTACAGTTCAAGCCTGGGTATAGAATGATGCTTCATCTTTAAATCGACCAAAAACATGTTTTCATTTCCTGTTTATGGATTAATCATAATATATTTTCTTCTTCAGTCTTCATTTCTTTAAATTTTTCAAAGCATTTTAAAATGCAAGGGTTCACAGAACTACAACAGAGTGTACTGGGCAGGGAGAACATTTCTGCCATATTTGACCTCACTGAGAGTTTCATTAAGTATGACCTACCAAAGTCAAACATGTAGTCCCAGCACTGACAGAAGATGTTCCAGCGTTTAGGAAACAGCTGGTGCAGCCAGTTGGGTATGGCCATGGTGGGAAGTGTCATCACAAACATGGTGTTGATTGACTGGATGAAACGCTCAGTCTCCTCTGGGACAACCTCGTCCAGGCAGCCAATTCTGGACTCAAACAACACTGAGGAAATACCTGTCAGAATAAAAAGAAATAATGTGAGAAACACATGGAATATGGTCCTTTTGAGAAATATATGTACATGTACATATACTGTATATCTTATTTAGTAGGAGAACAAAAGGCGAGTAGCAGAGTCTTCCTTTTCTTGTTATGGAAAAGGTAAAAGTTTGGAACTTAGATGCAGTAATACATAAGTTTGAACAAAGATGCAGGACAAAACAGAGATTTCTTAAATGGCAAATCCTTGTGGATGCTTGTGAGGACATACAAAAGGACATTTTGTTTTGCTGAATTTCTCAGGACAACATGCCATTTTCAGCTGCAAGATTTGCTGTTTGTTATCTCTGATGCCCTGGTACAGTATTGTGTTCTTGCTTTCATCCCACCACCATCCTCTGCATGAATAGATGAAGTCTGAGTTTAGACACCAAACTCAAACTAGACTGTCAGCTTTGTGATACCAATATAACAGGATAAACAATATAAAATTTCAAGAAAGCAGTCAGAATGTACATATCACGGCTAAGGTGATTTAAATAATGATGTAAGGATGTCATCTGAGGCACACACAGCCCTCTTTACAAGACTCTGCTACTCACTTTTGCATCTCCAACCACCAAATGAGATCTACTGAACCTTTAAACAACCAGAAATGTAACAATTGACCACACATACCACACCTCACACAGTACAACTTTCCTGTTATACTCTGCGTTAATTCAAAAATATGTAAAACACAGTATGCATAAAGCACACATAACAGAATAAGAAAAGCTGGTCTTTTTAAAATCACAGGTTCAGAGCTTTTAATGGCAATATACATGTCACAGTCTGCAGTCATGGCCCAGCCTCAACTCAACAATACAATCATTTTGACAGTGGTTGCTGTTTAAAAGCTGTGTATGTAACCACACAGTCACTGAATTGAAACTGTGTTTAGTCTGGAGAAATACAGGGGAAGGAAAAAGAATGACTGAAGCTTCCTCTCTCTCGTTTTGCAAGGATATCTGTGGAAGCATTGATGCCCACCATGTTTTTTACTGAACAATAATTCACAGAACTGACAAGGTGAGAGACAAAAGGACATTTTATAGTTCATGCAAACACCTGAGAAGCTATAGCTCAACCAAGAAGGTTGGTAAGGTAGATTTCTAAAGAATACTTCTTTACCAAATAGACTGTTTGGCGTGACACTGGAAAGAAAGTAAATGTTGCCATATCATTGTTTACTTTGCTTGTTTATTCATTCATTACAATTGTTAAGTATTTCCAGTATTTTATACTTTTTCATTTTTCAAACCTTTTATTTTCTTGCCGTCTTTCACTTTGGTCCACTTTGAGCTTTGAAGTTATTTTATCTATTCCCATGAGATAAGTATTCTCGCTAATTAATTTCAACAAACCTATTTTAACTTTCAAAGTCCAAAATTAGCTAAATGTTTAAACTAAGCAAATATGCTAGCCAACTACATCGTGCCACATCAACTTTGCTTACTTTTTAATTCACACTCTCTGGTATGAGCCCGCATGCTGCACCAAGTCAGTGCTTTCTGCTAAATAGATCAACATTTTTTATTTTGCTAACAGGGTAATTTAACAACTTTGTTAATGTTTCTGACTTTTAAGCTACATATGTAAATCTTTGCAGTAACTCTTTTATTTGTTTACACTCACTTAGCATTGGCATTACCTAAATATTTGAACTTAGACAATACTTTATGCTGAACACATCGGCTGTTTTAATTTTGCAAATGATTATGACATATTAAAATCTTGAAGTTATTTTGACTGTTTACCCTCTATTTTAATTTTAGCATTGCTATCACTTTGATGCTAAATTAAAGCTATTAAGTTATCATGCAGCATAACCAATTATATCTACTTACACTACTAGCCACACATTTTAACTATTCCCAGAATACTTAAAACCTTTGATTCAATCAACTTCTCTGATAAGTCATTCATCAGCAATCATTTCAAACCAAAAACAAATTTATACATTTGATTATCTCTCTCAGGCAGGCTGATCCATGACATTAATCATCAGGAATTAAAACTAATGATATCAAAGTTGTAGTTTTACTACAACCCTTTACCCCATGATTAAAGGTCTTTTGTTTATACACAAGTTTTTTTGTATGGAGAAATGTTATGAAAAAGAATATAGATGTCCGTGTTAGCAATGTGAAGGTTAGATAAGGGTTGCTCTATTTTGTATGGTAGATATATATTTGGGCATTTCAGGCTTTGACAGGCATGTTTTGTTTAAAATGTCACAGTTATCACATGGCATAGCTTCATGCATGTGGCTGGCCCTAATTACTAATGTTTACATGGTGTTACATGCATGTGGTGATGCATGACATGGCTGCTCCTCAGACTACACATGAAACCGTACCCTCCAGGCCGAAGCGGTAGAACTCGCTGGCGATGTCGGTGACAAGACCTTGAGAAGTCCTGCGAAGCCTCAGTTTGGCAATGAGGTCACTGACTACGCTGTTCATGGTCTGATCGTATGCTTCAACTGCCTTCGGCCGCAGCATGTGTTTTCCCAAGAGACTTCTGACTGCCTGCCACTCCTGCCCCTCACTTTGGACATACACAGAGAAAAAAATAGTTAATGCAACATCAGTTGTGTAACTGTATGTTTTTCCTCTTAGCTCATAAAGAGTAAGAAAACAACTTGACACCAGACATGGTATACAATTTTGAAGCTAAATAATTTAAAGTCTTTGAACACTTCTCAGTGTTACACTTTGTGAAATCTAAGCCTGTGGTTAAACTAAGGACCTTTGGTTCCTTTCCTCCCTGTTCCCTCTTTAGCATAAGTTCTCTTGATGGGTCATTTTGATTTTGTTTACTTACTTCTGACTTTGCTTCCTGATATTGGTGACCACCTTGCATCAGTAACCCCTAGAGCCTGTTGTATCGTGTTTGATACGTACTTTTATGATAACTCTGCCAATCAATATGATAAAAAAACTACTACAAAAACATCTGAATACAATCAGATAAATGACAAAAATGTCCTCAAGTGGATTATCAGTTGCCGAAACCACCTAATGCATCAAATCAGATACAAAATATATATGTGCTAAATTTCAGTTCAGTTCAGTAGGAAGTGAAATAATCATATCAGCTCCAAAAAATTAGATTTTTCAAACTGTAATTTGTGTTTTCAGGCTTCAAAAGGTTAAAGTGCAATCTTAGGAGTAACACAGAGCAAACAAGTCAAAAACCAAAAATAAAATCTGTGATACTCACGATGTCAGGAGTCCATAGTGATGTCCTCTGAGCTTCCTGTAGTCCTTCCAGGAGGAGAGGTCAGAACGCATGGGGTGCTGCCCCTCCTGCCTCAGAACCTGCTCTATGAGCGCGGGGTCAGCCACGTGAACGGTCAGGATGGGACCAAAACTTGCCTTCCACATGGGCCCATACTTCTGCACTCCTTCCACCTGTGTAATCGAAGAAACAGAATTGGTCTTGTGAGGAAGAACCAGAGGACTGGTATCATGACTGGATGCACTCTGTTTCTGTTCAGGACATGCAGATGGCTGCAGGTTATCATCCAATGATGTCATCTTATTTAGGCGTCACTTTACATAAGTGGATTTTGCATTCCCATGACTGTATTTCGTTAACATAACATGTTCAGTGTATTTTAGATTAACTTTATAAGAAAATCTTTTTTATAGGAAGAAACCTCATGGAAGACTGGACTCATAAGGTGAGAATGTAACAATAAAAACAACTGAAAAATTGACATCTCCAATCTACCAGAAAAAAATGCTGCATTGCTCTTTTACATTTGTTTCTAGGTGCATTTTAACTGGGTCTAACTATAGAAAAGGAAAAAGTAGCAATACAGGGAAAAGGAGATCTAACCTTTCAGCCAGATGAATGAAACCATCCAGCTGATGGTCAGTGCTGGTGGGAGATTGAATTCATATTTCTAAAATGAGCGGGTGCATAACTCTTTTTCATAAGTGTGTTCTTTGAAATAAACCACTTGTTTTGAATTTCATACTCTAAGCCTCCACCAAGGGGCTGATGTTTTTGTTGGCATTTTTTTATTTAGTTCATTAGTTTTAAACTGAATGATTTAATAAGATATCCACAGGTTTTTTTTATCAGATTTTCAGGGAATTGAAATCATGACATAAGAAAGGGGTGATTCGATTTTGGTGGTGATCCAGGACTGGATAGGGATCCAGGAATTTTTTTCATGAGTGGTTAACATTGCAAGATAGGCTAATCTACAACATTTTGACTTACAGGTACATCTAAAAAAATTAGAATATCATGAAAAAGTTCAATATTTTTTATCACTCATTTCAGAATTACCAAAATTTCAAGCAATAAATGTTTGAAATGTTTCACTCTATCTGTAATGAATCTATATAATATATGGGTTTCACATTCTGAAATCAGTGATGAAAAATATTGAACTTTTTCATGATATTCTAATTTTTTGAGATGTACCTGTATAACTCAAGAAGTTTTGAACAGAGTTTGATGACATTTTCAGGGAATGTTGGTCATGGATTAAGGAATAAGATACAATTTTGTTGGTGAAAAAAATACAGATGTAAATCCAGGAGCTTTTTTTTAAGGGATTTTTAACATTGTGACATAGAGAAGTTTTGCACATTTTCACTAATAACTAAATGAGTTCTCGACAGATTTTAATAACATTTTCAGGACATTCTGGCACAAAGAATAAGTGATTAGATTTTGGTGGTGATCTAAATCCAAATGCAGATCAGGATTTTTTTTCATGATATGTTAACAGCACACTATTAGGCAGTTTTGCATATTTTGACAATAACTTGTTCATTGATGGTGAAAGTGCCTTGGAGGAGATTTTTGCTCTTGGAGCACCATTTGTTTCTGAGATGGAAAGACTGTCTTTTTCTTTTTAAAGGTAACCACTCAGTACAGTACTCAGTAAAGGTAACATGTATTACAATCTTACTTTTACATTAAGTAATAATTTCACTTCAGTTTTCAATTGGAATTGTTCTTTAGATAAGGTCAATTTTAATCAAGGAAACTTTAGTTAAGTTGACCTACAATATTCTTGTGCCCTCTTTGAATTGAACAGAAAGTTGATGGAAGTTAATGGCATCACTGCATCAATGATAAAAAAGCTAATACCCTATGACAGAATAAGGTTAGAAAATGAAAAAGAGCCAATGATTCAAGGTGATTTATTTCGCATTAAAAGAAAAAAATCTCTGATTTGCCTCCGGTTACAGATTTTTTGTGTTTGCCCTTTTCATGCCCCGTCTCGAACATCATTATGCCTGTCGTCATCCTTTTGGCAGCACATACCATTAAAGCCTATTTGATAGATTTGTTTATTTAAAACACGTAACATAACATTATATGCTTTCATTTTAAGTGCGCAATGAACTTCAGTCTCTCCTGAACCCCCCTTGTTTACGCACGTACCTGTAACTCGTGCAGTCGTGACAGACCCCGTTTGGCGAACAACTCCCAGGCGAAGCTGGCCAGGGACGGGCCCGGCATGTCTTTCAGCGTCCGGGCCGCCTGCCCCTTGGTGGTCCCCCCCTCCGAGGCTGCCGCTGTGGCGCCCTCAGCCCACCTCTCCATCCACTTGATCAGGGGGAAGGCGCTCCGGCCGGACACTCTGAGAGCTTGCTGCAGCATCCTCCTCACAGATACGAGCATGGAGCGATGGCCGGTCGCATCTCATTTTGTTAACCCGGGCTGGAGGCTGTATTTATATCGCACACGACCTGCTCCTCGAACCCGCGGAGATAAATCTGTAAATTTTCTTATCCTGGGCCAATCACGGGGGGTTAATGCAGCGCAAGTCACGCCCACCTCGGATGAAGGACTGTACAGGGCGTGAGGCTGAAGTAAGGTGTGTCCAATCAGAGGGCTGGGTTTGGACCATCCCAGCTTTCTCGGTACACGTGGAGCTCCTGAATAAATAATACATGACTCCTTTCTGCTCCCTCAGGCTTATCTGTGAGCCCGCTGCAGCACTTTGCTCTCTGATAGCGCTGCAGACTGCTAAGGACGATCATGCAGTTGTGAAAATGGTGTCTTGTGTGCTTAAGGATCACTTACCCTCAAGGCCAATGTTATTATAGATCTCCTGAATGTAGGCCATTCAAAACCTCAGGCAGACAGCTAAGTAAACATTTAAAAAAGTGTCACAAATGACCATTTAGCCCAACATCATAAACACCATTATTATGAATGGAGTGGTACTGAGGGGGGCTGCATTTGCAGAGACAGAGCAGCATTATTTCTACTTGGAGAAATGGAGGAGGACAGCCAGGGTCTTTGTCAGACTTGCTGGTGCTTTGTTTACCCACTAGTTCTTTTGCTGACTGGGTAGGTTTCCTAGTGAGGGAGAAAATCCTGACCTGATTTCATTTGAAGTGGAACTTGTCCAAAGCACCGTGTGTGGACTGTGAAGTAATAACTCTTGCAGTACACAAGACCTGCTTTGACAATTACTCATATATTATTATTATTATATATAAACCTTTCTCAGTGTCTTTCTCCTTCCATATACTACCCTTCATCATAAACATACTGCTGCATTCAGTTCCCCCACTGATCAAATCAGCGCATTAGGTCTTCTTACAGTTATTCTGTTAATTTTGACAAACACTCTAAACATGCTCTTCACAGTTTTGATCTTAAGGAAAATGCACAATATTAGATCAGGTGAATAGGGAGGGTGATCAAACACTGTGACTTGTTTTCGAAACAGAAACTGTTTTACCAGGAGTGCAGTGTGAGCTGACGCATTGTCTTGACAAAGAGTAGCATTTTTCCACAGGAGTGTCTTCTAAGTTTTTACCAATTATCAAATAAATAGTTTGTAATAGTATTTATTCATCGTTGACTCTTCTGACATCTACTCCTCCTAATGATACCCTTAGTGTCAAAGAAAATGATCAACATAGCCTTGAATCAAGACTTGCTTTGCCCCATTTTATCCCTTGCCATGATGGGTCAGAAACTTTGGGACAACTTTGGCACACACTTTTGTCACTATTAAATTTCCATGCAGAATTCACCAAACTCTTTCCATTTTAGCTATCATTCTTATTCTGAGTTACTGATTGATAGTAGAATGTTTTCATTAAAGGGACTGTGAGGAGAATCTATTACCGGCAACACAAAGACTCTGCTACCCATGAGCACGCGCGGCGACTGTCGTAATGCTGTGTTCCAGTAACCTCGGAACTGGGAGTGACATCATCTCTGACTTATCAGCGTTCCAGTTGAAGTCTGAAAAAAACATGCCGATCTACCAGGCTATTGTTAGCTGTTGTTAGCACGCCCTGCGTTGTTGTTCACAAATATCACATGAAGAATGTGATTATCACTATGGCAGCATTTTTGTAAATATAAGTCTAACAATACTATGTATACAGCTGATCTAGAGCGACACACCCCAGTCAGAAGTGCAAATAAATTGATTATTACAGGAGCTAAATAACTGTTCACACTCGGAACATCCATCTTCGATTGTCAACTCGGAGGTGGCGAGGTTTCACCGAGTTCCCAGTAGGAAATTCTGACTTCGGGGGTCATTCCAGCTGCAGTTTCTTACTCTGAACTTGGAAATTTCTATTTCTGACTTCAACTGGAACGCACCACAAGAAGCTACCGAAGCCAAAGCGTGTGTTTGTTGTGTTGTAGCCCGGACCTTCCTCAGAACTCTGCATTGCTTTACAACTTCTTTTTTCAACAACTTACAGGATGCAAAGCGACGAGATAATGTATCTCTTTCTAGTTACGTAGCGGTAGTTTTTGATGTGTGACCACAAGCAATTTTTGGAAAACTTAGTATCTTAGTTTTGTAGCCGGCTATATATCACTACTTCAAGTCCGGTGCTCTAAGACGTGTCCGAATAATATAAATTTGCTCTAGTTTTAATTGTCTTGTTCCCAGAGTTGAGTATCCAGGCCAGTCCAGCCCTGTCCTATCCGACCGGAAGGCTAAGGAATAACATTTATACATAGACCTATTTTGATGTATAAAACTCATCTTAAAGTGTGTATTTTGATCAGGCATCTAAAAGTGAGACTTTTTTGTTATTACTTAGAAACTCCTCACAGTCCCTTTAATGTGTGGTGTACAAAAGCGCCCAGGACATTCATGGCCTTGTACATCCTGCCTTTACAAAATCTTTTGTGCCATTCAGGCACATAATGCAGGGTTCCCCATACACCTCAGATAATGTACAAAAAGATTTGTCTGCTGTTGAATTTCACAGACATTTTTAAGTTAATTTTTTGCCAAATCTTCAGCCAATTATTCCCTAACCCCAACACATGCACTTCAGTCAGAAGCTATCAGGGATCTTACTCTTTGTTTAGAGTGGCTTTGTGGAATACCCAGCCTATCATATAACACTCAGTGTGACTTTGAGCCACATGGTTTTATACTCATAAGAGCAGTCTCATTATTTAACAGCCACAACTTGTATATTCCATGTAATCTTTATTTGTGCTGATTGCCCCTTCACTTTCCATCACCTTATTGAAATATCCCACATTCTCTATTATATATAAAATGCCTTCAGTAGTAGTAATATTCCTAGTGATACAAAAACCTTGAAGGACATGAGACTCAGCTACAGTAAACCAGTTAGCTAGCTAATGCTTGTTAGCTAACTCTAGTGCCAGTGAACACTTGCAAAGGTGTCCTTGAAAAAGAGTATCAACAGGAAAACTTCAAAATACTGTTGATAAAGAAAAAAAAACACATTACACTGTAACAAAAAAAAAAATACATACATTGTACTGTGGCATTTTCAAGGCATAACCTATGTTTATTTTGTGATGACATTTTTTCCACTGAATTCTGATCTGCTAGAGCGTGAATCTGTTTGATTAACTCCTGGATTTTTGAAAGACCACATAGGACACAAGACTTATCTATAATTAACCAGTTAGCTAGCAAACTGGTTACAAATTTGTAGTAACTAACTCAAGCACCTGCAAACCTTTGCAAAAATGTTGCTGAAAAAGCAAATCGCAAAGAAATATGAAAATATTGTTGATGTAAAACACACCAAAGTGCATTAGATATGGGAGTATATCTATTCTGTACCTCGGTAAAAGTATGTCCTTCTGGTCAAATGTTGGTCCAATTCAAGTAAAAGTTCCACTCTTTATTAGCACTAATTATCCCTTTTGGGGTTGATGTAGCCCATTCCAGCTGACATTGGGTGAGAGGTAGGGCACACGAGGCCACAGAGAGACAGACAACCTTTCACACACATGGTCACATTTAAAGGCAATTTGGAGCCACCAGTGAACTTAATGAGCATGTTTTTGGTTTGTTGGAGAAATCTGGAGTACCCAGTGAAAGAAAAACACAGTCTTGGGAAGAACATGTAAAACCCCTTGCAGAAAGGTCCTGACCAACACAAGGAGTCAAACCAGCAACCACCTACCTGCTGTCAGGCACCACCATACAAATGGAGCTGCATTATGAAATTCTTGCTTGGGTGAAAATACTGCAGTAGCCTAATTGCTTTTTAAAAAAAAGTAATCAAAGAACTAAATAAACAGAACAAAATTGTATTTTCCCGATACATGAGTGCAGTTAGGATTTTGACACCCATGGATAATCTGTTTAATGGGATTTGACTAACTTCCCACTGGATGAAAACAGAAACTGTGTAACTACGAGCAAATATGACTTATTTAATGGATTTTCTTAAAATGAAACATGTTTAACTACATATCTTGGCATGTTTTATCAGTATGAATGAATACATTTTTTTTCTGTCCATGAAAAGGTTTGTGTGCAGTAAACGGAGTGAACACTTGTAACTGTGCTATACAAACATTTTTCATTTCAAAAACCCGGACACGGTGCTCTGGTGAAGAACTGCCATCTTTCTCAACTCCATTAGTTCTACTGAGCTGAAAGTGAAGTGCTTGACCTGAATTGTATGGGTGTTTTATCCTCTGTGATACCACAGAGCCATGCGATGTAGCACAGGTTCAGCAAACACTGCAAAGTTTCTTTTAAGTTGCACTGCAAAGATTGATAAGAGGGATCATTTCAGAAGTTAAACAACCAGTGTTATGGTGAATATATTTTATCAAAGAAATATAAATCAATCAAAATTCTGTTGCAATAGAAAAGCAAATGACTTTACAGATATAAAGTACATTTAATTCACAATAATTGACAACTGGTAAGTGCTTAACAAAAACAGTTTCCTGAGATGAAGCACGTAATTCAGAAACTGACAAAAACCTGAAAATGCTGTTGACAAGACATTTAAAAATAAAGTGCCATCAATTTAAAATTCTGGAAGTAAATTAGAAAAAATGTATTTCTCTTTAATTGGTTAATTATGGATCTTAACCTTGATGAAGTTGTCAGTAAAGGAAAGTCTAAAAAAAGTTTGATATCCATTTCTGCAAACTCAGGTAACTTGTAAGACATTACACACCACAGCGCTGTTAATTTATTGATGTATATTAACAGAAAGTGCATAAAGTCCATAATAAGTCTTTCTTTAAAAATTAAAGTCAAACGTGATTTAAAAAAATGTATAATTCAACATAACAAAGTGTAGCTAGGCCTATGTTCTTGTGGTAATGTAGATCAGAGACGGGTAATGAGGAGTTAATGAGAAGGACCACATTTATTGTCTAAGGGGGCTTGATTGTTAAAAACGCCAGAATACCCTGATATGAAAATTGCATTTACTTTATATCTACATAAAGTTACAAACAGCTTTTACCCAGATTAATCATATCATCAAAAATGTCTGTGTGCATACACTTGGTCTAGTTTAACACAATGAATGGAAAGAAACAAAGACTTTTTATGACACAACAAAGAAAGTAAGATTATTTGAGGATAATTTTCTTACTACTCCAAGATTATTTTCATAAAGCTTTACTCAAAATGTACAACCACTGATTTTTCAGTTTTATACATGAGCAACCAAAAGACATTTTAGAAATAGTTGCATCACTCTAATATTAGTACATTTTGCAACATTTAGTTGTGGCTTTATGTCCTATTTCCCCCACATGTTTTTTTGGTGGGGTTGTTCTCAGTTCAGTTATTTTAAAAATGACCTGGTCACTGTGCTGAGTAAAGCGTTGGACCAAAGGTTGCCCCCTGGGCCACAAGTTGCTGTAGATGTACTTCTAGTGGATCAGTGATTGTGGATCAAAACTGCTCCTTAAATCTTCAAATTTGCTTGAAATTGCAGTGAAGCCTCTAAAACAGATATAAAATAAGCTTCACAGATGTAGATGAGCACAGGTGAAACTGTAAAAATTTGCATAATTGTGATTTTCTGTCCTCCTTTCCTCTAACGTTGGTGGCACAGCAGTTATTAGTGACACAGCTGGCTGTCTTTCAATCAAAAAATAGGGTTCAACCTTTAGCTTCTGCATCCCCGTGTTAGTGTTTTGTTGAGCAAGACATAAAATCCCCAGTTTTACCCACTGCTGCCCCACTTATGCTTTAACATGGATGAATGAATGTGGTGAGCATATAATCAACACTTTCAGTAACAACCTCTCTAGATTATATGTGAACTGGTAAATGAGACCTGTATTTTTGTCCATGCTTTGAGTGATCAGTAGACTAGAGTAACACTATTACCATGACCCCAAGAGTATTTGATCATAATATTCTTCAAGTGGGAGCACTTGATTAGATAGTAAAGCTCTTGTTTGTACCTATGATTGCTTTTTTGCTAGTTATGAAACAAACTGATGCCACTACATAACACAGAAATACAAATAGAACCAACAGTAACAAGCCTGATCATGTCTACAGGGTAATGTCTGATCCTTGAAACAGTGGCCACAGGGCAGGTGTCAAACAAAGAGGTTAACAGTAGCTGTAAAAGAATCCTTTGTTAACATTTCCACAGCAGAGATGAGTGATTTTTTTATGTTTAAGTATGGGTGGGAGGGATTTGGTCAGAAAATTTGATTTAGATATGCAAGCAACACCATATATGGTAAAATGACTTGAACTTGCACAATGCTTTTTAAGTCACCTGACCACCCAAAGAGCTTTTCACGCTGCAGGTCACACTTATCCATTCACACCTAATAATTATGTAAAGCATCCATCAGGATAAGCTTATCACATTTATACTCTCAAACATGTTTACACACCTCTGACACAGCAGTGAGAGCAGTTTGGGGTTAAGTTTGTTACCTAAGGAAACATTGACTGCAGCGGGCTGAGATCAAAATCTACTGTCACCCTGACGAGGTTCTGCTGTGTCCACAAAATCAACACATAAAAAGCTTGTCACAGTGGCTTTAGAATTATAATTAACTGAGTAAAACAGAGTTTTTTTGTTGGCCAGCCCACTCTTTGGTAACTGGGGTATCATGTCTCCTATGACTCATTACATTTTGGTAGGAACAGTGTGTCGGTGTCATGGGATTTGGTGCAGAAAATTTGGAGCCCTTGTTTTTGGGGCCATGGTCTTATTTTCTGGGTCACTCTCATGTCGTCATCCTGCAATGGTCAGGCTGGGCAATCAGCACTTCTCAGACTCAGTGCAAGAGGATGATTCAGTATTTTATGACAATGACTGCATGTTTGTGTTCATCAGACATGAACAAGTCTGAGGATAAAAACAAAGACCGACATAATTGGGAAGCTCTCGACAGCTTTCTTGTTGTGAACAGTCGCAGAGGCTTGTTTTGGACCAATGCAACTGCAGTACAGCTTAGTACTTAAAGCAGTGACATAACAAAGTTAGATCAGGTTGCACAATGATGATCTTGGAAAATTGAGTCGATACAGGTGAATCACAGATCACATTTTCCTTGAATGGTGTCTAAATGTAACCCTTCTCACCCTGAAGGTGAACAGGGTCATATCAGAAGCCTCAGTAGTCGTCCTAATCATTACATTTGAACTCCTTATTCCTATTGAACTCGTCTGTCAGAAAACAGAGCATGATGGTGTGAAGCGATGAGTTATGAGGATGAAAGGAAAGGAACAAAGATCAAACCTGGCCGGTCAGAAGACATCTATACACGAGACGAGTTCACACGACTTCCTCACTGAGAGATGGAGAGTTATCTTCAGGGGGAGAGATAAACACTGACCTCTGAAATTTACATTAACACATAAACAACTTTCAAACAAGGTCATAATGGTCATGACGAGTCAAACACAATGCAGTGTTCACAAATAAAGGCAAAGGGTTTTTTGTTAGAGGGTGGAGTTTTTGATAATAAAAATATTGACATGAGCCTCACATGCAGGATGTGAAATATCACTCTTTTGTTCGTCCAGTAATTATTAGAGGATTAAGTGATACTTTTGTACATGCCAACCAAATATTTGTATGTAAACACACATTTATAAATACATGCTTAGCAAACACATATTTCACAACTTTTATATTTCATAAAATGTTGATATCTGTGGATAATAATGCTGATTTCACTTAAATAAATCCACTGAAACATATTTAACACAAAACATGCTTCATTATTTTGGGTGGTTAGAAATATACATTATGCAAGTATAATGTATTAGCAGCTACAAAACAGGTACAAACCACAACCTTTGATCCAGTTAGCATTACCTGTTCATTTTGAACAACTAAAGCTCATTTAGATATGACAAGCACATATGCCATAGTAAAGGAACCAATAAGAGCACTGTCCCTGAACTGAGTCCTAAAGAAATAGATCTGTATATTACTGTGTGTGTTTAATGTTGACAGGAATAAGCTCTACTAGCTCTACCTCTGTGAAGACAGAACAGTCATGTAAGCTAAGCTGTGCATTTCTTGCAGGGGCCAAGAGTTCCAAGTAATAATAGTGTATTTTAGGTCAAATCAAACCAACATAAGGAAAAAAAAATGTACAGTGTTGTTAAACACATTCAGTACAGTATTTAAATCACCTGTACGCTGTTTTACGATATTGTTTTTACTCAAAATTCAGTACATTTCTCTGTTTTATTTGCTCCTTAAGCAGCAATGTGCGGCCGAGCTTCTGCACCTGTTTTCTCCTAACAAGGGCACAGATTTTAACCTTCTCTATAGCAATGCATATAATCAACCCTAACCCTGGGATATTTTCATTCTTAATATTTATCCTCTACCTCATATTGTACATAAAGCTTCAATTGCGTTGTCCGGTCGGATTTTATTTAATCTTTTATGTATCTTGTACATTTAAAGTCTTCTTGCAACCTTTTTTACTTATGCTATTTTTGTTTACTTTTAACTTAAGTATTTATCTATTGCACTGAAAAGGAGAAGCTCTCCATTCTCATTGTACATTCTGTATAATGACAGTAAAGGTCATTCTGATTCTGATTATAACATGTGCCTCGTACAACCCCGCTACAAAAATACCAAGATGTTCCTTCAAAGGGAATTTAAGAGCTGCTTAAAATCAGCTGTTAAAATGTATTCTACTTTTTTCATTCAAGCCAGATTCATACTGCTGTTTAAAGGCTTAATATTTACCCCTCTGTGGTGTTCCGCCTCATCTGGGAATGTCATGAAGATGGAATGAGGGGGGGCGAGTTGACCTGGTCTTTGTTAATAGTCCAGAGGTAGTAACAGAGGCATGGTATTGGAGAAACACAGGCACATAGACTCAGCGGGAGACAGGAGCACTGTGAGTGAGGGTCTCTGCCTTTGTGTTGCATGCATCCAAGCTGCATCACATTGTGAACTGGTGCAGATATTACGGCCTCACAGAATTAATGTGAGTGTCTCTAGATGTAAGTATAGCAGAACCTTGTTGTGGCACTTTTGTGTTAAGGCTCTGTGAATTGGGCTTAAGACTGATTGATCTGTTACAAGCCACAGCCTCCATTATAAACCAAATTAAGCCAGTACAGGTTGCAAGAAACTACATTTCAGTGAGAGTTCACTTGAGGCTTGTGGCTACAGAAGTACCAGATGACACACAGATACCCCATGGAAATCCATTATTTTACAAATAAAAAATAATGTTTTCAGTCTGTTTTAATGACCTTTTTTGGTCAGAATAGTCCCTGTTTTCACTGACCTACTGTACTTTACAGGGATTTTGTCCATAATTTTTCCATATAACTGGAAATGAGTCATGTAAAATCCCCTTTTACAGCCGCTTTTATAAATAATAACAAAGACTGACTGATTCTTGATGGACACCCATTATTTTTAGGTAAAAGTCAAACATTAAAAGTACTTTATAACTTTTTTTCCTCTCATTTCCCCAGAGAAAGGTACAAACATCCCCACACTTTTCACCGGCACAGTGGCTCAGATGCTCATCTTCAAGTTCTCGCCCAGCAGGCTGGTAATTTAGGGACCACACAAGAAGCTGACACTAACTGAACCCCTGCCAAAAGCCAGACCTTTATTTTAATTAATCTGGTCTTGACTGAAGAACAAGGGATTAATATTGATTATGAAAAAGCATAATAAGAAATCCTGTGAAAGAATTACTTCTTTGTGCTGTGGTGCAGTGTGAACTGATGTGGCCCAGTTGTAGATCATGCTATGCAGTGCAGTGGGATAGCCTGAGAGGTATTTCCCCCTTATTGTGTTGGCTCAGTGCCCAGAAAGAGGCAGCTATATTCCCAGACTAGTGTGTTAAAGTTCATGGCTGTAGTCTGCCTGTCTGGGTGGTATCAGAGTGCCTGTGCATGCACTAGACCAACACACACCCACACTCACACACTCACACACAAACACACACACACACACACACACACACACACACACACACACACACACACACACACACACACACACACACACACACACACACACACACACACACACATGCTGTATGTTTGTAGTAAAAAGTGCATATAAATGAGCGAGTTTATGTCTTTCTTACTAAGCACGCAGTAAGAGTGGTGCTATTACAGCTTTCTATATATTTGAATGTTTGGTCACTCATAAATGTAAAATATATAAACAATTTCCCCTGGACATTCAAGTATTTGCTTCTTTTGTTTTTGTCAGGATTGTATGCTACAACTGCATGATCAAATTTCCCTTGAGCATCAGCTTACATGCTTGTTTTAACTGTTATTACCTTCTTATAGCATCACTGCGTAATGACCAGCTTCCATTTACAAAATAAATCATCTCTGCAATTAATATGTTGTTTTTGCTTACAGCATCAATTAAATCAGTTTCACCTGAAATAACTTTTAGTTGAAACTATTCTCTAGACCCACACCAACTTGTGTCTAGAGTCTATTTGTTACTTTTAGCTTACATTGTTCTTAATTGATTTTTTTTTTAAATGTATTTTTGGGGCATTTTGTGCCCTTATTGATAGGAGAGTGACAGTGGATAGGCTTGTGAAAGGGGGTGAGAGAATAGGGGAAGACACTCTGCAAACTGGTCACAAGTGAGATTCGAACCTGGACCGGCAGAGGCAAGTACATGGGGTGCCTGGTTGCTAACCTCTCCGCCAAACCAGCACCCCCTTAATTGATTTTTTTTATGTTAATTTCTGTTCATTACAAGAATATTCTTCAATCTGATATTAATACTTGACTTTTACTTAACAAAATTTCGTATCTGTTTTAATGTTTCTTCAGAACTACTTGCTAACAAAAAAATTGGCATATCTTATTCATAACATTAGGCTATACAACTTTGTTTTAACCTGTTTATAATGTTTATTCAGATCTCCAGCTAACAACATTCTAAACATTTTTTTTATAACTTTAAGATAGAAAATATTTGTTAAAGTCTTTCTAAAATTAATTTAAAACATTTGGCTTACAAAATTCTTAACCTGTTCATACAGGTTTTAAGTAAAAAAAAAAAAAACATCTGAACTTTAACAGATTTTTGTAGTTTTATTCATAACTCTTAAGTAACATATTTTAAACTTATCTGAAGGTTTTAACCTTTCCCATATTATAATAAACTCTTCAGTATCTTTTGAACGCTTACTTGAAGCTTTAGGCAACAATGTTAGGGATCTTTATGGTATTCACTTAGTCTCACCTGTGTTTGTTGTCTCTCTCGTTGTGTCTTCTGCCCTTTGTCAGTTCATCCTGCTTGTATCCTGCATGTCCTTTGTGGCTCCTCGTGTTTTCTACTCTGCCGTGCCCTCGGCTTCCTTGTGTTCTCTGGTGTTTTGAGTAAGGTCCATCACTTCTTGAGTTTTTGGATTTTTGTTATTTTTGTGGTGACTTTTTGTTGGATCCTGCTTTTTGTTTCATAGAGACTTATTTGGTTTGATTCTTGCATTTGGGTCCTTTTTTGTAAACTAGAACATTTTAGGCAGAGTTTGCTGATTTACGACCTTTGTAATACTAAAATGTTATTTGCTTTAAACTCCTCTTCTCTTGCAAAGCTCATTATTCTTACTTATTCCTTACCTTCTACTTCATAAATACTTATTCTTTTTATATCTCACTGTTCAAACTTTCTCTCACGATTTATTGCTAACTTGGTCCTACTTTTGGTTTCTTCTAAACTTGTGTCAACTCACCATTAAATAAGATTCTAAATAAGAGAAGTTCCATATTGTTTATGTCTTTACTCATTTTATGACTTTACTTTGATTAGGATAGTGTCTTGAGTAAAAAAACAATGTGTGAGAGTGTGGGAGATGACATGCTCAAAAGAAGCCACAGGCCAGATTTGTGTGTTCTCTCTATGTAAATCACCCTGTGTTAAATTCAGTTGTATGAAAGTGCTATAAAGGGTGATTGATTGATAACCACTGGCTACCATCCTCTGGGGTTTATACCTCCCCTTGGTAATCACAGCATAGAGACCTCTTAAAGTGTTACGACTATTCTGTCATTAAACTGCCCTTTGTGTTAGACTGCAGTGTTCCTCTACTCATAATTTGCTCAACATTTTAGCCTGCTATTCACATTTTGAACACTGTTCATCGTTAAGCAAATTACTCAAACACTGTTTATGATGCTTTAGACGTGTTCAGGCACAAAAAGCTATTTGGAAAGCCATAAACTCAAGAGTGGAGGTGTGCAGTATTACAAACAAAGTTTGCCAATGCCCAACAGCTGCTTTCGAGCAGACAGGAAATGAGGATGTGGTAATGAAGAATAAAAATCGAGCAGTTGCATTACTGAATAATAATTTTTATTGCCTTACACACAATATTGTCGTAAGACTGGGCAAGACTCTAAACTTTATGAACATAAAAAAGCATTTTGAGTGTGGTAAATGGCACCTGATAGATTAAGGGCACATCTGGACACCAAATGAGAGTTTTCATTGCAGCTGCATACGATGTCTGTCCACTACTATGACAGCATTCAATGACTGTGGGTTATGTGTAACAGGTGCAGACCTGATGTATACAGTTAATGATTTAACAGACAATTAAAACATAAATGATAAAGGAAACACTGTCTAATAATAACACTGATTTCTTGCCTTGTTTATGTTTTGCAGATGTGAACATGCTGGTTTGTACATGTAGAACTGCTTTACTTAAAACTGACAACATATATTTTAATGATTTATATCTATATTGTCTGGGGTTTCTTTTCAATTTGCAGATTTAACTTTAAACTGTTTTTTATTAACCTGACACACCAGACAGACAGTTCCATATATATGCCATGGAAATAGTTCAGTAGTACATCTGGGAAAGAGGCGCTCGAAATGTTTTCAGGGGCAGAACCTTCATAAACAACAGTAGCTGGAGATCGAATGATCATTCTGCTCATGACAGACCAATCCATATCAAGACACAGTTTGACATAGCAGCTAGACTGTGTCTTTAGCTGTTGGCTTCAACTTTGTTAAAGTCCTAAGACCATCGTCTTACATCAAATTATACTTCCAATATGTATCTGTGCACCTAAATGTGACATGAACATCTTCAATGGCAATCTCGACCAAGTTCTCCCTGTAAACCTCTGAGGGAAGCATATTTCAGCAGGTATCGTTGAGTAACCTCGACTACCACAGGCTGATATCGTCTGAGGATATCCGTTCTCTCCCAGTTTCCCAGCAGTGATCCCCAGCTTCCCGTCTACTCTGATTTGATCATCCATGAGGGCAACCAGTGGAGACACAATTATCACAATGGGGTTGGATTCCTTTCCATCTTTTTCATGACCAAAGAACCCAGTTGGTAGAAACTCTTAACTGATCAGAAGAAGAGTAAAAACATTGCTTCCTGTAAGAAAATCTTTGAGTGACATTCTTTGATCCTCTTTTCAAAAACAAATATAGTCAATTTCTGATAAAACTGCCACATCCACGGAAACTGCTTCAGAAGCCGCAATTGTTTTCAAATATGTCAGGTCTGCAGCTCCCACCTCTTTCCCCTGATTGGGTTGTTCAGCTTTTATCTGACCAAAGTTGTGGAGCTTGGCAAGATGGAGCTGTGTGATTTTAGTCAGTTAATCAGGCAGGTCCATCTTCTCTGCAATGTGAAGCTTATTTAAATGAGAGGATCTCTTGTGAAACACATAAAAAGTTAGGTAGGGAGAAAGTCTTGTTTATCTACTGATTTTTATTGATTTTAAGTATTTTAGATGGGTACTTGACCTCTAATGTAAGGGACAGCATTTATACTTCTCAGTCCAAATGTAATCCTTTTTCTTTTGCGCCACTTAACTGTGTAGACCAATGGGCATCAACAACCAGCACAGAGTCAGGGTTGTCAAGAGGATACCTTCTCCTACTGGTGTTTTGCCTAGTTAGTCCCACAAAATCTTGAAAAGGCAGGACAGCAACAAACAGAAACACAAGAACTTCCCTCACCCCCACTAATCTTAAACCATATTAGCCTAGACAGCATTATCTCTTTAACAACCCCAAGCACTGTGCACGTCAGCTCTACGTTTTGACAATACTGTTATTACTTATCCAACACATGGAAACCAACAGCCCCTACAAAAGAAACAAAGCTATCCCTGACATTTCACATAAATGAATGGAATGTAAAAGGGTAGTGTATCTTGACACTCGCCTCTGTCTGATCAGGCGGCTATTCCATCTCCTCCTAGTACCTTATTTTTATGAAAAAAGAAGGCTCAGAGGTGGAAGAGGGTGGTTTTCCATAACTCACATTTTATACAGTGACATAATTCCTCCTCCTCCTCTTACATCTACTTTCTTGTCATTTGATAAATATGTCCCTTCACTTGGCTGCAAGCAGGTGCATCAAGTAAGGCAGTTGCACCACAGCAAGAAGTTTCTGGTTGAATTCTTAGTCAAACAGGGTCGAATTAGCAAGTTCTTCTCATGCATGCATGGGCACAGACCAAAAACATGCTTATTAGGTGACCCTAAATTATCCTTTTGTGTCAGTGTGTGTAAGAGGTCATCTGTTTTTATGTGTTGGTCTTGTGATTGGAATAAGCAATAAAAGTGATGGACAGATGGATGGATGCATATCTCTTCACTCCCAGTACTCCTCGTGTAGAACATGGAATCTTGAACTCCATATACCTTCATGTCTGTCCTCATTGCTCAGCTCCTGCATCCATATCTGCATGTCTAAGATTTTCTCGTGCAGAGGCTGCCTCCACAAAGGTCTCCCAGGGCACTGTCAATCAATAAATCAAACTTCACTGATTTGAAGACCACAGGACAATCTCAGGCTGTGAGTACATGATACAAGTTTTGCTCACTTAAATCTAAATTGGGTCTTGGTGACCTCTCCATTCCTTAATACAAAGCCATGTTCTCCTCAATAAATTAATTTTATTATTGTAATGATGACAAAGCTCAAAATGATTTATGACTAGGCTAAATTTAAGGGTCTGAATTTTAGTTGACTCTTGAATGATCAAAACATAACTTATAAAGAACTTCCACATAAGTGCTCAACTACTGTGGCGGAGGAGGGCAAACAGCCCACAATGGCTCAGTGCAGTTCAATAAGGAAAACACCTGCAAGAGAAGAAACACGCTTCAAGTGAAAACAAAACAAAGCCCAAAACAATTCAAACCAAGACAACACCCTCTAGGCCTGTCTGGAGCAGGGAGAGTGTGTGGGAGGGACAGACGAGAAAGAGTGCTGTCAAGCCAGCCTCTCCTCTGTTTTCCATGGATATATCAGCCCTAAATTTAAGGGGCTCATTTATTTGAGCCTTTACGGTAAATGCTCTGTGCCAACGAGATAGGGATGGCAGGCAGACTGTGCAACTCTATCACGTTCCTGTATTTTTCTTTGACTATCAAAAGTGTGAAATACAGGAGTCTTGCTTTAACATTGCCTCAAAGACGCCTCTTTTTTAAACTTGAATTAAAAGATTGTGTAATATAGTTGTATCAAATAAAGGTCCATGAATGCATGGCTTGGTTTATTTTAAGCCCTTTGTGCCAAATATCAAAATAAAATAAGACACATTTTTTCCATTTTTACCTTTTGAAACAGGTATCATTGTAAAGAGGACAAGAGGACAATGTGTGTGAGCAGAATGAAGCACTTTTACAGTGTACTTTTTGAGGAGGTAACTTTTTTGTGTACTTTGAAAATTGATTATTAGAAGTTGATAGAATATCATTACGCATTCTATTCATTCATGTTGGAAGATGAGTTATCTCAGATCCAAATTTGCTGCAAGACTTCTTTATTTTAAACTTTTAATGGTAAAAGGAAAACAGAAACATGATCAGCCTGAGTGTCATCCTCTTGCTCCACATGAAGCTTTACTGTGAAGGTTCAAATACATTTAGGAGTGGCTGATTTGACCATGGAGAACAGAGGAACGGCTGGTTTGACTGCAGTCTCTCTTGTCTGTCTTTCCCATGAGCACTCCCAGCTCCAAACCCCTCTGAAGGCCTAGAGCACTTCCGTTGTTGTACTTGGTTATGCTGGGTTTTTGCCATTACAGAAATATTATGGGTTTGATTGTTTTGGGCTTGGTTTTGTTTCTAAGTTGCATCACATTTTTCTTGCAGGTGTTTTCCTCTTTTTGAACTGCGTTGGTCCGTTGTGGGCCGTTTTTTTCCTAGTCAGTCACCGTACTCAACCCCTTCATTTTGAGTACCATAATTACTTAATCCAAAGTAAATAATACAGGTCCCTTTTTGTCACTTAAATTGCATTTCATTTGAGTTAAAGGGTCTTAGAATACATATCAACTTTCCAGTAACATCCTTCTTAATCTTTTGCTGACTGCAGGATCAGAATCTTCTCATGCTGGTTTCCTAAACATGAGAATGAGTTCACTGTTCTCCAGTGGCCCCCACAGTAATTCCACCTCAACCCAACAGAGCACCTTTGGGAGGTGGTGAAACTGGAGACTTGTTGCATGGCTGTGCAGCAGTCAAATCTAAAGGAAGCGATTAGTACGATCATGTCAATATGGATCAAAGTCCCCAAAGGTTTCCAGCACCTTGTTGAATCCATGCCACAAAGACAAAAGGTCCATCAAGTGTTGTAAACATACAGAGGCTTGGGGCTGAATGAGGGAAAATAGGAATTGTATTTTCTTTACCTTGTGCATTATTGAAAAAGACCAGGGTTGCAAGTGTGAATGTATGAGATTTTTGAGTGCTATATTTTATACATTGTTGATTGCTCATATTTGTTAAGTTCTAATTTGTATGGCTGCAGGACACCTCTTTACCTTAGCCTTCCTTTTAAAATAAAGTTCAATGAATATTAAACATTTGGAGAGGGTAAAGAATTTGAGGAAATAATGGACATGATTCATGAACACATTTTTATCATCAAGGACAAAATTAGACTAACCTGTGTGCAGAATGCAGCAGTCTTGACATCCCAGGCGAACACTCGGCACAGTGTCACAGCGTGGTCATCCGATGTTAGCTGGCTTGAATAATGAGCAGTCATGATGTCAGGGGAAGCAGGTGTAAACATTTACAGAGCTGCAGATGTTCAACACTTCAACACAATTGCTGGATCCATCAGCAGCACTCTTTCTAAAATATTGAACAAATCGTATTTCCTTCATTATTTACATGTGCCAATGGGACAAATGTATTGTTTCAGCGTTACATATGAGTCCACTAACAATCACATGGATTCTTGAATTATTTATGAAAAATGTGTGATTTTTAATCTAAGTGTTTCAACTGTCTTTCTAACTTCCAAATGGAGACATTTAATATCCTTTTTGTATCTTACCCTCTATGATTTGTCTTGTAGCATCAGTGACATTTAACAACTAGACTGCAAACCTCTACTAAGGTAGCTTACATATTGCTGTTATACTTAATACTGTAGTTCCATGATGAAGTAAACCTCATAATATAATTCCCTGACCTTGAAAACCTAACTCTAGCACTTGGAATCATGTTGTAATCAATTTAGTTCCACAAATATTGAGCAAAATCAATTGTTCACCCGTGTCACTTTTCCTGGTTGCCACCGAATCACTGGTTCTTTAAGCTATGACCAACACGTCCGTGAAACGGCCTCAGCGGAAGAGCCTCCGCTGCAGCGGAGGCTCTGCAGCCACAGCTCTGGCTGTGCAGCGGAGGCCGTTTCACGGCGCTATGCGAACTAGAGCCTTATTTAGCGGTGTTTTTGTGTGAAAGTAACGCACTGAAAATTCTCTAAATAAAGCGTGAATGCAGACCGATATCAGACTTTTTCGGTGGGAGTCCGTTTATTTGTGTTTTTGGTCAAGTAAAATATGGCCCCGTCTGACTACAGCGGATTCAGCAGACGAGCAGATCCGAAGCTGGAAGAGGGAGTTAGGTCCTAGCGCCCCGGGTTTCTTCTCCACAGAAACACCGCTGTAGAGGTAATTTCTGCCCTAACCCTTGTGATAGGACCCAACTTGTTCAATCCCGGAATATCACTTTAAGCTGACCACCCTCCATTTCCCAGCTCAACGTACCCTTACAGACAGAGCCACACTGCCGTCACCCTCCTCAGTACCTGTTATGAGGTCAGACATCTGTTACTTTTGACCTTTCTCCCAAACAGTTGAAGATAACTTGCTTTTTGTCTGACTTCTATTGTTGTTTAATCTATCCGAGCTTTAAAGGGGACATATCATGCTGATGCATGATTTAGTACTTACATATAATATAATAAATTTGAAAACAAGACCTTACACCCCCTTAATTTTCAAAAAATGAGATATTGTATTTTTTCTGATATCCTAGAACGAGATTTGATGCCTCTGAAAATAGGTCATTGCGAGATGTCCGCGAGATTTAAATCGTCGTGACGACACGAGGTACATTTCTTTTATTGGAGTAATCTGATAAAACACTTCCTCCTCTGTGATGTCCGTTAGCCACAAAACCGTCACAGAGGAACACATTCGTCCAGCAGCAGTATATAGATCCCTAGCTCACACTCACTCATTACCAGCTCTGGCCTGTAGGGGGACTCAATACACGGTCGCTGCTTTGAGCCTGCCGGAAAATACAGTAGAAGAAGAAGGACAGGCTGGCTCTACCCCCGATAGAACTGACCAATCAGAGCACAAAGGGCTGTGACGTTGCGAGGTTACTTTAGGTCAGCCTGGAAACCGAGTGTTTCAATGAGAGCTTGATAATGGCCTAAAATGAGGATTTTGAGAATGCTACTGTGGGGAGATGAAGGAACTAAATGAATTGTACTGAGGGCAGAAATGCTTTACAGGCATCCTAGTCTGGCATAGTGAAAAGGAGAAACAAGCATGATATGTCTCCTTTAAGGAGTGTCTTTGATAAAAATTCCAGAAATGTTTTCACTTTCTTACAGTGACATTCTGTGGCACAATAATACGACTACCTCCTTTCTCAGTAATCTGATCCACAATTCCATATCCGTCTCCATATATTTACACTATGTTCTTGACACCAGCATTTGTGCAAATCCATTGTGACATAACTGTGATGTCTACTCTGAAGTGGTCTACAGTGCACGCGGCATAACCAGCAAACACACCTTGCAGCTTATCAGTCTTGGAAATATCCCCTATCAACTGAAGCTTAACCTATATTAACCTGCTTCTTCTTTATTTTCTTAAATAAGGGGGGAAAACATCACACAGGTAAACTGTCTTTTACCCCAATAATATTAGTGTTCTACAGAACAAAAAGAAATTTGAGCCCTGGTGGTAAAGAATCTGGATGTGGATAGACTGTCTTTGTGTGGAAATGTGCTGTCACACTACCCAAATATAAGACAACGCAAAGATCTACCTAAGGCAGCTAATTGTGTCGTAATTCGTGACCGTGTCCCCCCTGCATGCAGAAAGACAAACAACCTGTGTTCATGCTGAAATGGGACCAAACTTCTAAACCAGTCATATTACTAAGCAAAAGGTGTCAGAACTGTCGGCATATCACAGAGTGCAAAACCACACACTGGAGAGCAATTTGATCAATGATGAAGCGTTGATGGGAGATTAGTTTTCAGGGAGATGAGTGAATACAATTTAGTGAATGAGTTTGGTACAACTCAGTCCTGACTACAGCAGAATGTGATTTCAGTCAGAGTGAAGCCAAAAGGTTTTGATGATGGTTTGTGGCTGAGGTATTATTTTAGGACCGGCTCAACCACAAAGGAACATATTTCTTCCTTGGGTATAAGCAGCCACAGAAAACTATGCAGTACTGAGTGAATGTATGAATAGGCAGGAGACCAAGAGGACAATTTTCTTTGTCAAATTGAAAAAGATTAAGTCTCAGGGTCAGAGGAAGTTACTCATTAGCAAATACCCAAGAGTCCCAAATGAGGAGTGAATGAAATGCTAGCCTGCAGGATGGCAGATTTGCACTCATGTGGCTGTGTCAATTTTCACCATAGTTGTTGTGGGAAGAAAGCAGTCAGACTTTTCTCTGGGAGTCCACCAGCTGGCTTGAGTTCATGCAGTGGCAGGGGTTTGTTTGGCAATCACACAGCTGGAGATGTTAACCATGCTGCATGTCTCAACATGGGCGTCTGAAAGAAAAACTGCAGTGCCTTAGCGTCTGCGAAATGGGATTTAATGTGTTGTCTGTTTAGATGGATCAAACCTTAGACCTTCCTGATGATAAATGATGAGTCTTCTCTATTGAAAACAATGAAATGTACACACTCAGAGATCCTTTTGTCAACCTTTCCTGAAAGGTGTAGGCTGGAGGAGTATTAAAGGATTTGAAAAAGACTGAGTGGGAAAACAAGAATCGAGATAAGCTTTTTTAAATTACAGTTCAATGTTTTATTATATTTTCAAGTTTTGTCTGCAAGTGTGTTGATGCCCTCTCACGCAAGTACAGTAAATGTCTGTTTTCAGCGTGTTTAGCCTACAACTGGAAACAGGCAGAGACGGTTAACCTCTGACTGACTAGTGGTAAAACATGATTTTGAAAGCATATCTAATACGGAGCTGATCCAAATAAGGTGCATCTCTTATGGAAGATGGAAGTGGAGTGTGTAGAACCTGAGTACGTATCATACATTGAGTCTTGCCTTGTGTGGTTGCCCCGGGTTCATATCCATCCCAAAGCCCATTTGTACTGTCTTCCTCTATTCTCTCTGCCCCTTTTGAGTTGATCCAGTCAATAAAAGGCAAAAATGACCAAAACATACTATATTAGGTTGCAGCAATACTCTTACCATATATATTGGGGCTCTTAACTTGTGTGGTTGAACTCCTGCCTGAGGCTGTTTCCCACATGGGCTACTGTGCTCCCTCACCTACTTTCAAAGTCCATCCACTGTCTCTCTAAAATAATCAATAAAGGAAATAAAGAAAAAATGAAATAAAATAAGGAGCTGTCAGAGTATAGACAGAAGAAAGAGGGCAATACAGTGGAGAAGATGCACTGTAAAATAACCACAAAGGTTAGATCAGCCTCATAGGCAAACTGCTAGGCTATCCCGGTGTCCCTGCTCACTTGTTTCATGATTGAGTACCACACACTACATAAACTGATGGGGCAGTGTCTAAAAATGTTAATTCTTGAAACAGCCACATTTCTGCGCTGCCTGTTAGCCTGAGGTGGCAACTTGCGCTCCAGTTTTGCTATGTTTTGCCTTCAAGCACTTTGAGTTACATATGTTGTAGGAAAAGTGCTATATTAATAACCTTGACTTGACTTCATTTAAAGAGCCTCTGTTTTTCCTTAACTCGGGTACCTATACTAAGTTTTGATAACTACTGGAGTATATTCACAGATACTGATGTTCAAAAAAACATCTAGCTTTCATATACAGAGCACCCCTAAACAACTTGCATTCTCTTTTTTCCTAATACCACTTTCACACTAAAATTAGTGGGTCAACAGGTTTTTTCAACGTGGGTTAACCCGCCAACAACCAGCAAGTGACTCCTTTCCCACTACCAGCAGACCCGGGTCTAATCGGCAGCAGATGTGCCGTGTGGCTGTTTTTTTTTCTCTGGCGCATCAAGCTGATGTCATCACGTTGATGACATCATCAGCGCAATGAAATGCAACCAAGTAAACAACAGAAAGTAGGTTGGAAGCTGTGGACATGGTTTTCTGTACTTTGTACTTCTGTCCCTCTTTAAAAATGTATGACAGCCGATGATACAAAGGCGGATGGAGTTTGTTTGCTGAAATGTCAAAGAATCACGCAAGTTACAGACAGAAGGGATGAGCGCCATGTTATGTTGTGGGCATGTTACGGTGGCGTGATCTGTAAATTAGCGGGTCAACCTGGGTGTGATGTTCCCACTGAAGCCAATCGGAGGCGAGCCGATACAAACTCGTGTCGCTTGCAAGGCCAGTCGACCCGGGCCAAAATGCCCAATAAACCCATCCAAACTGCCGACAGGAGTCGACTGTTACTGGGTTTAAACAGGTTTTCTGGCCAGTCTGAAAGGGGGAAAGGCACTTTGAGGGAGCTCTTGCCACTTTAAGGTCTCTATCCCCATATGACTCAGTCCATGGATCTACTTTGTGGTAATAGGCCGTTTCAGCACCATCTTGTCAAGGACCCTGCATTTATCCTAGCCTCTGCTCTGTTCTGGGCTCATAGCTCATAGCCAATGGGCTAAAGCTGCCAACAGCAAAATAGTAGGATATCAAACTGGTGGAGCAATACGAGAAGCCAAAGAAGCCAATTCAGGAAGCTGAAGCTGGAAAGAGGGGGATTGTGAGGCGTCACAGTACTGTCCTTTCCTCTTGAGCAAAGAAATTCCATTTCACAGAGAGGAGACATGGAAAACACACAAAGGGGCATATTTAACACAAAAAGCATGATATGGGCTCTTTAATGGTGTGGCTTAGGTCAGTAAATGTCCTGCAGGCTTTTGTTGTGTTACTTCAAGCTTCAATCTGCTGAATATACTGTTTTCACTTAAAAAGATGGTAAAGATTTTCACATGTAATTAGGGAAGAGATAGTTCTCACTGTTTAAACTCCAGATTTTTAACTGTGTGCTGTAACTGAAACATGGGCAGCTTGAAACTAATTAGTTATCCCTTTGTTTGGATGACTGACTAGACTGATGATAACTATCTTGATTTGTAAGCACTTCAAAAATAGCCGCCATCAGAGTGTTAGTGCACAGTGTTAAGTGCTTTCATGGTTGGAAAACTTGAAGAGTGCAAAGGCTACAATTCATCAAGTGCATTCCATCTGCAGTTAAAACAATGGCTAAAGTTTTGTACCGTCTCACTGTGTCATATGTCACCAGTGGACACCTGCTTCTATAAACACATTCACAGACGGATTGGCCTCCGACTTCAATAAAATTCTGACACCAGATGCAAAAAATTCTTTCTCTATGAAGTTACATCCTCGTTTCTTTGCTGATGTTGCCAAGAGGTAATAGTTCAGTTTCATTTTCTTTGATTTCCCTGCATCCCATTTAATTAACTCTAGTTTGATGACCTGGTGGTACTAAAATGCTAGATGATGCACTCTGGCTGACTTAAAAGGCTCAGACGCCAGATGGTTACAATAAGTGATAAGAGAGCAGCGGCTCCTCAACAGCATGGATTGACTGTTGAATGTTGTCACACCATAAAACAGTCGCTACACTTCCTGTAGTTACCAAACCTTACATAGAACTTAGGATATGAGTCAGAGGTTTGACCTAGAAAGGTCATTCTTATGCAGTTTGGTTGTTCTCAGTCTAATGTTCACTACTTTTGAGGCTTTACACACATCTAAGGGGTTAAAATACAGAACCATGGGAAGTAGCTGAGAGTGAAAAAAACAAATAGTTGAACGTTGTTTAAAGTCCCTGTGATGAGCACTGAGATTGTTGTGAAACATACTTTAAACTAATGCTTGCATCTCTCTATGGCCTACTAAAGAAAACTATAGAATGGCAATTTAAGTTAATATTGATGTGACTACTTTGAGTCCTCTTTCAAATCAAGCAGGGGAGATGTCAGATGAAGTGTTAACTACACTCCAGCGAATGTTTTGTTGCTTTTACAAATTTTCAAAGAGGAACTAATTTGAATATGAAAGGTGAGTGGAACAGGACTTGCATCTGGGAAAGGCAACTAGCCTATGGACCTGTTTCCTGTCTGTAAACAGTGTGAAATTTCTTTAGTGGGTGGATTTTAGCTGGAAGCAAAACAATCCTTCAGACATGTTTTGGTGTATTCTCTACAGCTGTAGAAGTCAAAACACATATTGCTGTATAAGTGAAGTCACATCCCAGGCAGAACTAACCATGTTACTCGAAAAGATGAGGACATTCAGCCACAAGTTAAGGAGCTAGTCACACTCTGACTGCCTGTCTGCATTTTATCGTAAAACAGTAAAAAAAAAACAAAAAAACACAACGATAAAAAATCTTGTAGGCTGCTGTTTCAAATATAACTATAATCTAAAGCAAAAGTCACAAGGACATGTTCATGTGTTGTTTGCTAAAGAACAACATCAAATAGCCAACTTTTATGAAGATGCTGACAGCAGTTTTTTGTTTGAGACCACTTTTGCAGTTTTTGTTGTTGACTTACTTATAAAAAAACAAGACAGAGTCACAAGGAAGAAACATTTTTAGTCAAAGCATCTACAGCCTACTTCATCTTCCTCTAAAGCCTTTAATCTGCATTTAAAACGATTTAAAGAGACCAGTTCTCCAAGACACAGTCTGTATTGTAGCAGATTCCAGTCTGCAGGAGCAGCGTATCTGCTTACAAGCACATCCTTGGAGGTTTGCACGTGCCCTGCAGTTTGGTTTTGTATGTTTTTCTTTGAAAATTACATAAAGTGCTAATCTTAATCTAAAAATAGATAATGTAAGTTAACATGGTTTAAAAAAAGAGTCACAACAAGTACATAGGATGATTTAGAGCTGCTGAAAAGTTTATCTGATTACTTTAGGGAGAGGCAGGCTAATGCTACCAATTCAATCCTAGTGTTTGAGCTAAGCTAATCAACGATGGGCAAGCTCTGCCTGTCACTTCCTTGTTACTGCAGGCACAGTCAAAAGTTTGGTGTCTATCTGCTAGTCATGGAATCAGAAGAGAGGAAAGACATGAGGTGCTGGTTTGTAAGCCTTGATGTTTATGTTTTCATCCCAAATGTAGACTGCTACCGAAAACTTGTACGAGAAGAATACTTCAAATATTTCTTCTCACTTTACCTTTCATGCTCTAGCAGATGAAGGGATTTTCTGCTATCAAAAGATGTTTGAAACACAACAAAACACCGATCATGAAAGAATATATAATACATTTTGTTCCTTTACATCACAACTTGATAATGCTGTATATAAAGAATGGCATTTATGTGATCAATGCATAGAATTTTGTTTTGTAATGGGGATAAACAGGAAGAAATTTATTTCCTCCTCTTGCTTTTAACACTTTCACACTTTATATCAAAAATGATACAAAAACGCATCTGTTGGAAAGCTTAAAAAAAGCCTCATAATGTTGAGTGGAACCAAATGATCCAAATCTCCTAATTTACCCAGAACTCTTCTACCATGAACAAGACAGGGAAAAAAAACATTTGGCTCAGACGAGTGCAGGTTACATTCTTAGATGGGTCTGTGTTTGATGCCTGTTAATGTTGTATATTATAATGTATAATATAAACACTGAAAGATTCCTGTGCTGCTTGCTAGCCTGTGGTGATGGTTTATGTTTACCACCAGTTCCACCAGTTCCGGCTGTGGGTGAAGTAGGCTGGAAAGAGTTGAGCTTTATTGGGGAGTTCAAGATAATTTCTTAAAAGTCATTTTTGTATGATTTTGATTTCCTCTTTTCCTAAACATTAAAACAAGATAATAATAAAGGATGAATTCAGCTATAAAATCCTGTTGACCTACAAAGGTGTTTTAATTGTCCCCTTTTTCTAGAAGAATTATATGCAATAAACAAATCTCTCTTATCTGAACACAGATGAAGTAACGTTGTCCTCTCTTCATGGTCAGTGGCATGAGTTTGGCCTGCCCAGGAACAGAAATCTGTTTATTCAGGTACTAATCATTTATTCTCTGAACTGCAAATTTGCTTTTCATGTGCGCCAATGGCCACACAGAGAAGTTGCCTCATGATTAGAATCTCACTGTTTCATCATTACCTTGTGCCTTTTATGTGAGACAGAAATGTTCAGACTCTTAGGTCTGTACAAATACTGCTGCATGAGCGAGCATGTATTTTTCATGTTCATTATATGTTCTCAGACGGACTTTAAGCCCTAAAGCACAAATTGAATTACAACATTTTGTACTGTACATTTAAGAATACTGAAAGATGGGAAAATTAAGCACACTGTCAGCCTCCTGAAGTGTTAACAGCCAAATGTGGCTAAATAATGGCAGACTGCCAATGACTTCAGCTTTGCATGCAGAAGTACAACATTTTCCAATATTTTAGTGACTTTTACTTTATGGGTTCTTCTGTCACTTTCTGCTATCATCTTAAGTTTTTCAGTGTCTGGCTTTCCATCACAGAGGCATGTGCTGTCCTGTTTTTAATCACCACCCCCTGCAGCAGCAAGAGGGCTTCAAACCTGCACTGTCCCGTCTCCACAATCATAATAAGCAAAAATAATAACCTGTGATATACAGCTGAAATGGTAAAAACCAACACAGAGAACCACAGATTTATTGGCTCTATCAGATGAAGCTAGTAGCTGAAAAAGTGCATTTTTGTGGTCATATATTTCTTCATCAAGTCGGAAAATTACCTGTAATTTAGAGATCAGCAAGGTAACTGAAAATATCTGAGGTCGATCCTTGGAACCAGCAAACAAGCAAGATGCAGATGTATTTTGTTGGCAAACTTCTGTCTTTTGATCCATGTTAGACTCAGCTGCCAATTTTCAGAATTACCAATGTGAAGCTAACACTACATTAGATCATCTTGTGTACGTCTTAGCCATTTGAGAAAGGTTTCAAATTTTTACTGAACAGTGGGGCCTGCATTTTGAAGCTGCAAAACAAAAAGAAACTTCAACTGTATAACAGTGTAGGACATCCAAGATTTTTCTAAAAGGTACAGTTTGGTATTTTTCATATGGGGTTGCATGATGTTCATTTCGACAGTACATAAGTTAACCACAGCAACTGCTATCAGCTTTTCTCCTGCAAGGAGAGATCTGACACCAAGGCAAGGTAATAGGTCGAAGCAGATGGATGGGGCCAAGTTCTGCAAGTAATTCAGTGGTTTTAGAGGAAAAGAAGCTAGAAAAATATCCTTTAAATGACTGTATACCATACTTTCCTTTTCACCAGTAAGCTCCATTTGTTTGGTGCATCTTTTGCTCTATGGAGGTTATTTCCATCTACAATCCAATCTTTCTTTACTGGGCAAACCTGAATCACTCTGGCAAATCTATTACCCATTGTCATACCCCTCGACAACCCCACTTTAAAAAAGGTACCCATCCATTTAAAATAAATGGAGGCAATGCTCTCTGATTTAGGGTCAGTCCAACTTATATGTGCTGTCAAAACAAATCAGACTTGAGAGAAAGAAATTCCTAAAATGATATCGTTTTTACTTCAAAAGCCATTCAAACAGCACTCTGGAGTTTGTGTAAGAAACTGAGGACATAAAATATAACATAAAAATTGTGGCCTGCCAAGAGAGCCATTCATGATCTCTTCCTCTGTGCTGCTTTTTTATGAACCGAGAAATCAAATGCATAAATCATTTCTTGAAAACTTCAGTCCTCTGCAGGATGATATATATGTTGGTCCATGTGTAGCAGAAAATCTTTTAGTCTGCTGAGGGAAGAACCACAGCCTCCAACTCCACAGAGCATTACCCTCCTCTTCACAGATGTCTGCATGAGCACATTATTTCAGTTCTCCACGTCTTTCTGTGTGGTTTTAAACTGAATCCTCAATCCTTCTGAAAACTGCAAGGAAATTCTTCCCTCCGTTCCTCTGTACTTTCTTTCCTTCCTCTGTGCAGGTACCCAGACGACTTATGATGACATCACCATCCTGCCAAAATAAGATGAAACATTATAAGGAGAGCAGCAGCACTTAAAACTAGCCTATATACTGTTTTCAAAAAAAAAAGAAAAAAGATATATATACATATATACATATATATATATAATTATATATATATATATATATATATATATATATATATATATATATATATATATATATATAGATATACACATATACATACATAGATAGATAGATAGATAGATAGATAGATATAGATATAGATAGATATAGATATAGATATAGATATCAACTTAAGAGGGGTTTTATTGTGTTGTTGCTACTTTGTTCAGAGCTCCTGTGAGAAGTGTTTTTCTGACAATGTAACACTTAAAATAATGATGCTGGTGTCTCTTTATGACCTGCAAAAGCAAATAAAACCACCAGCACAAAGATTTAGCATCTCGAGGAGGCGACAGGCTGTATAACAGTACGCTAAAGAAACAGCTTTTGTTTATCTTCACTAAAAAAAAGGAAAGGAAAAGAAAAAAGGTTTGAAATAAGTGGTAGTTTAAAAAGTCAAAAGCAGGATGAGATATTTTTGTTGAAAAAGACTACATACTGTACAAGTATGCAAGCTAAACTTAGAGCAGACATCAGAGGTGTGTGAGTGACAAAAAATAAAAGTTACTCACAGGAGGTTTAATGCCTCCTGTTAGATCCACCAAAGTAACACCAACACACAAAGACAATACACCACATGTGGAACACAAATCTGTGGCTTTCAGTGTAATAAATGAACAAATGTAATGCATTTACAACAAATGTAATGGAAGTTAATGACTGCAACCTGTTACAAAATTTCCACATATCTCTTCAAGCTGTTAACAAATTGAGTTGACTTGCAGGAAGGCACCCTAAGATGTACAAAACCCAAAACCAGTGAATTTGGCACGTTGTGTAAATCGTAAATAACTGAGAAAAGTTATTTTCTTTTGCAAATAATCATCAACTTAGAATTTAATGTCAGCAATACATTGCAAAAAAGTTGGCACAGGGGCATTTTTACCACTGTGTTACATCGCCTTTCCTTTTAACAACACTCAGTAAACGTTTGGGAACTGAGGAGACCAATTTTTGAAGCTTTTCGGGTGGAATTCTTTCCCATTCTTGCCTGATGTACAGCTTAAGGTGTTCAACAGTCCGGGGTCTCCTTTGCTGTATTTTACGCTTCATAATGCGCAACAGATTTTCAATGTGGGACAGGTCTGGACTACAGACAGGCCAGTCTAGTACCCGCACTCTTTTACTACGAAGCCACGCTGTTGTAACACGTGCAGAATGTGGCTTGGCATTGTCTTGCTGAAATAAGCAGGGGCGTCCATGAAAAAGACGTTGCTTGGATGGCAACATATGTTGCTCCAAAACCTGTATGTACCTTTCAGCATTAATGGTGCCTTCACAGATGTGTAAGTTACCCATGCATTGGGCACTACACTGTAATACACCCCCATACCATCACAGATGCTGGCTTTTGAACATTGCGCCTATAGCAGTCCCGATGGTTCTTTTCCTCTTTGGTCCGGAGGACATGACGACCACAGTTTCCAAAAACAATTTGAAATGTGGACTCGTCAGACCACAGAACACTTTTCCACTTTGCATCAGTCCATCTTAGATGAGCTCGGGCCCAGCGAAGCCGGCGTTGTTTCTGGGTGTTGTTGATAAATGGCTTTGGCTTTGCATAGTAGAGTTTTAACTTGCACTTACAGATGTAGACGAACTGTAGTTACTGACAGTTGTTTTCTGAAGTGTTCCTGAGCCCATGTGGTGATATCCTTTACACAGTGATGCCGGTTTTTGATGCAGTACCGCCTGAGGGATCAAAGGTCACGGGCATTCAATGTTGGTTTTCGGCCTTGCCGCTTACGTGCAGTAATTTCTCCAGATTCTCTGAACCTTTTGATGATATTACGGACCGTAGATGATGAAATCCCTAAATTCCTTGCAATAGCTGGTTGAGAAATGTTTTTCTTAAACTGTTGGACAATTTGCTCACGCATTTGTCCACAAAGTGGTGACCCTCGCCCCATCCTTGTTTGTGAATGACTGAGCATTTCAGGGAAGCTGCTTTTATACCCAATCATGGCACCCACCTGTTCCCAATTAGCCTGTTCACCTGTGGGATGTTCCAAATAAGTGTTTGATGAGCATTCCTCAACTTTCTCAGTCTTTTTTGCCACTTGTGCCAGCTTTTTTGAAACATGTTGCAGGCATCAAATTCCAAATGAGCTAATATTTGCAAAAAATAACAAAGTTTACCAGTTCGAACGTTAAGTATCTTGTCTTTGCAGTGTATTCAATTGAATATAGCTTGAAAGGGATTTGCAAATCATTGTATTCTGTCTTTATTTACGATTTACACAACGTGCCAACTTCACTGGTTTTGGGTTTTGTAAATCCTGGAAACCTGAAAAAACATCTTTTGTGCTGATTTATTCTAAGAGGCTTATTGGTGAAATGAATAAAACCAGGCTGTGAGGCAGTGGTATCATTACTTTTCTCTGTTGCACTAAACTCTTCAGGGATGATCACACTGGTTGTTTCTTCGCACTTTTGTAAAAATATTAAAAATACACTTTGTGCTCATTTTTTAGTCTGAGTTAAGAGCTGCTCTGCTAATCTGGTATGGAGACAGTCTGATCCGGTTAAGAGCTGGTTAAGGATGTCACTAAACAGCGTTATCCAGTAAAAGATGTGTGGCTGTAGCCCTCATTTAAGTAAATATTAGCCAAGGGAGACAAAAACTAGGTAAGGAAACTTGGTGAACCTGTAGTTCTTTGGCAGTATTATTAATCATACTAAAATTAGTTCTTTACTTAATCCACTGAGAAGGCTGTCACACCGGCACAGTTCTGGTTCTGGAACCGGTTCCATTCTGGATTCTGAGAACCTTTGTGCTCTCTAGCCAACCAGCCAGATTCATACCAGTTTATGTGGAACAAAAGTGGGAGGGCTTTATTTGGAGTTACTTGGGCAGAAGTTCACAACACCTGAACTATTTCTTACACTAGACACTGTCATGGCCCCACGGTAAGTGTTAAAGCCACAATAATACAAATTGTTGACAGGAGACAGAATGACAGAAACAAGCTGTTGTTGTTCCTGGTATGCACGCGCAGCCTTCTTGTGAAAGAGTACTGCGCATGTGGTGACGTCAGCGTTTCACCCTGAAGCGCTCTGATACAGGTTTACATGTAGCTGCATGGAGAGCGTATTCAAAACTTTCCACTCTGGAGCCCCAAAAAGTAACGAAAACTTATCAGATTTGACCGTTTTCGGTGCCGTGTAAACGCAGCCTTAAGCCAGAGATATAAAGTACTTCTAGCTAGTCCTTGTGTTTGTGCTTGTATCTGTTGGTGTCACGAACACTCATAAACACTGGAATCTATGTGACACGGAGAGAATCCTCTTTAATGCCTCTTTGTGAAATATTTTTTAATCAGAGCTATTTATTGAAGAAAAACAGCCAGAGAGACAAAAAAGATAGAAACCCAGCTATGAAGAAAGTTAACTGAAACTCAAGAATTTACACGACAGCAATGAAACCGTTTTACAATTTTTACCAGGTTTCTATAAGCTTGAATAATTAATCTGTCTTTAAAACTTTGTCATTTTTTCCAGCTGCTCTGTTGCCTGTCACATTTCCTTTGCCTTTTCACTGTAAATTGTGGTCATGTGTATACTGCATGTTATGTTTGTATCAATTGATGCCCTAAAACTGTTGTCGGGGATGTGTGGCAGCCAGCCTGCATCTGTGTAATTCAATATATATAAATGTATATCTCTGGCCTAAGGGGTTAACAGTGGAGCAAAATCAAAAACATCACAATTACTTTGTCTTGTGAGCTAAAAAAAACCCAGGAAAATTAAGGGGGAAATTACTTAAACAATTTCAGATTTTGAGTAAAATACTTCTGATCCAGGGTGCGGATAAGAACTCACATTTATTTGACATGGCCTGAAATGCAGGTGTACTTAAAAACTGCACATACCAGCTCTTCATCAGAGACACGTGCGAATAGAGGATGTTCAGTGAAATGCTTCACCATCCACAGGTGCACTTCCTCCACATCTGTGATTGTATACACCAATCCCTAAAATGACCAGACAAACACAGAGGTTATAAACACAATTCTGGGAAAAAAAGTTACCAAAGCATCAGTGTTGAAATAACCCTGATCAATGTATTGATTAATTTGTTGCATTCATCATAGGAATTGCTGGTAATAATACAAATAGTGATAATAATGATAAAGATGACAAAATATGGACTGAAAATTCTCTTTTGAAATATTAATTTGTAACTTTACAAGGTGATTTATTTCATCACCTTTGCAGAGCAATGGTCAAGATAAAAAATAACCCACAGACAACACAGAGGGTAATCACCTCTGTCACTGTTGTGTGCTTTACAGATAACGTCACGAGAAACAGGATTTCTTAGAAAGCTTAGCAATGGCACAGATTTCCACACTGGTGCATAACTGCACGTTACATTTTGTCTTTGTATTTGGAGAAGACAGGGTGAGGGTTAGCGACAAGCTGCCTGGTGTGTGTTCAGGTGTGGTCTGATTTAAAAGATATTAACTAATAAACAATGGACTGTGATAAATTTTTGTGTGAAACTGCCTCAGTAATTGGACGTTCTCTTGACAGCCTCCCACCCACCAGCACAGTTATGGCTGTGTGCCAATGCTTAAGGCCCTTGTAGGGCTTACACATACACACGCTAACACACACACATGCATCAATGCACACACCAGAGGAAAAACGATAAAGCCAAATTTAGAGACAAGCCTTTCATTGTTCCAAAAAACCTCCATTGGCGCTCACGCCCTGTTCCAGTGTCCTTCTGTTGCTCTTACAGGCAGCAGCTGGGTGTGTGCAGAAGTCGGCCGTTGTGGGAAACACTGTTTGCTCAACTTTATTTCAGTGAGTTGGTGGATTTCTGTAGACTTCAATCAACTGGTTTAATGATGGTCATGAAGGTGGAGGCAATTTACAGTAGAACCAATAAAAGGATTAGCTAAAGTCAATTTCTGACAAAGTGCTATATGAAAGGCAAGTCTGTTCGTGAAGGTTTTAAAGGGTATAATCAGTATTTAATGGCATGTCTTTTGCAATAATTAAGCTATTTATGCTTCACCACAACAAGTTCCGTTTTAAATAATTGGTGTGAGCAATTGCAAGCATCACATTTAGGGATTAAAGAGAGTGCTAAACTCTTGTGCAGCGTTTGGCACTATGGTATATCATTGTTGAGAAGAGTCCTGCCATGGTATGCCTTAATAAATAAGTTGTTCTTGTTATTTTTTTTTAAAGGAGATTAGTGTATGGGTTCTTCAGGATATCCAGTATAAAGAGAAATATTAAAGCCTGTACCGCGTCGTGCCCACAGCCCACATTAGTGAAATTAGATGGACAAAACCAGTTTTCCTCTGATGTAATGCAGAGGTGTCATTTGAGATATTAAACTGGACATGAATTGTATTTGAATTGCATATCTCTATTTTTTTTCCTGTAAATACTTAATGACAAAGTAAAAAAATCCTTCCCAGTGTATTTATTTATGACTAAAATTAATGTTTATCATTAATTTAATATAATTTAACAACAATTCCTTTGATTGAAAATCAATTTTTGCACATACACGGCAAACATAATTGATCCACATACCCCAACTCTGAGTGTGTAGGCGTACTCTGCCAGCAGTGTGGAGCTGATGATCCTCCATTTGTGCTTGGTCTTCTTGAAGTGAGGGTCCGGGAACAGGAAGAACATCTTACTGAGCTGAAGAAAATAAGATACAGAGTGATGTCAGCAAAAAAGACAAAAACTTAACAATTAAAACTACCCACATATGAGATCAAATTAATGGGTTTTATTCTTATCTGCTCAAATACATTATTGTCATCACTCAAAATAACCCCCTCTATATTTTGTGGTAAGATTCTTTAACAGTGTGGATTGCAAAACTGGAATTTCCCTCTTTGATTTTCTTCCACAAAGCCTCCCATGTCTCTCTTTGACAGGAGTTTCGAGTGAAGGCTCCACTGATATTAGTCTGGCTGTTACATTAAAAACTGTCCCAGTAACTTTTTATTAGTTAAAATAAATAATGTCAGGTAGAGACAGAAAGATGTGGGTTTAATCACTGGGGATTGCCACAGCCTCAGGGGCCGTGTCAGCACTGATGGAAAGTGGAAAAACTTCAGACTTTGAATTATTTTGAGGTTACAAAAGATACATCGTTAAGAAGAAAAAAAGAATTTAGGGCCCTGTTTTAACACTTCAAACACATCATGTAAGAAGTATTGGAGCTTTTGACTGGGTGGCTACATTTATTTTTTCTATTTGGATGATCAGGGTGAAGACAGTTTTGTTTTAAGCAGGAACCAAAGATAAACAACAGTAAAACCAGCTGGAAAATCTTCATCCCTGGAAATTAGGAAAGGTTAAAAGTCACACTTAAACCCCATGCTGATAAACAAGCCAAGCTTCTTTTTAAAAGAGCATTTTCAGTCCAGTGTTTTCAGTATCCACCTGGCAAGAGGCCTGAGCTCAGCTCACAGAAACAATTTGAAACACAATACTAAATTACCACAATGAAATCCAACCAGATTGTGTTTTTATGATAAACGCCTGTAACATCTGTACACTCCTGATCAAAGTTTACAGAGCAGGTGAAAAATTACAATAATTTACATTTTGCACTGTTGGAAGTTAAGAGGGTTCTAAGCAGAGCTCTAAAAATCCAAAATGAAAACATGGGGGTGAGACAAAAAAAATGAGTAAGCAATTTATATCAAACAACCATTAAAATGAAATAGGCTGTTCATGAGCTGATCCAAATTTTAAGACCACAGCCTTTAACAGCCAAAATCTTTGCAAAAATGTGGATTCAATGTCAATGTCAGACAAAAAAAGCTTTCTGTCTTTTAACACGGTCAGATTGTTGTGCTACATAAGTGAGGCCTCCCGCTGCTGAGGCTGGACGCAGTAAGACAGTCATTTTAAAGTTCTTAATAGATCCTGAAGGCCATGGAACAAAAAAGTCAAGTGGTAGACCTTGAAAAAATTCTCCATCCCTGAGTGGAAGGATCTGATTGGCTGTCCATCAAGACACGGGATGATCCTCTGCCCAAATGACTGCAGTCCAATAACCATGTGACGGCATATGCCAGAGGAGGGCTTTAAGAACAAAAAATGTCTTCAAAGGCCTCATCTCCTTCAACGCCACAAAACTGCCCGTTTGCAGTTTGCACAAAAGCACCAAACATGAGAAAGGTGGAAGAAAGTTTTATTCTCTGATGAGAAAAAAATAACCTTGATGGTCCTGATGGCTTTAAACATTAGTGGCATGACAGAGAGATCCCACCTGAGATGTTTTCCATACAGCACAGTAGAGGGGGTGCCATCCAGATCTGGGGGCTTTTTCCTTCAATGGAACAATGAAGCTTCAGGCTGTGCAGGAGCGTCAAACTGCAGCTGGCTTTGTGGAGATGTTGCAGTGGGCATCCCTCATTACTGAGGCCTCGTCTGTGTGGTAATCACTGAGTTTTCCAACAGAACAACACTGCAGTTCACAATGCCTGCCTGACAAAGGACTTCATCTAACGTCACTCTTTAGGACCATCCTGCGTGTTCCCCTGATCTAAGTCTAATTGAGAACATTTGGAAATGGAATAAAAGGGCAGTTTACAAAATGAACATCAGTTCCAGACAGTGGATGACCTCCTTTTTTTCTTTTTTTTTTTTTTAAATGTATTTTTTTGGCATTTTGTGCCTTTATTGACAGGAGAGAGACAGTGGACAGGCTTGTGAAAGGGGGCAAGAGAGTAGGGGAAGACACTCTGCAAACTGGTCACAGGCGGGACTCAAACCTGGACTGGCAGAAGCAAGTACATGGGGTGCCTGGTTGCTAACCACTCCGCCAAACCAGCACCCCAGTGGATTACCTCCTTGAAGCCATCTTCACCACATAAAACAACATTCCCACAAGCCTCCCAGAAACACTGGCATCAAGCATGCTGAAACAACTTTCTGTGGTAATTAACAAGAATGGCACAGCTCCTCATTACTGAGTCCTTTTGTAAACTGTATTTTTATTTTATTGTCAGCGCTTTTTTGGCTGTGTTCTTATACTTACATAGCTGATGAACAGCCTATTTCAGTTTGTTTTTTTGAAAAAATTTGCTTCCTCAAAATTTTTTGTCTAACTAAAATGTCTTCTTTTTTGTATTTTGAAGCTCTACTTAGAACCTTCTTAAGATCCATCAGTGCAAAATGTAAATTCTTGCAATTTTTCAACAGGTCTTAAACTTTGATCAGGAGTGTATCATATGTTAGTAAGAGCTGCCATAGTTCACTTTCCTGTTTGTACTGACTCGGGGCATCTGAGGTGAAGGTCTTTTTTTCTTTTTATCCAGGATACCTAACTTTACCCTGGTACACTAAGCTCACTGTGTAATCTAATGCGTGTTTTAACAAGTCATAGATTACCGCAGCTAATTGGAACGGATAAATGCACTGCTCCACACTCAGCTGATGCTATGCCTTGCGTGTCAGTCAATGACCCCATTGTTGGGAAATCCTGGATTTATTGAGCAATCCGTATAAATTAATTCAGTCCATATGTTAAACATGAGGACAGTAATTACTTCTGGGTCAGAAATGTTTGGCCAGGCTGTGCCAGAACAGGCTGTCAGCTTTTACTGAAGGTTATTACAGGCCATGCCAGATGAGCTGTTATATGACCACAGGCCTTTTTTATGCGCTGTAATTTATTCTCAGGTTTTATGATTTGTGCCATTTCTGCATTTACGTATGAAAAGTGCATTGAGGCTCAGGGCATCAAAAAAAAGTATTTATAATTACATTCACACCTGAAGATGCTAGCTTATTCCTTTAAATACAAACCTGACTGTATGACAATTTACCACGATAAGTGAAATTTTCATAGCACAGCTTTACTGTCCCCTTTTATGTACTTTGTCATTGATTTGCAATGCTAACATAAGCCTGTCAACCAGTTGAGATTCAGTAAGTTACTGTGCTCTGGATGTTATAAAAACAATAATAAACATTATTTATCCAGCACTTTCTCTTAATAGGGTTAAAAGGTGCTGCACAGAACACAGAGAGGTAATGGATGGCTCCTAAAATAAAGAAAATAAAACAGAAAAACACAAAGCACGGACAAAGTGTAAATTTAAACTAAGAAATTTTTCTTTTACATGACTGACAAGCAAATATAACCCTTTGACTGGCTTTGTAACCATGCGGTTGACTTTTTACTGCAATTACTACTGTATTTAAAATGTTGAAAGCCCATCTTTATCTGTTTTTCCTTATAAGTCCAGAGGCTTAGCGCACATTTTTGGGTGGATTGTGCACATGTGGATAAAAGTGCCAAATTTTGTATGAGGCTTCTTTTAGACCAACTAAAGGATTTTAGCTTAGGAGCCCAACACAGATATCGAAAATATCCATATACAACACCAAAGTTGTTTTTCATATGTTATTTTTAATGTAAAAGTAATAGTTCTGTAAGTAATAAGAAGAACATTGATGATAAATTGTTCTTTTTTGTCCAGTAAAGAACTTGAAACTGATTTTAATTTATCCTCTGATTATTAACCCCCCCTAATGATGTGTGAAATAGAGTACCAAGACACCTGGTACCTGTACATCTTCCATAAAGTCCTGCAAAGTATAGGCGGAATTTAAAAATCGGGAGAAAAAATGTCCTTTCAATGTATAGAATTCCCTCTTTTTTGTTTAAAATTTAAATATCAAGTTGTTCAAATAGACAAATACTGTGTCATTATACATTCAGATGGCAGTAAATAAATTAAGCTGAACTGTTTGGTCCTACACCTCAGCTTTTTAAAGATCTCTGCTCTCTTTAAGTCATACTGACTCTATTTTTTAAAACTTTTCTGTTTGGTTGTTGGTCAAGTTTCTTAAGAGCTTTAAACACAAATAGAAGAATACTGAAAACCACTTATGCGTACAGTTTTAACAAGTTTGGCTCTGTAAATAATGGCTTTGTTATATCTTTATGCAACTTCTACTAATTGCTCTAATGGCTTTTTTTTTGTAAAACAAACATGTAATGAGTAAATGTTTTACAAGCACGTCCCTGTACTTTCACACAATAGGTCAGATATGGAACAATCACTGAGATACAAAACGCACAGGGGTTTTTCATTTAATGAGCCCTCCACTCTGGTTTTTGATATTTCACATTTAATATAAATATATAAAAAACCAGAGCAATATTTTCAACAATCATGACTCCTTAAATCTACATTTAATTTACTTTATGAATTTCAACACCACCAACAAACACTAACTGGCCAAAAAAACAGTTGTCACCGAAACAAAAGGCCACTTACTCTAATATTTTGTTGGTCAACCTATAGCTTTGATTACAGCACACATTTGCTGTGGCATTGTTTTGATAAGTTTCAACAGTATCACAGATTTATTTCCATCCAATGTTGCATTAATTTTCACCAAGAAATTGTATTGATGATGGAGACTCTGACCACTACGCAAAGCCTTCTCTGGCACATCCCTAAGATTCTCAATGGAGTTAAGGTCTGGACTCTATGGGGGCCAATCCATGTGTGAAAATGATGCCTCATGCTTCCTGAACCTCTCTTTTACAATCTGAGCCCCATGAATCCTGGCATTGTCTTCTCTGAATATGCCCGTGACATTATGGAAGAAAAAGTTCACTGATGGACAAACCTGGTCCTTCAGTAAATTCAGGTGTCAGCTGAGCTCATTCTTTGGGCCATGATGTTGCTCAACCTGACCGACTGAAGCAGCCCCAGATCACAGCACTGCCCCCACAGGCTTGGACAGTAGGCACTAGGCATGATGGGTGCATCACTTCATCTGCCTCTCTTCTGATGCACCCATCACTCTGGAACAGGGTCAATCTGGACTCATCAGACCACATGACCTTCTTCCAGTCCTCCACAGTTCAATCTTTATGCTCCCTAGCAAACTGAAGCCCTTTTTCTGGTTAGCTGTACTGATTAGCGGTTTTCTTAAGACTACACAGCTGTTCAGTCCTAATCCACGTTCACGCATGCACAGGAACAACATGCTAACTTCACATAGAAAGGCCCTGACCGGCCCAGGGATCGAACCAGGTGCCTTCTTGCTGTGAGGTATGTGCACTACCTGCTGCACTACCGTACCACTTGGAAATGCTCTTACTTTCACTATTAAACACACCCCTGATTTCTACTGTTGTTTTTCTTTGATTTGATTTGGCCAAACGTTTAACTGATTCACCGATCACCATCATTCAGGATTTTATTCTGACCACATTTCTTCCTTGATGACGATGGTTCCCCACAATCCTTCCAGTTTTTAATAATGTGTTGGACAGTTCTTAACCCAGTTTTAGTAGTTTCTTCAATCTCCTTAGATGTTTTCTCTGCTTGATGCCAATGATTTGACCCTTCTTAAAACAGACTAACATCTTTTTCACGATCACAGGATGTGTCTTTGACATGGTTTAAGAAATGAGAAGCTACTCATTACATCAGCTGGGGTTAAATAACTTGTCTCCAGCTGAAAAATAATCACTCATGTAGTAATTATCCAATAAGAGGCTGGTCCCTGTCTGTTTAATTAAATTCAAATGGTTATTTTAGCTTTTTTTTTAGCCAAGTGGTGTGTATTGGAGCATTTAGGTTTTTCCCTTTATTACTAAAAATAATAAAGTATGTATTTTTAAGATCCAGTAATTATTGATTCATATCAGACCATTCTTTTATTTTATTAATTCTATTTTGACCCCAACCAGTACTTGTTTTTATTTCTTCCAGGTAGTATCATTTGCAAAAAAATCTATCAAGAAATTAATAAACATGAACAATACCATTTGCATACAAACAAAATAGTTTGGGTTCTAGGACTGACCCCTGAGGTACCCAACAGGTGATGTTTTTTGCATTTAATTTTATATTACTTATCTGAAATAATTGTTTTCTGCTTTTTTTTTAATAACTTGTTCTTTGAGTCCAGTTTTCTAATACCAAAGTTACCAAGTTCTAAAGAAGTATAGTCTGATCTATGGTGTCAAGATCAACAAAGATGCTTAAAATGATTTTTCTGGTCAATTTCTGTGCATATTTATTTAGTTAAATCCATTTGCCCTCAATCCAACCCAACTGCTAAAACACTGTATTTGTCAAGAAATGCATCTAACCTGGCAACAAATAATTTTTCTAAGTTTTTTGAAAATTGTGGAAAGCAAGAATACTGGCCTGAAGTTGGGAAACAATGTTAATCTCCACTCTTGTGAAGTGGAATCACATTGGCAGTTTTCATCTCATCAGGAAATACTCCTGTTGAAAAGGGCAGATTACATTTATATAGAATTCATTCAATAGCAAATTCTATGATAGTCTTATTCAGTATCAAGTCAATGCCTTCACAGTCAGTTGATTCTTACTTGCACATTTTTTACAGTATTCAGTGTGTCTTCCTCCTCTGCTTTACCAAGAAAAATACTGTTGACATTACCTCTGATTGAGTGGCCCATAGCCTCATTTTCTGTTGATTTTGGATTTATTTATTAATTCATTTGCGAGGATAGGAGCCACTTCTCTAAAGAAGTTATCAAATTAATTTACTGCCCTATTTTTCCACATATGTCTTTATTATCTTTCACAAAATAGTTGGGAAAAACATTCTGTACCATCTTTCTTAATTACACTGTGTATTATTGCCCATGTAGTCTTACTATTTGTACTAGTTTTACTATAGTATTGCTTTTTTTATTTTCTTATTATCCAAAAAAACTCATTTTTATATTTCTTATACCTATGTTCTAATTTTTTCTCTTATTTTTGTGATGAATTACTCATAATGCATTGCCATCTCTCTGAGACTGAGCAATTGTGACAGGTAGTCAGAATGCACAGCTCTATAACATGTTTTCACACTGTGATACACATTCATTTTTATTCACCATGGCAATAAAGATGTTATTGATAAAAATTTCATTTTCTGAAAATTCAGAAAATTCAAATGAAACAGCAAGAACAAAATTTAACACAGTGAATCAACACGAATGAAAAACAAAGCTGACAAAGGGAGTGAAGGTGATTAAGGGCAGATACATGTGTGAAGAGCAACTACATGATGATTTAACGTAAGCGCCACAAAGTGCAATATCATAACTAGGGATGTCTCAATCCAATATTGATATCAGCAAAAAAATTAATATCAGATTATATCGGCCTGAATCTAAAAAATCCAATATATGCACTCTGATACAAGTAGACCATTCTAATTTATTTTTTTATTTTTTCAATTTAGTTGTAGAATATGCTTATGTTTCAGTTAAACACAGTGGTTATTTTGCAATTTAAAAAAATATGTTTTTGTTTTTACAGGATATTTTGAGGTTGCTATTCAGGGTCTTCTAATTTATTTTAATTTTTTTTATTTAATTGTCCTATATTCTAATGTTTAAGGCTAAACTCTATTGAACCCCATTGGTAAATAACAAATGGCTCAGCTTTTCTCATACCTACTATTGCTGACTACTGTTCTCTGAGTAATCTCAATTGATCAAGCCTTTTCTTACAGTCCATACTGCAAAATAAGTAACAAAAATATGTATGATTCCTGCTGATATCGGATTGATATCGGTATTAGCCAATACTCAAAGTTGGGCTACAATATCGGTATTGTATCCGAAATTTTTGTCAGGACACCCCTAATCATAACTTTGTAAAATGGTGGACAGCAGACCTAGACCTGAAGCTACTTTAAGCTTCATTAGCCTGTTTTTTATTTTATTTTTTATCTGGAAAAACACTGATATACTCCAAACAGAACATTACCATTCAGATTCAGAATTACCAAGGTATAAATTTAAATTGGTTATAACGATAAAACCACAATTAACAGCACATCTCTTGACAGAGTGGAATTTTTGGAGGTTGCTGAGAAGCCATGGGCATACATTTCTGTATAGAAACCATTAAAATGTGTATGTTGATATGTGATAGGGTAATGAAAAACTAGAAGGGACTGTAAATATACTCTGGCACTCATTAAAATCAAATAAATGAACTCTTGTCAAAGGAGTTTGACTGCTCGAAGCAAGTGGACTTCTGAAATAAGTGCTGGCTGATAATGGAGATACATTTCGGTTCCTACTTAAGTGTCCCACTGTGACAAAAGAAAATTAATAAAGATCAAATGACTTCACTGCTACATGTCATGCTGCAGTGTAATCAAAGCCTCTGTGCTGCAGCTGACTGTCATCTGGGGCCATATTCCTAAAGATTCTGAGTGCAAATAGTTGCTACTAGTGGCCACATTTTGAGAAAATTCTTAGAATCATGATTATTTTCCCAGAATTTCTCCTAAAAGGGATAAGTAGATCCTAGAAAAGATAAAAGCTATTCCCAAAGAATCCTAGCTCTTAGGAGAGCTCCTTAGGTGATATCTGTTAAGAGCAGGGAAGAGAACTTTTCAGTGGCGTAGCGCAGAGTTCTCTAAGCAGAGGACAAGATGGTGGATTGAAGAGTCAGGGGAGATATTCTCCAAACAATGGATGACAGTGAAGGAATGAATGAAATGCTACAGACTGGATTGTGCAGGAATCATGTTTGTGGTTGATCTCATCAGAGACGTTCACTGGTCTGTGGTAGATTTGAAAGCCAACCGACACTGCATCTTACAAGTCAGCAAACACAGAAATCTATGAAAGCTGAACCATTTTACCCTGCTAATGTCAAATTACGTTGAAATGTTGAAAGTGCAAAAAATTACCAGCATGGCAATTAATATAAGCAAATAAATATAACTATCACTATGTGAATACTGTGCAAGTAGGCCTAAGTTTTCACACATTATGTAGAATAATTTTAAAGTATAGCTTACTATTCATTTAACAGATATTTTCTGTTATGTGAAATAGAATTTACAATTACACAGTCTTCTTCAGATTAGATTCTATCATTAAGTTTATGGATTTTAGGGTCCATCCTTTGCCCATTATCACCAATGTATATTTTTATCTTGCTTTTAAGATCAACCAATCACAGCTTTTGTAATGATGGATCATACCAACGGGGTCAAACTCACCTCCTCACTAAGTTAAGAGTTTGTGTCCTTTCCTTGCTCAGAGTTCTCTGAGAATGTTCTGAAATCACTCCCTCAGACTTCTTGCTAGGAATTTTTAGGTTAAAGGAGACATATCATGCTGATGCATGATTTAATACTTACATATAATAGAATAAATTTGAAAACAAGACCTTACACCCCCTTGATTTTCAAAAAATGAGATACTGTATTTTTTCTGATATCCTAGAACGAGATTTGATGCCTCTGAAAATAGGTCATTGCGAGATGTCCGCGAGATTTCAAAGGTCATGACGACACGAGGTACCTTTCTTTTTATTGGAGTAATCTGATAAAACACTTCCTCCTCTGTGATGTCCGTTAGCCCCAAACCCTCACTGAGGAACACATCCAGCAGCAGGGGTATAAAGCTCCCTCGCTCACTCATTACCAGCTCTGGCCTGTAGGGGGACTCAATACACAGTCGCTGCTTTGAGCCTGCCGGAAAATACAGTAGAAGGAGAAGGACAGGCTGGCTCTACCCCCGATAGAACTGACCAATCAGAGCACAAAGGGCTGTGACGTTGCGAGGTAACTTTAGGTCAGCCTTGAGACCAAGCATTTCAATAAGCGCTTGATAATGGCCTAAAATGAGGATATTGAGAACGCTATTGTGGGGCAATGAAGGAACTAAATGAATTGTACTGAGGGCAGAAATGCTTTACAGGCATCCTAGTCTGGCATAGTGAAAAGGAGAAACAAGCATATGTCCTCTTTAAGTTAGCAGCTCTCTGAGAGGATTCTCAGAATCTTTAGGAATATGGGCCCAGATCTTTTCATAGAAATATTTTATTTGGTGTAAAAAAAAATTCCAATGTTTCTAGATGACTGTTATTATCTGGGTGGAGCAAAAACCTCTGCCCAAGCATTTCCAACATTGTCAGGTGAGTTAAAACATGTGGGAAACTACCCTATCACTTGAAAAATAAATTCCTGGATCTGCATCCAGATTTGAATCATCAAGTCTTATTGGTCAATCCATGGCCTGTTTCTGACCTGTCCTGTAAATTCAATCTAAGTCTGTTCTTACCTTTTTTAGTTATCCTTTTAACAAACAAATACACAAATTAACACTGGCAACAACACAACTTTCTTGGCTCGGGCAAAATTCTAAATCCTGAGATGCATTTTCTGCAAGGAAAGGGAATCACAAAACCATTTTGATACAAAGATGTGAAATGACAGAACACATTATGTGCAGTACAGAAGAACAATATCACAACACAGCACTTCTGTGATCACCAATATATTTTAATAAAATAACACATTGTAACAACCCAACAGCCGACTGGGTGAATGATATAAAATGCCACCAAAAGGTTTAGGGCAGGACCGATATATTCATCACAATTGGGTGACATCTTTACTGTGGTCTCATAATATCCTATGGTTTTGAGCAGATAGCAGTGATAGAATAATCTGATAAACCAGTGTCTTCTATTTGAAAATCCATATAATGTAATTCATATTTGAAGTCAGTGTCCAATGCTAAGATGAGGTGATGCCAGGTTGCAACACTGATTTTTCATCCCCACACTATTTCTGCAATATCTCACTGAATTCAAGTAAATGTAAATCAGTGAACTCAAGTTTATGTAAATTTACTTGTGTAACTGTTACAGTAATTATAATTTTACATGAGTAAGTAAACATGTACAAATGTGTACACTGAGCTTTTGGAGAATATGACCGATCCCACTGAGCATTTCAATACGTTTGCCACAGAAATTACACATAAATTTGCATATATGCAAACTCTCATTAACACTTTTTGCCTAAGAAAATGAAGTCCAAGGTAACTAAACCCATAGTACATATGTCACTGCTCTGATCAATGTTTGCACAAATATGTTTAAGTAGGAATGCAGCAGCAAGTCTTTTTTTTAAGCTCAGCAGGTTCAAATGCCAGTGTCCATTACATTAAGTCAAGTTACAAAAACATATTCCCATTCAGTTGTTCATGTCCTCAAAGTTCTTTAAGTTTGCTTTATTTTTTATAAAATGATCCTTCCCTCCTCTTGATAATTAAACACTGCATAGTTGTTGTCTTTGCCTTCTACAAAATAATATTACAAAACTACGCAAGAGAGGATGACATCCATCCATCATTTAAACCGCTTATCCCTTTCAGGGTCATGGGGAACGAGGGTCTATCTCCACTGTCATTGGTGGGGTACACCCTGAACCAGGCACAAGCAAATCACAGCATTTTTGGTCTGTGTGGAAAAAAATGAAGTGCCCAAAGAAAACCCACACAGGAAAAGGAAGACCAAGGAAACCGTGAACTGTTTAGTGTAAATGTTAAATGTTTAGAGCCTGAGTGTAGAAACAGTGTGATGCATAAACAAACAGAAGAAAACGTACCTGTCCTTTAGAAAAGAAGTTGGGGAGATATTTCATGGCATTGCTGCGAAGGCAGGCTATGTTCTGGTACTGTCCTGGCTCTGAGGCACGCAGTGACTGTATCCTGTCCTGAACATAATCAGACACTTTCACTCTGATCTCCAGACCCAGCATGAGCTTGTCAGGGAAAAGAGGGGATAACTCCACTGCAGAGAGAAAGGGGATTTTAGTAACACGTACAAGAGATGCAACTGAATTATGCTTATAGAATATTGTGCTTGCAGTCAGATCAGTACCTAAAAGTCCGCCATAGCCACATCCAATATCTGCAAACTCAACTCTGGAGGTCTCTTTCTCAGAGGGGTTTCCAGTGAAGAAGTCAGGATACAGCTCAGACCAGTCCATCTCATCTGGACATACAGGACTGAGGAGGACATGAAATCACAGTGTTGTCAAAAGCAGCTGTTGGATTATTATTAGCATTATCTGGAGTTAAACGTCAGACTTGAACATTTTAGCCTGTAAACTGTAAAAGACAGGGGAGCTGCCTCCAATAAATATCCAAATCTAACCCATTTTATATATTTGTCAGTGTGCATGAGACGGGCACGCTGATAAAAGCTCCATCAGGAGGGTGTAAAACATAAACAGAGACACATGGTCATCACTCACTATTCAAAAGAGTGGTAAGCCATCGGGTTTGAATGGGCTCTCTGTCTGTAGTAACGCTTCTGTGGCATCGACGAAGTCATTTTGGAATAAGTGGCACACGTCAGTTCAGCAAATATCCTCGAATGTCGCGTTATTACTGAATAAACAAAACTATCTACTTCTTTACATCGACACTTTGGAAGTCACGTTTGTTTGAAGCTAGAATACTGCTAGTGTTGAGTCGCGGACTTTTTGCGTCATCGCGTAGCGTGAGTTGCCAGTCTGGTTGCCAGGTTTGATAAGAGTAAGCGGTCTGCTGCTCTACAAGAGATGCAGCGTAGCTAAAGCACCCCAAGCGAAACTTTGAGCCAGGGGTGAAATAAATCACTGCAATAATAGTAAGTTAACTTTCACAAAATTTCATTTATATTAAGGTGAAAGTAGAACTGTATAAATCCATTCAAGTAAAAGTCAAAAGTATCTCATACAAATGTCCTCACTGCTCTGACTATTTTGACTTCACCTTTATTTGTCATGTTAAAATGAATAGCTGATGTGTGACTTGCATTATTATATAACTGTGTAGCCTATCATACTATTTGTGGGTGACATGGTGGCTCAGAAGGTATGTGTGTGTGCCTCTCAGCTAAAGGTTGCTGGTTAACCCCTCATGTTGACCAGGGTCTGTCTTTGTGGAGTCTCCCTGTCTTTGTGGCTTTTCTCCAGGCATTCTGGTTTCTTTTCACAGACCACAACATGCTTCTTAGATTCTGGTGACTAAATTGCTCTTCAGTATGAGTGTGGATGATTTTCTGTCTCTCTTTGAGGTCCTGTGATTGGCTGGTGATCAGTTTGAGGTGGACCCTGCCTGCTATCCATAGGTGCGCTTGCCCTTGCTGGGACAATGACTCAAAATTTAAGTTCTTTTGTTGTGGCATCACAAATTTAAAAAAAGCCAAATAATAAACATTTGAGTTTTCTACAGGTGAATGTGACCCCTTCAAAGATGGTTTTAATGTTAATCAAAGTTTAAACATGTTCACCAACAGCTAAAGAATTAAATTATTTACTCCCAAAATAAAAATTCCTTGTTTCTTCTACCTTAAAAGCTTTAGAGATCATTGCAATATTATGACCTAGATATGGATACATCAGTTGTCGGTTGGATCATTTAAAACACCTTAAGTTTAAGCAGAGTTTTTAACTTTGAATTACTATGACTCAAATTTAACACTAAAAAAAAGAAGCTCGGTCATCCTGCGCTTCTCTGCTTAAGCTGCTGCCCCTGCGACCTGGCCAGTTCATTACACTGATAATTAAATTCATAATAGATTATTTGATTTATTAAGCTGAAAACAAAACATAATATAAACAGGAGGGAAACACAATCCAAACTGGAAGAAGCCGTCTGTTAACTGGGGTGATGATGCCATCATAAAATCTCATAAGTTTCATAAAGAGGATGCTGAACTGAGATAAATGAGAACTACAACTAACTTTTGCTACTAAGATGTTTGACTAGTGGAGATATTTCAATTACTTATATCAACTTTAGATTTTTTTTTTTGATCAATTCCCTTATTGAGGATATTTTTCATCCAAACTGTAATGAACACTTAAAGAAATGACTTGTAAAGCTGGAGCCTTCTTTACAGAAATGAGAAAACACAAGGCAGCAAGTTTCCTTTGATATCATCAAATTCTTTATTACAAAACATGAACATTAAAAGTGTAATTTCAACAACTGAGCGATACTTCAGTATTTGGAGCAGAAACATAAAACAGACTGTGGTAGCTCCTCAGACACTGGTTGAATAAAAAAGGGGGTTTGGGGCTGTTTTGGTCAAAACATCAATCATATCCATCATCAGACTGTATCATTGGTCCAATTCAAAATTATTTTTATGTAAATATAAAGTAACCAAAGAGAACTAAATTAGTTTATTACATTTCAAATGTTTATTGGGGCAAAGAAGTCAACTTTAAAAAAAAACTCAGTTTAAAAAAAAATCATCATGATTTTACAGTCTTTGTCTTTAAAAACGTACTGAATCTGCTGAATTCTGCTTTTACCAAAATCCCTTTTTTTAATTTAAGTTTAAACTTTAGGAATTTTTGCAAAAATCATTGAGACTAAAAGTTTAATGGCAGTGTTAATGTGACAGATTAGGATAACTTTTTAATAAATCCCAATCAACATTTTGACCTCCTTCAGCAGTGTTGGAGCACTGAGTCTGTGTGAGCTTGCCTTATACCGTGGTCACCCTCATGACCACCTCTTGATTGGCACTGTGCAGATTGTTGGCTCTTAACTGTCTGAGGATGTGCAGAATCGTGTGGCCACAGTGGTGATGGAGAATAGTCCTGAAATGTCGACTTGAGTTCTGTTCGCTGTCCATGACGCTATTTCTCTCAACCCGAGCAGAGCCTTTATTGCTGGAGCTGACGGGGTCACCCAAGTCCTCCGCTTTGTCATAATTCAGCACTTTCCACTTCTGGTTCACAGCCTGCCAGCGCTTAAAGATCCGGTAAACAGACGATCCTTCATGGATTATAAGGCCTTGGCATAAAGGACAAAGGGTGGGAGAGGTTAGAGGCAGGAAATAGGGTTACATATAGACAAACGCCTGTTTGTTCCAATAAGAATCAGGAAATACTGAAAGTACAAGAGGTGCTGAGTTAATAAGAACCATACGTGTGCAAAAATAAAAAGATTACATTTACAAGACTTGTTTGTTTGTTTGTGTTTTGGACTAATGTTTTAGGAGAACACGTGTTTATTTAAACCCCTTTACTAGAAAATAGAGGGAGAAACAAAAACATACACGCTTGTGTGCAAAACAGAGGAATTATTTTTATGGTAAAGTGAATTGCACGTTGCTGCATTAAACATCATACTTTAATTGTGTGCTGCATGGTATTGTTGAAAACACCTCAGACCCTTTGGTTCCACTGATGATCAAAATTTCAAGTGAAAAACTTTAAAAACATCTCATGTTGACCCCATGAATTTCTAAGGTCACACTCTTGTGTAGCACCACATAAACATTTTCACTAAGTAGAGGCTGTGTCCCATTCAGAAGCAGATTCAATAAAAGTTCCCAGTCTTTGTAGCCTGCTTATGTAACCAAAACCTTATTGACTTCTGCATTAAATCCTCGCCAATGTTCCCTAAACCATCTTGAGCATTTGTACTTTATGCTTTGTGTGTCCGTGTCACTTTCCTACCAAAACGCTAGTCAACATGAGTTTCGCTGTCCTGAGGCTTGATGAATATTGAGCAGCAGTCAATTACCATGAAATTATTGAAAAGAATAAAAGATAAAGAAAATAAGAAACGTCAGAGGAACTGGAGTTAGTGTTTGCTGAGCAGGTAAAGCAGGTTACATTCAAAGCCTTTTGTGTCACCTCAGGGCTACACAAACCCTCCAACACATTTAGCTGTGTTGCTCATTAATGTAAAGATGACTTGTCAGGCTTTCCAATACCATGAAATTATCTATCTTTTGATATTATTAAAAGAGATAAATAATCAACCAAAATTACATTTACAAACTTTATGATGCGGAGGTATTAATGAATCTACAGCATCTATACCCCTAGCATTAAGTCTCTCAGTACAACTGCTGTCAGCTCACAACCTCAACAGCAGACCCTGAACTGGCCAACATTACCAACATCATACAACTAAGTCTAGTATTTTAAAAGTAATCACAAGTCTCTGTTAGATATGAACATAATATTTCCTATTCTGACTCATTTCATTGTCATTAAAAATTAGTTTAGTGTAAGAACAAGTCTTTAAAACTCTGACTATCTTTAGGATTTTTAGAGCATCACTAAGATTTCCACCGGAAAAAAACATATAATAATAATAATAATAATGCATTTTATTTAAAAGTGCCTTTCAAGACACTCAAGGATGCTGTACAAGATCAAAACAACAACAATAAAATCAACAATAATAAAATCAACTGTAGCAAAGCCCAACAACAACAATAGCAAAGCACAACAGATAATGACAGGTATGGGGGAGATATGGTATTGTCAAGTGGGGTATGCAGTCCATCTGAACTGGTGGGTTTTGAGACAGGATTTGAAAAGAGGCAGGGCGTTTAGGTTTCGAAGGTCTGGAGGGAGAGAGTTCCAGAGCTGGGGAGCAGAGCGACTGAAGGCCCTGGTCCCCATGGTGCTGAGGCAGGCAAAGGGCACAGTGAAGTGGATGGAGGAGGAGGATCTGAGGGAGCGGGCTGAAGTGGCGATGTGGAGGTCAGACAGATATGGAGGGGCGAGGTTGTGGATGGCTTTAAAGGTGTACAGAAGGATTTTGAACTGTACTCTATGCTTGACCGGGAGCCAGTGGAGCTGCTGTAGGATGGGGGTGATGTGATGGTGGGAGGGGGTGCTGGTGATGATGCCGGCAGCTGAGTTCTGGACCAGTTGAAGTTCATGCAGGGACTTTTGGGGGAGACCGAAGAGGAGAGAGTTGCAGTATTCAATGCCAGAGATGACGAGGCTGTGGCCCAGAATGGAGGTGCTATGAGGAGCGGAGACAGTTGATGTTGCGGAGGTGGAAGTAAGCAGACAGGGTGATGTTACTGATATGTGATTGAAAGGAGAGTGTGCTGACGAGGATGACACCCGGACCCTTAACCCTTTCACTTCCAAACTAGAAATATATATGCAACAAATTATTTGTTGGTAAAATTGTGTTCCTTCCTGTTCATTTGTTAACATTTCAGGTTTTCTAACAGATTACCCAGTTGGGAGCAGATATGTTGGTCAACCTGTTGGTTAGCCTGCCTGTTAAAGGTTGTACTGGGAATGTAGGGATTTCTTTTACTTATAATTATTATTTTCATTTGAAAACATCACAGAGAGCAAAATGTATAATTTAGATTTTGATCCAGTTTTCTGAGGAATCATGGATACAATTTTATTAACAAATTTAATTTGTTAAACTAAGTGATGATTATTTAGAGGATTTGGACATGTGTTAAAAGATTTTTTCTTGTATGATCTTACTGTTAGATTCCTGAGAAGCTATGCAGCAATTATTCACTTCCGATTTTCTCTAGCTTTCAAACAATTAATTTAATGTACAGCAGTGCCACCCAGTGGATCCATTTTAGTGTTACAAACACTATTCTGAGAGGTAAATAAGAAAACAGATAAAGGTGAGCTTTCAAAATTTCAAATCCAGTGGTAATGCAGCAAGTCAACCATACGGTTACAATGGCAGATAAATGGTTAACCTGATGGGACGTAAAACTGGGGAGTTGTTGATGGCGAGGGAGAAGCTGTCAACTTTAGAAAGTGTGGACTTGGTGCCGATGAGAAGGAGCTCAGTTTTATCACAGTTTAATTTGAGGAAATTGGAGGTGAACTGGGATTTCATATCAGATAAGCAGGAGTGTGGAGGAGAGGAAGAGCTGGGTGTCGGAAATGAACATTAAATTTATGAAAAATATGGCAGAGTGGGAGCAGGTAGATGACGAAGAGGAGCAGCCCCAGGACAGAGCCCTGGGGCACACCTGTAGTGACTGGGGAGGGGACTAGATGGAAAGATCTTATATGAATGAACTGAGTGCGACCTGTGAGGTATGACTGAAACCAGCTGAGGGGGGTGTTGGTGATACCAACAGAGGAGAGTCAACTGAGGAGGATGGGGTGAGAGATGGTGTCAAAGGCAGCACTCAGGTCAAGGAGGATGAGGATGGACAGGGAACCAGAATCAGCTGCTGTGAGGAGGTCATTAGTGATTTTGATAAGTGCTTTTTCAGTGCAGTGACGGGGTGAAAACTGGACTGGAAGGGCTCGTAAAGGTTATTGTACGTTAGGTGAGAGTGAAGTTGGCTGGCGAATATTTTTTCAAGAATTTTGGTAATGAAAGGTAAATGCGAGACGGGGCAGAGACTATTGAAGCTGTTGAGATACAAACCAGCTTTTTTGAGTATGGGGGTCACAGCTGCGGTTTTGAAAGATGAGGGAACAGTGCCGGTGGAGAGTGAGGAGTGAATAATGGCGGAAATAAGAGGGAGTAAGGAGGGGAGGGAGGATTTCACCAGGGATGTGGGGAGGGGATCGAGCTAGCAGGTGGAGGGCTTGGATTTACGGATGAGATCAGAGATTTCAAATGGAGCGGGGAGTTGAAAACTGGAAAAAGCTGAGAGTGTGGGAGGTGGCGTGGTGAAGAGAGAGTTGGACCAGTCAAGCATAGAAGCTGATGGATGTTGGTATAACTCACAACATTAATATAAATAATGAAATGCAGATTATGGTAGCAAAACAAGCATGTTCATATGCTATGCTTATAAAATGGTGCTTATATCATGCATATGATTAATATATATACTTTGACATACTGTACCTCTTTGACGCCAGCATGTTAAGTGATCAGCACGCTGCCATGCCATATTTTTCTCAAAGCACTGCTGTGCCAGTGTTTAGCCTCACAGAGCTGCCTGTGGGGCTGCAGCCTGCTGAGCTTGTTAATCAGGTGAGTGAAAGATGTGCTAAGTGGATGCCAAATTTGTAACACTTAACCTCAGAGTCTTAAATTGACACATTAAACTGTAACTTGCAACTAAAAAGAAAGTCTGTCTCAATTGGATTGCCTGATTCAGACTAATTAAATGTAAAGTATTACTGATTTATCCAGAGATTTTATTTGAATGTGTTCATCAACAAAGTATGGTTCACTGTATATAATACACTTTATTAAATACCAAATGAAAGTTGACTCAAATACTTTTAAGATGTCATTTGATGTGAATTATTTGTTTAAAATCACTGAAACCTATATATACTGTATATATTTGATGAAAGAAATCATGTTGTTCTTAATTAAAATTTAAAAGTTTAGCTGTATTATTAACCTGCTCATGGCTTGTTCATGTAATAACGCATATCACTGAGTCTTACCTATACAAACTATGTCCATGAAGCCATACATGCCGTAGCAGATCTGGAAAAGAAGGTCCTGCCGCTGCCACTTGGCTGACGGGCTGAGGGATGACCACACTAACCAGGAGATACTCGCAATCAGGAACAAAGACCCCAGAATGATGGCTGCAATCTGGACCTTCTCAATCACAGTCAGAGAAATGGCCTGCCACTAGAAAAGACAATGGGACACACAAGAATGGTCTGGCAACTACTCTGAAGGTTGAAATGTCATGCAATAAAAGATTACATAAAAGGTTGTTATTGTGGCTAAGTATTTGTCTGATTGTTGCTCAAAAACTAATCCATATAAACCAAGATCATCCCACTTTAAATCCCAATTAAGTCTGTAATTGCAGACATCATTAAAACCTGTGTACTTTAGTATGGTTTTGTCTGCAATGAAGCTGTACGCTTTGGTTTAGTGAGACAGTATTGTGTACTTATGTATGGTGTAGTATGGTACTCTAGGGTAAGGGTAAATACGGTATGCCTTATCATGTATGATTTAGTATGTTAGGAATGAATATGTTATAGTATGGTTCAGTATTGTGCAGATGAGGTTAGCATGGTCTGGCTAAATAAGGCACACTGTGGTTAATCCAGTATGGTTAATTTGAGGCTGCAGTTTATCAAACTTAGCATGAATCACTAGTCTTGTAATCAGGCACACAAGATTTACCATCTACTGAGACTCCTTTTCCTGAGTTCAGAGAATTGTCTTAGTGCCTCCCACATGTCTGTTAGCTGGATTATCAGGAGAATTTACTTACTTCTTCGGCATAACCAGCTGTGTCCCTTCCTCTTTATCATGGTCTCTTGTCTTTAAATTTGTACTATCATAACCAGGATTCAGTTACTGAAACTAATTTCTTCCAGTAGCTCAGTGTAACTCATGACTACTACCCAATATCCGACATGCCGTATTAAAAATGGTTACAAGGGGTGCTGATTTGGCTGAGTGGTAAGCAACCAGACATGACTCATAAACTGAATGGGTAACTGCTGGCCCGGGTACAAAACCAGCCTATGGCCAGCCTACAGGGTGTCCTCGCCTCCCTCCACAAAGCTATCCACTCTCTCTTCTGTCAATAAAGGCACAAAAAGACCAGAAAGTCATCTTTAAAAAACGTTTAAATGGTTTAGTGTGATATGGCATGGTTAAGTATGGTTTAAGTTAAAATGGTATGGCTTGGGTCTGTATGGTATATTTTGTCAAAGCAATGCTGAAACAGTTTGATTGAAATAAGCCCTTGCATATTTTGCCATTAAGTGTTCATGGTGATTAACAGAACCACTCAAAGGTCTGTGTTGTCTTAAAAGCCGCTACTCCTTTTAGGGTGATGGATCTACTGTATAAATATTTACCCCAGCTGTTAAAAGTGCTTATTACTGTTTTATGCTTTGTTTTGATTTGTAATAAAGTTACTTTTCATGGCTTCAGTTCTCCCTGGGTCTCTGATGCTAGAGCTCCTAACCTTCAAAACGGCAGTGCTGCTGCGTTAGGAGGCTGAAATTGTGTGTTCACACTGTCACTGTCCATGTGCCAAAACCTTTGGTATAAGTGCTCATCTTTTGTCTGTGCTTCAAATACTGATAACCCATTTCAAACTGTATTCTCACTATGAGGCTCACAAAATATACAGCTCTTTGAATGCACAAGGTAACTCTAAAATCTGTTGTTGGCATCTTCCTGCAATTCTTATCTCTTTATTTTTCTTCATTGATTAATCTGTGTAAAACGGTGTAAACAAGAGTGCAATGGACCACTGGCTTTAATCTGCAAACAGCACACTGATTCGAAGATGAAATACAGTTACCGTGCAGTGTTTATATTTGTCCTAGTCCCAGACAGTCAAAGTACAGTGGTGAGTCCAGAGGACAGGCAGTGGTGGTTTATGGGTGCAATGACTGGCATAAATTATTTTGTTAAATGTGTGGGCTCATATTTTGTTTCATGATTTGAGGCCACAGTGACCTCAACCTTGGACCTACAAAATGAGTACAGTTTATCCTTGACTCAGAAAGGACATGTGTGCAGTGGTCGGTTGGATCCCTTTCATTCATGAGTAGTGCATTCTTACTACTCAATACTCCATCAGAGTTACCTCTTAATCAGTGAACTACATGATGCTTTTCAGCCTGTGGGATTTGCCATAATTCTGGGTTTCATTCAGTCCCTTCATTTGTATATTTGCAGCCCAGTTTTGGTGGCTTCCTCTCCTTTAAAATGCAGGAGGAGAGACAGGTAGAGGGGGGGGTGTACCTGCAGAGGATTTTTGGTGCTGATAGCCAGGACCTGGTATTTGAAGAAGCATAGCTCACAGCTCCAGGAGCCTCTCTCACTGATCCAGCGGATTAGGCAGGACTGGTGGGTGCAGCGCACAGAGCCATCACACCGGCAGGGGCTCAAGAGCTCCCCCTAGAGGACATAAAACACAATTGCATTAGACACAAATGTTCAAACTTTTACTGAGACAGTCTGCTGTTCGCAAGACTTGATATTACCAAGGTTCCAAAACACAAAGATAAAAATTAGTTAACCCAGAATTTACCCTGGCATAACCCAAAATGTCTACCATGGGGGGATTTCCTCAGGTTTTATCTGCTCTGACACCAGTCAGGGATAAAAAAAAATAAAATAAAACTATGGATCCTATGGAGTTGCTGCATCATTTTAAAAAACATAATTCAAGACTTTCTAAGACCTACATAGAGAAGAATCAATACATTTCCTTTGTAACTCCAAGCATCATACTTTTGTGAAACATAAAGTGAAACGGCTGATCCTTTCTCACAAGTTCAACTTTTTTTTCAGGCACCCCCTGCTACTTTTTTTTTTATCTTGAGGAAAATTGGCTTAAACTGGCATTTTATTTTCCTCTCCTCTCAGCTTGATTATCATTCATAATACACCAAACATGCAGATTCACAAAAAGGAATTAAAAAAAAAACATTAAACAGTATCAGAGCAGATTTGGTTAAATATTAAGACATATCTTGGTCAAACTTCTTTCTCAAACTATTTAAAAGTGTTACAATCTTGAATTTGAAAAATCTGTTTCAATGCGTTAAATCTCTACACACATTTGCAGAAAACCTTGAAAGTTACCCTAGTTGACACAACTGAGCTGCATGTGTGGACAAAAACAGCAGGATTTTTTTTTGTCAGACTCAGGTGGGGTAAAAAATCTATCAGTACATTTGTTTGCACTGTCTTCTTACAGATGTAGAGGTGGGAGCACTGTTACAGAGATCCTGGATTTTGGAACTAAATCATTTTGAAAACTGTTTTTCCAAAAATATATTGTAACTGTAATTTATAACGCAACACTGGCGATAACGATTTCATTTAATTAACTGACAAGTGATCAGAAGTCCTGCTCTATAAGTTTTTAAATTACATATGTAAAAAACCTAAAGGATCATTGCCATCAAGTTACAATAAAAGTTAAGCGTGATTGCTGAGCAGCTGTAAGACAATATAAGGAGCTATGTAATTTGTCATCACTCCGGTCCCATTCAGATGTGTTACTGATTTCTTTCTAGATCAGTTATACATACATAAGTGTGTAAGTTGTTGTTCACAGCATCTTCAGCATGTGATACTTGCTCATTCAGTCATTAACTAGTATGCCTTTGTTTCAGCACAAGTGCAGCAAAATATGTGTTGTCTCCAGTCACTTTGTCTCTGAGCCTGTTTTCTCAGATCAAAACTCTCACATCTCTGCTGCTCTTAAGATTCACTCAGTGTGAGCATTCTGCTGTTTAATTACTTATTTGAATTCATAGAAAAAAAAATCTTCCATTTTGCAGAGTTTTGCAAGAATGTAGGGCACCATTCATGTACATATGATGTATTTCACATAAAACATCTGTGTGTGCTTAAACTAGCTCCTGAAGTAACCCTTTGTATGGCTTTTCTGTTTGGTAAATTGAAAGGAAGATAAACAGCAACTTGTCTGTCATTCACAATTATGCATCACACTTTGTACTATTAAGCTGACAGTTTTATGTGTACACAGGCACCTAGGCCTATCTGTTTTCTGTTCTGATGTAGCTCTTTCACAGCTATAGTTCCACGATGGCAGGGCTGAGAAATAAAGACAAAAAAAATCAAGTTTTTATATGCTGTAGCTGAAAGGCAACACAAACTATAATACTGTAAATCTCCTTCAATTCAGCTCTATCAAAAAGGTTGTTAGTCACAATATCAGAATTATAAGTTTTGAAACGTCATTATTGATTCTTCCAGTTGATTCAAATGTCAATACATTCCTTTAACAATTCCAGAGATTAAAAAGGCCTACACTGATTTTCTGTGTCAACAACATCAAACACACGGCACTCCTTTTATTTAATGCCATGTGGCATCATCGACTAATGTTTGAGCACGCTGCTGATGTTTACTTCTTTAAAATTACACAACCACAGATACTATGCTGCTGCAGCATTTTGTGTAAGAATCAGCTATATTTGACACAACGTCTGGATCACAGGCAAGTTTGTATAGGGCTGGATATTGGCAGACTAGGATCACTGAAGATGTCTTTTCATAAAGCTAGAACATGACAAAAACTGTTTACATTTATTCAAAACTTAAATTTCAGGTTGTTCTGTGAGTGACATCTGGACACATTCTGTGCTGGGCTTTTGACTAAAATCAAAGAGCCAAAATTAACTCATCCTTGTGTTGCCAACATGACCTTGAACACATCTTTACATAATTTAGTCAAAAAGTTTAGTAAGTTGATTTGCTTTATCTGCTGTTCTCAGAGCAAATTCCTCACTGCAACAATGTCTTTTACTTACAGGAATGAAAACATCTTTTTTGGGATACTATGGAGGGTTTTGATTATGACTTAAGAATGCTGTATGGCGTTTTAACAACAGGAGGTCATTTAAGTAAGAGACCCGGGAGAGCAAACCTCTCATTTGAGGCATGTGTGAATGAGTTTCATGATTTAATTTCTTTAAAATACTACATCAATTAGTCAGCTTTTACGATCATCATCAGAACTATGAGAAGGCTTCTGTAGCAGTGATCGCTTTTGGAAACATTTCCCAGTTGATTTGTTGTCCCCTTCACTAAAAAAAAACATTTTTAATTTTGGAAAGCCTGATTAGTCACCTTTACAACCAGGGACAATGTGTAAGGATCATTCAATCATGGAATGAGCAACACAGCTAAGCGTGTGGGTTGCACAACAATTTTTCTTGAGTATAGAATGAATTGAGGTTAGAAAAGCTTCCTGCAGCTTATCCACTACCTAAAAGGCTAACTAGGGAATACAATTAAGCATATCTAGTGATAAGGTGTAACTAATGTAATGATTACATTGAATTCTCGATGTAGTAAGAATAATCTTCTTTCTGCAGTGCACATTCAGTAAAGTTATATTCATATGCAACCACATCTCAAGCAGCAGTCGTTTAACCAAGAGACAAAAAGTAATAAACAAGGAGTTTAGTTCTACTTGTTTTGATGCAGTTGACAATCTGCTGCTGGACAACTCCATTTGGATACAATCCTGTTTCTTTTCTCACTTCTTCTGTCACTTTCCTGCAGGCTCAAAATAAATCATGGGACATCTGGCTCAGGTTTTTGTTGTCAGTGTGAGACTCCCTGAGGCCTCCCAGACTGACAACACTCTCGCACATATCACTTTATTTCCCATCTGACTCTAGGAGATGTGCTCGGCCTTTAATTAGTTTGATGTCTGTAAAGGAGAGGAAAAACTTCAGAGGTGTCCAGCATAGTCTGTCACTTCAAGGTTGATTTTGTCCACTAATTTTCATATGTCCTCAAAAGGATATAACAATCATGACCACAGTATGTGCACATTCTGTATTCTCTTAGTGTAAAATGCTATGCATGTGTGCCGTACCTTTTAGATTTGAATAAATAATTAAATGTAATAATAACAACAATCACTAAACCGAGTCTGTCTAAGTTATTCCACTTGTTCTGCCTTCCTTATTCAGATCTCTGAATATCAATGAGTGTGTTCGTCTTTTAAGTCAAGGAACCATCCTCAAAAACATTTTCTGTCCATTTTTTAAAATGACCTAGTTTTTCAAATCAAAAGCTGAATCTATTACTGTCAGTGAAACCGTCACATTAATAAAATTCTTCTCTTGTTTTTCCCCTGCCTGTTCTGCACTGATACCCTCTATCTGCTCACTTCTATTTTAAGACCATTGTTGATACTTTGATTCCTTATTGTTTTTAATGTTATCACACTGGTTTTTGTTTTACACATGTGTAGATTATGCATCCCAAAAGTGTGTTTCCACAAAAATTCCCTTCAGGTAATAACAGTATTCAATGATCTGCATTAAGCGTTATTAAATTTGAGTAAATTTAACTGGAGCAAAATTTATTTTTTTCAGGCTCACAGATATACATAAGCCTTGCTACACTCCATTGTTCTCTATACAAAGATGGTACATTGGGGGTGCTGGTTTGGCGGAGTGGTTGGCAACCAGGCACCCCATGTACTTGCTTCTGCCGGTCCGGGTTTGGGTCCCACCTGTGACCGGTTTGCGGAGTGTCTTCCCCTGCTCTCTCCCCCCCTTTCACAAGTCTATCCACTGTCTATATCCTATCAATAAAGGCACAAAATGCCCCAAAATACATTAAAAAAAAAGATGGTACATTTTGGACCACCAAAGAATATTTACAGTTCCCACCATTGATTATGATGTTTTTGCAGTCTGATGTCAACATTATCACGAATTTCAGTACTGTGATAATCATTATTCAAGAGTCTTTATAGAACATACTGTTGTTGAATACTAGCAAAAAGAGGAAATGCATAACAGAAATAATCTTATTCAATGTAGTGGGTTTTGGACTGCTGCACCTCCTTCAAAAGACCTCCCTTCAACCCAAGTGCAGTTTTTTCTATGGGAACACTGCTGTCTTTTGATAAGTTTTCAACCACGCGACCAGCACTTACAACTAAAGAGCAAAAGGAGGGTCAGCTGACATTGACCACCATGTGGAGCTGCTGTTACGTCGCTTTCATTTTTCATCCCCTCATAAAAAACATAATTTCACCATCTTAAAACAACCATAGGAAAATCTATATCAGTGCTAACTTTAAGCGTTATCAGGATTCACTATAAGTTTTAGGCTCCTAACCTTTATAGTAACCCAGACATTGTAGTAAATTACTTTAACAGCACCGCTCTCTCTTATAAGATCATCACTTCATTTGTGTTTATGTGTGGGGATAATGGAGAATCCTTGACCTTACACTGCAGACAGGATCAAGTCTACAAAGGTATTTACAAATTAAAGTATGCTATTTGTTTGTATCATTAATGCTTGAACAATAAATTGCATCATAATCATAACATCTGTGAATATCAATAAGCTTTTTTTTTTTCATAACGGTGTCTGGTTCAGTGCAGCAAAGTGACAGAAAACGGATGTTCTGATCAGGTAAACAAAATAAGCCAAAAGCATGTGAGTTAGGTCAACTGGTGACTTATTGCCCTTATGTATGATGTTAATGTTTGTCTGCCCCTTGATGTGGCCCTGTGATTGGCTGGTGACCAGTCCAGGGTGGACCCAGCTTCTCGCCCTATGTCAGCTGGAATAGACTCCAGCCCCCTGAAAACCCAAATTCAATATAATGGATGGATGGATGGATGGATGTTTGGCACTACTATTTATCATAACCTGAAGAGACAGCATCCTTTCAACAGCATTAATCCACTATTTTCTCCTCCCTGGCTCTTTTTTCATCATATGCAATCTGTAACAGTGTAATTTGTGCCTGTCTTCTTGTAGGTCAGAGGGTCCAAATAATGTATATTTAAAAAAAGAGGATAAATTTGTTAAAAACCAACTTCTCCATAACAAAAAGCAAAATTGCAGTCAAAGTGTTTCCTGTCTGACAGGGGGGCATCCCATAACTTTGTGATTTCATGTGAGGGCTATTTAAAGCACAACTCCCTGAAGAGTGTCCTTTCTGAGAACTGTATGACAAGGCCAGGTTTTGGGACCCATTGGCCACAGGAATCAATAATTTCATCATATGTAGAGTGTAATAGAGACAACAGCTAAATGTTTGTCTGGGACACCTCATGTCTTGATAATAGAAAACATAGCATGTTGTTTTTTGTCCTGCCTCCTACAATTTGTTTCTTCACCACTGAGACATTGAACAATGAGAACACTGTGCGACAATCACAGATGCAAAGAGACCCAAGTTGTGACCTTGAGAGCTACAAGACAGAGGAAAAGGTTTGTCAAGTTCTAAAAGATAATCCCTGCCTTGTGTGGCAACATTTTCTTGCTTCATACCTGCCCCATACAAATATACGTTAAATAAACAGAGAAACTAGCATCAGACTATAATGCTTGAGAGTAATAGCAGAGGCACTTTAGCACCTCGTTGAGTGGCTGTCTGCATTTATTAAGGTAGCGTCTCATAACAGTTGAGTTGGAAAGACAAAAATGAAAAGAACTCTAAATGTAGTGAGTGTCTTCAGTGTGGTCTTCATTCAAAAGTCACATCTTCAGTCGAATTGCGAAGCCTATTTCAATCAGTCTGTCATGCTTGTTGGGCAAGTCACAGCAGGATTAAATGGCTTAGTGGTTGCCTAACCTGACATAGAAACTGACTTAACATAGTAAATATTTACAGTGAGTAATACATTGACTAATATGACAAAGCCACATTTGATTACTTGTCAGAATACACCATTTCAAAGGATAAATCAGGAATTTTAAAGTGAGGTTGTATGAGGTAACCAGCTTAAGCCTGAACTCTGGCCACACTTACAGACAGAAGCTCTCAACCTGTGCCAATACTATGCACAATGGGTAGGGCTGTATTTATTGTTGCCAATGGTACCCCAGAATATGTTTAATTTTAAGAAGTCTGGCTTAAAATAAGACACAAAAACAGTGTAACAATGTAAATGGTTAATTTACAATAGCTAACTTTTCCACTTCCAAGCTGCTACTTGGAACTACTTCACTAGTTGGCTCAGTCTGTGTCCTTCCATCAACAGAGTGCACCAGATTGCTTCAAAAGAAGAAACAGTCACTACCAAACTGGGTAAATGGATGACTTTTGCAGCAAATATGATCACTTTTTAGTTTGGACATTAGGGAATACCTCTATGATCAGGAGTGCACACATACAAATCTGTAGATAAAGACTCAACAGGTCAGAATGAAAAACTGGAGGAAAGTGCTATGGTAACAGTAACAATGCAAGTGTGTAAATCATGAGCTCATGTCCTGAACTTCAAGATGTTTTCAGATCAGAGAATACCAATGGATAGTTTATTTGATGAAAGCACCCTGCATACATGCTCCTTGTTATTCACAAATCTAACTAATCTTCATTTTGGATGAAGTGATATTTTTGTAAATGGCCATGGTAAAGTCAAGACTTTCATCAACCAGTATGCTTCAGGTGGAAGGACACGTAGGCTGTGCCAAAACAAAGTGGTCTGATGGTGGAAAAGGAAGTCCTTGTCTGTTTGTAGCATGCAGTAATGCTTTGCCCTTTTTTGATTGTTTTCACACAGGATTTTTAATATTATACACCTTTAGCAGCAACACATAGCCCTAGCCTTCATGCCAAATATGTTAGACTGAGAGTTGCTTTCTGTCAGTGTGGCTAGTGCTCAGACTAATGCTATGTACTTAATACAACCACGATTGAAAATCCCAAAGTATCCCTGAAAACATTACACCACCAGATAATAAGATATAACATTGTCCACATGGGGTTCTTAAATCAACCATCCATCATCTTTACCGCTTGTCCCTTTTGGGGTCGCAGAGACTTGAGCCTGCCCCAGCTATCATTTGCCAAGAGGTATGCTACACCCTGAGCCGGTTGCCATCCAATCACAGGGCCACACAGGGGGACAGACAACCATTTACACACACTCTCACACCTAAGGGCAGTTTTATACTGTTTTTTCCTTTTGAGGGTTGTGGGTGGCTGGAGCCTATCCTAGCTGACACTGGACAAGAGGCAGTCATACCTTAAATGGGTTGCAAGCCAATCACGGGGCCACACAAAGAGATGGACAACTGCAGTATTACACTCACACCCAAGTACAATTTAGTGTTACCAGTTAACTTAAAGGATAAGTTCGGTTTCTACAGCTTTCACAATGTTTATAGAATGAAGTAGAACAATATACTCACCCAGAAGGCTTTCCTGATCCAAACAGTGCTTTGGGAGATATTTAGATCCAAAATCGAGTGGCGGACATCCGTATAATGGTAGCACACGGGGCATGTATAGTGCTGCTCCTAAAACTGCATTAATCATCCAAAATCTCATTAGTTTCACCAATATTTCATCATGGCCCACTCAAGCTACTCCTCCACAACAGTCTGTGTTGCTCCAGACATGTTTTTGTGACTGTGCCGACCTCTGAACTAAAGACTTTGTTTACGTTTGCCTCTGCGCATGTGCAGTACGGCTCATTGTTTCAGGGGCGACCGCCAGCTACACAACGACTCTCTTCTTCCAGTTTTGTGCAAAATGGACGAATATCTATCAGATGAAGATGTTGTGGAGGAGAACTTTGAATATGATGGGTGTCCTTACAGTTTCGAGCCAGAGTTTACAGATGAGGAGCTCATCGAAAGGAGGACGTGGAGGCAAAGAGAAGTACAGCTGGCCAGAGAGCAGTCTTCAGTTCAGAGGTCAGCACAGCCACAAAACATGTCTGGAGCGACACAGGACTGTCGTGGAGGAGTAGCATGAGCGGACCATGATGAAATATTGGCGAAACTAATGAGTTTTTGGACGATTAATACAGTTTTAGGAGCAGTGCTGTATGCCCTATGTGCTACCATTATACGGATGTCCGCCGCTCAATTTTGGACCTAAATATCTCCCGAAGCACTGTTTGGATCAGGAAAGCCTTCTGGGTGAGTATACTGTTCTACTTCACTCTATAAACAATGTGAAAGCTGTAGAAACCAAACTTATCCTTTATCAAGCATGTTTTGGTCCGTGGGAGGAAACGAGAAAACCCACGCAGGCACAGGGACAGCATGCCACCCCCTGGTTGACACAGGGAGTTGAACCAGCAACCTTCTTGCTCTGAGAAACATGCATTAACCTGCCGTGCCACCATGCCACTCGCCCAAAAACCGAAACAGACAAGAAGTTCATCACAGCAGGGTTAACCGTACCTTCTCTGGCCCCTGAAAGCAGATCCGGCACTGCTGGGATCGCATCCCACTTTCAGACAGACTCGGGAGGGAAACTGCTTCCAACCCTCCACTTCCTCCTGCTGCTCCCTGAGGTTTGGCTCCTTCCTCGAAAGCCAGGCTGCGTGTCCGTGGATCAGAACCATAGTACTCCTCTTCATCATCCTGGTGAGAGCAGTTCAGGGGCGAACAACCACAGCCCCCCGCAACCAACCCTCTCATCCTGGTCAGTGTGTCTGGGTCAGTGCCTGTGACAGTCCCTCTGCTGGATCCGGATCGCATCAGTACCAACACTTTAAGTTCATTCAGAAACACCTGGATCCGATACTTAAACATCTTCCATCAGCTTTGCTGCACAGGCATCCCTGCTCTGAGAGACATTCCTCAGCTTGACTGTGCCAGGTCCATCATGACTAACTACTATGATGCTGATGATGATGTTAATGACTGTTGTTGTTATTATAGCACCTGAAACATTTGACATTTGTAGCTTAATAATCATGTATCGGTCAAGAAAGCATGCGAGCATTATGATAGGCTATTAGATCAGCCCATAGCTCTTTGCATATCCTGTTGTTATAGCATGTGCACTTCCGTCCAGCCAATAGGGAGGGCTCATTCTTCATGGGTAGAGGCGTTTGCTTTCGGGATTTAATGGAGGTTATAATCCACAAAATATGTAGCACCAACAGCAACTCTGAAGTCTTAGGGGTCCAACAAAACCTCCCCATGTCAACATGTTCACTCCAGGTGGTTTTCAGTACCTGTCACGAGCTTTGAACTGATGCTTAAAAGCAGCACGAGCCGCCCGCAAGGCAGTCTTTTCTTCCTCGTGTTAAACAGTACCGAGGGTGTTGACACTAAATCCTGAAGATAACTGAGTCAAAAGGCGGATTTTACAAGTGTTTGTTATTTACCTGACAAAAGGTACAATGACAGGAGAGGACACATGACCGCCTTTAGTTGCCTCGCGGTGGGAACCATTAGTTTAGCAGTTTTTTTCGCTTCTTTTGCAGGTAGATAAACGGATTTGTCCCGCACCTTCTCGCTCTGAGACGGTCCGACAACCTGGTCAGAAAGTTCAAATTCATCGGCGTTTAGTGTCAACAATGGCAATGAAAATAATTTGAAATGCAACATAATTTAGGTGAACTAGCAAACCTTCAGATTTCTTTATATCCCGTCCATCTTTGCGCCATAAATCAGCAAGAAGAACGATGACATATAATGTTCCCTGAAGAAAGTGACAGTAAAAAGCAGCGTCCTTTTTCGTATGAGTAGCTACATCCAGCTTCAAATCATCATCATCTTCATCGTCATCATCGCATCTTCACTCAGGCCCTCCTGTTTCAGAGGGACAGCACTTCTCATGGCAGGCTGTCGCGGTACGTTCAGGGTCTCCTGTCAGCTAAAACTGGATTTTCGGTTGTTTCTCGTATTCCAGAGCTCCAGCACTGACTTTGTCTCTGTGTAGCTGCAGGCTGTTTGTTTTCCATTAAAGCATCCTCCTGTGCAGCAGAGAGGTGCAGAAATGAAACTCCATCAGCCGGAGAGAAGCAGCGGGCTGACGGAGGCTGCTGTCCAGGGTGCTGATGATCAGTGACGTCGAGGCCACGTGCTCAATTTATACATCCTCTGATCATGAAAAGATATACGATAGTGACAGTGAGCGTGTTTACTGAATGTTTTTTGGGACAAAAATGAAATAATCGCACTGATAAGGCTCCTGTGGAGATTTTCAACAATGCTACTTTCCCATTGGTCCCTTTGAGGATGCACATATTTCAGGTTATTTTCCATTTTCCACAAAAATGTAATTTAACTCCATTTGCCATGATAGACGCATGATGTTCTGTGTATCAAAGAAGAAGCTAAAACTTTTGCATTTTGACAATTTGTTTCTGTGGTTGTTTACCATATGACCTCTGCAGTGGGCCATTGGTGCAGGAGTCCAAAAATGCTAAAGTGAGTTAGCAATTAGCACTTCCTGGATACCTGTTCCAGAAAAATGCCTGGAATAAGGTTTGTGGTAACACATCAGATTTCAGTGTTTAATGGAAAATAATAAATGCATCTGATGTTACCTGCTTTTAAATCTTTGACCACTGCTGTGTGTTTAAAATGACAGTTGCTAACTGACTGCTAACAAGGACTACAAAAATGGCTGAGGGCAGATCACAGAATTTTTTTTTTAATGATCAATCATGCACTATGGCCACAGCCATGAGGACCAACTTGATCAGGTTCCATGATTATGAGGAATTCCCAAACAAGAGGTTACAACAATATATTATTCACTGGAAATAGTGTAGTTGCTTCCAAGCTGAGCCACCATGTTGTAGTTCCATAGCAGCGTATTCATAGATTTTCTCTCTTGTCCATTATGTTTAGGCTAAATAAATGTAAAAAGTAAGTTCGTTTGTTAAGATTATCACGAAGAACAACATGCAAGTTTCATCATGCTTTGTTCTCCAACGAGCTTATTATCAGCAATAATCCAAAAGACTGTGAAAAATGCCATCCAGGCTTGCAGTCGAGGGAGCAAGTGCGCTGCTAACTTCCATGTTGGTCTACAAAAAAACATCATTCCTGCACCACTTTATTAAATGACACAATGAGATAAATTTTGTAATTATGCTTTTCTTTGCAATCTAGGCCTTAAGTTTGTAGTCTTTACTGTTTTCCAGCAGATGGCAATGCTTTCTACTTTGAAAACACCAATCCAAGACATTTGATTCCCCAAGTCAGCGAAATGGAATTAAAAGAAGAAAAATAAGAAATACTAAAATAAGTTTTGCTGATAATCATGATACGTTACAACCTGTGTGCATCCAAAGACAAATATTAAAATACTGATGAAACTGGTAAAAAGAGAGAGAGAGAGAGAGAGAGAGAGAGAGAGAGAGGGATAAAAGAGGGGGAAATCATTTTAAATTCAGAAACAGAAGTAAAGCTTGTGAAAATATTTGATACAGTAAAAGAAGATTGCTATCTTCTAAAGCATTAGTTCCTGGCTTTTTTTCCTCAAGAGCCCCCTTTTTGTACTTTAGAAGAGTAGAGATCCCTTGGACCCACACTGGAAAAAGTGATGTATTGCTGTGCAAAATAAACATAACTTTAAATTTAATCAAGATTGAAAAAGCCTCCACATGTTCTAATGCAACTATCTCTAAAACACATAGTGCAGAGAAGTACCCATGATGTCATACGTTTGCACTTTTCTTTATTATGACACAGCATCAAAAATAATAATGCACAAACCTTTTTTTAAAACTATCACTGTCAGACAAACTTAACATTTTTTGTTTTTATTCATCGATAAAACAGCAATGTAATGTGGCAAACTGACATGCAAAGGTTTAACTTCTAAAAATATTTTCTCTTATTCATGAACAGGTAAAAGGTTGCTGTAAAAATCTTCTGCACAGTGATGTTTCCTCAGACTTGACTCAGTCAATTCTGAGGAAGAGCTGTACTCAAGACATTACTGTTGTAAAATAAAAAATAATTATTGGAGGGAGCCCCTTTTCGTTTGCAGAACTTTTGTACTTTACACGCTTTCGAAAAAGCCAGAATTCTGAGATTGAAGTCAGACTTTTTCACAATGTTAAAAAAGCAGTCTACAAAAAGATTTTTTAGAGGGCATAATCCTCTTCCATACTTTCTATGTGTCCACTTTTGTGAAATAGATTCATACTGTGTAACTCTATCAATGGGACATGAAGGTTATATTATCTAATTTCACTGCAGCAACCAGAAATAAATCCATTCAAATGTATAAAAAGATGTAAAACTAATTTTGTTTCAGTATTGATTAAAAAATAATAATAATAATTTACACTTCCCACTGTGTGTCAGATAGCAGAAGATGAAACTTCAGGCTGCACCTTTAGAAGAGGATGTCTGGGTCTAAGCTTCAACAGACCTTGATACAGAGGCCCACTTTACGCCATATAAATATAAAAGAAAAACACACCGCCCACCTGCAGTACTTGCCTGTTCAGACAGTGGGCCCCTGAACAAAATTTAGGAGGTACTGATCTGATTTCCTATAAGAGTGAATTACTCCTCTTTGATGGTATCATATTATTTTGGTCTGTATACCAATATATATATACCATATATTTGTTTTATATAGGCCTAATGCTCTATCTCGTTACACTCCAGCTACTGTCATCTGTACACAATACACAAATAAAATACTCAATACTATAAGTACATATTACATCAAACACTTTGACTTTTTTCTTGAACAGATTTGCATGGAAAGTACTTTGACATATTCTTGAGAAGGATTAACGGGGGGCCATAAAGGGGTGAAAAGTTAGGAAGATGCTAATACAGATTGATCAAATATTCTTAAGATTTCTTAAGGAACACAAATAAAACATGTATTTCACATTTTCCTACTGCTAAGTTCTATTCCTCGTTTGCATTACTAAACTTCTATAAGATAAGATTCATACAATCAAGAAAGGCCCTTTTCTAACATTTATTTGAGGATATTAGCTTTTGCTCTTTACACAAGTGTCTTTATGGGATTTTAAAATATCTGGGTCAAAAATAAAAGGCTGTGGAGGAAGACAAATGCAAATTCTGTACAGTTTTTAATGTTTGACTTACATATATTAGATATTCATGAGGGCTGATTATATATTAATAGTAAATGACAAAGACTGAGGATGATCCGAATGCCAGAATAGAAGATTGTTTTATTTACTGTTTTTATTTCATTTTTTCAGTTGTAAGGCGTTTGGTTTGTTTGAATCTGATTATTTGTTTGACAAATGTGCTTCATTTTCATGAGGCCCAAATTGTCTAGAATCCCCCCAAAGGATTCAATCAAAGTAAGTTAACTTTTACCTGAGAACAACACCCTCTGCTCTTCATCCATGACGCCACAGCCTGTAGGAGGAATGATGATGGTAACGTGTTTCAGATTTAAGCGCCGCCCCTCCAGAGTTGCTCGAAGCAACAGGAAGCGACCAACCCCAAAAACTGGGGCATGCAGGCTGGGGAAAGAAACAGGGGAGGCCAAACACAAACCGGGACTGAAAAGAGAAATTCCCCTCACCCCTAAATCATATCTGCAGTGTGAAAAGCCTCAGAGAGAAGCCGAGCTGACCCGGGTGAGAGGGAGTTGAGACGTGGCAGATTCATGAGCATGTCCTCCTCATAAAGCTACAGAGAGCTCCAGAGGACACAGACGAGGTAAGAATGGAAAGCGTGGACTGAGTGGCTTACATTTACCTGGCTGTGATTCATGCATGTCACTGTGTGGCACCTTTGTGCAATGTGGCTCCACGTGTGGCACCCCAAAGTTAGCCGGCGGGGAGTCGCCCCATCAGATCATTGTTTTACTTCAGAACTGTTTTCTTCCGCCTCGTGTTATTTCTGTCTAATAAAAGCTTTTGTGTTAATTTTTCCCTGATCCGTTTTAATCAACAAAGAAACGCCGTGGAGGAGCACCACGTGTTACAGAGAGGGTTTTCCTTTCCGTCTGCCCTGGCCTGTTTGTCTGTGCCTCCGCCCACCACCCTGAGCAATGTCCGGCCACATCTGAGATCAACAAGAAGAAATGGGTGACATGTGGGAGAGAAATATGGCCTCCAGTATGTTTGGTCAGAAGTTACTTACTTTCCTCAGGGAAAGGGCAGCTTAGACTAACGACACAGAGCCATACGACTGAGACAGGCAAAAGTTAAACAAACACAAAACTGCCTTTTTAGGCATGTTTGTGCATATACACCAACACAAATTAATAGTTATAAATAATAGTTCACAATGTCCAATACATTCTCTGTTTTATTTTTCTTATGTTGCAGCCCCTTACGTGCATTACTGAACTTTTCCAAAATATTTTATGTTAGTCTGGCTTTGCTGTTGACTAGGGATGGGACGGTACACTTTAACTCACGATACGCTGCACCTCGATATGCCCGGGTCACGTTACGATACATCACGTTACAATATAGAAAAGTAAAAAAGAAAAAATATTACTGTGTAATTACAACTTAGTTGTTTTTGTTTGAGTTGCACACAGGAAAACACAAGGCCGAACAAGCCAAACACAAACAATAACACTCTCTCTAACCCTAGAGAAGGTAGAGAGAGTGTATGCTAATGAGCGGTAGGCTCGTTTTCGCCATCTTCATCTTTTTTAATGAGAAAGCCAAAATACTGCCGGACAGATGACTTGTATCCAGGCGGAGCGTCCTTAATTTCGACCTCATTCGACTCCATCATTCGGCTTTTTGGAGGCAAGGTAGTTGGTGCTAATGTTTGTTGTGGTCACATGCGCTATTACCGGTCGTGACGTCTTTATTTCACGATCCATTTTTTTCAAACTCGATGCATTTCATCACGTACTGTATCGCAATATATTACCAAACGATATTTCATCCCATCCCTACTGTTGACCCTAGTTCTTAATGTCAAAAAGTCTCATGGATGAAACTACGAGGGATGTTGGTGTGTTTCATTTGATCTTGAAAGTTGGATTGTCAGAGTTTCAAATTCAACACATCACTGGGAACAACCCCTTTGGTTGGAATTTTCTAGTGGAAGGTCGGACATTTTCCAAGCACCCTGCACTGCCTGTTTGTAATCAGGGATGGATTGATAAAATTTTAATGATTCAATGCAGTGCTGCATATATTAATGCTTTGCAAGTTGCTGGTGTTTCAACATGCTAAAGTTGAACAGTAGCTTCCTTTTTGTCTTAAATTGTGTCATAATGTTGCCCTCTTCAAACCCCTGTCAGTGGAAGGAATCGATAAGGGAATTGACTTCGCAAATCGATTCCTTGAGACAGTTGTTATCCATACTCAACTGAAATGGTTTTTCTATTCCCATCCTTACTCTTAAACGGATAGGTTTAATTGGGATATGATGTAATTCCCGCATCAGTTTTCCTAGGTTAAGGGAACATACCATGAGGTCAACAGTTGTAGGTTTCAGCTCCACTTGGCCCCCTACAAAGTGATTTTTCTTTCATTTCTTCCTCTTTTTCAGTGCATTCATATAAATGTGCAGTGATGAAGCCCCACCCTTGTTACATCACAGGATGTTCACATTGACCCCTGCGAGGATGTGATATTGGTGTCCGTTCACAGCAGCCATGTTTACATGTGCAATTTTTCTTTAATCTGATAGAAGTCATGATTAGAGTTTTCAGATCCACTGTTTACACGGACACATTCCAGTCAAGGCATTTATACATTCGACATATGATCAGAACTAGAAGAACGAGAGCTGCAAATTATGAACTACCAGGTTTTTCGTACTGCTCTCTTTAGAGAAACTCAAAACTTCCCAGTTAAAAAGAAGGAAAAGTCATCAGCAGCTGATGCAGTTTGTAGAGTGGGACACTCCCCTCCTCAATTACACCCACCAACGCAGTTCTGCAGTCAGAAGACTTGTTTGGAATGAGTGTTCACATGAACCCTGGCAATGAAACAAATATGACTCTGAAAAGTATCTAAATCTTGCTGTAATCTAATTCACTAGATTTAGCTTCAATACTTTGACATTAGACCTCAGGAGTTGTGGTTTCTTTGTAAAAAGTCTTGTCAGATCCGAAATGGAAATGGTACCTGTTTACAAGAGGACGGATTCGTCTAAATCCGAAGAGTTTTCATTGCGTTTTGGCCTCCTGTTTACATGGGAACTGTGCTTGGAGTGTCTGGATCTGCAAACTTTTGAAACCAGGGTCCAGGGTGGAAAGATCTGAAAACATATCGCCGCCTGGCTTCATGTAAACAGGATTCTGTGTTTCAGGGTGAAACTGCATGCACAGTACTCTATCACATGAAGGTTGCGCGCACATTCCAGGAACAACAACAGCTTCGGCCATCTACCGAGTAACATGTGTCCTGCTTACTGTGCTCAGTTTAATGTCAGATTTGTTATCCAGACAAAAAACTCCTGCTACTTCATGCATCCACTCACCGTTGTTGCTTGTGAAAAGTTCTTCTTCTCCGTACGTTTGTTGTAACAGCGCTGTTTCTCTGCAAACCTACATTGCCATCTACTGGCCTGGCATGCACACTACAGCGTTACCAGCTGTTCTGGCATCTTCAAATGAACATGGATTGCTTTTGAAAATGCATAAGAAGAACCTGTGCGTTTCAGGTGACAATGTCTCTGTGTAATCAGGGCTAGGGCTGAACACTTAATTGCAAATTGGATTAAATCACAATATGGCTTGTTGCAATTTTCAAACCACAGACAGCGCAATATTTTTTAACCTAAAATGTGTTGAAAATTTTGGCATTGTGATGTAGTTTCTTGCAATTTCATGCCTACTTTTAACCCAGTTTTTACAACTTTATGCCTATCGTGTTCCCATTCATCTTTTTTTTTTTTTGGCCACTGTCAGACCATGTTTGGAATTTTTACATGGTTTTTGAAATTGAATCCCAATTTTGCTGCTAAAATCAATTTTCCTCAGTCATTTTTAAATTTTTTGCCTTTTTTTTTTGTGGCAATTTCATACCTTTTTTTGCACCTATTCACTTTTTTCCTCTTTCGTACCATTTTTTACCCAGTTTTTACAATTTCATACCTTTTTTAGCTTCTGTTCTTCACTCCTCCATTTTTTCTCAAATCTTTTATCCTTAGATTGATTTAATGTCATATTGGTTATACTATAAAACGATCTACTGCTTATGTTTGTCTAAGAATACATAAGATGAGGAACATTAAAACAATCGCAGAGTAAATCGCAGTTGCAATATTGGGGAAAAATGTCGCAATTAGATTATTTTCTCAAATCGTTCAGCCCTAATCAGGGCCTAAGTTGATTTGCTACACATACACGACCCACCATTGCATCTAATTCATGTTGCAGATTTACTTCACCTCCCCCTCACACTAAAGTCAACAGCCCTGAGGGCATTGCATCAAAAACAAATCAGCAGTGACAGTGACCAACAGTTGGGTCAAGTCAGTGACCTGAGAGGTGTGAGACAGCAGAGAAACTTCCAGGTGTTGAGCTGGAAAAGCAACCCTCCCCTTCCTCTGCTTGTGTGAGCTGACCTAATAAAAGATGCTAATGAGGGACCACAAGCAGTCCAAATCAACTATGAGCAGAGGCAGATGAGGAAAACTATCTGAGCCGATCTTATTTAATAAGCAGATAGAGGACATTTAAGTAGCCTAGTCTGTTATCATTACTGTATGCCCTTTAGGTGGTAACCCAACAAGTTTTATCCAGTGTTATGTGGAATTCGTAAGTACAAAATGAAATATAAGATTCACAATATTTTTAAACCTATTTATTGATTTTAAAATGGAGATTGAAGATGTGTGTAGTGCCTGGGTCAAAGGCAAGCTTTCTCTTAAGTTTATATAGTTTATTCTCTCCCCTCACCATGTCCCTACTCTCTCTTAAAAGTTCAGCCTGTAATTCTGAAACTTGCTAAGTGTTTGTGTTCTTTCTGCCTCCCACAGTCGACACTCAGTCAGTTTGAGTGGAAGGTTGCACACACATAATGAATGAGTGATGACTGATGAACTCCAAAAGTATTTGGTGCACACTTTCCAGACGCTCTGCACATACAGCTTACTTTTAATTGTCTTCTACAGATGATTTAAGGTGTTGATGTTTTGCACTTGATGTGCTAATGTTGTTTTGTACTTTTTTAACCATTTAACAAAAATTATACTCAGAAAACTATTTTGGAGCTGAAATGTTTATTTCACTTTCCATTGCAACTAATAAAAAATTAAAATTGCTATAAAATGTTTTTTTTTTTAAATCTCATTTGATACACTAGGTGTTTTTGTCAACTGATCATCCACTTGAGGAGATTTCTGTCTTTTTCAGATTTTAATCAGATCTTTTTAAGTAATTTGTTTTTCATATTGGCTAGATAAAAGTATTATAAAAGTATGTATCAAATATGATACAACAGGCTTTAAGGGGTTAACATTGTTCTCACCTGGGCTAGGCACTATTGAGAATCCTCATTGTTTATCTATCAGCTGTTTCGTTCTTATTTTTGTATGTTTTCGTTCTTTGGATTAGTAATATTTTTCCTGCTGATTCAGCAAAATGCACTTGGTCCTTGTTGCAGGCAATCTGACTCAGCTTGTGCAAAAGGAAGTATTGTGGTATTTTCAACATGAATGATGCAATGTTCTTCCTTGTATCATCAAAAGTTTCTGTCTGTGCTGTGGTTTTACCTTCATGTCAAAATGATTTTCATTTTTGCTTTTTGGTGAAAAATGTTCTTTGAACTCCTATTGTGACTTTGCTCACTGGCTTGTTTTTTGGTAAAATGGTAATAGTACTTTTAAAAAAATGGCATTCAAGAATGTTATCGAGTAGAACAAAAAGTGGATTATTTATGATATGACCCTTTACAACATATTCTAAATTTGATTTAGGACACACAACACTGAAACACTGAAAGACACAACTGTTACCTCTATGTTATAAAACATTTTGGCAAATTTTAAGAGTTTTGAAGAATTTCTCTTTGAATATGAACGTGTCATTCTGAAACTCTCTGCTCTCAAAGTACAGAGAAAACAGTCGAGAGACTTCTCTCAATCAGAGGTCAACACCCTCAGACACAAAATCTGTTTCGCTGAGCTCCAAATATGGTTGACTCCTGCTGCTTATAATAGAGCACAGTTATCTCCTCAGTGTTATGTTGGAGTCAAGCTAATCAGAATGTTCAATTTACAGATTGTAAGAAGAGGTGAGTGTTTGTCAGTAGAAACCAGCAGGTATTAACATTTTGCAGTGCAGCTCAAACCAGCTCATTAGAGCTAACTTCATTAGCATTTATCTGTGTATTGTTTTGGTTCAGCAGACTACTGCTTTGACCCTCACCTGCTGTTTGAGTCATTGCCAGCTGGATCACTTACTCATGTTTAACCAGAAAAAAGCTGCTGTTAGCTGGCTGTGTAAAGCAAATAGCTGTTAAACAAGGGATGGGTTGCAAGGAAAATTTTGTTACAAATTAGGGTTGAAAGAAAATCGATATATAGCAATATTTTTAAGAACAATACTGTTTTGATAATTTCTGGATCAGCTAATGTATGGAAATTTGGGACGTGTGCTTTATTGCAGGCGGCTCCCTGGCACAGCAGGTAGTGCACATGCCTCACAGCACATAGTTTGCCGGTTCGATACCCGTGTCAGTCAGGGTATTTCTGGGTGGACTTTGGATGTTCTTACCATGCATGCATGGGTTCAGGCACTCTGGCTTCCTACCACACTCAATTTACTCTTCTATGGGTTGATTAGTGACTCCACAACGGCACAGGTAATAAGTGCTAGCGTGAATGGCTGTCTGTCTGACCTTCTGGGTTCTGGTTCAGGGTGGACCAAGCCTCTTGTCCATGTCAGCTGAGTTAGGCTTCAGCCCTCCGCAACCCTAAAGGAATTCATTTCAGTTTTATTTGTATGGCTTACTCGTTGTGCGTTACAGAAGTTAAAAACAGACAGACATACAATGTGCAAGCATAACAACATACGACATGACTGTTTTTTTAAATAAATGTGAGTGCTATACGGTTAGCTGGAAAGTATTATTATATTTAATATTTAGTATAATTATATTTTCATTTCATATCATACACACACATACATACATATATATATATATATATATATATATATATATATATATATATATATATATAGATATAGATATAGATATAGATATTATATGTATATATATATATATATATATATATATATATATATACATATATATATATATATATATATATATATATATATATATATTAGATATATATATATAGATATAGATATACATATATATAGATATAGATATAGATATAGATATAGATATATAGATATATAGATATATTGATATATAGATATATAGATATAGATATATATATATATATATATATATATATATATATATATACTCAGACATGGTATACTTTTTTACTTTACAACCAAAACAAAGTATACCACATACTTATATATGTATGTGTGTGTATAAAATATAATTAACATGACTTTCCAGCCATCCATTTAGCACTCACATTTATTTAAATATATAGGAAAGGTTCCTTAGTCCACCAGAGGTTACACATGGTTATTGTACAAATGCAAATCTATGAATAGACATGAGGCATGTGAGAAAAGAAATGTTTTCAGGCCACTTTTCAAAGAACTTGATGTTTCAGGAGACCCCAGGTCAGCAGGCGGTTTGTTCCACAGTATGGCACCATGATGTCTGAAGGCTCCTTCACCTAACTTGGTTTTCATTGTAGTTACATTCAGGAAGCCCATGCCTGATGACTGGAGGGATTTGACTGGACAGTAATCAGTGTAGATAATGGATGAATGGATGTTTTTTATTGCAGTTGAGTATTTTACAGCAGGCATTCAGCCATTAAACTCTTTAGTTCTCTGTTAAATTAAATATTTATTCTAGGACTGGGACAAACAGTAAAGTATGCATGTACAGCAGCAGGAACAATGCTTTATACAATATACACTGATTAGAAACTGCATTTTGTATGCATATACTATTGGGTTCTTAACATAAAAAATAGACTTTTAGTCATAATATCTTTTGATATATCACCCTGCCTGAAATATTGCAGTATGTTAAAATATATTGGTTCACCACCTCGGTATAGCAATATGAATTGTTTCATTATTTACTTGCTAATGCAGACCCCTGTATATCATGGTTTTAAAAATACAGAACATTTTCTCTGTTACAGCAGCTTTAAGGAATAAACATTTGTTTAAAAAATATAAGGGAAATTCTCCATTCTTCTTTTCTGTTAAACTGATGTCCTTGAAGATGCACGACACTTAACATCTGCTGGCACCACACTGCCGTGCAGTAATAAGTCCTAAAACGTCGACATTAGCATTGCATCATTATAGAGGTATTATGATAAAACGTGTATGTTTCAATTTTTTGTTTTTTTTGCCCGAAAGTTTATAATCTGCAATTTTTAAAAAAGGGGCAGGCTTTTAGTTACAGGAGAACATGTATTATTAACTTCTAGGGAGATCTACAAAATCTCTTATTTTTCAACCACTGCTTTACAACCAAAACAAAGTATACCATGTCTGAGTAAAAAAAAAACATTAATAATGAGCAGTTGAGCATAAAAGCAGTTATTACAGAAAAAAGAGAAGAGATCAGAAGAGTTGAGTTTGAGTCAGCTGAGGCAGAATACAAGGATTTTGGCACATTTGACCACTGAAATAAGGACATAAATTAGGAAGTACAAGTCTGGTATACTGTATTTGTAAGAAAATAATATGCTCCTTTGCCTTTTTGCAGCCACTATAACACATCAGGAGACACACAACGATGCCTTAGATGAACTCGGAGACTGGCACTCACCTGGTGCTGTGCAGCAGATTAATCACAGGGCTTGAGGTCTTCATTGTTTTGATGTGTAAACACATTTAGGGAATGCAAATGCAATGTGGATGCTTGTGTAGCACATAGTCCTGTGCCAGTACATGCCATTCACCTTGTAACTTCAACATCGGTGCAGGGAATTACTTGACATCCCAGGTCAAAGTGTTCCAGTTATGCTATTTAGGCCAAAAGTGCTTTAGCCCTTTTTGTCTGTCGTTGACTTTGCGTTGTACTGTAACTCTTATTTTTCTGCCTGCATTATTGTGAGTGGTATCATGTTGCACAGCACCACTTGGCACCTTTTGATGTCTTTACTGCTCACCACCTTGAGAACAAACCAAATCATACTTACACCTCAAACTAAAGGCTTTTATTTGCTATCATTACTTAATTTTATTACTTCTACTTTATTACTTGAGTAGTAAGAAGAGTAATGTTGAAATGTTCTTCCTTGCACATGATTCTATACTTGTATTTTAGACCCATGCCTGTAAATGTTGTCATTGTAGAGACCCAATCGGTTGATCCATACAGCATGCTGTTATTTGATTTTGTGAACAGCATTCCTCTGACTACTACACACTGGTGTACACAAAACATTCTGTTTCACAAATTGATTTACAGCAGCACAAAAAAGGCACTTTCCCCCTGTATTGAGCTTAATGTTGAAACAGCTTGTCTTGTTGTTGTACTGGACTGTAATAGTGCTCCTGAGAGCTAACATGACATTTTTCAGAGAAGGGTCAGCAGTTTACTGATCCCCAAATCACCACCATACTGCTGTAAGTGATCACAAAATGAAGCTTCACTGCACGCTCCAGCACTCCTACTCTGCCTGCCCCTCATCACAGTGATGAACAAACCTCACTGCACAGCTCTCGTAGAGACAACTCTTTTCTAAAAGCTGGGGGCAAAATTGGGAGCAAAAAGATTAACAGTACAAAAGGGAGTTTTTCTGCAGGTGAAATTTGAACACATTTTAATACATTGACTGCTGATGTGCTGAGTAGACTCTGGTGTAAGATTTCGTGAGCACATTTAAAGTGAAGCACAGACGCTTTTGAGAAGATTCTATTGATTTTTGGAGTGAATTGATGGAAGAAGCATCCGAGATGTCATTTTAAAAAAGGTGTTTTGTTGTTTATTTGGATAAAAAGTAGCCATCTCAGTCTGCAGATTGCTCGATGTGTTTGTTTAGACTAACATATAGCAATCGATCAAACCATTCTAGTTTTCCCTCAAAGTCATTTGATACTTATTATGGCCTGCTTCTCTTTGAATGGTTTTCATATGAGGTGCTGGCCACAAAAGACAACATGATTGATTGTTGTTTAGGCAGCGCTGTTGCAGCACAGCTAATGCTTGTGTTTTCAAACCACTGAACTTGCAGGGCAAGTTTTTTTGTGTGTGTGTGTGGGGGGGGCATTTTGTGCCTTTATTGATGGGAGAGAATAACAGTGGATAGGCTTGTGAAAGGGGGCGAGAGAGTACAGGAAGACACTCTCCAAACTGGCCACAGAATTCAAACCAGGCTGGCAGAAGTACATATACGGGACGTGCCTGGTCGCTAACCACTCCGCCAAACTGGCACCCCAACAGGGCATGTGTTTTGAATTTAGGCAGCATTATGACATTTCATTTTCATACCCATGGGGTTGTCACTGGGGTGTTTCAGGCGAGTTCACCTTTGTTCATCTTGGCTCCACTTTTACTCATTTCTTTCCTCTGGTGTGACCAACAAGCAGACTATGACTTGTTCTTTTGTTTGGGCAGTAGCTGCATCACCACCAGCAACTTCACGATACGATACGTATCCCGATACACGTAAATTGTGAACATTGACTACGCTTTAAGCAAAATTCTTGACAAGTTTTGTTTTTTCTTATAAGAAGAAAAAGAGCAAGGATGAGTTTTAAGTGGTTCTACAACTTGAGAGACATAAATTCAGATCCTCAAAGATGGTAGACCTAAGTTCAAATTTAGATCATATGCTTCATTATGTAGCTCGTCTTCTACTTGAACCGTGCCACTGTTAACATTAGCCAAAGTGTATTTACAACCACTGTAAAGGCCGTATCGATTCTGTAGAATCCGTATTGATATACGTATCCCAAAGGAGTGTGATACGATATTTTGCCGTATTGATATTTTGAGCACAGGCCTAGAGCTTATCATTGTCATCAATATACTCAATGTACAATGTTTGATTAAAAATGATACAGAACTGCCAGCACTATCTGATGTCAACAAATTACAGAGGTGATGATCATGGGGGTGAAAGAACTTGTATACGATGAGTGTTGTCATAAATAACATTCCCATGTCATTTTCAGAAAACTGCTGTACTTTCTGTATTCATACAGACATAGCTGCCTTCCATCGTCTCATTACTTAAATGTAAATGTTTCCTTACCTGTGTCTCTGCTCTGTCTTGCAGCCCCTCTGTTCAATCTTGGCCATGGCTAACGCCAGCCTCCAGTATGAGCCTGTTGCAGAGATTGGAGGAGGTGCTTATGGGACAGTTTACAAGGCCCGAGACACGGAGAGCGGGCAGTTTGTGGCTCTAAAAAGTGTTCGTGTTCAGACAGACCAAAATGGCCTGCCGCTCTCCACAGTCAGAGAGGTGGCTCTGCTCAGACGACTGGAGCAGTTTGACCATCCCAACGTGGTCCGGTAAGACCATTAGCATGTGATTTGTAGCTTGTGCCAGTAATTGTTCTTTATTTGTGAGCACCACCCACTGAGGTCTGTCTTTTATAAATGACAGGTTAATGGATGTCTGTGCCACGCAGAGGTCAGAACAGGAAACTAAAGTCACTCTAGTGTTTGAGCATGTGGACCAAGACCTTAAGACCTACCTGGCCAAAGCCCCACCTGCTGGACTACCATCTGGACACATTAAAGTGAGGACTAACTGAACAAAATATTTGATAAACAGAACCTCAAGTACTTGATAATCTGTCTTTAAAATATTTGGTTCGTCATGAGTTTTTTTTTTCTTGCCAGGACCTGATGAGGCAGTTGCTGTGTGGTCTTGCATTCCTCCACTCGAATCGTGTGATGCATCGGGACCTGAAACCAGAGAATATTTTAGTTACAAGTAAGGGCCAAGTAAAGCTGGCAGACTTTGGACTGGCTAGGATCTATTCCTGCCACATGGCCCTCACTCCTGTGGTAAGAACTCAGCTGGTATGAGTAGCACATCGACTTTGTGTCTAGTTTCAGACTTTTCTTCACTGTTCTCAAATTGAGTTGAGTTTGCTGTTGTAATTAATAGGAAATCTTGAGCTTGATAATACCTAGCCAATCAGCATTTACACTACCTGCTAACCTTTGTTTACGTGCTTACGTATAACTAAAGCCACATAAGAGATCATTGATAGCCGTGCCCCCTCTTTCCTCTGTATTAAGCCTTTTAAATAATCTAGGAAAACCCACTTTTCAGCCAATCAGGGCTCAGTTCAGAGTCAGCGCTCTTTTTATATTCTCTTCAAAGGTATGTGTTCTTGTTATATTTAAATAAGCTTAAGCTATTTTTTTATATTGTACGGTAATAGTAACTTTATGAATACACATGTGTTTTGTGGCTTTTTTGTGACTGCTAATACATAACATAAAGCTAATGCAGCAAGCTACAGGCATTGAAACAGTGGATTGGTTACACTTAGAGAAAGGGGCATGACTATGAGCACAAACTATGGAAGAGAGGGGAGTTTTAAAAAGCCCCATCTTGAAAAAAATCCATAGTATTTATGTCCCTGTGTCCTTTGCTTTTTGGCTCAGTGTACTTTTTCAATAATGGATGGTTATTTTCCATCATGTGTCTTGAAGATTTCTCCATGTTTTTGTGTTTCAGGTGGTCACACTGTGGTACAGACCTCCTGAAGTCCTCCTGCAGTCCAGTTATGCCACACCCGTAGACATTTGGAGCACTGGCTGCATTTTTGCAGAGATGTTTAGACGCAAGTGAGTCTGCAAAACCATATCAGACAAACATGGTTCATGCAGGTTATTTAATTTAATGTTGTGTTGATCAGCTTGCGATTGGAATATGTTGTTCAACAGGTTATATGTTACACAGTGCTTGAGTACGAGCCAATGGCACTGAATATATATCTTAATGTCCAATTTTTGTTTGACATTTTGATTGGATTATAAGATTCTTGTTTCTGATACAGAAATTTTCTTGAGTTTAAGATGTGACTGACAGTACACAGCATGTATCCCTACATCCCAAAATTATGTACATTGGCATCAAATGTTTGTTTGCAGAAATAATCATATTTAAACAACTGACGACCACTGCAAACAATTTCAAAATAATTTTATTACCGTAGCCAAGAATTTCATGATTCAGTTTACAGTCTCCTTGCATCCTGCATCATTATTGACGTTTTACTTTATAATTTTCTCTTGTGTAAGGGGCATTGTGTTTAAAATCTTCTCAAAGCACTGAAGAGCGTGTTTATGTATAAAGGATGCTCTGTCAATAAATTTAGTGAAGTGGCATAAACAGCAGCATCTAGTGGTGAAAGCCATACATAGCAGGAAGCCATTGGTCAAGTGACAGTCTAAAATATCTGCCTTGGATACAATTTTGCATTAAAGATGCTATGGGGAGTTTCTAAGTAATTACAAAAAAGTCTCACTTTTAGACATACAGTTGTGGTCAAAAGTTTACATACACTTGTAAAGAACATAATGTCATGACTCTCTTTAGTTTCCAGTTATTTCTAAAACTCCGATTTTTCTCTAATAGAGAGATTGGAACAGATACTACTTTGTCATAAAAAACATTCATGAAGTTTGGTTCTTTTATGACTTTATTATGGGTTAACAGAAAAAGTGACTAAATCTGCTGGGTCAAAAATATACATACAGCAATGCTAACATTTTGTTACATGTCCCTTGGCCATTTTCACTTCAATTAGGTACTTTTGGTAGCCACCCAAAAGCTTCTGGTTGAATCTTTGACCGCTGCTCTAGACAGAATTGGTGCAGTTCAGTTAAATTTGTTGGCTTTCTGACATGGAATTGTTTCTTCAGCATTGTCTAGGTGTTCTCAATGGGGTTTAGGTCAGGACTTTGGGAAGGCCATTCTAAAACCTTAATTTTAGCCTGATTTAGCCATTCCATTACCACTTTTGATTTGTGTTTGGGGTCATTGTCCTGTTGGAGCACCCAACTGTGCCCGAGACCCAACCTTCGAGCTGATGATTTTAGGTTATCTTGAAGAATATGAAGGTAATTCTCCTTCTTCACAATCCCCTTTACTCTCTGTAAAGCACCAGTTCCATTGGCAACAAAACAGACCCACAGCAGAATACTACCACCACCATGCTTGACGGTAGGCATGGTGTTCTTGGGGTGAAGGCATCACCCTTTCTCCTTCAAATATATTGCTGGGAATTTTGGCCAAACAGCTCGATTTTTGTTTCATCTGACCACAGAACTTTCCTCCAGAAACTCTTATCATTGTCTAGATGATCAGTAGCAAACTTCAGTTGGGCTTTAAGGTGCTGCTTTTAGAGCAAGGGCTTCCTCCTTGCACGGCAACCTCTCAGTCTATGGTGGTGCAAAACACGGTTGACTGTGGACACTGACACCTGTGTTCCAGCAACTTCTAATTCTTGGCAGATCTGCTTTTTGGTGATTCTCGGTTTACTCTTCACCCTCCTGACCAATTTTCTCTCAGCAGCAGGTGACAGCTTGCATTTTCTTCCTGATCGTAGCAGTGACAAACAGTGCCATGCACTTTATACATACAAACAATTGTTAGCACTGTTACTCTCGGGAGCTGCAGCTGCTTTGAAATGGCTCCAAGAGACTTTCCTGACTTGTTAGAGTCAATGATTCCCTTTATCAGATCCGTGCTGAGCTCCTTTGACTTTCCCATTGTAGGGTTTGTGGGCGTCTATATCCAATGGGCCCTATTTAAATAGCCTCAGAGAAGTCCCCAGCTCTAGTCACTCATAATCATTCACAAGAAGTTAAGAGGCCATGCTATGAAGCTCATTTCATTGACACAAATTTCTAAGTCACCAAAATTGCTAATTCATGTTGCTGTATGTTTATTTTTGACCCAGCAGATTTAGTCACTTTTTCTGTTAACCCATAATAAAGTCATAAAAGAACCAAACTTCATGAATGTTTTTTATGACAAAGAAGTTTCTGTTCCAATCTCTCTGTTAGAGAAAAATCGGAGTTGTAGAAATAACTGGAAACTAAAGAGAGTCATGACATTATGTTCTTTACAAGTGTATGTAAACTTTTGACCACAACTGTACGCCTGATTGAAATACACACTGTAAGATGAGTTTTATAGCATCAAAATAGGTTATCTATAAATGCTATTCCTTACCTTCGTAAGAACTAGAGTAAATTTATATTATTCAGACATGTCTTAGAGCACTGGGCAGAAAGTAGTGATATAAAGCCGGCTACAAAACTACGATACTAAGTTTTCCAAAAATTGCTTGTTGTCATCAAAAACTACCACTACTTAACTAGAAAGAGATACATTATCTCGTCCCTTTGCATCCTGTAAGTTGTTGAGAAAAGAAGTTGTAAAGCAATGCAGAGTTCTGAGGAAGGTCAGAGCTGCATTCATTAGCATCACAACAAGCGCACGCTTTGGCTTGGATCACGTCTTTACGACAGTCACCGCATGTGCTCATGGGTAGCAGAGTCTTTATGTTTATGGAAATAGATTCTCCTCATAGCACCTTTAAAATGATATTGTAATGTTCTGTTAATAGGTTCAGAAGAAAAGTCTTAGTCAAAGTTATAGTTTATAATAAACTTGTGATAGGTTGTCTAGAGTGAGCATATGTAAACTTTTGCTAATTTAAATAAAACTACATTAACGTACTGTATCTCCTAATCCATTAGAAATGTCAAAGTTCTGTGCTATGAAAATATTTCTCTTGTAACGTAATAACTTGGTTCAAATTTCTGTCTGATAGACCTTTGTTCTGTGGAGAATCAGAAGTGGACCAACTTGGGAAAATTTTTGAGTGAGTAACAAACCGTTCCTTTTTTATTTCCCTAAATGGCGGATGTATCTGCAGATGACTCACTTTAAAAGTATTTCTTTGATTTGTTGTGTCATTTCAGAGTTATTGGCCTACCCCCAGAGGAGGAGTGGCCCACTGATGTGACCCTTTCTAGAAAAAACTTCCCCCCTCTCTCACCTCGATCAATCACTGACTTTGTTCCAGAGATAAATGAGGAGGGGGCACAACTACTGCAGGTCTTTGCTTTATTTTTTTGCTCAAATCTGGTTTATCTTCAGTAATTCAGTGAGTTAAAAACAGGAATGTAACAGATAAAACCATCTCGAACTGTGTGGAAGTCTGTACTCTCATAGTCAGATGATGGCCAACAGATGCCACAAAAATGTCACTGATGCTTTGTGAGAAACCTCATGACTTTATACAGAACTTTAGAGCATTTCTGTATAAAAGATTCTCTCTGTGATAATTTACAGTGCTTGTCCTTCAGCGTGTCTTCAGTTTCTGCTATTGTCAAGTGAAATTTAAGACAGGATCTCAAAATTGCCAAAATAAGCTAATCAAGACAAGTAAATCCTCATAGATAACTAACGCCAATTACAATGGCAAGCAAATTTTGGTGCCTTTTGACAAACCCCTCTGCAGACCCATTGAATTAATACACTGCAAGAAACAAAAGAAGACTGAAGTATTTATAAAGGCATTGGTTGACTTATGTCAGCAGTCAATGCTCAACACACAGAGGCCACAGTCCTCAGTACATGGGATACAGCAGTGCCTCTGTGTCTCTCTGATATGGTCCTTTGCCATTCAGGGTACTGGCTCAACTTGTCTGGTCCCCACTCGATTCATTTCCCCTCTAATAGTGCCCTCTTAACACAGGCAGGATTTATAAAATGCAGCTCAGGGAAACCGCTTTGATATCAAACCCAATAACAAGATAACCACTGGGTGCTGGTTTGGCGGAGTGTTAGCAACATGCACGTCCCATGTACATTCTTCTGCCGGTCCAGGTCCGAATCCAACCTGTGATCAGTTTGCAGAATGTTCTACTCTCTCACCCCCTTTTACAAGCATATCCACTGTCTCCTATCAATAAAGGCACAAAATGCCCAAAAAATGCTTTTAAAAAGAAAGGTAATCATGGCCTTAGTGCAGCTGGCTCCCAGTTTGTGGCTTTTGTCTCAGCAAAAGACCAGTTTTGTTCCAGAAATGCTTACAAGTGTTAAACAACATTATAGAGCTGCCACTTGGAGGCATTTTATGTATGTTACAGATATCCCCATCCCTGTGTGGCAGTACTTTAATACTCATGATCATCAGTGTCTCCATGTCACTTTGTCTCAGCTCACTCTAAAACAATCCAGAAGTAACACAACAACACTATCAGGAATCTGGTACTACCTCTCTAGGCAAAACCTTAAAAAAGAAGAATAAGAAAATTAAATTAAATTGAGGCGTTTGGTGCAATAAATTGGGGAAAAAAACAAACTCATCAATCATGAAAGATTTCCACTGATGATTTTAAACAAAAAATTTAGCCTGAAAATGTATATAATATGGAAAATTGGAGATCAGAAAGTGAGAATTCCTTGCTTTTAAGGGAGACTGGGCTTTTACCTGGACTGCCTGCTTTGAGGACAAAACCCTGTGCATATTAAGGCAAGCAGACATTAACCTTAGCTTTGTTTTATAACTTTTAAAAAGAAACCAAACAGGAGAGATTTGGTGAATCGGAAAGGGTTGTTTTGAATGTTAGTAGATGGTTTGGTTACAGTAAGAAATGGCACCATTGGCTTTTATTACTGGCCATGGTAGTGCTTTCCACTTTTGTTTATGCTTAGCTAATCAAACCTGCTGCTGCCCTCACACAGGCACGTGCCACACAGACACCTTTTCTGCACAACTTACTTAAAGAAAGCATAAAGCCCAACTTTACCATGAACCACTCCAGACCTGACAGTACAACAGCTCTAATAATTTGTTTGTCTTTTCCTTACAGGTGATGCTGAAGTTTGACCCCTTTAAAAGAATATCTGCCTTGAATGCCCTTGAACATCCATATTTCCAAATTGAGGAGACATTGACTCCAACAAAAAGCTGAAAAGATTCAGTGAAACCTGCAGTTAGAGGTAATGGTGTGTTAAGTTTAGATCTGGTCAAAACATAGAAGAGTTAAGTTTCACTTGGTGCCTTAAACGTCTCTGGGTTGTGCTTTGGGATTTTTTTTGCCGCCTCTGCATCAAACAAATGGATTAAAGTCTGGGAAATGGAAACTAATAAAAGAAGAGGAGGAGAGAACTGAAGGACCACTGGCATGCATTCCAACATGTAAATGTCACAATTAATGGTGTTAACATGTGTCTTCAAGGACAGTACCAGTGTTTTTGATGTCAGATTTTCTGTTTGGGTGTCATCAGCTGGGACTGATGCACAGAAACACCCGTCATCTCCTCTGAAATGTCACTCTTGTTATTTCTGTACAGTTTAGACAGACAGAAGCAGAGATGTCATCCTTTCTTGTAATAGGCTGAACAGATAGTGACAGATGACACCTCAGGGTTAAAGAAGCCAGTTGTTAGTGATCCTACTGTATTTGTGTTCATATTTAACACTGTGAGCCTGTGAGGGAAAGTTAGCCATACTAAGATCATGATGAATAGAGGGAATCGTCCTCAGTAGTTAATAGAAAAACGCACAATATTTACATGCATGTCAAAAATAGTGGTATTGCCCTTTAAAACTCTTATACATTAAAAGAGTTGGACTAAATGTTTTGTATGTTTTACCCAAAACATCTAAAATCAACAAGAACTGCAACAAGACAATAAAACACATTTTAATCACATTCTGACTATTTGGTGTGTTATTTAAGTGATGACTATTCACATTAAATGGAAAAATGAAATCATATGTAACAGATGTTATAATACAACTTACTCAATATTTGAAAACAAGCTAAAACAATATTTGATCACAATTTGATCAAAACATGTGATTGTGGTGAATTTTAGAGTAGATTGGTCTCTATATTTTTCCCCAAGTTTGTCAGGGTGGTGACCAAGTCCTGGTAAACTTGGGAAAGAGAGAATGTGAAAGTTGATAAAACAGCAAAAGTGATTTTATGTTAGTCTTTTCTTTTTTAGTGCATTTAATTTTTTTAAAAATACAACATTAAAGAACTTGTCTATATAATCTATATCAGAGGTTTCCAACTTCTTGAAACCACCCCTAATTGTACTGAAGAAGAGTCTAGCACCTCCAAAGTAAATTCTCAACTTAAGCTGCATAAACTAATAAAATCCTGGTTTGTATATTAACTACAGTTGACAGCCTCAAAACTGGCAGGACCCCTGTTGCTCCCCTACTGGTCACTGACCCCAAGTTTAAAACCTATAATCAATTCTCTGTCAGAGCATCATGCTTTTTTGTGTTTGCAATCAAAACAATGTCAGCAGGTGAACAAAAGCTCAGCAAAAATTTTTGTACTCCTGCTGCGTCTTCGAGGAACCATAGAAGATACTGTATGTGTCAGTCTATGTGATCATGTTAAAGGTGAAAACAACCTTGATTTTTGCCCAGGGCAGGAAAGCATGAATAAGGTGCTCATGGCTTGTTGGAATTATGGAGTGTATAATATAAGACGAGCTGAATTAATGTGATATTTTTTGCCTTTCTTTTGTAACAGTGGGTGGAGGGGTGGTTTAGGGTGGTTGGCTGCTACTCCAGAAGAATGTAGACTGTGGTGTATGTAAAGATTCTGGTTGTGAATGTTGCCTGTCACCTCTGCTATAAATATATTAAAATAAAAAATAAAAGAACTTAAATCTGTAAACACAAACAGTGAATAGCTACCACTTAAAGTAAACAAGTTAACAGCCTCATACAGTACGTTCCCTTTTGATGACTGCTGGATTACAGGCTGTTTGTTTATACAATCACTAATGTTACAAAAACCTGTTACAACTCGCATAGCCCCTGGTCCACCTCTCTTCTCACTGTCTGAGCTGCTCTTTTGGAGCTCCCGTTACGTTAAAGCCTGTTTTGCTTTCGGCCAATCAGCTCTGAGTTCAATGGCTCTGCATAGACTGGTTCAGGAGCAATGTGTTTTTTTATTAGCCATGCTGAAAGTTAGTATCACACTGGTTTCCCAACAAAGACCCTTTAGATTTTTGGTTCTTGGTTACAGTAGGTTGTATGGCTGCTTGATTAGAATTAAAATCGTCATCACAATGAGCTCACACTTACAACATACGATTACTCTGATTTTACTGCCGACACTACATTCAGTCTTTGAGCTTAAATTCTCATAACAGTATCATTCCTAACATTGAAAAATATGCAAAAAATATTTAAATATAAGAAAAAAATCTGATACTTTGAAACAATGATGAATGGAAAAAAGACTGAGCAAGTGCAACATAACTAGTGCTGGGTATCGATTCAGATTTTCTGGATCGATTTGATATTACAAGGTCTCAAATCGATTCGATTCACGATTCATTTCTATGTTTATTTAGTCTGAGATATCTTAGTAAAATAGTGCTGTAAATTTAAAAAAGTGACATTTTGACCTGGTACATCATTAAAAATTGTTTTAACATTAAGAACTAAACCCAAAGAAGTTACATTAATCATATTTTAATGATATGCATTAATGCATATTACTTGTTTTTTTGTCCAAGTCGTATTTCCCTTTGTACTTGTTAAATCTAAAATACTGTACATCCAAACATCAGCTTTTAAACTTGCCAGTGGTGCCCATATATTGCTTCCACCGTGTCTGTTTGCAGTAACATCTCATGAGATCTTGTTCAGTAGAAAGCAACACCAAACGCTGATCACACAAGCAGGGTTGATACCACAGGCTGCTTCTCTGCACATCCAAAAAAGAAAAAAAATACCCAAGTTAAAAGATCGATCTTTGGATTTTATGGATCGATTATGAACCAGTTAAAGGAAAATCGATTAAATCGATTTTTTTAACCCAGCCCTAAACATAACATATTTCACAGATATCTTAAAATCTTAGTTATTAATTTTTCACAAGTGTGGGAGGCAGACATTTTGATTGTCACATTTAAAATAATTGTCAATTTCCCTTGTTTTGATAATATTTAGTTTTCATTTAATTCATAATTTTTCTGACTTGGTCTCATTGGAAGGATAAAGTTAACAATACAAAAGGACGTTTGTGGGTTTTTCAGAATCTCAAAAAATGTGTTGGAATTGTTAAAATATAACCGTTGCTGTAAAGTGAGGCTTGTGTAAGCTGAGCTCCAGCAACACATTAATAAAGTGCTTGTATAGCCAAAGAGATAAATTAAATGTATTTTGTATTTTGTCTGTCGTTCCGAGCCTTGCTGACTGATGTTTAGGCTAGTTGGCTCCAGAAAAGAACAAGTAATACGATGCTGGTATGTTTGCCATAAACTAATATTATTGCTATTTAACATTTCCAGTACACCACTAATTGTAGTTTTTAATGGCAACATTTCCTTTAAGCTTGAAGTATTATTTTAGTATTTGTAACTATTTTTTATGAATGTCAGTGGGTTTAATTGTCACCAGTGTGTTGGTCCACAGACTTAAATAACATTTTCTTAATTGGCCCTTGGTTAAGGATCATGATGAAAAATACTGCAGTATGATCATATGGATATTTTATTTTGCTCACACAGGTGCCCCAAACACACCTGGAACCAAACTTGAGCAACAAAATAAAAGCCATTTGTTGCAACTCCATAAAAATGACATGGCTCGGGCTTGTCTATCTGAAGCAGATTGACAGTTGATATTGGGAGGTTCTCTGTCTCAGAGAACCAATCTGAGCACTGAGAAGGGGTCAAATGTTCAATATACAATATGGTTAAAATGGATTGGTGTGTTGGCATGAAGTATCATTAACATTAACAACATTCTTAACTACCCTAGGGAGTTTTCCCCAAAGGGATTAATAAAGTACTATCTCATCTAATCTAATTATAAACTACTTTCATTGCTCTTTTTGCAGTTTATCGAGTGGTTGAAGTGAGCCTTGACTGTATTTTTGTGTCTGTATAGCTCTAAACTGTTACTAAGGTAAGACAAAAGTAAATTTCGCCTTTTGATGTGAAATGTTTATCCAGTGAATCATCATTCTTTATTTGTAAAGCATCAAATCATAAAAAGTGTTATCTCAAGACACTTTAAAAAAGAGTCAATTCCACAGCCATCTTCTGTTTATAAGTATTTTTTATTGGAATTAAATGTATTTATTCATTCTTTTATTTTAATTCTATTCCACATGAATCCCACCACCACTCTTTGGTACAAATGGTAACATAAACAGCGGCAAGAGTAAAACATCTGTTTAGCAGCAGGAAATCGTAAACAAGAACAGACTCATGTTGAACAAACTTCCGCTGAAGCTATGTTAGGGGTTTGAGTGGGTGGAGGGAGACGAGGGGACTAAAACAAGAATTCATGACAGCGATAAATACATGGATTCCCCAACCATAAATTTGCCCTCATCATACTTAAATTGAAATTTATTAGAAGTGCCACTTGAGATGCAAAATCTTGTTTTCAAGAGGGAACCGTACCTTTTTTGTTTGGTTGTAAAGGTGGTCAATATAGTGGAATTAACAATAACCACCATGGATGGAGAGAAAGTTCTAATATTAACAGCAGTGGCAAAAATAATAATTTACCCAATGCATTGTGATGCTGGCATTAATGATTCTCCATCAGTGCAGAGGCAGTAAATAATTGGTAAATTTGCAGAGGCTGCTCATAGACTACTGCATCAGTTAACATAACTCCTATAACCTGGTTCACAATGAAAGGACTGTTTTGCTGAAGTTGATTTCAAAAGCCATCTCAAATTCATTAAAGGAGCATAATCATCTGACTACTTGTATTTTGTGATTCATAAAAGTAGCCTGGTGTTGTAATACGGAAAATCAGGGATGCTACCCATTTTGTTACATCATGATGAATAGGTTTATAACAAGTTGAATCATTAACTCAGCTTAATTGATCCATGAGACTAGTGAAGATGCACAGCCCTAAAGAACAGCCATGACTATGAAGTGGTGATTATTATTTTTTTAAATTTATTTATCTCAAACTTAAAAAAAAAAAGAAAACAAAAGGAAATAAAGAAATAAACAACAACCAATTCAACAAGTAATATGCAAACCAACTGCACTGTTACTGTACATTAACAAATTAAGCATGTGAGTGCAAATACATGAACAGCAACCAGTTTGAGAAGGAACAGAAAGAAGCAAAAAAGCTTATCTAGTCCTGCCCCTTCATTACAAATCATATACAATACTAAATTATAGCTCAATACCCGCTGTCATTATTCATGGAAAAATGTAAATCCATGGGTAATAGTTACCCCCTTCTTCATATTAATCACCATGACAACAAACAAACATCCTCAATATAAGTAAGCACTTCAGAGAAATCATTATATACATTATATGTCCATATAATACATATCCACATATTGTTTATACAGTGTTTATGTAATCAAACCATTTTTAATGCCAACAGTATTCATAAACATTGATCTCATACTATAAAATTCCCCATAGTATATCTGTTCTAAACTACATTTTAAGTTATGTACTATAATTACTTACATATTTTAATAGCAATCAGTGTTTTGGTCCAAGGCCACGTTATGACTAAATTACCTGTATGAGTTTAGTAGTACTTTTCTATAGTGTAATTTGACTCCACAAACAGAAATGCACAAACTTTTAAAAGTTGAGTGAATGATGGGACAAATGAAATTATGTTCACCCCTTAGATTATAGCCCCCCTCTATGGTTTTGAATTTTTTTTGTAAATTACCGGGTAAATTAGTACCGAGTAAATAAAGCAGCATTTTGTTGATCTGCAATTAAAATGGATTAAATAGATTCAAAAATGAATATTTATGCTAAATGATGTTTCTGTTGATGGTTGATGTAGGATAAAGCAGATGGAGTCATATGAGTCCACAGCAGCAGGTTGTTCATGTAGGTACTCCTGCCTACAGTATTACATGTGTGACATCTGCAGGAACTACTGTGTATTTTAATTCACTGATTTATCTCATTCGTGATTATAATGCAAAGGACTGAAAAAGACCAGATAATGCAATTGTAGTTAAAGATGTTTTAACTTTTTACCAACAAATATAAAATTCTGTTTCGTTTTGATGTCAATAACCTAAATTAAACCACAGCTCTTCTTCAATCTAAAAGCTTTGCAATGTAAAATTTCATGTAAGCACATAATCTTTACCCATTTTCCAAAGCAGATATTCACATCTATTTTTGTGTAGCGTCTTCAGCTTCTGAGGTTTAGTCTAATCTTGTTTGATGTGGTTTGATTGCTCCAAATTATTCATTTCATATGTAAAAGATCTGAAAAGCTCGTATTTATCTAAAAGAGGGAGTAAAAGGTGCCAATTAAGTTGATTTCTGAATCATTTTGAGGCAGGTTAATGATGAGGGGAGGAAAATGGAGAGAGAAAAAAAGTCATTTCCTCATGAAAAGAGATATTCATATATGCAAGAGAATGTTTTCCTCACTCACCGCACAAAATGATTATTTTTAGCTGTCTTTTCATGTAGTTTGATCAAATGCTGCCAAATTCAGTGTCCCTATCTTAGCATTTAATCCTCCTGTTTCTCTACAGTAACAATGACCCACAGATTCCTCCTCTCTCCCTCAGAGAGGACAGACACAGTGGCAGGAGGAGGAAGCTGGAGCTGCTCATAAATCGCTTTGGAAAAAAAAAAAAGAGCTGGAGACAGAGCAGATGCACTGGCAGGAGAGGCTTCCTCCCTCCTGCCTCTTTTGTTGTGTCGGCGCCGATAAAAATCTGATGAGCCCGTGCGAGCATCAACAACATCCCCAGCATCAGCACCACCTCTCTACGAGCCTCTCATCCCGCTCTGGATGCGGAGCGGAGCTTCTTGTAAGCCTGGCTAACGGCGGCAGGGCTAGCAGGGGGGCTGCAAGGCTCTGTGGCAGCCAGAAGAGGAGGTAAAAAAAAAGGAGGAGAGAGGGAGGAGGAGGGGCTGTAGTGAGCTGGTGGGCTTCCTCTGCCTCACAGACACATTTTATTGACTTGCTAATTGGATGAGGCGCTCGGAGGAGAGGATGCGGTGAACAAGAGGAGCTGCTCCCCAGAGGAGGTGCTGAAATCTGGCCACTTCGTCTCTTTTCACCCCCCGAAATTCTGGAGACATAACAACAGATGTTTTTCTCCTGCATCTCTCAGTGACCCTCGCACCGTGCATGCATAATTTTATGCATGACATTGTCGAATGGAGGCTCCAGCTGCTAGACGCTTCGTGACAAGTGAATGATTTCAATTTTTCTGTTTTTTTCTTTGCGCCCTGCTCTCATTCATTCACCTGTTTTTCCCCTCTTGGACTCATCAGCTGGATCTCTTTCTCTCCCTCAGCCTCACTGGATATGAATGGTAATCTGTTGGTGAGATAATCTTCACAACGTCCAATATACAAGGCACTGTGCAATGGATATCCTTCAGGAAAAATGAAGGTACGGTATGAGCTGGAGCAAAGGCACACAGTGGAGTACGGTGGGATTGATCTGCCAATATTCTTTGTAGACCTTGTCAAAAGATGTACCAGGCTAATGCATAGACTGTTGCATAATTCCAGCTTGACATTAGCACAGGCAAGAAAGAAATATTTGCATATATGCAACTGTGTGTCTGCATGTTAGATTGAGCAGTTTTTGATGGAAAGCAGGGGAGGATTATGAATGAATTGGTGGTAAAGAGCTGTAGTAGCGATGTGCATTGATGAGGATTAATGGAGGAATTTGAAAAAAATCAGTCTAGACTTGATCCATCACTGGGTCAGCCTTTTTGAATATATCCCCAAAATTGGCAACCCAGAGAAGGCCTATTTTATTCACTGAATATTCATGTTTTTATTCTGAAAGGAATCAGCTCTGAGGCCTGATATGAGACAAAATCAACCAAACAAGGTTTGATCAGACGTCTGTGTTTGATCTTCTCTCTCTCTCTCTCCCTTCCAGTCTTCATGTTGCTCCGTGTTGCCATGACTGAGGCGTGCAGGTCTGGCTAGAGTCAGAGAGCGGCTGCCACCGAGCTCAAGTCTGCCCGCCCCGATGAGCAAGGAAAGCAACCCGCAGAAACGCACCACCTACCTCATCTCCCTCACTCTGGTGAAGGTTGAGGCTGTGCCAGACGATGTAGCCGAGGAGCAGGAGGAGGCTCTCCCAGAGGGGGAAGGGAGCCCTAAGCAGGAGGAGGAGGAAGAGGAGGAGGAGAGGGAGAGAGATGCTCCCAAAAAAGAAGAGGAACCTGTGTGTGAGGAGGTAAAAGAAGCCAAACAGGTGGAGGTGGAGGTGCAGGAGGAGGAAGAGGAGGAGGAGGAGGAGGAAGAGGTGGAGGTTGAACAGGTTCAGGTTAAATATGAAAGTCCCATTGAGAGCCGGGGGAAGCCTGAGAGGAGGGACATTTATGGACACCAAAAGGATGTTGTTTCAGCCGGAAAGAACAAAGACACTTTTTTTGTGCAGCCACCTGTTAGGCAGATGGTCAAAGTGTATGGGGGGACTACGTCTGAGGGGACCGTACGCAGGGAGGGGCCCCGCTCGGACGCCATGCGCCCAAAGACGGAGCTCTACAGAGAGCCGCCCTCTCTTTACCTAAAGGGGGAAAATGGAGCAGATTTGAACAACCGCTCTCGCTCCAGTCTCCATTATTCTGTCCAGCAGCAGGTCAGCCAGCGACCTGATGTCCTCATGAGGTCACACACTGGAGCAGGAGGAGGCTCCGTGGGCTGGAGGGACCTCAGAGAGCCCAACACCAGCATGTACCACTCTGTTAAGACTCTGGACAGAAGAGGGGAGCAGTCCCCCTTGATGGCAGGTACAACTCTGGGGCCTTACAGAGCGTCCTGGGCTGACAGCGATGGCAGGGGGACGCTCATCCGCCCAGGAGCACCAATGAGTGGGGGGTTCTCTGGCATCATGGCCAGGGAAAGCCCTCAGGCAGAAAGGTTTAAGACAGTGTCCGTGTCCTTCCCCACACCTCCTGCCACTGACACCTTCAGGCCTCAGAGGAAAGGTACAAGTCGTACTCTGGATAACAGCGACCTACACTCCCCTTCTGATGATCTGAGGAGGGGGAAGGAGGCACAGGGAGGGACCATCCAGAGGGCTCCACCCAGAGACCGGAAGATGCTGAAGTTCATTAGTGGCATTTTCACCAAAAGTGCAGCAGCAGCGCCCAGTGCCAACGCTGCACCTCCTCTCTATCCACCCATTGAGAGAGGCTCGAGTGAGGAGGAAGGTAAGGCTTCCTTATGAACTTTATCACACCATTATTGTAGCTTCAGCCTTTCTGACATACAGTTTTGTACATTTTGATCAACTGATTGATATCCTTGATACTATACCATATCTTTCCACCCATAAGGTGGAAGGATATGGTATAATTTTCACAGCCTTGGGTCATAGAGGGGCCCATGGTGGCTTGTAAAGACAAAGTCCATGCAGAATTCAAACTGTACATTTTAAAACCTGAATACCCAACATTTCTTATGAATGAAAAAAAACACACATTTTATTTATTGTCACCTGACACCAAATGAACTGTTTCACAAATGCACAGGATATATTTCAAGTGCATCTAGGGAACATCACATGCAAACTTTCAGAAAATAATTGAAAGCGATTGAACAAATGTTTGGTCTATTAAATTCAAAAGTCTGGCTGTTTCTTCTTCTTTTTAGCACAACTAACCCACACTCCACACTCATAGCTGCTGCCTCATTGACACTGAAAAAGCATTGCCATTTTCTGACTGGAAATGATCCTCTCAGTTCAGAGCTCTGTAAAATAAATCTTCCAGATGATAGTTATGGAAACTGGCTGCTTTGCAAGGTTAAAACTGTAACACTCTTACCCAAAAATGATACAGGCCTTTGTCCTTACAGTATTAAAGAGCAACTTAACCCTAAAGCATTTTTTACATATAAAAAAACAGTGTAAATTGTGTACATTTAGTAGGGGTGTTCGTTATGGTCCAAATCTTAACCTTTAAGTGCAAAAGATTAAAGATCGTTAAATGGTATGGAGTTAGAAATGTGCCCATTAGCTTCCCCCCACAGACCAAACATGGCTACTGTGATTAGGTTTAGTACTGGCTACAATGACCGCAAAATGTATGGGAAACACTTGATCACCCAGTGATGTAGCAGTGACACTCTGGGATTGTGCATAGTGTAGTTTGTTTGCCAGAACTTGCCAGAATTGTGCATTGGTAGTAGAGGGGTGTTTTTTTTCCATATTCCCAAAATATATCAATTTTGAAAATGGGCATTTATGACTGACAGCGATGGTATGCGCCTGTGTCTTCTTCAGTTCACATACGGTTATCTTTCCAGACCTCTGTGACTCAAAAAGACCAGCAAATTATTAAGCAGTGTATTGCATTTGTGTCAATAACCATGGGCTCCACCAACCCGAGATGACATTGCAACATTCCTGAGCTGTGAGTTGTGTTGGACATAATGATAAACCATGAGTGTTTCTTAAAACAAGGCTGATACAATACTTGATTGGGCTTATATTGTTTTATCAGATCTATTTTCACGTTAGTCTAAATTGAATAGTTGATAATGATTTTTCTGCAATTATCAAACACACAAAGTCGGCATGGCTTATCCCCACAGCTCTGTCATTGACATTGTAGGGATACTTTTTTAGGATTCATTGATAGATTCAGCTCAGTCCTTCCAAGGCCAGTTACTCTTTGAAATTTGGACAGGCCACTTTACCTCTACTACCCAGACAATAATGGTGGGGTGTATGATCATGCTAAAAACCATATAAAACTTGTTTCAGTGCAAATTGGTGCTCGTCCAAGAGGGATAAAGTTAGCTGGGAGGTTAGCAATAGCAGCTTTTTATCCAACATGAATGTTGATTTTAAACTACATGGCAAAATGGGTAATGGACTTAATTTTATACTTTTTAGTCATCCTATCATATTGCACTTTCAGACATTTCGATTCACATCACATCCACACACTAATTATATATGATGCTATGTTAAGTGTGTATCAGCATTACATAATCCAGGTCTTTCAGACATTTATACAGAACCAATAGTGGAACAAACTTGACGTTAAGTGTACTGCCTAGGGACAAGTTGTAAAGTGGCCAGAGCTGGGGGTTGAATTTCTGACTTTCCAAATGAAAGACAATTTACTCTACCTACCACAGCTGCCCTTCAGAAGGATCCATTCACAGAACATTTTAGGGGCCCAGCCACTTCACTTTACTTCAAAAAACAGGACACCAATCATAAAAGAAGGGGGAGGCCTCATAACTCAAGAAATCAGCCCCTTAACAACTCTGTGAAAGAGATCTCTTTTTAGGTAATTTTCCCATAGGAAATAGAAAAGCAGTCACTTCTGCTGTTTGTCCTCTCCCATAAGTCCTCACTTTAGGCAAACTCTTAAGCCACCAAGAGAAGCATTCTGTTTTAACTGATTATACAAGATCTCATACTTGTTAACACTAACAGTGCCCTCTGGAACTGTGTGAACCCAAAACAAAAATGTGCTTCCACTTAATGGCCCTGCATGGCCCTACAGCTCCTTAAGTTCATTAATTACTAAACGTTTATTTATGAGGAAACAGGCGCTGTAGGTTACACAAAGTTGGTCAGTTTAATGAGCAGGTGAGTGTTTGTTCATGGGGTTATTATTTTATTGCTAAGTGAATCTGAATTTGGAAAGAAAAAAATCTAAAGTAATTAACTTCAATTTTTTTTTCAATTAGAATAAGCTGTCTCAGTAAAATGTAATAGATTAGAAGAGTCTCTCTCTGCATGTACTTCCTTGCTTTGATAGAGATTTAGACACATAAGACAGGCTCATGCTAACTATTCATCCCAAGTGCTCCAGTTGCTCAAAGATAATTTACTGTTTGGACTTTAAATGGATCAAAAATCAGGTTTGACATTATGACAAGTAAAGTGAAAAACATTGAGTATCTCTTCATCATGGCACCTGTTAGTTGGTGGGATATATTAGACTGCAAGTGAGCATTTTGTCCTCAAAGTTGATGTTAGAAGCAGGAAAAATAGGTAAGGATTTGAGCAAGTTTGACAGGAGACAAATTATGATGGCTGGATGGCTGAGTCAGAGCATCTCCAAAGCTGCAGCTCTGTGGGTTGTTCCCAGTCTGCAGTGGTCAGTTTAAAGTGGTCCAAAGAAAGAACAGTGATGAACCGGGGACAAGGTCATGGGCTGCCAAGGCTCAGTGATGCACAAAGGGAATGAAGGTTGACCTGTGTGGGCTGATCCCATAGACAAGCTTCTGTTACTTAAATTACTGAAAAGTTAATATTGGATCAAGGTGTCAGTATATGCAGTGCATCACAGTTTTTTACATATGGGGTTGAATGGTCAGGCTGGCACGTGGTCATAATGTTATGCCTGATCAGTGTGCATGATGAAATGAAATAGTGGGATGAAAATTAACATGTTTCAAGAGTTCATCAGTACAGAGAGCTTTGAAAACATTCATGCTTGATTTTTTATTCTGATGTTACATGAACATTTTGCTTTCTATGAAACTGTCCTTCATTGCTGGATGTTTTCATCAATGTATACATTTACAAACCACTAAAAACAGTACCCAACCTTTATTTCAGTCATTGCCCACAATTCAACAACCTATGTATCAGTTATGATTGAACTGCAGCTGAGGCCAACCTGTTGATGTCACTGAAGTGTGTTTGAGAACAGATGGATGCAACTTTGCCCATCTTAGAAACACTGAGGTCTCAGTTCTACTGAGTGATTACCTTCCAGTTCACATTGTTTCATTTAACCACAACTGAAGATTTTCACCTGAAATCTCTTAGATTTCACTCCATAATGGATTAAATATTAACATTGGCTCACATTCAGTTAATGAGGAAACAGTAGGACACCTTAATGCAGCTGACAAGTATATCAACATTAAAGTTATTTTAATTACCTATTACTGATTAAGTCATCATTTAGGTAAATAATTAACACTGTTTTAGGCTTCTCACAGAGACTTCAGGCAGGCAGTATCTCTTTGTAATTTGTGATAATTCTCATCATTACTGAAACGTTTAAATCAAAAAGCTCCATGAAAATGTCACATGGATATTCTACTGTTCTCAAATTGATTAATATAGTTGTTTATAAAAATATCACTTCCATAATATAATTGTGACACTGCTTATTGTTTCCAAATGTCCACTAACTATTTAATTCTGTAATATGATATCACAAAATTTCCTCTAGTTGTGTTTATTCTGTCTTATCCTGTGTGGGAACGGTAATGCAGAACAAGTTCCTGTCATTTTTTTCTAACAAGGTGAGGCATGATACTATTTTACCCCATGCTCAACAATTTCCTTATTTGTGCCCTCCATTTACTAAAGCAAACCTTGCGAAGCAATGATGTCGCACTCACCAGAAGCAGCCAGCAAGAATAAGTCAACAAAGTAATTATGACAAATGATGGAAGAAGTAGTCTGAATTTTGTCGTTATTTTACACAGACTCACACCAACAGGGCAAATGTTTGTTGGATTCTGATTTGGCGCAAAACAACAGACTGAAACAGTTGTCAATGCAGCACAGCCTAAAATTCTGAGACATGCTTAATTTTGTTGACACAGCAACCTGCATAAGCTTTCTTTATTTTTACATTTAAAATCCACTGGAACCAGTAAGAGGATTAATAAAGAAAGGTATCTATGAGCAGGCTCAATGATGGCCTTGGTGTCAGTGAAAAGTTATCTGTAATTACTTCATGTCCTTTCCTATCCTTTCTGATCAGATAATACCCGATGGTAACATATTGCTTTTTTTATAGTAACTAATTGTTTTGTTCCATAATACAATACAGTTCATTATACTATGCAATATGATACCAAATGGAATAAATCTTCATACTGTATTTTAATGTCTTTGCGGTTTATTTGATAAAAGTTTTGGTTGTTTTGTTTTCAGTTAAATGATAAAGTAAACCCACTTTTTTGTGTTTTATTCAAATTTTGTATATAATAGTAATAATAATAATAATAATAATAATAATAATGATAATAATACATTTTATTTGTTTTGCACTTTACATTTTCACAATCTTAGAGTGCTACAGAGTAAGATAAAAACAGTTTTAAAAAATGCAAAAAAAAAAATACAGATATTCAAGTGTCTGTAGTATCTACCAACATGGTGTGAAATAAGCCAACACAGTCTTCTGTTTGCGGTCCAACAGTGTCGAAACATGAACTCTAATGACCTGTCATGAATCTTAGTGTCATCACAGTAAGTCATCCAAATAGTACCAATCTGTCACCCAGTAAGTCCAACCACAGCCATGGAGGCACACAGCAGTGCTCTTGCTAACACCCACCCATCGCGTCCTTGTGATGAGTCGGAGCTCATTTGCTGTTAAATAGGGACAGACTGAAACAGAGTGTCCCGGAAAAGGCTGCTTGTACTGGTTTATGGAGAGTCAAAAATGTATTGTTATATATCTGGTGCCTTTTTTGATAGGAGGGAGAGAGACAGTCGACAAGCTTGTGAAGGGGGTTAAAGAGATAAGGGGAGGACAATCTGCAAACTATCCACGGGCTGGATTCGAACTTGGGCTGGCAGAAGCATTTATATGGGTTGTGCCTGGTTGTTTACCACTCCAAAACCAGCACCCCCATAAGATACTTGTTTCAAAGGTTAGGAAGTGCATGATAAGTCTCTTTTAGATCCCACTCACCTCCAACAGGTATGTTTGAAGAAACTGACTTAATTATTATTGAGATATCATGAACAGTTTGCAAGGCTAAGTGTTTGAGCATTAAAGTAAATCCTCACAAAGACAAATCCAACTCAACCCTTTGGAGTTACTGACAAAGTTTGAATTGAAAGAACAGCCTGTTCTTTTCAGCTGCTCTACATGGTGGTAGATAAAATGATCAAAGCACAGTCACTGCCAAAGTTAACATTTTCATTGTGATGTCTAAGTAGTATAACTAATGTGCTAAATGTTTTCTCAAATACTGACACTAACTAAATAAAAATGGGTTCAGTTTCAAAAACAAGAGACACTTTATAAATATTAAATCATTCTCTTTGAAATAAAGGAAACTACTCAATCTTTAATCCTTATTGATATCCAATAAAAAGATATGGTCTCTGACAGAGACTGTGGTATGGGAGTACGCTCTGAATAATTTGTCAGGAGTAAGTGGGACATGAATAATTAAGGTTGGGGATACACAGAGCTGTGTTCATGGTGAGGAGAGCAGGAACCTGTCACTTCCTGCTCTGTGCGTGGAGTAAATCAGCCTTCAAATGGAGCCCATTCATTCGTCAAAGCATTATTGTGTTTAAGTGTTTGCAGCAGCACAGTCAGTGTTGCCGTTTCTGGTTATACTGTCATACGATTGGTCAAAGAAAACTGAAATTATTCATCCATATCTGGAGGGTTGAGTATTTTCCAGCATCATATGTGCACAGGTGGACATCATGTCTCCGTGTGCCTCACACTCGTTGCTGTATCCATGAGAGACGGCTTATTGTATGGAGACCCTGGCTGGAGGCTTCTGGAAAATGGAGTTGCCATGGCAACAGCAAGCCGTGAGAGATACTATTTGGTCTGTGGTGTGACGCCGTCGATGGAGGGGAGTGAAGGGGCGTGGGGATTGCCCAGACATGGGGATTAGGGGTCTCTTTTAAAGTTAGGATCTGCATCCTCGGAGAGAGCCAGCCGGCATCCGAGCCTCCACCCAAATACGTGATCCAGCAGGTCCAGAGTGGGTGTGTGTTTGTGTGTGTGTGTCTGCTGTCATGATTTCTACTAATTAATATTTTCACATCATCATCCAGAGTGTCTTTGAGTGCATGTGTCCTCAGTTGCAGTGGTCTGTCTTTCTCTGCTTAGCCTCATATCTGCAGATGTGTGTTTGTGAGTTTGGGCGTTTGTGTGTGTGCCGTGTCCTTCACCCCTGTGTGTGTCTGTTTTATTGAATCTCCATTCACAGAGGCCCCTCAGCTGCAATTCTACTGAGGTTAGAGCTAAGGCACTCAAAGCTGAATGTTAAGTGCAGCTTGGCAAAGATGTTCTCAGCAAGTCATTTTATAAGCCTTTGAATTTGTAATATATCAATTATTGAGGAAATCTGATATTTAAGGATTCATTTGTTCAGCGTGTTTGATTCCAGCTTGTTTTAAATGCTGAAACCCTTGGAAACAGGAGCTACTGTATCTGAGCCTATAGCACTGGCTGCTTCTTTTTGTCTGAGTGCAAAAGTAACCAGCTTCTGGTGATATTGTCTCTCATTTGTCAGCTTGAAACATGTACTGTACCTGACAGGAGACTAACAATTAAAAATTAGAATAAAAATAAACAGTAGCTATAGCACTGTGAGCCCACATTACAACTCCAACAAAAGCAGCATAAATACTACTAACCTTGCTGTGCCTACCACATTCATTATTTAGGAGTATCAGTGCCAAATCTGATAAAGTGTGACTTTCTACACCGACTGCTACACAACAAACACCACAGCTGGGGAATCAGTGTGATCATAATACAGCAGTGAGGCAGATATATTCTGCCTTAATCTTGCAACTATTTATCACTGTGACACTTGGAACGTTGTGTGGCTTTTTGATATTAACACTCTGTCATCATATTGTCGCTTCCAAGAGTGAGTTTTTGCCACCAAAGCTGGGAAACAAAGACAAAAGAAAACTTGTATTGAGACTCTTAAATTTATATTAACTAATGGATCATGATAAACTGAATATAATTCGTCATGTGGGATAGAGAGTTTATCCAGATCAGCATTTATCTTTAAATCGGAACGTTTTGCTCCTAAACTAATGTTTTATGATCTGATTTAGTAAGATGATGTAATTCAAAGACTATAAAGTACTCTCTGAAGAATGAGTCTGTCTAATCCCTGGAGGTGCTGCTGTCTGCCTCAGCCTACACATGATGCTGAGTCATTTGACAGTATTCATGTTCAATGGTGTCTGACAGAATCACTGCTCTTCTGTCTGCTATTAATAATACTGGACAATAATGTAATGAAAATACAGCAGCACCGACCCATGGCATTGGGAGTATAGGCACATGCAAAGGGGCGAATGAAAAAAAAAAGGAAAGAGGAGGATAATACTTTACCTCGTGCAACAGCTGGATCTGCCTGATTCAACAACAAAGCACATCTTGATAGAAAAGATATTGTCACTCCACTTCCAACATGGTGGGCGATAGTTTACCTCGAGAAGTGGCTGATGTTTTGTATTTATGCTCAGCAGTAGCTCTCGTCTACTGCATTTTCTGATTGGCCAGTATTGAATGTAATTGATGGAATGATTGTCCATTCACTTGCTGAATATGTTTTAGGGGTTTCTGATCATTCCAGAATAATACATTTGGACTATTCCTCAGCTGGACTAGGGAAATACTGTATGTCCATCTGGTGTATCAGCTTAGATAATACTAACATAAAGTAGGAAACTTGTTATGCACTCATGCTGCACATCATTCTCTTCTTGTTTTGCAATTATACAAAAAAAGTTAAGAGAACATAACTACTATTGTATAATGAAACAAAATAAAAATAAAATGTTACTGTTCCTTAATCCTATCATCACCCTGAAATATCAGTGTGTCCTAAATTAATAATTTTTATGCCTCTGCACCTGTGACGGCCAAGGCATTGGGTTTTCTGACGTTGTTGCTCCAATAAACGCTGCAGACTCACTATCTGTTTTGAGTGATGTATGAAAAAGGAGCAGGTACTTATGTTTAAAGAAAAAGTGTAAATCACATAGTTACGGGATTCCAAAATCTAATATGATATCATGTTTACATACTTGTGTTGAGGCTCTGGGCTTGTGCAGCGTTCCTAGGTTCAGTTCCACCCTGCTGTCTCCTCCCAGTCTTTGTGCCGCTCCAACAACTGTCTCTCCACTAACAATAAAGTCTAGAGGGACAAAAATGATACAAGAAAACATGAAAGTAGTATGCTGTTTTACTCTACTTGTATGAATACAGTGATTAGTGGTTTGCTACAAAACAATTGGCACCAAGCTGGTCTGTTAATTGTTGCCTTTTTGTCCTGAGTTTAAAACAGTTCTGGCCCACTCAGAACTCTCTTAGATTAGCCTCTTGTTACCATTGAGCAGCATGTTGCATACACTGCTTTCTGTCACCTAAAACCAAGCATAAAATCCATGATATAAGAAAAAAATTAAGAAAATGACAAATCCTCTCACCACAGCAAGATGAATAATTTTTAAACATTTATAGAATGAGTGAATAAATGTGCCAAGAGGCTACTCCACAAACAGGCCCAAATGTGGTGTGTCTAACAGTATTATGCTAAACTGCAGATATCTGGCATGCTTACAAAACTCTGAAAACTTGCATAATTTTACACTTGAATGAATTTGTGTGCTGCCTCACTCTGCTCCATGAGTACACAGACAGTAAGAAAGTTAGGCTAGGTGGGTGGCCATGCATTCATAGGGGAATTTCTCATTTTTAAGCCTCATGTCCCAACAAATATCTGTAATAGCTCAAATATGAAATGTCTGAACAATGAAATCAGAAAATATTAACTTTGCTCTCATTATATATAATCTAATACCCAGAATCAGTTTCACTGTTGAACAGGTGTTGTCTTAACTGGAGGCAGAAAACAACAATAAAGGGCATAGAAAATTCAAATAGCAATATGTGGGCTTCTTATATGGCAGCATTCATTTCCAGCATTTGTTTAATATTTTTTAACAGTTGTCTTTGTTTCAAGATCTTACAAAGAATATTGTGCTAATCTGCCTCAAGCAATAACACTCCAACAGAATTTCACAGTTTTGTGCAGTTTGCTCTTGTTTTGTGTCTGGATGAGGAGCCGAGATGTCAGCATCTCCTCTCTCTCTGCAACATAGGGCATTGTTTTTATCGTGCCAATGGGCTAATACAGTAGCTATTGCATCAAAAGGGGGCCCTTGAATTTGAATTGGCTCCCCAAAAATATTTTATGATTCATTTTTTTCTTTGAAAAATGTGACTTGGACTGTTTTTTACTTCTAAGAAATGACACAGATCACTAAACTAAACTTTGCCTGCATTACATTGCCTACAATGGTTTAACTGGCTTTAATACACAAAAGGGAAGGTATGTCACTGTGGCCCAGTCATGATTCCATTTTTGTTTGTGGCCCTTGGTGAAATAAATCAGACACCTCTGATATAAAGCTACAAATGTTACAAAGTTATGTAAAGATGGAAAATACTTTACATAACTTTTGTACTTTGAGCATCATGTTGCTGTTGGATGAATGTTTTGGCAGGCCTTTTAACCAACCCTGAGCTTGTGTGAAAAGTTTGATTTGGTTTACTTACGTTTTGTTCACTATAAATGAAAGACAGATATAATAGGCTGGTTTTGTTCTGATATTTCTGTTGGTGCTTATTTTTAATTTTTTGTTGGTCATAAGACAGTTTATGTACAAGTATTTTAATTGGGTGAAAATTGCTATGTTCCATTTATTTACACTTTAACTATTACTGGCCTTCCCTTGTTTTTATGTTTGTTTAGGATTTGCACTTATTATTTAATAGGATGAAGTAATATTGAGGTGTTTGCTGGTGTTTTTGTTGTACACTAAATATTGTACCTGAAAGAAATTGAATTTCACAAAAACCTTGCAAACAAAGTTTGGGTACAGACTTGGGGTAGAACTGGTGCAACCTACTTTAGTGAGGCAATCAAGCTACGTAGAATAGAACAAATGACTATTTTATGAACACAGTCCTTGTTTTTGAGAGAACGGGTGTTTTTTCCCCTTTATTTAAAAAAATATCTTACATTTTGGGCACATTATTTTTATTTTGATGTCAATAGTTTTATTACCATAAGCTCATATATATGTGGTTTGATATAAGGTTAGAAAATATATGGTCAAAATCTAGTATTAATTTTGGTTGTCCTGCAAAATCAATTTTCTTTGCTTTTATGTCGTTCAAGGGCTCAGGAAGCAGAAGAACCTCTTACCTAACTCTGTGTTCATGGAGAAATGTTCTGTGCCTCTTTTAAGAAAATGCCCCTTAAATCATTCTTCCCCACACACTGTGATCTGAGAGTTTCCAAAGAGAAAGGAAAAAAGCAACATCTGATGCATACAGATGAAATTCTTAGTTCTTTATTCTGTATTAAACTATATCAAATCCCTGCCTAATAGACACCCAAGATATAATTTAAATGCTCAAACACACCTGGAAATGGGATTTAAAGGCAGCACCACGACATTAGGGTAAATATTTTGCAATGTGGCCAAATGTAGGCTTTTAGTGCAGTATTTACCTCTTTTTGTCCATTATCTGAAAATGGTGTGATGTCTTTGAGCTTCATAAAGACTTGGATCACTGTTAACACAATCTAACTTTACGACCAAAACATGGGCTTTTCTTAATTCCCCACATCTATACATTTTAACCATAGTGCTGGATACATCATAGTAATGATAATAAACAGTTTTTGGATTGGTCGGCCCAAGTTGATGTAATCCCTTTAGCTACCTCTGAAGCTAACAGTGATGGTTTTTCAATTTCATGAATTGTAGTTTAGTAGTATGTGCCCTGTGGGTTTTTTTCAGAAGTTACTCTGTCAGTGCTTCACAGATAAAGTTCTTTCTTGTTCTCATTAATCCCCTTCTTTTGCTGTCCATTTTCTCTTCAGCGGTATGTACAGCTACTCAAGAGTGGACCCTGAGCCAGACTATACAAGAACTTCACTTGGTGAGCACTGAAACAGAATGTGGCTGATACCTGCAGTCCTGTCTGTACAATCTTTGTTATATATATATTTTTTACATGTTTATGTGTTTGTGTGTGTGCTCTGCAGGGTGTTTTGGGAGGTCTTTGCAGTGGGAAGTCTGCTCTGGTCCACAGACATTTAACAGGAAGTTACCTGCAACTGGAAAACACTGAGGGTTTGTTTCCCTTTCTCTTAACCTTATCTTTCTGTTTTTGGCTGTTTGATTGTCAGTTCCAAGTTCACATTACACCCATTTCCTTTTAGCTAAAGCTATGCTAAGCTTTATAATCGGCAACTGGCAGCGAGGGGGGCAACTTAATGAAGCCCTCAAGTTAATCTCAAAATTTCAAAATTGCTAAAAGAAAAATGAGAACCTGCTATTTTAGTCTGATTTTTCACCCTTAGCAATTCAACATAAAATGTAATATACTTCCACTTAAGTCTGTGATTGTTTTTGTTGTATTGTTTCAATTAACTGGTGGATACAATTTTCTACCACTTTCTTTTCAAAGGTCATTTTTGAAGCATCAATCAATCAATCCAACTTTATTTATGTAGCACTTTTCCGACAACATACTATATGTAACTCAAAGTGCATTGATGATATTCTTGTTCAAAACATATGAGACAAATAAACTGAAATAACCAACAGTATTTTTATAATAAGCAGCTTGGCAAGGTGACATAAGTAACATAATTTCATTCTCAGAAGGACTTTACTTTAATTTACAGGTATTTTCAATCTCTTTATTAAGACTATCTTTGTGTATTGCCCGGCCCTCTGTAACTGGAAAATAACAAGATGTCGTCTTCATGATTGACAAAGTTGTCCCTGCTGTAAGTAATACTTTGTAAACTGCAATCTCATTCATTTCCCCTTAAGTCATGAAGAGACATGTTCCTGCATAAGGCTCCAATGTATGTATGTGGGAAGGGCAGGGGGACCCCCAGAGCAATGCCATACTGCCAACTTTGAATATTTGCAAATAGAGATAATATAAACAAATAAGCAAATAAGCTAAAACAAGTTAACTGTAAATATAGCTGGATTTAAGTAACTGCACTGGGGTCTTTTATCAGTAAAATGTTCCCAACTGAACTTAATTTGTTTTTGTTAACAACAAAGAACATTGCTGTTCATTTTAAAATGCATTTTAACTTGTTGTAGATCACTTTTTGAGAAGGGAGAATCAATGCGTTACTTAAGAATGTAAGGTTATTTGTCACCTTTAATACTAGGTCAAAAATAAAGAACCTCTGTGATTTTTAAAGGATTCATAGTAGAAGTAACTTATTTCTAGATAACCTGCCCTCTGCCATTAAAAACTCATTCAAAATGTCTTTAGACCTCCAGATGATGGAGCTGGAAGAACTAAAATTCTGTTATCTCCAGTTTTTAGGACTTATTGTTGCAGCTGTATTTGAAGCTGATGTTATTGTGTACTAGCTAGTTTGTTGAATGCTAACTTTAGCAACTGTGGTTTGGTATAAAATGGACAGTGAACAAATCAGGTCCTTACTTCATAATGTTCAACATGTTTATTTTAGTTTTAAGTAACATGAAATTATTAGTTTCATTATTAATTGCTAGTTTGGCCAGCCCAGGGGCCCCGGGATAAACATGACCTCTATGGTCAGCAACCTTGGCCAGTCCACAATGATCTGCCCCAAAGCCTGGTACAGGTCAGTTGCTCATTAATGGTATGTACTTGTAATCCCATGCTGACTCTGACATAAAAATGGCCACCTAAAAGTATGATGACATTACAGTTGTATTTTAGCATCGCCATTGAAAACAGGTCACAGCAGACATCTCTCTTCTTCTTTGCTGGGGTATCCAGCACCTGTATCACTGGCTGGAAGATCATAAAAAACAGAGCACATTTTTGATAAAACTTTGTGTATTCTTGATGTGCCCATACAGGGCGTCAGTACATTAAGGACGTCTTGGTAGATGGACAGAGCCACGTGATGATAATCAGAGAGGAAACAGAACTTCCAGATGCTCAGGTTGGTTGTGTGGACGACTGATTAAACTTCCTCAACGATACAGTTTACCCGATAATGTGTTTTTAAAATGTAATCCTCCTCCTTTATGCGTCTCCACAGTTTGCTTTATGGGTGGATGCAGTCATTCTGGTCTTCAGCTTAGAAAATGAGTCCAGCTTCCAGGAAGTTTACAAAATCTACCACCAGCTCACCGTCCACCGGCCTGTATCAGAGATAGCTTTCATAGTTGTCGGCACTCAGGGTAAGAATATCACACACAGCGTGTACTTTGATTTGGGTGATAGCAGAGGCAGACTTGTGTTGCATTTGTGTTTATTATTTCAGATAAGATCAGCAGCACCAACCCCAGAGTAATCGATGATGCGCGGGCCCGACAGCTCTGCTCAGATGTTAGGCGCTGCACTTATTATGAAACCTGCGCCACATACGGCCTCAATGTGAACAGAGTCTTCACTGACGGTTCGTGCCAGGATTTTGTTGTAGAAATTACAAAAATACAAGTGTGTCAGTTTATGTTTGTTTATGTATTAATTAATTCATTTTTGGTCCACAGCTGCCCAGAAGATCATGGCCGCCAAGAAACAAGCTGTTCTATTGGCTTCATGTAAATCTCTCCCAAACTCTCCCAGTCACTCTGGAGGCTCTACCCCAGTGTCAGGCGTGTTTCCAGGACAGGTAAAACTGCTCCAGGTTGTTCAAAATGATCTGCCCATACATGTGTTGTCTGTATTTTGTTTATCCCTCAGTCTCTATCAGGCTATTTTCATCCAACTCTTATAACAAACTCAACTATATGTCTTTTCTGCTCAATTATTGCTTCATCGCCCCGTTCCTCACCTGCTCCATCTTCTTCCTCTCTTCAGGCCAGTAACGGCGGTCAGAGCAGTGATTACTCCTCATCGCTCCCCTCCACACCTGTGATCAGCCATAAAGAGATCGGAAAGGCAGCCAGAGGGGAAAAACAGGAAGGAGCCACGCCTGGCACAGTCCGCAGCGCCACACGGAGACGCGCCCCAAGATTTGCGGTACATGCTGGTCAGGTTATTGATTTCTCAGCAGCTCAAGTACTCCTTTTTCATAAGCAGCTTTAGTTTTTATCCCTTTCTTGCTTTTTATCTTTTCTGTTTTTTTTTTTAAACTTTAAACTCCTGGAGTACTTTCAAAGATTACTTGCTCTCAAAGACATTGCCAGAGTTTTAAAACCTTGGGTTGCACTGAAGTCGTATTTTCAGTGTTACTTTTTAAGCCATTTATTTAATATTTGATTTGAAATATCAAACAATTCAAAGTTCGAAGGTTCTTTATCAGCGCCGTAAAAGTAAAGCTGCTGTTCAGATAATAGCTTGGCAGTCCAACAGACAACTTCACTGAGGCTTTTTTAATGTTCTTTCAGGTTTAAAATACCTTTTAGTGAATTTTATGTGTCTCTCCCAAATTATAGAGTGCTATTACAAGCAAGAGGACAAAGTCCACAGCATCAGGACTCTATGCTCTTGTCCTGTGAACAGCACCAGAAGCTGTCTAAAATGGCTTCCCTCTGGCCCAACCCCCCTAAACACCCCTAAAGTAGCATCCTCCTGTAACTATTGTAAGACTTGTTCAAGCCTACTGGCTCAGTGTAGCCAACCCAGTGCAGAGCAAATGAGCTTTGAAGATGATGCTGAACGACTGGCTGGAGTAGAAATGCGGTCAGATCATATTGGATATACGGGAAAAGAGTCATTTAAGTGACAGGCTGGATCAGGGGCGCTCATATATGAAAACTGGCAGATATTTTCTTTTTTTTTACATTATCGATTGAGAAAATACTCTTAACATCATACAAATCATACAAATGAACCTGAGTGTTGGCATACTGTGACCTCTTTGAAAACAAGCACCATCAGTTAAATAACCAAGATGAAGCACTCTCAAAGATAAACCATCAGTTTAGTTATATATTTATGCAAAATGCATTTTTTTATTGTTTTGTTCAGAAACCAAGATCTGACATCATCCCCACACATGAGAAAATAAACCTTCTTTCCATCTTTTGTTTTCTTCATCTTTTAAAATATGTGAGGTTAAATCGTTTATCTGAAAGTTTTCTCCTGATGATGTTATAGGCCGATTTACCACCTTTCCTTTATGAGACACACTCCCTGAGCCAGGCCACTGAAGTGAAAGGAACATGTCCAAGCATGTCTGTGCAGCCACAGTAAACATTAAAGCACAGCACTAGAAAGTCAAAGCCACATCCTCTTCTTGAGAAGGGCATGGTCAGCTAGACATTGCTAAAATGGATTATCAACAGAACAGCCTGTTCTGAGCAGAGTTTAAACAGAAGGTTTGTAGACATGCATAACTCTGATATCTGGGTAGAGTTTTATGAAAATGAACTTTAAAAAATATTTTATTAGGACATCTGCAACCACTGTAAAAATGCAGAGAAGGGTTGGTTAACAAAAGGTATATATGGTACTACAAAAATGCATGTGTATGGTTACCTTTTAGAGACATCAAACAACCAACAACAGCCAGAGTGACAAAGCTACAGTTCAAAATGTAAAGAATGAGAAATTGTAGTTCACCTGTTAGCTTGCTCACCCACTTAATGACCTGGTTAAGAACAATTTTAAATCTGAAAAATATGTAACCAAACCATGAAACAAAGGAAAGAGACATAAACCAAAGATTAAAACCACGAAGGTTGTATTAATTAATCAAGGTAAGATAAGAAAAAATGCACAGGTTAAAGGTGAATGTTTTGTTTTGTGGTTGTAGAATCTTTACGTTTCATCCTCCACCTCTCTATGTGGATTTAAAGAGAGCTCACAGAAAACCATGTAAAAAGCCAATGCTGTACAGGTTCGGTTTTGTTTTATGCACAACTTTTATGCTAATAAGGCATAAACTTGGTGATTACATTTTGGCAATACACCAGTGTATTTTAGTTTTATGAGTTGAAAATGGATAAATCAGAAAACTCCAGTAACACTCATAGTTTGAATATCCTACACATTTTGGCTTAAGGCGTTCTTCAGGGTAATAAAGAAATGCATTGCAAACATCACTTAAGGATAAGTGCAATAAAAATAGTAAAACGGGTCCATATATTGGATGAGTCATGTGTAACTACATATATCAGTCAATTAAGAAGCTGCTAAGGTATGTAGGCTAAGTGCAGCCTGGACAAAGTACACTACTTTACTGCCCTAGTAATATCTGTAATAACATATTCAATACCCCAAGTAAGAGGCATGGAAGAGTGATGACAACAAGTCTGTACATGCTTGATAGTGCACATACTTGTGTTTTTTTATTAAAAGATGATCAGGGTGTAAAATATTTTGAGTAATGAGGGAAAATGTAATAAAGTGCTACAGTTGCCCCAGTCCACCCATACATTTTTAAATAGATTAAAAACCCTGATTAAAAACAATGCTCATTAATACCTGCAACATAAAACAATCCAATTCAAGTTTATGAAACAAGTTTTTCATTGAAAATGAAACACTACAGCTAATAAAATTACAGTTTCTTTAGTTTGAGAGGCTATAGGGTTACTTTATTCATCGAGTAATGTGAATGTTAGTTAGAACCCAGTATAGTTAATCTAATTTATTAAAGCTCTTAATGTCAATGTTGCACATATGATAATGCAGTCAATATTTGCTGTTACCCTGAGTATCGTTATTCTATATATTTAGCAGCTTTCAGTATTATTAACTTGACAAGAGACTTGAGTGAATTGCAACTGGTGCTTGGAGACTTCAGGCTTGACTTGGTCCTGCCTTGGACAGGTGCAATAATAATTTGAAGGGAGGCATGATGGAAAGTAATAAACCACAGATTTAAGTAAACTTACTTTGTCACTGTAAACCCCTGGCTCAGTGGTCATGTGGTATTTGATAAATAAAGCCTGGCAGAGAGCAAAAGGTAATGTCCAACCACAGGCAAAGATGGCACCACACTGATGGACTGAAAAGCACCATGTGGTGTTAAAGTTTGTGCAAGAAGCATTTGATTTGATTAAAAAGGAATTAGAACAATAACCAAAAGACATTGAAAATGAGAGATAAAATGCTTCCATCATAAATAAATTTATATTTGCATATTTAATAGTTCAGAAATGATGAAAAAAATAAAACTAGTAGATTAAAAAGAAATCCCCATTCATATCAATGAACAAATATTGAAAGGCAAAGCTGATTTCACACACTCTGATGGCGTCCATACACATAGACAGTTAGTGATGGTGCTCCAGAAAACCTGACTCAAGTTGGAAAAATGACTACAACAAACTAAACTCACCTGTGTTTCAGAATTATTTTACTCTTGTTAATGTTTCGTAACAAAACAGAGCCCCAACAACCTTATGCATTGGAAATGTATTAAGAGCACCTTGTGTACACAAAGCAAATTAAGGTGCTCAACAGAGTTCAAAACACAGGCATGTGTTTGGGTGATTCAAATGTTAGAAATGATTATAACTTAGTCTAGAATTAAAGTGTAAACCTGGAGAAGAATGGTGGCATTAGGGACTCATTTTTCTGGCATGCAGAAAAATGATTTAATAGCTTTAGTAAAGCTGTAATGTCAGGCTGATAAAAATTACATTTTTAGAAACATCACTCACTTTTAAACAAGAATTCATCGACACTTAACATTTGGCTTACATTCCTTAATAACTAAATTGTTTGCTAATGGACTGTTAAGATTATTGTAGTTTTATACTGTATTTTAATAAATATTCTTCTAATGCTTTGTGTTTCATGACTTTGTTGCAGGGTCGCAGAGGCAGTGACTCAAACAGAAGGAGCGCAGACTTTAATCTTGGCAGTGGGCGCTGTATTCCCATCAAACAGGTAAGATGTAGGTTTGCACTTGATGTAGAAACAAGTATGATCCATGATAAGACCCTGTGTAGAGGACATCACACCAGCAGACACTTGAAATCAAATCTGCGGAGGCACTTTGATCGTGCAGGGAATGAAGTGTTAGATCTCCCATATTGGCTTGATGAAACAGGGAGTGGGTGTTTTTTGGCAGCCAGCAGTTGACATGCTTCAGAAATGTGCTAGATGAACACATTACACATTTGCAATAAATAGTCACTTTTCAGTTTTGTCATCTCCATCAGGGCATCTTGCTGAAGCGCAGCGGTAACTCACTCAACAAAGAGTGGAAGAAGAAGTATGTGACGCTGACCAACGATGGCATTCTGTCCTATCACTCCAGCGTTAACGTAAGTCAGTGTGTTAGCTCAGAGCTCTGAGGCATAATGCTGCTGGATATGTTGATTGTGATGACTGGTGTTTTGCTCCAAAGGACTACATGTTGAACACCCCAGGAAAAGAGATGGACTTACTGCGAGTGACAGTGAAGGTGCCAGGTAAGAGACCGCCGCGGGCTATACCTGCTGCACCCACCAGTGGTCTCCCGGTGGGGCTTAATGGAAGGGTTAAAGATGTCCCAGGACCCGAAGGTGGTGGCCCAGGTCAGATAATCCCTTCTTTTGTTTGATTTAACTTGAGTGTAAACACTATTTGTGAGCAATGTAAGTCTTTCTAGAGAGCAGGGTGTGGTTGGAGGCAAACAATCCCACTGCTAGCCACTAAGTTGTTTTTAATAACTGCAAAGTGATAATAAAGACATTCGACTTAAAACTCCTGTGCTGACTGCAAGTCCTTTGTGCTGATTCATCTTTGCTGCCAGTTTTGCTTTGTTTTGTGCCTAATGCTGTGGCATAAAAAACAGCATAGCTCCTCGAGTGTGTACTCAAGGCCCGCTGCAGAAGTAACACCTCCTTTGCTGAGATGCAAAATTTAAAAAGTAAAGTAAAAAAAAATGTACTGCCTTTTTTATGAGGCTCACCCACTCAATGCTTAACATGAATAGCTAATCAGACTAAGTTTGAAAGCAACAAAATGCATTAAGACAAGATGACCCACTGAAGTTCAAATCAAGCAGCTGAATAAGGAGAAAAGGTAGTTTAACTGACTTTTAATGTGAAATGGTTGTTTGTGGCTGATGGGCTAGTCTGAGTTTTTCAGAAGCTGCTGATCTGCGTGGATTTTCATGCACAAACACATCGATTTAAAGGGAAAAAAAGAAAAAAACCTGTGATTTCTCAAGGAGAAGATGCCTTGTTGTTGTTAGGGGTTGGGGTAGATTGGCCAGAGGGGTTTAAAATGATAGAGGGACAACAGTACCTCATATAACCATTCATTACAATCAAGATTTACCAAAGACAATTTGTGACCACATCTAATCTTGAAGCAACGACACCTGGTGCAACTCTTCTCAGCTAAGAAGAGTTAAACTAAGGCTACAATTTTCTCGGACTCACCAAAATTGGACATTAGAAAATTGGAAAGATGTTTCCTGTTTTGATGATCCTGCTAACTTCAGAGGATAGGGTCAGGATTCAACATGGACAACATGGAAGCATGGATCCGGCCTGCCTTATATCAACTATTCTGCCTGGTGGTGTGGCCACAGCGCACCTATTTCTTGATGGCTACCTTCTGCAGGATAACATGCCGTGTTACAAAACACAAATCTGCTCAAACTGATATCGTGAATATAAAGAGAAATTCACTGTATTCTATTGGCTTCCACAGTCACCATATCTCAATACAATAGTGCTTTATGTTCTCAACTATATATAATAAACTCTATGTTCATTTATTCTTATCTGATTTAATCATTTTATTATGAAAATTCAGCATCTTGAACTTGTACTTATGAAAAATCAATTATGGTTTAGTAGCTGACACTGCCCCCCTCCAAAAATCAAGTCTGTAATACATTTAAATCAATTACACCATGACTGCCATTTTCTACTTTTGAGAGAGGGAAAAAGGCAAACAAAAAAATGGGAGCAGTAACACTGCACCGATTATTGTAAGACTCTGAAAACTTCAAAGAAGGGTCAAGGATCTGTATCAGGCAGGACAGAAATTTGCAAGTAGAGCAAAATCTCTGCAAAAGAACAAAAGAGCCTCCTGAGGGAGTTTACACGTTTCACAAGAGTGTGTGAAAGACTTCAGGACTTCTTTGGTTCGACTCTGCATCTTAATTTTCTCTGGTGTTCATGCAGATTTAGTTCTTTTTTAATCAAATATCAAAAGCCTTGTTTTGCATGTGTTTATCTATGAATAACTTTGTTCTTCCTAACACCCCTTTAGTTCCTGTGAGTGCCAGCAGCCTCCTGCAGGTGGAGGAGATGGAGGGCCTGGGTGGTGCACTCTTCCTGAGGAGTAACAGGGGTGTACAACGATGCCCCTCCAATATCTCCAACCATGCTCAGAGTGTTGGTAAGGAAGGACAGACTTTTGTAGATATATATCTTATAAACACATTCAAGGTCTTATGAAGGTCGCAATTAAACCCTACTCCTTTTTGTGACCAGACTCTGCAGTTGAGGGTGTCTCCAGCTCGTCCTCCACCAAAGACTTTGGCTCTTCCTCCCCGGTGACGGATAGGAAGAAGCACCGCAGGAAGAAGAGCATGAACATGAAAGGAGATGCAACACTTGGACAAGCAGATGGTACACACTTTATAATTTCTTTAGTATTTACATTGGTGAAATCAATGTTCACTCAAACAATTGTTTAAAAATATTTTGTTGTAAAGGTCTATTAAATTTAGTAAATTTCTTTGACATTTCTTTTCTTCTTTTCTTTCCTTTCGTTTTTTTCTCTAATGCAGCCAAACGTAAAATGTGGAAACTGAAAAGCTTTGGCAGTTTGAGAAACGTGAGCAAGACAGGTAACAATCTTTTTAGTTACTTTGGATTTTCTCTCTGACTCCGTCATTTATTCTTCCAAAGAACACTGTGCTACACCTAGCTTCAAGGGGATAATACAGTACAAAGTCTTTAACCCTTGCAATTACATACCAACAACATGTACAATATCACTTCCGTGTACAGGACTATATACAATATAAAAAAATATCTAAAACCATTTAAAGGAACAGAGTGCCTAAAGATATGAACACCTCAAATGACATTACTGGACAGGATTATGCAGTACAAAGGAAAGGAAAACCTTTTTTGTGTGCATTACATTGTAATTGATGCACCTGAAGCATATAAGTAGATCTGACACATTGCAAACACAGATATGTATTAGCTTTGTGCCATGCAAGTTGTGGACATGTAAATTTTAAACCCACCGAACATGGGCAAATAAACTGAAATACATTTACAATGGACTGGGAGAGGAAATGTTGAAACTAGGGACAAGACCAATACAAAAAAAACTTAATGATATTTAAAAGGATGGTCTTAAATTAAACTATAAGTCATTTTATAGGGATGTGAGTGCTTCCTTTTTTGACCATTTATTTTGTACACATATACAAAATTCAATTGACAATTCAAATAAAGAATACATTGAAGGTCCCATTTTACACTTCTACCCTCAAGTGTACACTGACACCTAGATGTTCTTAAGACATATTTATGAAGTTTCCAGCCAAATGATTTGATTTTGTCATGCCTATAAACCCCTGCTTTAACCAGGCTGTTTTGGTGTGAGCAGATTTAAATGATAAATCTGACCATGCCACTCTCAAGTAGGGGGTGTGGCTTCTTTGCTTTTAAGCTCCCTTTTCTTATGTTTAATAGGGGTCATGTTAATTCCTTGCTTGTAAAAGTGATATCAGTGGTAAAATGTTGTAGAAATGTACTCTCTGACTCAAGGATGGAGTGTTAGAATAAGATTTCTGTAAACTACACTGATTAAAAAAGAAAGAAACTAAAACTTTTTAACCTAGCTATCTATTTCATGTCTGGTAGCTGTGTACATCACTAAGTCATGAAGGTAATGTCATCTTACCATTTCTATGAAACCGTATGTACTGAATGTAAGGTTTAAGATCATGTCTTGTTTAAAAAAAAAAGAAAGCATCTTTTACAATGTGTTGTTTTTTCCTATTATGGCTTTGGCTGTTGTACAGCTCTTATGCCGGTAAACGGAGTCGTTTATGCTACAGCATATTGCTGGAATTTCTATATTTCTATGAGGACTTGTGTGCTTTTAGTGCCCGGAACAAAATCTGAGGAAAAGCCTAATATATTCATGTTCTTTTCGGTGTCAGATGAGGATAACTTTGATTTCCTCGTCGTCTCGAGCACTGGCCAGACGTGGCACTTTGAAGCTCAGAGCGTGGAGGAGAGGGACTCCTGGGTCCAAGCCATTGAGAGCCAAATCCTGGCCAGCCTGCAGCTCTGTGAGAGCAGCAAAAACAAGGCAAGCATGAACAAAAGATACACAGTACTCTACATCTGTGCTGCAATGCTTACAAAGATCTTTCTTTATGCTCTGTTTGAAATCAATTATATGAATTGAATATGTCTTCACTGGGTTTGCTACGCCTCAGTCCATCATTTTAAAGCTGTTGTTGCTGTTGCAGTGTGAATGCATAATGTAACAAGAAGATGTCTTTGCTGAAGTTTAAGGAAAGGCAAAGAAAAAATAATGAATGAATTTATCTTTACTACAGTGAGGCCCCATAAGCATTTACAAAGATGAGTCATGGCAGAGATACGCCTCTTTTGTAAATTCTATAAAAGAGTACACTAGCATGATCTGAATGCTGCTCATACTAAAATGTGCAGCCGACGTTAGTGATTTCCTCACATCCCCTCCAGCTCCGCACAGATGCAGATGAATCATGTTTAGCATATTTATTAGCTGTAATAAAATGCTGCATCTGTATCCTCTGAGCATATTCTCCCCATGTGTGAAGCAATTGTGTTACTGTCCTTTCACAGCAAAGATTCAACTGACAAATGACAAAATATTATGAATGTTATAATGACATGTTGTCTCACTCCATCTGATAGAGCATAACAGCCCTTATTTTCACCTCAAAGTATGACTAATGCTGCATTTTGTGTGTGTTTACAGTGTATGGCTGGGCTTTTGTCAGTCTAATGTAGCCTCGAATGTGCTTGTTTGCTCTGAGGAGGCAAACACACCTGGGATTGTATTTATGCAGATTAGGTGGTATAGCCACACTGACATGAAATTATGTTTGTGTTTCTTCTTGCTTTTCCAAGATCTTAAGTTAGGTTTGTTGAACAACTCATCAGATTTTTGCCTCCAGAGAACCAGAGCTAAGAAAAAGTTGAAAATATAGTACAGAGATTATTATTATTATTCTTTAACCAGAATAGCCAATAATCTCATTTGCAAGAGTTTCCTGGCCAAGACAGACAGCAGCACATTTACAATGTTACGGACAAAAAAATAAAAATAAAGCAATTACAGGCACAAATACATATGAATCAATCACGTCAGAGTCACCGAGCAGCAGGTTTATCAGTCAAGTTTAACAGTCAAAGCATCTACAGCCTGCTTCTTCCACCAATGCCTTTAACTGCACTTAAAAAGATTTAAAGAGACCAGCTCTCTAAGACACAGTTTTTCTTGTAGCAGATTCCACTCTGCAGGGGCAACATATCTGAAACTCCTTTTTCCCTTTTCCGGATAGACTTTAGGGGCGGAGAGCAAAAGTCACCCAACTCGCTCATGCAGAATATAATGATGAGTTAAAAGCTTAAGAGTAGTTATGAACCTTCGAGCTCCATCATAAACCGTAACCAAAGATTTCAGGCATTAACAAGATGCATACAGATATAAAACATCAACACAGTCAATCAGAGGCATGATACCGGCAGCTACAAGATGGTTTTTTGCAGCAAAAGAAAAACAAGACTTATTTCTGAAGTAAAAGCCCAACTGCAGCCTTAGCTTCTTTGCAAGCTGCTCAATATGAAGCCTAAAAGACAGAGAATCATTAATCACAAACTCAAAGTATTTACAAGAAGATACAGAGGATGTTTGTCTGCTGGATAAGTGGAGCTTTTTCAGAGTATCTGAAAAAAGTAAGATAAATCGCTGTTTTTCAGTGCTCTTGGACTAGATTATATACTGTATAATTGATATCAGTACCTTTAACGATCCTACCTTTCAGTGTGACTCTGTTACAATTCCTGAATTAATTCCTGTTGATTTTCTGTGTGAAAAAGGTAACACATTACTCCTGATATTAATTGGCATGCTGCATAGATAAAAGCTCCTACAAGTTGCTGACCTTTCATTTGCTAAAATTGTGCAGCAAATTGAGACACAGTTTTGACCACTTCTGCTCAATGTCTCACATTGTTTTTGTCTTTTTTGTTATCCTTTCTGCTGACTGCCTTCTGATGAGCGTGTAATGTCATTGGTTTATAAATCATGCAGAGCAAAGTGGAAGGAACTCAAATATGAATTGTTCAACATAAAGAATTATGATAACAATCCCCTGAGGGAAATGTTATCAGTCCTTAAGTGGAATTGCTTTTCACTTCCCATCCCTATTCTCATATCAGTTTTCCTTTTTCAGCCTGCAAGGAAATTAGAGCTGACACCCTCATTGGTTTGTTTCATGTTACTCCCAAAATACAATTAGGAATAGTCAAGTAACTTAAGTCAACTTCTTTTCCGCGCCTTGCTTTGAATCCCAATGATGTGTCCTTTTCAAATAGGAACTCACTGATAAGCTTTAATGGTACTAGTCCTATTAATGATATTACTTATGATCCGATTCTTATCAATTCTCTTATGAAATCTTGTGGATTTTCTGATATGCATTCTTGATTTTCTTTGTCAACATTGTCAAACCTTTTGCACTCTTGGTATCAAATCCTTTTCTTGCTTGGACAAAAAATGTGACATGTTGCTAGTGTTTCCACCTCTGATTAAAATCACTCAGCCACAGACATTTTATATTGTGCAGGTGTCAAACTGAGTAAATTTAGTCTTTCCCATCCCTAGCATCATGTAGCTGTAAGTTACAGTACTGAAGCATTGGAATGGGAGCACTCATTTCACTTTCCTACAAATTTTATGCTCTTGACGTAAGACCTATACTGTCTGTGCAATTTTTAATAAGATATGTGGTTACAATATTTGAATTCTGGTGTACACGTTAGGGCAGCAGTTATGGTACGCTCTTCTTACATTGGAATTGGGATGGGGTACGTGGGAATTACATCATATCCCAGTTAAATGCATTCAGTGGCGAGCTGATAAGGTTGGGGTAGCTGAAGATCAATGGACTTCCCTGTGGGAAATTCCAACTAAAGGGGGCATTCCCTGTGACATTTCTAATCTGCATCTTGTAGTATTGTAAGTCACAAAATCAACTGAAATGCACAGTAAGTGCTCACACATCACAGCAATAAGCTTGCCGGATCTTCTCTCAAGCCGGGGCTTTTCTGGGAGGAGTTTCCTCGCTCTCTGGCTGGGGTCTCCTGCAATGGACCAAAGACATGCCTGTTAGATTAACTGGTGTTTCCAACTTGACCTCTGGTGTGAGTGTGTAAATGTTTTTTGTCTCTCTATGTCAGCCCTGTGAGTGGCCCGCAAACAATTCAGGGTGTATCCCGCCTCTTCTCTTGTGACAGCTATGAAAGGCTCCAGCCCTGACCCAGACAGGGCTAAGTAGTAAAGAAAACGGATGGACGGATGGTTGGATGTTGCAGGCTGATGTGTACAAAGGGCAGCAAGATATATGTGTGGATATTATGTGCATTTTATAGAAAGCCAAATACAGGCAAGAGAAAATGACTACTGGGCCCAATTTATCCAATAGAGTTACTACTGTACATAAAAGAGTAAATTATAATGGAATATTATCTTCCCTGGGAAGTGCATTAAGCAGGCTGTATAACCATATTTCAGTGTGTGTATTTTCACCATGGGACTTCTGTGTAAGAACAGTTTTCTCTCTGGAGAAGTTAACCTTGACTCTCTTCTCATCTTGTAGAGAAACTGAGCCTGCTGCTGCTGCTTTAAAAAGACATGAGTGCAGCTTATTATCTCGACCGTTACTGAAGCATGACCCGTCTCCAGACCTGCACTGTCCAGACTGCTCATGACTGACTGTGCTGGTTTCTGCTCTTTTTGAAATGGATGCAATTACGTACAAAAATGATATTTTAAATTTTTGTAATGATGCTTAATGATTACTTTGAATTTGTGATGCATAGCTTTATTAGTATTATGAGAACTGTGTGTCCTTAGAGGCCAAACCTATCATTAAGAGCTTTAAATGGTCATAATAATAATTATAGACATCCACCCCAGCCTGTTCACTTGAATTATAATAATAGTTATTACTAATGAGAGCAGCTGGCAGTGAGGGTATCTCAGAGTGCCAGTATGCTGGTGATTTTGTGTTATATTTATTTTTCCATTTTATAGAATTGTGCAACAACAACAGCCAGGCTTTTGAGATATAGGCAGTAAAGGGAAAGAATCAAATACATGTATGAGTAAAGGTGAAGAGGATTCAAATGTCAAATCCAGTGTTTGTTTGAGTCTGCTGGTGTTTGCTGTTGTTTTCAGCAGTAACTCCTTTGGATTTTTTAACAGGCCCGCAAAAACAGCCAGAGTGAAGCAGTGGCTCTGCAGGCCATCCGCAACGCAAAGGGCAACAACTTCTGTGTGGACTGTGATGCTCCAAGTCAGTGGCACACATTGATCTCTTTCCCTCCTCTCACTGCATGTTCAGATCTGAGTCTGGTTTTGGTTCATTACTCATCTCATCTCATTTAAACCCTGTACATGTGTCATCATTCCTCCCACTCACATTTGTCATGTGCTCCCTGCTCTCTTTTTCCATTTCAAAGTCTGAGATGTTGAAATGACAGCCAGCCAGGATTCAGACCGAAAAAAATTAGGTTATGATACGAGTCGATGCAAAAAGTGAGAAAAGTGTGAAGATTTTCACACTTAGATTCTGAACTTACCTGCTAACTTAAAGAGGTCATGTCATGCTTTTTCACGTTTTAGAATATACCCTTAAGTATGTTTTACATGTCCCCTTTGCATGATACAGTGCTACTCTGTGTTTAAGACGACAAAGTCTAAAACCTGAAGCTACAGTCTGAGTTGTTGTGTTCTTTTCATAGACCCTACCTGGGCCAGTCTGAATCTGGGTGCACTTATCTGCATCGAGTGCTCAGGGATCCACAGAAACTTGGGGACTCACCTGTCGCGTGTCCGCTCACTGGACCTTGATGATCTGCCACGGGAGCTCACGCTGGTTCTTAGCGCCATCGGTAACCACATGGTGAACAGTATATGGGAGGCACGCACGATGGGCCACCGTAAACCTGCACCTGATGCTACACGGTAAAAAATATTCATGTGAAGGCTATAAATTATGTCTAAGTTCTAAGCATAACACTGTATTTACATCCTGCAATCGAGGAGTTCCAAATCAAAACACAGGATGATGTGTCAACACATGCTGTCAGCTTTGCCCACCTCCACTGTTTACATGTTTTAAATTGAGGACTCTAAAAACTATGATGTGTATCTGCATTGAAACACAGCTTTTGTTTCAAAGCAATTAAAATGAGCCAATCTAGTTTACACTGCATAATACACTTGAAGCATTCAGCGATCAAAGAGAGCCAATTTTAACAGCTTTTCTCCCTTACCATGTGAACACTTTCTGAATCTGTTGGAAATGCAGCCTTTGATAAGAAGGGTCCTCAATTCAAGACATATGAGTTCTTGATTACTATATTGCATTGATTATTATAAGGCAACAGTAAACATGGAATCCCTTGTCATGGTGGCTCTGTCTTTATGACCACCACAATTATTATAATTATTCACTCGATGCTGAGGGGTCATCTCCTCATTCAGACACAAAGAAACAGGTAACTGAACAAAACTTTGTTGGAGTGTTGTTGTTAAGGCTGATAAGCACAATATCCTTGGTAATCAGACCTTGAAATTAAGACATTAGCAAAGAAAATAAAAGCAATTCAAGCTGCTATTAAATTCTGTTATCCATTTATCTCGATCCATGAGTTAGACACAAGCTTTCAGTCCTTAAGTGATGTGTGCCAAATTTCACTCGTACTCTTTGCAGCAGGCCAACTAAAAGTGAACTGCAGGCCGCAGTTGCCCCCAGGTCATAGTTTGGACACCCCTGGTTTATGACATAAGACTAGTCATTTTAAATTAATTTTAACATTGTAGCGTAAACATGGCAGATATTGTACCTCTGATCAGATTTAAGGTAGTAGCTTCAGATCTTTAACTTTTGTTAAGGGGTTTAGTTTTAAAAAGAAGTCATCCAGGAGAAACAGAACAAACTTGAAATGTACTCCTCTGAATTTTCACCCCATCTCTCTCCTTTCCCTGCTCGATCAGTGAGGAGCGGGAGTCGTGGATCAGAGCCAAGTATGAGCAGAAACTCTTTGTGGCACCGTTGCCTCCTCCCACTCCTGGTGAGGGGCCAGACATCACGCTCTCTGGTCGTCTTCTGCTGGCAGTGATGGAGCACAACCTCCCAAAGCTGCTGCTCCTTTTGGCCCACTGCACTAAGGAGGACATGAACGCCCCCCTCAGCCTGGCCATGTCCGCCAGGTCTCTCATGGCTCTGCGACTGCCTGCCTCTGCCCTGCACGCTGCCTGCCAACAGGGTGACGTGGTGATGACACAGCTGCTACTTTGGGTGTGTTTCTTTATCTCTCATACACAGATCTTTAAAACTTTTATTGTCTATTACCAGCAAATAATAAATAGTAATAATAAATGTATACTTCCCATGCATGCTTAAAGTGATGTTAGAGTTACGGTGCAGCTTAGACAAGGTGAGAGATTCATTTTAAAAATCCAACCCTAACCTTAAATATCATATGATGCCCTTGAAAAACTCAGTTATTTCCTCAGGAAATCAAAAGTGCTAAAAGTGATGACTGAGCAGTGCACTCAAGGCTGATCTTTATGTGTGAAAGACAGTAAAGCTCACTGAGCCACACCTGAGAAGACTTTAAAAGTCCTGTCAGGTAGAGGATGGATGTTCATCCACCGTTGATTAAAATATGAATCATTCAACAACTCCATCTGAAGTTTTTAGTAATTATTTAATAAACATGTAGTTATATGTAGTTAAATAGATGTATTTAAAGTAGGGCTGTCTCTTTAGTGCATTAATTAGATTAATTAATTACACCGAAAATTATTGCGTTATAAAAATTAATCACAAGATTAATCATAGCACACAAACATTTTAATATTGGCCAGCTGGAGGACCCGTACATGGCAGTGGCACGTCACTTCACACATGCGTCTCTAGTCAAACCAAACAAAGCCCAGGTGACAACAGGAATGGCATATTTAAGACTTAGTCTTATTTCATTTTTGAATTTATTTATCTATATTTGTACTACATTCTTTAATAATACATCAGGCCTAATTGATTTGCTGGATGTCCTCGACCTTTTTCTTATTTTGGATTTGATTTATGAAACACACTTAAAGTGTAATTTGAGTTGCCTGATTGAGCTTAGAATTTTCTGGACAAGTTGCCCTGACTTTGGTTTTATTTAGTCACCAATAAAAATGTGGATTTACAAATCTTCACTTCTTAGTGTATTCATTTGATTAGTCATGCACTACAATTTTATAATATCCTATAATTCATTTTTTTTTATTTGGGTACTTTAAGCAGATATGAGATTAAAATGTGATTAATCAGATTAATTAATTATAAATCCGGTAATTAATTAGATTAATTTTTTTAATTGTCTGACGGCACTAATTTAAAGTTTACCTAAGGTTTCAATTTGTGACACATCTCAACATTCAAAGCATCCAGATCACGGATGGACAACTTGAATTGCAATGTGAAAGGTATTTAAAGTGTATGAAGCTATCAGAAGAAGTTTTTCAGTCAACATTCATGTATGTTCAAACACAAATGCAATTAGCAATACTCATTCTTGAGGTAAGCACATAATTTAAGCCAGTTCCAGCTATGCTTCAATAACAGAGCATTTACTGGTGATCAAAGTGTTACTTACTTTTAATTCTGTTTTGAAAAGTGCATAAAGTGGAGTTTCACAGAAACAGTTGGATCCATTTATAGCTCTGTTTTCTGGGAAATTATGCTAATTTTAATGCTGTCATGGCAGATTAGTCTAGTTTTTTTTCCCATAAGGATACACTCTTTGATATTTTTAGCAGACTGTTGGGCCACATTAATGGAGTGGGAGGGTTGCATGGGGCCCCCCAGATCGCCAATGGCCCACCTCTGATCTAGATAAAACACCATAGCTGTGTCTCATTTCAGGGGCTGCATCCTTCATTTGTACTGGCTGCTCAGGCTAAACTGAAATGAGAAGTTCTGGTCTTTGGATGAATTCTTGTTTGCACCACCAACAGCTGTTTCTACTGTCACCTTATTTAAGATTTTCAAGCCTTCAAATGTTTTGTTTTGTTTTGACATAAAAATGTTTTGCTATTTGGTAATTAGAGACTACATTTTCGGAGTTTCAGAAATGGTGGTAAAAACTTAATTTTAGGCACTTGTGAGTTTAGCAGCTCACTTTGTTTGGCACAAAATAAATCTCTGGGCATGATAAGCTGTTTGGGATACTCTGCATGGATTTTTTTTGACTGTGTTAAAAAGGATGCATTTGTCAGCTTAATATTAATGAGCCTTTATGATGCTGCAGCATTTGATCCTGCAGTGTGACTACGTGTCATGAAGGATGCACACCTCACACTGCAAAATACCTCTCATGTTATAGGTCATTCAGGCTTTGGGATATGGGTTGTATGAACATGCTGTTAGAATCCGTGGAAAATATTAAATCTTAGTGGCACAAGCATTGTCTTTTGCTTAAACATATAATTGTTTGCTCCTTGATTTAATTCATGTCGTCAACGGCGATTTGTTGAAGTTGACTTTTATCAAACATAGGTTGAGTTTTAAATTCCAAAGTTAAAGTCTGAAGTACTATTTATTTACAAGTTACACGGTATACAAAAAATGAAATATCAATTGATTCATGGAGAAAAAAACAGAGCTGCCCATCAAACTATCCTTTATCTAAAAAACAATATCCTTCATTCACCTTGCAAAAACATCCACGTTTGATGATGTAAAATTTGAACATTTTTTTGATTTATAAATGAGTTTATCATTGTGTTAAATTACATTACCCTTCACAGTTCTCCGGTCAAGACTTGAAATGATTTATTTAGGACCACTTAAGGTTTGTCTCTTTAAGTGTTGTACCTCGTTAGAATCCCCGGCTGTATCATCAAACAAGTTTTACCTTCAGACATTGTTGTTCCACAGACGTCTAATCCGTCTTCATTTGTCCTCAGTATGGCTGTGACGTTCGATACCGGGACGCTCAGGGGCAGACGGCGCTAGTTCAGGCTCGCAGTGCCGGCAGTCAGGAGTGTGTCGACATCCTGCTGCAACACGGATGTCCTAATGAACTCTCCCCCTCAGTGGTCAGCTTCCCAGCCACCGCCACATCCAGCTTCCCTGTTGCCATGGCGCCAAGCCTGACAGTTGCCACTACACTAAGGATCTCGCACAAGAGCGGAGGCACCAGCCTGAGCTACAGCACCACTAGAAGAGCAGTGTCATAATGAGGATGTGGTCTGGTGTTAGAAGAGTGTGTGTATGTGTGTGTGTGTCTGCTGAAATGATTGAACCAAAAAAAAGAGACGTTTTTCTGAAAACACTTTCTACGGAGGCGAAGAGAAAAAGAACGTTGTATCCCGATGCCTCTGCATTCAGACTTTAAAGGAATGTATTGCACTGTATACCAGCTGGTATGATTTATATTTCATCACACAGTCAATATTCAGTCTCCTCTTAATTAAGAATGAGGATTTGCCTTCGGCCTCAAACAGCATAGCCTAACATCTTAAGGTCAGCAGAAAAGAACTGCAATAAGTTTACAAATTTCAACTCCATCTGTATCTGCTTCAAACCGTCCAACACGTCCACATCTCTGAGCTCCACCGACAGCATATTTCGGTATAAAATTCAGAGTGCATTTGCTGTGTAACATTCAACACAGCTGGTTGTTCAGTGCTTCTTTTGTGTGTGTTGGATAAAAAGATACCTTTACAGTGAATAAGAGGGGCTGTTTTAAAGATAATCAGAATAACTGTATAGAAATGCATTGTTAAGATATTCTAATTCTAAAAGTTTAAAAAGTGCTTCACTTGACAGATTGTTATTGTATGATTTGTACAGTTGTTTCTGTGTATAAAACTCAAAGAGTTATTCATAAGCTGATCAGAGATTTACTGTGCAGCCTCTCAGTTTCCTTTAATAACCACCAGTTTAACTCTTTAAACATTGCAGACTGAGATTTATATGTTATGTTTGTTCCTGTGTGTGTGACTATAAACTCCAAACATGATGAGTGCAATAGGACTGCAGCAGCTCATGGTCAAGGCGAGTGAAATATTGAAGTGCAACGGAACAAGTTAAATGCCTTGATTTTGTGTGAATGTATACAGAAAAAAGATGGCATGCTTCTATGGAAGCTCTGAGGTGTTAAGAATCCGAGCATTTCATATTACAGTGTTTCCAGTGATGATGAATCATTTCTGGTCGTTTGGTCCTGGGTCCTCTACCTATCAATGCTGTTATCTTGGGATTACAATGCTTCTCGCCTATAATAGAGAGTTCATTTCACTGTTTTAACTGGTATTAGAAATTCAGAGATGTTCCCACTGGAAAATCATAGACTGTATTAATATGGGCTCATTATCAGTGGAGTCTAACATTGGTTTCTGAATTGCCATTTTGAAGCCTAAAGCCTGGTTTGTACTTCTGCAGTGGAGCTGTGCCATAGTACCCTGCACTGCCTTGAGCCTTTATACTTGTGACTCTGCCATGTCTACGTCGCTCTGCAACACTCCACCAAAACACTCGTCCACTGTGAGATTTCTATGCCAGTCCTTAAAGGTTTTCTGCTTATTTGTGTACAAGCAATCATGGTGACTGGAACCAAGTGTACGATTTAGTCACACCTCTAACACCTAAACTCAGATCAGCTTCCTAGTTTTGTATGAATTTTAGACTTCAACCATCATAAATGGTGAGAAATAAAAAGTCACCCTTTGCTCTCTGAAAACAAAGCTATCTGGACCAAAACTGTTGTCGGCTTTTGACAAGCTCAGTGTTTGGATGTTTATAGGACTTATAGTGCCTCGGAGCAGCAACTGGTGTTAAAAAAGGAAGTCTGTGCTGAAGTAAGAAACACAAGCTCCTTGTGTGTCCATCTGTAGAGGCTCTGAAAACTGCATTTACATCCCATGTTTAAATGCTGATTTTGACAGTGAATACAAACATGGTTACAAGCTGACTTCACAACACAATACTCCCCAGAAAAAAATGGAAACATTATTATGGTGGATTACTTCCAATTGGTGTATTTAATATTGTTGGAAAGCCTGATTAGTAACCTTTACAACAAGTTATAACAGTAGGGATTGTGCATTCTTGAAATGAGCAACACAGTTAAACATGTGAGTCATGCCGCTAAAATGTGCCAAACTGGAAGCCAATTTTCATGTAGTGCCAGTATTTTAAGGTGTCTGCCCTGGTGCCATCTCCAAACTTTGGAGTTCAATGAGACTGGTGAAGTCAAAGACAGACCACAAAGTGGTCCTCCGTTTAAGACAACACCATAAGAAAATCAGCTCCTCACCCTCACCAGAAGAAGGGATTTTGGCACTTTTTTGGTGGCACTACACAGAAATTTAGCTTTGTTGCTCATGCCAGGAATGCATGATTCTCATAAGTTGTACTTTGTTGTAAAGGCGATTGATCAGGCTTTCTTACAGTATAAATACAATAACAGTTGGTCTTATTTAAGGGGTGAAATAAATGGCTAAATTAATGTTTCCCAACCTTTTTAGAGGAATAGTTATTTAGGAGCAGATACGGCCGTAAGTCAGTACGTTTCAGTTGTTTGTCAGGGGGGCTTAAAGCCGGCCTCAGCTCCACCCCTTTTGTCTTCCTTAAGGTTCACCAAAAATTTGTTTGTGATAGGGTTTTCATTACAGCGATAGTCAAAGGTTTTATTCAAAATCCCTCTTTAGTAATCAAAAAGCTGACATCACTGAGACTTTGTCCAACCCTTCCTGCTGTCTATGGGGCCAGTCACACACAGACATGAATTTTGCTCTACCCATTTATCAAGGTGCTTTTTAGAGTGCATAAAAGTTGAAACATTTTCGACTAAAGACATGCCACAGTACTCATCCGTGTTACTTCGGCTGAGGCAGACACAAGGAAAGGCAAGGAGAACAGGTGCTGATGAACAGTGACGCTCTCGATACGCCAACTGCATTTTTGGTCAGACAATATTAAGAACAGAGGGTAGGAAAGACTCCTCTGAAGCACAGAGTGGTGGCCCATCTTAAGCGTGTGTGTTAAAATTTAATGTATGGCTTCTCTTTACATATTCTTCTCTCTTGGCAGGGAGCAAAGCAAAGGGAAGAGCTCTGTGTTTGTCCAAATCCATCTTTGCCCTCTGAATTTATTTTACAACTCATGTGCAGACACAGTCCAGCTTGACAGCTATTTTCTGCATATTTCCCCCTCAGATACTCTGGGCTTTTTTGGGACAATTGTGCCTTGCATTACAAGTCTATGTGTGATTTTTTTTTCACTTTCACAGTTGCAAAATGTTTCAGTAGCAGAGGGTTTTGGGAGACACAGCTCTTTTATCACAAGATTTCAGCATTGATAGTTTCGGTCTCATTTTCCAAAAAAACTCAGACACTGGAAACTACTGGTAACAGCAAAATAAAGGCAGAAGGATACAGCTTCAGTAGAATTTTTAATTTCAGATACTAACATATTTTAGAGATATATTCTGTTTTGATGGACTGTCTTGATTTTGTGACTAATTCAGTAGTATGATAAAAGAGATTAAAACTTGGATGGCCCAAGCTGAAAAACTGGGCCTTTAAAAGATGAATGAAAAAATTAAGAATGTTTCCATATATCATATTTTTAAAGAGGCATAACAAACAACTCTCCTGCAGTACTGTATGTATTTTGTGTTAATCTAAAGACTCTGCCGAGTGTTCATGTCTGTGATGTAAGCATATCGCTCATTTGTATTTTTTTACTCATGTGATGGATCATAGAGCATTCATATTCAATACACTGAGGCAACTGCCCAAGCTCTGCTGTTCTGTGATGATTTTTTCTCTTCAAACTGTTAAGGCAGAAGAGTCGATCAGTTTCAGTTCCATCAGTTTATCAGCAACAGTCACAGTGGTTGATGAGGGTAAAGGGGACTTTAGTATGTTTCACTCTCAGGCTTCATCTTTAAAAGTGATTCCAGCCATTGGTGGCATCACTTAACACACTGAGTGCAATAAAGTGAGATCATCTGGATTAGACCAGTTCTTGTTAAAGGCCCCTTCTGGCTTTGGCCTACTTCTTTCTAGGTCAAAGCCATTCTCTTATTTTCTCTTATTTTCATACTATTCAGCCTGCACCAAGGTCCTATCTGTTACACGATCCACATTCAAAGTGCAACAAAAAAAGAAAATCAAGGGTCAGTGATAATGTGATGTACTGCATTTATGAACTTTTGTCTTGAAAATCTGAAACCAAGACAGAAAGCATAAGTACACAATAGACCAACAGCACATCCAGCATCATTTATACCCCTTACTCCTTTTAGGTTCGTGGGAATTGGAGACTATCCCTGCTGACATTGGGCGTAAAGCAGAATACAACCTGAAATAGTCACCAGCTGATCACAGAGCTTCATAAAGAGACAGCCAAAAGTTCATCTGTATTTATAGACAGAGTACAGACAGAGGGGACATGTAAGAAATGAGTTGTGGGACAGACATAAACCCTAGCAACCTAATGAATTAGACTTTCCACATGGGAGGCACAACCTAACTGTGATGCCATCAGTGCCCAAAGCCTGACGTCTTAAAGTCGTATTAGTTTCAAGATCTGATTTAACTCATAGTTTCCAGCCCCCTGCTTTTCCCACTTATCTACTCAGCTATGAAAAATAAATTCCTTATGATAATCTTAGCCTTAATTTCCATATCCTTTGCTTGGATAGCTTTTCATGCATGCTGGGCTTTCTGCAGCAAAGCACCCCAGTCTAATCAATAAGTCTATTTTTCAAATACTGCACGATACCGACCTGAAAGAGGAAAGCAAGAACTCAGAATTTAGTCCAAAGATGTAAAAATTGCAGGCAGCAAATTAACAACAGGCAGACATTTTAAGCTGTTGTTCCTAAATTTCCCTTTCTTATATCTTGTGATCTTGCCATTACCTCTTGAAGTTGTTATTTCCTCATGATCTCGTGGTCTCATGTTTCAAGCTACTGTGCTCAACTCAAATACTTCCAGTGGGCAAGGACTCACACCACCAGTCAAGGCAAAGCTGCAGCAGGGACAGGATGCCATGGACTTTGTGGAAGTTTCAGGTGAGGGTGCTTTTACCCCTGATTCATTTGGAGAAGTTGTAAGTGGGTGTTCCCTGTTTGGGCTGGCTGGTTTGGACACAATTAATTCAAAGTACAACTCTGTTTTTGAAGATGACAATAAAGCCACGATCACTTAAATAAAGGGGCTTGCCCTGAATAAAAAACCAAAGTGGGTAGTTTGCAGTGAAAACACTAACCAAGCTAAGACTAGACCAAACAGGTCAGTAGCTGTAGTTACATGCACTGCAATAGTGTTATAAGCAGCAGCATTAGCAGTGTTAATGGTTATATGGATACAAGGTGATTTAGATGTCAACAGGAAGTGAAACATTGAAGAAAACTTAAATCATTTGCAGTTAAACAGGATTTATGCACAGTTCTCAGTGCTTGCATAATAATAAGCATTAGAAATTGCCTTAACATTACCCACCAGTATTGGCAGCTGGTAGGACATGTAGGACTCAACAGCATCAACTGGTTTAACAAATTTTCTCTTTCCTGTCACTTGAACTTCACTTCTAAGAACTTGTCTTTATTTTCTACTGCCATGGTTTCTCTGATAACTCTTCTATAGGTGTCATGATGTGAAGAGTAACCATATTTACTGGTGACCTCTGTGGTTATTGCCACCAACACTGGCAAGTGTTTGCAACCCTTTTTGTTCATATACAGATATTGTGAACTTCTGTATCAGGGGTAGTGTTAAACATTTAACAAATTAGAAAAGTTCAAGCAGGAGTACCACTATTTCGGTCATTTATCCATCCACTCATTTCAGTCATCTCTCATTCATTTCGTTTCCTCTAACTCGCCCTGTTTTCCTGCGAGGACGGTTAGCTGATTGACTAAAGCGCTTGACCAAGTACATTCTATGATGACCTTGTTTTAATCATCTGTTCCTCCCATCACCTTTACATTGTAGGCACATCAGGGGTCTACCCTGTAACTAATCTGGTATTCTTGTCACCACCACCAGTGTCCACACTCCACAAAGAGGGTATCCTATCCTGCTGTCTGCCTCACTCAACTTTTAGCACGATGGAGTGTAAATGCCAAAGACAAGCCGATCACTCCAGGCATTGAAAATCACTCTCATTTATCTAAACTTGTAATCTTATTTTTCCACTTGTATTGAAGTCTCTCCTGACTGATAAATGCTCATATGCTAAAACATTCATGAGACATTTGAACTCCTTGTTGCTCAAAATGAAATTACTCATCTGTTAGTAGGTGAACTTTCCAATCAGGGTCCTGTAATGCATATCAAGGGACAAGGCATAAGAGCAGCTATCCTTAAGCACTCCGTAGTCCTCTTTACAGTGTTGTAGCACGAGCATTGAATAACACAAATGAAAAATGCAACAAAGAATCATTTTTTATCTGAATTAGAACAGAGGAGTCTGAAGGTGTGACAGCATCCTTACTAAGAAACACATCTAGGACAAAGGACTGAGCTTAAATAAGGACGAAAGAAGCTTTACCAGTGAGAGTGAAAGTTAGAGGAATCTCATCCTTATTCCACTTGCATCCAGCAGTCTGACCTGTAAACATTAAAATCATTTTCAAAGACAGCCTTCAGTTTTTGAGTGATCTGTGCTATTCAGAGGTGAAGCAGGTGCCAGACAACATGAGGCTGAATCCATGATAAAACGTTCAACATGAAAGCTCCTGGAGGAACTCACTGTTTAATATTTAGTGAGCTTTGGTGCAGTTCAGATGATGCAAGCTTGTGTAGCATCCAGTGAAGCTCGTAAAGCACTGAAACCAAAAATGTTTTGTGAAAAAAATGAAACGCTGAGATGAAAAGGGTGCCAGCTTTTGGAGTGTGTGTAGGTAAGGGTTCTTATTTTGGCTTCAGACACAGACTTGGGATAATTTAACTCACATATTTATGAATAAAAGCATTAAGTGCATCTCTGCGCTGCAAAAGAAAATAAAACACTAAATTTGATCCAAGTCTATCAAATGAGAGAGTTGGAAAATGTATTTACTTGTAAAAGCAGCTTTTAGTGGCACGCAATTATGTTAAAGATTTTTGGGGGGCATTCTGTGCCTTGGTTGATAGTAGAGGGAGAGACAGTGGATAGGCTTGACACAGGGCCGAGAGAGAGTAGGGGAGAACACTCTGCAAGCTGGCCACAGGCTGGATTTGAACCTGGGCTGGCAGACGTATGTAAGCCTGGTTACTTACCACTCTGCCAAACCAGCACCCCACACATAATCAAGTTAGCATCACTGGTAAACATAGACAGGGACTAAAGTTCAGACTCGAGTTGCATTTAAGTTGCACCCAGAGGTGACTTGAGACTCACCCTTCAAAGACTTCAAACTCAACTTGGACTTGAGGTTTGAGACACCCAGACCCAATCATTTTATTTTGTACCTCTGGCTCACTGTAGATGTGAGCTGTAATGACAGGTCACTTCCTCACGCCGATCTGTTGCATGAGCAGCTGGACTTCTTATAACATCATTAAGCCCAGAAATATCTAATACCTGCATCATCAAAACAGTCTAGATGGAAGTTTATGAAGCAAGTTTATCATGGACTAATGGACTATTTTACTTTAAATTTTCAAGCTTTAGAGAACCTTTACTCTGAGAGACTAGAGGTTTGAGTTTATAAACAGTATATAACAATCACTAGTTAGGACCCTGCACAATAAAACACTTATAAACTAACTGTTAAGATCAGTACTGCATTAACGTCACAAGAGACTTGAGGGAGGCTGCTTAGAGACTTGAGGCTTGACTTGACTTGACTTTAACTCAAAGCCTTAAGACTTGACTTGGACTTCCCCTCACTTGCCCATCTTTGCTAATAACACACTCAATGATGAATCATATTTTACAGGATTTTACTTCTGAACAGCTACATACCTGATTTGATTTGATCATTTATTACTCCATCTCATATCATTTTGAATTTCTTCTTAAACACTTATATGAATATATGAAGCTGTGATGGTAACATGCCACAGCTGATTTATCTTGTTCCAGAGTGACATTAAAAAGAAGCTATCTTAATGGCTAAAGCAGTCTGTCAGAAAAGGACTAGGGATGGGAATTGAGAAAAGTTAGGACTTACTGAAGTGTGGTTGTTAGGAAAAGTTAAATGCTTCAACTAATCCAACTGTAAGGTATTGCCAATCCTACATGTTGTTTTAGTAGTATTAACCAATAATGGTTAATTATGAGGCTTTTGGTCGCACCATGTACAGATATGTACCAGCCAGCGTCAGCCCCTAGAAATCTTCCCCAAAAGACAAAGTTTGCAAGTTCTTTTAATGACACTCCTATTCACTAGTGCCATGGGCCTCTAGCAACCCCATTTTGAAAAACCCAAACTAATTCTTTAAGCAGACAAACAAATGATATAAATTCCTTGAGTAAATTATCAATTCTTCACTGGAATTAGTTTTCAGTTCCCACCCATAAAGAAAACACATATTGCAAATTCTGATGTAAACAGGCCCAAAACTGAGGTCCTAGTGCTGTATCTGACATCAGCATTAATTTCAATATAAAAAGTGCTCTGACAGCAGAAACCCTTGCCAATACATTTCCGACACTGTAAGGCTTTTTACTGTCAAAAATGTGGAAAACTGCCCTATCTTGCAATATTGGCATATCCTTTGAAAAAACCCTTGATCCACATGTAGATTTGGATCACCCCTAAAATCACTTCCTTCTTTTGCCATAAATGATATTTCCTAAAAATTTCATCAAGATCTTTTCGTACATTTTTGAGTTATGCTCAAAAACCTTTATAAACAGCGTAAAGAATATAACCCTCCTTGAGGAGGTAATAATGAAAAACAAAAACATTTACTCATAAGATCTTTTTCAGACCATTAGTAGATGCTTTTGTGTACTGAAAACCAGCAAGGCCAGGTCAGAGAGGTTATACTACATAACAATGTGAGCACATTGTTCAGTACACAGAACATGCTGTATGGTAGTTCAGGGAGATAAAGATAACTACCTCTGGACAAGGATTATTTATCATATTGTTGCAATGATATCAATGAAGCTATTAATTCCATATTTGTGTATTTCTGAGATGGATCTGGTTAATGGTGGAAGAAGAGGAGGTAAAACAATCATATCAGCAGGGTTAACCTTAATGGCCTTTTTACCTCTTTACGCAGCTCAGCATCCTGTGCTTTGTCTCGGGATCAAAACAGTGTTTCTTATCTTGTGGAAGTGAAAACAAAGAAAACCAGTGACAAAAATATGACTTTCCACTTTAATCTGCTTATTGAATGTCTTCATTTAAATAAATGCTTTTGCATAGTCCCTAATTCAGCAGCATAATTGTAGGATCATTCAAAATCAACTACAAGTTTTCCAGTGCTTGTTGGTTATGATTTGAGATGACACCACAATGGGTATTCTGGTAATCATCTGGACTGAGTCCTTAACTAGGTAAAGATGTTGGTGATGAACTCACGCAAACGTTTGGCATACTGCTCAGGATGAACTGTTGAGATCTCTGCCCCTCCCTGCGACACACACACACACACACACACAGTGGATCAGAGATATCGGAGCAGAAAATGAAAGCACCTCATCACACTTTGAACAATAAGATCTGAAGACAGCATATGCTAACCGCTCCCTTTAAAGAGCGCTGGTCTCTCACCCCGTGTTTGACAGCTTTGGCAGCGTGAGCAGCTTTCTTCTTGGTGTCATACTGTGTCAGCACGTCAATCAGGCCCATAAAATACACCTCCCTGTGGGGGGCACCTGGAGGGATTCACAGCACCATGTGAGTGATATTGATCTGGGCGTATGATGGGTTCCTGCGTGACATGAGATTTGGGTGTTTTACAGCAGAGAACTCACCCACGGCGCTCTGGATGGCGTAAACATCTATGTAAGGGTCAAACTCCCCAGGACCCATTGGTTTAAAGGAGTTCATATAGCCGCTGATACCCTCAGGAGAGATGGAGCCTGATCCCGGAACCAGGCCGTTTTCATCATCCTCTTCCTCTTCGTCTGTTGACTCCATCTCTTCCTCCTCCTCCTCCCTCTCAGCTCGCTCCACATCATGAATGCCGAGCAGCAGGCTGTAGTCCATGATCCTCATTCGCACCAGAAACTGAAGCAATGAGAGGCAAAAGTTACATCAAATAAGCTGGAGCTACAACCTGCTGGTTACACTGTACATCTCTGCAAAGTACATACATGAAAACAGAGGACAGAATAAAATAAAGACTAACAAGAAAACACAAAAACAAAAAAGTGAACACAATAACTATTGAGCAAACACCACAGTGAATTAAATTACAACAAAAAATAAAAAGACACAACAAATAAAAAACAACCACGAAACAAAACATGTCAAGTGAGAAAGAACAACAAAAAAATCAACACACGACAAATATAAAAACAATAACAAATAAAAGAAACAGAACAAAGAAAGAGCACAACTCAAATCAAACACGTCCTTAATTAAAAATATCAACAGATAAAAACACACTAAACAAGAAAAACATTGAAAATCAAAACACAAAAAATTAAAAAATTAAAAACACTATTTTGAAAACAAACAATAAAGACAAAAACAACAAAAAAAAACTTACAATGAATCAACAAACACAACAACATATAGGTAAACTGAACAAGAAATTAAAACAATAAATCAACCAACACAATAAAAAACAATGACATCAAATAAAGGAATAAGCAAATGAATCAATGAATTATAAAACATTTAAAAAATATAGAGAATAAAACAAATAAGAATGAACTATAAATACAAAGGTACAAAGAAGAAAACTAAAAAAAATAAGAAATACAATCAAAACACACAATGACAAAGAACAATTTGAAAACCAAAAAAATAAAAAAATAAAATTAAGAAAATGCCATAGAAACACAAACACAATAACATAGTTGAAAGACAACAAATCTCACAAAACAAATACAGAACCCACTGACAAGTAAAAAAAAACCTAGACATCAATATATTAATTAAAAAAATTATAAAACAAATATAGAATGAAACAAATTAAAAACCATAATAACAAGATATTTTAAACATGACAAACTTTTACCTCTGCTGTTGCATTCATTCTGTTTTATTTTATCTTTCTCACTAATTGGAACTTGAGTTTTAGCCGCTGTTGTATCACTCCAGGAATGGAGCACTTGGACCATGGACCATGTTGATTTTTCTTGGAATAAGTCTGGCTCGGAGACGATGGGTGAAGTGGGTGGGTTGGAGAAATTGTTTGTTTTGTGTTCTTGGTTCTTTCTTTCTCTCTTACTGTGTACGGACTGTTCTATTTTTGCGGCCTGAGCTGACTGCATATTTTAAAAACTTACTGTCAATATTTTACACCTGGATCATATACTTGTGAAAATCTGATAAAAAATATCTTCGAGAAAAAAAAACATGACAAAATATAAAAGAAAAACTAAATCACAAAACATATTTAACATGGCAAGAAAAACAACATGAAATAGTATAAAAAAATCTGCACACCAAAAGAGGCTCCCTTCAGGAATTTAATGAATAAACAGAAATGTCACAGTTCAATAAATTCTTGATAGGGGCTCCTTTTGGTGTGTGGATTTTTTGTACTTTTTATGTGATTTTTTTTTTTATATCCAGAACCCTATATATGATGTGCGTGCGTCTCCTTGATCTTTCTCTAAGAAATAAAACCATGAGAAAAAAACACAAATAAAAAACAGTAGCTCAAATGAGAAAACACAATACACAACTCACCCTTTTTTAACTTTCATTGTGTTCCATTTTATGTTTTGTTTTCTTATTTGAGTTTTTTTTAATAATTGTTTTATTTATTTGGTAAAATATGTTGCTCAACAGCACAGCACAATAAGACTCAAGTCTTATTGAGATGTTTTTCTTACATCAATGTCTCTGTTCAGTTTTTCCATGAGCTTCTCCTTCTCCTCTTCACCAACATAAACTTTCTGCATGTTATTTTTGAAGTCCACATCTTTGTAGGTGGGCAGTTCTTTCCCCTGGAAGCACAAAGTGAAGCTTAATTAGTGTAAATCTACAATGAGGTTTTTTTCTATTCTCTTACAAGTTATGTGAATTAATTTCTGCCCTGTGTCACTTGTAAAATGTACCTAATGAAGGACTCGAGTTCTTTTGACTGCGTCTATTTCTCCAGCATCACAATGGAAGGTTTAAGATGATCAGTGTTTGTTCTATGATTCTTACCTTAAATAGTGACCTAAATATGTAAATAACAATCTTCAAAATATACAAACAACATTAATCAAAGTGGATATCATGATTTGATGGGGTGAGAAGTATGAATTCTGGACCAACAGCTGAAGGGCTGCAGCTTGTTTAGGCTCAGCACAGTTAGAGGACATGCTGATTTCCACTGGGCACAGAAATCATTTTCCTTGGTCTATAAATACTTCTTTTTAGTTGTGTCCCAATTCAGGGCTTGCATCCTTTGGTAAGCCCATTTTAAGGGCAATTACCATCCAGGAGTACATTGAAAGCTGTCCATTTCTAAAATCGCCTTCCACAGTGCTGAAAAATGTGCCCCTCTCTCCCCAGCTGATGTAAAATCAACCTCTGTTCCTTGAGGTCCAACATGTCTCCACATTTATTGCATGCCAATTCAAACAAACTGGAGGACCCTCAATGTAACAAGTGTAAAACTAATCAATTGTTTTTAAAACTGAAGGGGCATCAAACACTCAAACTATCAGGTAAAGAAAAAGCAGGTAGCATGATTTTGGAGATCTTATTTAATTTTGACAGAGCTGTTGAGATTGCAAAGCGACGAGAGGACCTCGAAAACAAATGGGCAGAGGGACGCTGGTGATTCCTAAAAAGGAAATCATAATAACAACAGGCACATTTTAGCCTATCCGAAACAGTCTATGTAGCTCATGTAACTGGGTCATTCTGGTAACTTTCTGTATTTATTTGTGCTAAAATGCAATATGTTATGCAAAAATGTCCAATGTAGTATTCCTTTTCAAAAAGTCATTAAATATCTCCTCAGATAAACACGGGGCTGCATGGTGGCAAAGCAAGTAGTGCACATGCATCACAGCTAGATGGTTGCTAGTTCAATCTCCACATTGGTTTGTTCTCCCTGTGCATGTGTGGGTTCTCTCTGGACACTTCATTTTCCCCCACAGACTAAAAACATGCCCATGACGTTGACTGGTGACTCCAAATTGTCCTTAGGAGTGAGTGTGAGCATGAATGGTTGTCTGTCTCTCTGTGTAGCCCTGTAATTGGCTGGCGACCAGTTCAGGGTGTACCCTTGCCTAGTGTCAGCTAGGAGAGGCTCCAGCCCCTCACAACCCCAGAAGCGAAATGTGGTAAAGATAATGGATGCATGGTTTAGATCAGTGATTCCCAAACAAAGTGACGTACGGGGTACGTGAATACCTGTCAGGTTTCAAACAGTTGTTTCAGCAGTTCAAGTTCAAACTAGCAAATGTTGAGTTTTGATAAAGGCCTGAAGTGTTAGCAGAGAGGCTGGATTGTTGAGACATCTTGGAGAAGAGAATCTGTCCTGAATTATCTGAGATTCTTATAGTAACATAAGTTCAGTCAGGCAGCCTTCTCATTAAAGCTGTGGTGAGTTTGTAAGAGCTTCAAGTTCATTAATGAATATGTTCCAGAAATGTACATTTCATTTTCAAAAGTGAGCTGGTGTTGCCCACTGACATTGCTGGTAAATAAATCTATTTAGTGAGAAATAATTCAAGAGATTTTATTTGTATGTTATGCATGTTAAATGTGGGAGGTGGGGTTGGCGACAGGCCTAAACATTTCTTTTTCTAGCTGCTAGATGTTTTGTGAGAGCAGGGGGTAGGTGGCTTGAGGTCAAGTGTCTGAAGGGGTGCAGGCTGTGAAAAGTTTGGGAACCACTGGATTAGTTCAATAACCCAAAGTGAGACATGCAGTTCATAATATGCTAATGAGCTTGAGATAAATCAGTCTTGAAGTACCAACAGAAGTGTTGATTTAGTTTTTTTCTTCTTGTGGCAACAACAGCTTTTCTTCTTTGAACTCTCTCAGACATCTTTGATTTACCAAATGAGACAGCATCTCTGCGGGAAGAAGGCAGAGACAAACTAAATCTGACTGTATCACTTCATTTGAGCTCACCTTTTCTTTAAAACTGGCTTCACGGGACATCCGAGAGCCCTGAGGAAAGAAAAATAGACACTGAAACTAAAGGTCACAGAGGAGCTTACAACAGTAAACACTGCAAGGTGATTTATCAAATAGGCAGTGTTCAGCAATAATCCAATAAACACCAGGGCCTTCCTACCTAATACATGTTTCATCTCTATTGTAATAATAATGATACAGTTTATTTTCAAAGGAGGATTGTGTGGTCATATTTAAATTATTATATTTAAATTTCTATAGCTACATTTTATCATTAAGTTTCAGATAACATCTCTTCATTATTTTGTCTTTGGGCATTTTTTGACATGTTGAAAGATTGTAGTAAAAAGGAGACTTTGTACACTTAACAGTAAATACAGTGCAAATACTGTTAAGGGCAATAATGTTTTCAGAAAAATCTGTATTTTGGATATCAGCAATATATTTACCAATAGATAGATGAAAACATCTTCATTTCTATGTGAAATACACTTTAATACGTTCCTTCTTGTATTAAAACCCACATAGCATAAGAAATTATTAGTCTATGCTTTGTTCATTATCATCATGATTACTTTTTTTTAATATCATTTAGAATGTTTCTCCTTCTGTTTTATTTTCTGACAGCATTCTCTCCTTAACAAGCCTTAAATAAGCTAACCCTCTTCCAGAGTAACCTCACACCTCCTGTCCATCTTACCTTGAGGTCATACTTCCTGTGAACATGCAGTCTGTGGCTGAACATGTTCCTCATTACTAACAGGTAGGTGTCCTCGCTCTCCACGGTGACTCTGTACATGGCCAAGAACTGAGGGAGGAGTGTGTTTCCGTGACAGGTGACAATATGCTGGAGGAGGACAACAGGAAAAAGACAATGACTGAAAACAAAGGAAAAATGTCAGTGTAAGGGCATGAAAAAGAGGCTTGAAATGTGACTGTTTAATCTAGCCTGATTAGTATGTCTCATATCTACTATGATCTGCCCCCTTTGTGCTGCTTAATTATGTCAGAAACTCTAAACAACAGTGGACGGCATTTAATTAATCATATTCATACAGGAGCCATTTTCTTCTGACATAACACTCAGGGTAAAAAACTAAGATGTGAAATAATGTCTTAATGTTCCTGGCTGTGTGGGTTTTCCTGTGAGCTTGAAAAAAAACAACTTTTCCATTTGTCTTTCATATTCATCATCAATGAAAAACTAATGAAATAAAACACATTGAACTAGTGGTTCCCAAAGTATGGCCCATGGCCCTAGGATGGGCCCAAGACTATGTCAGGTAAGGTCTGATAAGACTCAAATAAAACAACATACTGCCACCTAGCCTGGCAAATTTTGTGAAAGAACTTCCACTTAAATGTGAGGCCTATGATGAAACATCACCAGACACCACAATCCTGCAATTATAACTCCCATTCATAAAGCAGGAAATAAGATATTAGCAACTATAGACCGATCAGTATTCTTCCTACTCTTTTTACAGAAGTTGATAAGGAGGTTGCAGCACCAATTGTACCACATCTAGAGTCTGAGAACCTGCTGCATCCCATACAGTTTGGCTTCAGGGCAAATCATTCGACCGAAACAGCATGCTGCCACTTTGAAACAATAAAATTAATCTGGATAAAGGAGGAGTGGTAGGAGCAGTCTTCCTTGGCCTACGCAAAAATTCTGATACAGTGAATCATCAGTCCTGCTTTCTAAACTAACAAGGTACAAACTGACCATGAATATCCTAAAGTGGATAACATCGCATCTGTCTGCTTGCTTCAAATGTGTGTGCATAAATGAAGCTAAATCGACATCAAGGGTTTGAACTATTGGGTGCCACAAAGCTCTATTGTAGGCCAGTTGCTTTTTACATTGGATATAAATGAGCTCCCATTTGTCTTTGAGAAAATTATATAAAATCCAGATGTATGCAGATGATACAGTGATCTATACCTATGGGAAAGATACTGAAGAGGGAGATAGGTTAGCTGATGCCAAGGAGACATTTTCTAAATGGCTAACTGAATCATGCCTTATTTTAAATATAGTAAAAACAGTCACCGTGTATTTTACAAAAACACAAGGACCATACTAACTTAAGTGTAAATAGAGGAAACATTAACAATGTAACTGAGGTCAAATGTCATATTAAACAGATGACCTGCACTCTTAAATACAGCCTTGTAAATGTCAGATGTACATGAAACTCACTTATACTGGAGGCTTATACAACCTTTATTAATGCTATGATCTTAGCTCATGTTTCTTACTGTATATCAGGCTAGTCTCAAGCAAACATGACTGCTCTGAAGCCTCTCTATTCACTGTACAAACAGGCTCCTCACGTTTTGGATAAAAGGACACAGCAGTATCATCATGGTCATGTCCTTAACAAACATAAGATGTTACGTTTTGAAAATGTGATTGTTCTCAAATGTACATTTGGTTTTTAAAATTATTTGTGGAACTGTGCTTTAACCCCTTAAGGCAGGGGTGTCCAAACTTTTTACATTGAGGGCCACATGAAGAGGAATACATGGACAACTGAGCCACTTGCTCCACCTCACTTTTAGTGTATTTAAGTTACAGTTTTAAGGTTTAGGGTGGGCTATCACCTGTCAAGAGGTCCTTGTAACTCTGGGCTATCACTGGATTCGCACCTAGTGAGGGCGAGAATGACCTTCTGAGCAGCAGAGATGGGAAACACAGATCTTCACTGTCAGACACAAAACAAGAGTAAACTGCAAGAATGTTGGTGCTTAAAGATGAAAATTGCAATATACTTTGTAAATGAGACCTTGTGACGAAGCAAATGTGGCAAAAAAATTCACGTGATTAATTGTATTTACTGCTATAATCGAAATGTCTTTATTCATTTAACAGTTTCAGGGGCCAATTAAAAATGGGCTGCGGGCTGCATTTGGCCCCCGGGCCATAGTTTGGACACCCCTGCCTTAAGGCCTTCGTCCATCTGACCTCTGAACAGATGAACAGAGCAACAAGAACAGCCTCTCGGTGGCAGTGCAATATTCCATTACGTACCACAGCTTTTGGACAATCAGTTTTCTCATACATAGCCATAAAAGAATAGAACAAGCTCCCAACTAAAAGAAAGACCAACACAAACTATAGAGTCTTCTCTAGAAAAAAATGGTTTATTAGAAACCAAGCCTGTTAGCATTGACACTAATTTGCACTATAATTGATTGAATGATTAAAACAAAGACGAGAACATGTGGCAAGTCATAGGCTGGGCTGGACTGGTGCAATTTTGGGGTGGTACAATCAAATTTTGCATTAAAAAAAATTATTATTTGTCACTGGAATAGCGGCAGCAGCTCATGGCTTATTTACTTAGAAATGCAGTTCATTCACTGCTCTTGTCATTTCTCTTGCAGGGCCTTCTTGAGAGATTCAGGTTTAAATAAGGGATTTGAGCAATTGTTGTTAATACAATTCGAAAATCTGGAGTTGTTTTAGGTTGCAGAATAACATTTATTGCTTTGTCCAAACTGTTAGTTAATGTTTTCACTGGCTAAAACTGCTTTTCTTTGCCTTATGCAGGAATGTTTGAGATGATCCTAGAGCTACAGGCATGGCTGATTTAGAATTCATTTCTTTTTAAATTCATCTGTTTATGTGTCTGGTAAAGGTTAGGGGAGGCTAGAAAATGTTTACTTCTGCCCAAGGGGAGCGTGGCAGAAATTGTTTGGGAACCACTGGTTTAATGGGAAACCTGAAGGCTACAGAGCTGCTGTTACTCTAACCATCACCTGTGCTTTCTTTTAAAAGTAAAACTAAAAATCTGTTACATCTGTTACAAAAAAATCTAGTTGGACAAAATAAAGCACAAATTTAAGGTAGGATCCAAAAATTGAAGCAGGAATCCAGTACCTTAAATTTTTTAACACTAAAGTCATTTTTTATTCTGTTTAGTTTCACATCTGTAGATGGTGCATGATGCTCTTACATCTACACCCAATTGTTGTGTTTATCTGTGGAAGCATAAACCATGATGACAGGGTGCATTTTCTTTTTGTTAGAGAATGCTCATATGCTAAAAGTTTAATGTTACAACAAGAACATTGGCTGTGATCATTTCTTGTAGTAAGAAAACGTTTGAAATTCAAACACCCGTCTCTCAGCTCTGATGTTGGAGGGCCTTTACCATGGCTACCAGGATTGTCAAAAAAAGATAAAATGTACCTCCTAACACAAACAGAACACTGCAAAATATGACTCATAGGATACTTGCCTGAATATGATTATCTAATGTATAAAATGGATGAAGTCTCAGGGAAAATAGGGATGTAAACTCCAAACAGAAGAATCTGGGTGCTAGTCATACCTGGTGATACTCAGAGAGGATGTTGTGCATTTCTTCCACCTCTTCACTGGAGATTTCTTTTACAACCAAGGTGCGGTCATATGAAATGAGCAGCAGCCCCTCGCACTGTCCATCCTCATCCTTAAAAAGGGGACTGCGAGCAAGAGATACCTGTTGGTAAGAGAGGAGACGAAATTCTGAGCACAAAAAAGGTAACTACAGCTGACCTGTTTAATACACAATTAATGTGCATTTAGTTAAGATTAGATTTAATAGAACTTTATCATCCCCTTATGGGGACAGTAGCAGTTTTAAAAATAGATAAAAAGATAGATAATGAACAAAAATATAAATAAATACAAACAAAAAATAAATACAATAAAAATATGGCTACTGACTGGCTACTGCCCCTTTCTGTCCCCTGTCTGACTGTTGTTACTACCTCCCCCATAGTGAGGAGCTGTACAGTCTGAGGGACAAAGGCGTTTTGTCAGTCTGTTGGTCCTGAACTTGTGAAGGAGCAGTCAGGCTCCTCTGATGTTGTTCAGATCACACTTGTTCTACAGCTCTGAAAGTTAAAGACATTTCTCTCGTTTTCTGTAAATGTACTAAGCCTTCATCTGTACAGAAGTGCACAGCACCACATCTCACTTAAGTAATTGTGTACTAGGCAAATGTGCAGAGCAGACAGCATGATGACGTTATGAGTCACCAGGTATGCAAAAATCATACAAAGAGATGCAAATTTTAAAGGGAGCAGACCAATTCATGCAGACAAGTGTCTGTTTTCAAAAGGAGAAAAACACAATGAAAAACCTTGGAAGGTTTTGCTTTCAGCCTCTAAAAGCCAGTTTATTTAAACATCCTCTCTCTTCCCTAACCTTGCAGAAAGGTGTGTTTGTTGGCACAAAATAATGTTGCTGAAAAGAGGTTTTGTATAATTATATACCTGGTAATCTTGGTCCTCAATTCCAAAGCGCTCCCGCAGATTTCTGAACACTTGGGGACAGTAGTCTTTAAATTTGAACTGTCCAGGAAGATTTTCTCTGAGGACAAAACAAGTTTGAACACATAAAACAACAATATATTTGATTTCATACAGAATAAATCATTGAATTTTTGACCACACCCTTTGAAAATTTTCTCATCAACATTTCAACGTAAAGCTTTCAAAGTCTAGAGATGGATTGACCGGAGCCAAATTTTAGAATTATTCCCTAAAAATGAATGAAATCATTGAATTTTGACCTATCACTATTCATACTTCAGAATACACATTTTCAGATTCTTAACTAACACTAACTCAGATTAACATGTGTGTTAAGTGCATTTTCATATCTGCAGATTTTCAGTCATCCAACAATAGTTATTTTACAGGTCCTGTGGTTTCATACATTAATCGATATCAAAACACTGCAGTAAACTCTTCTTAAGGTAACAGCTCTTTCAAGTAAGAAACCATATTTGATTGTTCTGCCCACCTCTGTTTATAAGTCCTTTTGACCTGGATTCCTGAATGGATTAAAGGATTATTGGGAGCCACTCAAGTTTTCAAGACTCCATTTGTATAGAAATCAGCTTTAGGGTAGACAGAATGTACTTTCACAAATTATTAGATATGTTGGAACACTGTGAAACAACCCACTGAAATAACATAATGCTGCATCCCTCTACTGAGCTATCATTCTTTCTCATGATAGATAGAATTTCTAATCTATCTGATCTATGTCTGTCATTTGTTATTTAATGGTAAAATATGTCTGATGGTAGTAAGCAGAGGCTTTGTTCTTAAAAAGAACGAAAGAAAAGTCTAAATCATAAAAACTCTAAACAATGAGCTAAAACGACATGAGGCAGCAGGTTGTCAGAGGGTTAGTGGAGGGGAGCACAGTACTTGTTGAAGAGGTGGTTGTTCACTTTTATCTTGGTGCTCGCTTTGAAGTCATCTGGCAGCAGCATGACAGGTACAGGCACCTGGCTCAGGTCATTAATCTGCGCATGATCAGTGGATCAATAGTTAATGAAAAGTCCGCAGACGCACTGACAGAAACACACTGGACTCATGAATCAGCCCACATACCCACCGAATGACTGACTCCCCACATCAACACGCTCAACACGGGGTCACTGGCTCGAAATACCTCCCTCTTCTGCTGGACGAAGTGCTTCTTCTTCGTCTTCCTCTTCCGAGCCAGGATGCTCAGGGGATTGGACGTATCGCTGGGGGAAGACATGGCACTTTTTTCCGTGGCTTAGGGTCCTAAGGTGTTATTCGTGGTGTACCCTGGAGTGCAAAGTATGCAGAGGTCCGCGGATTGGAGGCTCTGTGGTAGCAGCACCTCCTCCTCCTCCTCCTCCTGCTCCACACTCACTGTGGAGAGTTACGTGGATTCAACGCAATGAAACCAAACAGGTGCACTAAGGCAGTGAAGGCAACTCTCGGCTGAATATTACAGCCCACAGAAAGGGCTGAACAGACTGGCAAACCTCCCTTAGACATCATTCCACAATATCAATGAGCCTCATTTGGATACCCCATGAAGTCCTTGAAGTGGTTCTTTTACTAACTTTCTATGCTATCTGCTGCCCTGTCCCTTAAACAAAGGCCATTAAATATAAATATATGCAAAACAGACACATCAGTATAAAAATGCAAATATTGCATCAATAGTGTTGGTCATCCAGACAGCTTTGGAGCTGACAATAAATATATTAAAAAAGTTTCAGGTCTTGGCAGGATATTGCACTAGTCAATACTATTATTTCTAATGGTCCCATTAATATCACAACAACAAGGACTTTACCATTTTAGGAGGAATGTGTTTACACTTTAAAGAAGCCTATGACAAGTCATCATTTTATTTTATCTATCTATCTATTTTATCTATTTATCTATCTATCTATCTATCTATCTATCTATCTATATGGATCTATCTAAGTCTGGAAGTGTCTATCTATCTATCCATCTATCTATCTATCTATCTATCTATCTATCTATCTATCTATCTATCTATCTATCTATCTATCTACTTTTTGGTGTATATGAAGAGAGAGTTCTCTAAAGGCTGATGGCAAGAACTTGATGAATTGATGTGTTAAAAACCCTTTCATAAGTGAAAGGACTGATTTAAAAAGTGGGCATTGAGTAATAATGAAGTAAACCATCATGGCACAGTTGTACATTCTGCCAATATTACTTCCAGTATATTGAATATTATGGCCAATTATTATGGTCAAATTTTGAGGTAAATATCTGCAGATACTGATATTGGTTTGGAAATATTGTACTCCCTCAAAAATCACATTTAAGATAAAAAGAGGCCCTTAGAGGATTTTTTCAAGAATATTAGTGTGTTTGTGGGGAACTAATTTGGGATAGGTTCCAATCTAATATATTTTCATTGGGCCCAAGATTTCTGTCAGCGCCCCTGCATGGGGTCATATAGAGTTTTAGAGATAACTTTTTTTTTCTGTAGTCATATTTCACAGATAACAGTGATGCTGGGGCCTTATGTTATCATTACTCCTATTAAAATATAAATGAAATCACTTATCAAATGACTTTGAACCAATAGGTTCTTTTTTTTCTCCTAAATTTCAGAGTTATTTTCTCTGTTTCATCTACATAACATCCAAAATGACTTCTCATTCAAATGACAATGTTCTTGTCATTTGAAACTGACTTAAAATAAAGATATAGCAATTAAGTTACTGAAAGCAGGCTTGGTGTTATGGGTGAGCCTTGAAAGCCAGGGCCTGTCCATGTTGGGAGTTAGTCCAACCTAAAAGACTGGGATTTAACCGTCTTTTCTTGAAAATACCTTACTGATTCATAACTGGTTCCTGAAGTCAACACCTGATTATTAAAAAGCCACAGGATGTTGGGATGTTTGTGATGTGATGTTTCTACTCTTACCATGTCTTGATCCTCAGAAGAAGGACTGGAGATATTGTGAATAAAGGTTGATTAATGTTTTAACATTTATGATATTGACTTTAAAAAATGAATGCACTTCTTGGGGTAAAAAATCCCTTTATTTCAAAAAGAATTGTGTCAATGTTGGAGAGGCAAAATTTCTCAACAAATCCCTCGTAAAAAGAACAATAAAAATGTTTCCTCTTGATTCTGCTTTACAAGTTCTTTAAAGAATTTGGCAAATATGATAAGTTACGGGTAAAAATGATCACTGATATTGAAATAAATATACAGTTATACATTATAAAATAGCATAAATATGATTATAAGAGATTATGTACAGCAATAATTGTAAAAAAGAAAGAAAGAGCATTAAAAAAATACTGTAAATAATAATGTTGTTGCAATATGCTGATCCATTTTCAAAGCCTGCTGGCGACATAAAATGTTTTGAGATTGAAAGTTGAATTAATGATAGTCAGAGATGAATAGCTTCCTGAAGTCCTGATGATGATTTGGCACTTGACTGATGAATCAAAGTTACAATAGTTTGGCATAACCCTGAATATAATATGACTGTTTAATTTGCAAAGCCCTGATCTGATCAATAGAGGGTGCAAGTAGACAAATTTACACCTGCAGTGTTGTAGTGGTGGAGAGCGTCTTCTGGCTGCTGGGGTTTGAAATGTCAAAAACTGTGTACGCCCCTTCTTTATTGTTCCTTCATCTTCATCCCACGTCAGTCACAAATCTACCTCTTCTTCGGTCCAGGCTTAATTCTTTTTAGCAGCTCAGGGGACCCTTGTGCTTGGTGTTTGGGGTAACTTGAATACCATTCTGATTGACACACCAGCACTTTCCACGCTGCCTTCCTCGAGATGACCAGCACTGCACACACAAAACAAACACATTCACAGCTGGAAATAAAAACACTTGTCCGCGATTATTTCTTCAGGCTGCAATATTGACAGACTTACCTGCTTTTTTCGGAAGAAACCTCTCTTGTCACAGTTGGGCATGTAGATGTCATCTTGTGAGTCAAACAAATGAGCATTAAGACCTTTGATGAGTGTGGTTAGAAGTTTTCGACATGGAGCCTGAAGTAGAACAAAGACAGATAGAGGTTTTAAGGTGCAGCTTGTCTGATGCAATTTGTGTACTTTTTCATAATGATGTAATTTACTGTGATACAATTGAAGCAGCTCTTATGATCAGCAGCTTAAAAGTGTCATATCAAACAATTTTCCACCTTTAAACACAGACTTTTTTTTATACCAAATGAAACATCTGTGCCCTGGTTAAACTATAATATAACTTGGGGTGCTGGTTTGGCAGAGTGGTTAGCAACCATGCACGTCCCATGTGCATGCTTCTGCTGGTCCGTTTTCGAATTCAGCCTGTAACCAGTTTGCAGAGCATCTTTCGACTCTCATGCTCTTTCACAAGCCTATCCACTGTCTCTCTCCTATCAATAAAGGCACAAAATGCCCAAAAAATACATTTAAAAAACTATATATATATAACTATATATAATATAACTCATCTGAGAGGTGACTCTGTACTAATCCACTTTAAACAACCCCTCTCAAAACACTAATTTCTGTGTGTCTCTTTAAATGCAAATGTGCTCCCTCTCACACACCCTGCCCTGTCCTGGGATGTGCCAAAACAATCACAGTGTTGTGTTAGTTTGGAAATTTTCCCCAACTTTTGTCATTAGGAATACACTCCCTCTCCCTAAGCCCATAGCTGGCTCCAGGGAAAGTGAAATGTTTAGGCAGGTCTTTTCAGTCACAGTAAACATTAGAGCACTGTGCTGGAAAACAAAAACCTAAATAATACCAATCGGTAAAGTATTTTGCAAAAGCCTGATTAGTCAGCCTTACAATAAGGTACAACTTGTAAAAGTTGGACATTCATGGAATGAACAACACAACTAAACATGCGGGTAGTGTCCCCCCCAAAACTGCAAAAATCCTCTGTTACTGGAAGCTTGAGTTCCAGTAGAGAGGCAGCATTTTCTGGTGTCAGCCCTAGAATGATTTCCAGACTTCCAGGGCCAAGTTCTGTAAGACTGGTGAAGTCAGAGTCAGATCGTTAAGCTTCAGGCAGACATCACCCCCCAAAAAACAAGCCTTACTGTTGCTTCACTGAGGAGTGTAGGCTTTCTTCCAGAAGGGATTTTGGCATTTTTTATGCTACTGACATGTTTGACTGTGTTGTTAATTCCATGAATGAACAATCCTAAAAAGTATTACCTTACTATAAAGATGACTAATTAGACTTTCTAATGATATAGAATATGATAGCAATTTGTGTTATTTAAAGGGGAGAAATTATCAACTGTAATAAAACACACAAACACTTTTTGAGGAGTATTATAAGTTAAATGACTGCAACTCTCACAAGATAATTCCTACCTCATTGGGATCCTCAGTAGGTGTAGGGTCTGGAGACAAATACAGAAAAAAACATTTAGAATTGTCCACATATTTCTACAGCAATAAACTGATCAACCAAATAAAACTGTTTGCTTTAAGATCTTTTCCCAACCTTGCAATATGCTCTACAGTTCTAATATTGCATCCAACTAGTCATGTTTTGAAGCACTTTGGGCTGTATGGTTTTTTGTTTGAGTTGCTCTGTAGATTTGGCTTAGTTGAAGTCTACTAAAATTATTTTATAGTGTTGAAATAGTGCAATCCTCCACCAAAGCAGCAACAATAAAAGAACAATGGGAGCATTTAGATTTCATCGTAAGTGACTCATCAGTATTTATACTGGGGTAACATGAGACATGAGACAATTTCATGCAATAGTGTTTGGTTTATCACCATGAACTCCTTTTACTGAAGGAATTCTGTGACAGTTCTGACAAAACTGTCCATCTGTAGAAAACAAACTGCATCTGTAGAAACAGGTGTAGGGATTTTGTCCACACAAGTAAAAACTCAAGCTCCCAATACATGAAGAAGGTTTGATGTTGGTTGAAAGCAAAGCATAAGCCTGCCTGATCTGGAAAGTGGCAAATGTAGAATTTTGTTTTGAAATGTATATGTCCAAGCTTGAGGGATTCTTCATCATTCATTCACAGACACACAGTTTGACTCTTACCCACTGCTTGGACCTTCTCAGCCGGGGTGATGCCACTTTCGTTCCTGCAGACACCTCTTCCTTCCAGCAGGGCTCTTAGTGGCCTCGTCTCATCATCTGGAGGAGCACAGCGTAGACCATTGGCACAGCTTCCCGTGTAGACCCCACATGGTTCTCCAACAGCCAGAACAGTGGAGTTTAAATCCACAGATGCCTGACTCACTGTGGAATTTGATTTACAGGAGGGACATCCTCTGGACGGAGTGGTATGAGGTGTTGGACTTGACAGAGCCGGCTGCAGGAGGATCAGCACCAGGATATTTAAGTAAAGAAGCATTTCACACTAACAGTTGGTAGCAGTCAAGTCTCCAACACCTGCCTTTTTATCTGCTATGAGGACTTTTCCTCTTAGATCCACCTACTGCACAGTGTTAAAGTAATGAAAGGTGGATGTGATTCCCTCAAGTCAAGACAGAGCAATAATTTGGCTGACAAGCACCACTGGCAGCAGCTTTTAAAGAGCCCAAACAAGTGGGGAAAGGTATGGGAGGGTACGTGATGAAGAGTGTTTGTTTTCCCGCACATTTCTACACAGCCAACACACCCCGTTTCCCCCAGTGACACACACACACTCACACATCTCACACATGCTCATTCCATCTGTTGTCTGTCATCTTTGTTGCAGGTTAGTAAAGTTTTCTGCACACAGTCTGACAGAAAATTAGAGTTACTCCATTGCCCAGCTTTTTCCCACTGAGAGGGTCATTTATTTACAAAGGTGAAACTATCATGTAACCCACCAATCATGGCAGGACACACAAAATTCAACATCCAAGTTTAATTGAATTTGGAGAACTTCATTTGGAAAATATTCAACATTGTGTCCAATAATAAGCAAAAGAAATAAGAGCAGAATTCCTGAAATATCAACTTCAATCTTAAAGTTTGTTATACCTTTAGTGTGTTCCTTTGTCTCTTTTAAGTGATTGAGCACTTCTATTAGCAAGAGAAAAAACTTTGCAACATTAGGACCCTCCCCCAACCACCACCACCACCATGCCAGAAGCTGCTTGAAACATCTCGTTCCCGAGCCCCTGTGAACATACCTACCAGTATGACATCAGCATTTTAAGGCCACTGGCTATGTATAGCAAGGCTGGCGCAGATCAGAGACTATAAAATGGCTACAGAGATGCAGACCAGATGTTGCTGAGGAGCACTGACCAATTACCACAGAGTAGACTGGTTAACCAATCAGGGTGGACTGGGCCCATGTGGGGGAAAGAGGGCTTTAAGTGCAAAAGTTGAATTATGAGTCTTCTGTTTTTGAAAAACTGGAATTATTTTTTTAACATGCCCGTTACCAAAAATTTTACGTATTAACCAGGACTGCAATAAAATATGGGCTCCATGTAAGGTGAATTCAGTTTGGATGTGATACAAGGTTGAAAGTTGAGCAAAATATATTGCATTTAAATAACATATCCTCATTGATATAGGTGATAGGGGGCTAACCTTGATAAGCTAAAAGGTTTGGCCACTTTTTGTTATAAGTTCATAAATCTGCTCTGTATGCTGAGGGCCTCATTCACCATTTTGCATTTTGCCACATACCTTCTATCCCGAGTACATATTTGGGACCCACGGAAAGCAGCTTTGTGACCCACTCTTAGGTCCCGGCCCACCAATTGACAACCACTGATTTAAATACAAGTATCTGTTTTGCAGAAGAAATGGGGGTTGCATGTACTACTGAACAAATGAACTTACTGGCCTTTGTAAGTCATTTAAAATAATATCAGGTCTGTGAAATTGATACATATTTGCAGTAACAAGGCTTACAGTATTAGATCAGCCTCGGCTCCTGGTCCTTGTTTTGGTCATTGCTATGATTTTTCTTTAAATAGCAACCACTAAACAAACACTTTTCTCACTGAGCGTGTTTTCAGAGTCTGTGACTGCAGGGCTAAAGACTTAGAGGAAACAGTCGACACGGAGAGGCTGAAGGAGTGCCACTCAAGGTTGGATGACTAAGACATTAATAGCCATGAGCAAAGAGTCCCACCCTGCAAATTCCACCATCTGTGAGTCACAAACGGTTCAGATTAGAAGACACGATCACAAAAGCTCACAGCTTCTGCTCTATTGTAGTATTTTAACGTTAAGTCTCAAATACATTTAAAATTATGAATGAAAACGCCTTACTAATGTTGATTTAGAGTAGTGTACTGAATTAACTTAAATATCCATTGAGCTGAAGAATGCTCCTGAGAACAAGACAACATGTCAGAAAACAGAAAAAGACAATCTATGAGGACAGTCTAAGAGAAGACTACTTTGGTTTTGTGCGTGTCATGTACTAACACTTCTTGATGTTTCTATTTATTGTAATACTATTATCTTCAGGGTTTAGTGGATAGGGGAAATTTGCATAATATTGCATTGTTTGTATGCTTTATTTTATTTTGCATGACTAAAAGATTCAATGGAATACCACTGAAACAAAATTAAAATCCACTTAGCCAAAACACACCTAATTAAACCCGCTTGTTGTCTTAGTATTAAAAATTACCTGAAAATATCAACAGTGGAGGAAGCCCCCTAAATTAAATTGTTTCCTTAAATAAAAATGAAAATTAAAAGCTGCCTTTTTTTAATATTTCCATCAGTTTTGCGCACAACCAGTGTCCTAAGTCAGCCTTAAGGTCATTTTTGGCACAGCATTAAAAACTACAGCTATAGCTCATGTTACTCATTAAAAACATATTTTATATGTTTACAGACCCACAAACTTGAACATATGCTCATAAGTATGTTTTTTTCTGCTATGAATATGTTCAGGTCAAAGTCACACTGATCTAAAGACTGACATTACAGTCTTAAACTGTTGCTTTAACAAATTTTAAAAAAAATCCATGGCTTTTTTTAAACTCAGACTAAATTTGTTTTGTGCATGTGCAACACAAGTTACTAGGATCATTTGAAGTTTAAATAATTTAAACCATTTTCTTAAAAATGAGTTACATACTCAAAGGCTGAAAGAGTATCTCCCCATAACCACATCCTCTGCAGGGCCTGTGAAAAGTCTGAATCATAAGCTGGTCCAGTCTAAAAAAAATACATTGTATCTTTGCCAAAAACTATATTAGGGTATAAAAAAAAGTTAAATTTATATATTTAAAAAAAAACAGGTTAAATAGACGTGTAGCGATAAAAACAAGCGATTTTAGTGATTTAATTCGGTATTCAGAGGTTTTCAACTTTATTTCTTCCTACCATATTGATCAATTCAAATAGCCCCCATCAGAGGCTCTGCATATTGTATCTGATCTGCTGATGCCTAATAGAAATAATAATCCAAACTGAACCTTATTCGACAGTGATAAAACATTTGAAAATATATTTGAAACTTAGTTGTTACTAAAAGCAGCAATAAAATAAAGACAAAATAGTTATAATTCCGTGAAATGTGACCAAATGCATTAGGATCAAAAGACAAAGTCTCCTTTAAGGCGTTGTGTTATTTTTTTAATTCAAAAGATTTGGTTGTTAATAAAATAAATGTGCAGTAAACATTGGGAGAAGGAGCAGTGCTCAGACGGCACTGCACAGGTTAAAGGGGGGAGGGGGGACACGCGCTGTTTTTACCCTGTGATCTGATTGGTCGTGAGGGGCGGGACTTCCGGTATCGCAGGTCGGACACAAAGTGACAGACTTAAATTTGGAAGAAAATCCGAAGGACGACGCGTCACAAGTGTAAAAACAGTAAGGAACTATTATAAGACAATCAGAAGACTAGTGGTTTGAGTATTTCCTGGTGTAAAGTCTTGAGAATAGTTTGATTTGAGACTTACAGTGAAAATGTTGTTATGCTGAAAGCAGCTACCGGCCAACCGAGTCCTGCCGGAGTTTGGTGAATGTGATGCTGCGTTTACGGAGGGCTCGTAAATAGAAACTAACGCGGAACAAACCAAAAACATAGAAGATAACCTGTATTTCTGAGTTGTGAGATAAAGTGTTATTCACTGCGATCTTTAATATTCTGTTCAGTTGATATTGAGGTGGTAAATTTGTTAATTCGTCCTTTTGAAAGACAATCATCGCCAATAACTTCCTGTTACAGTTTATGATCCATAAGGAACAGACTACAAGTGTAGGGCTCGTAAAATCGAAAGACTGCCACGTGATAGAAAATAATTACAGTAAAACAGCTGAGAAAGTTGTTGTAGACAGAGTATCAACAGCTGGCGGAGGTGGAGGAAAGGTATGTCCACAGTTTCTCAGCTGTGATTAGATAATAATAAATCTGACCTAAAACTGTCTCTTACCGCTTAGATGAAACGATCAATAAGTAATTTAATGACGAAAACAGTTAAAGGAACTGATGGTTGATTTGTTTTCTCACGTGTTCGACTTCTCTGTTTCTGGACAAACAAAAAACTTGACGATGTCACCTTTGTTATGATTACTTTGTTCTGTGGCTTCTGATTTATCTGCGATAAAAAATAACAGCATGATCTACCAGACACATAATGACACAGCAGCAATTTAAGGTGTTACATCACATCTGTTCCATTAATGTAATCGAGTCACTTTTGTGTGCAGAAGTGTTTTTTGAATAAATAATTTTACTTTCAGTTTAGGATTTTTTCTTTTATTTTTAGGAAGTCTAGAAATCTCCTTTTTGAGAAAGACCCAGGCAAAGCAGAGTCCATGCAAATTCAAAATTCATTTGAGGTGATGATAAAAGCTTTATTCATATCAACATGTTTTGGTCAACATTGTGCAGTCTACATTTAACTGCAAACCTTTGACTTACACTATGATAGCTTATTTGTGTTAGAAACAGATGAACATTTTTCACTGTAAAGTATACTGTTGATTGTTTTAAAATGAAGACATTTAGTAAAATAAGGTGAAGCACTGTGGTACATTTATACATTCTGTACTGAACAAAATTAGAATTGCTCCTAGTGCACAAACCTCTGCCAAGGGAATTCCAACACTGTCAGGTAAATTATTGTCAAATATATGAAAAACTGCCCTGTGGTGCAATGTTGACAAGTCCTGTAAAAAATCCAGAATTTGATCTGTTTTTCGATCACCACCAAAATCAAATGACTTCATCCACGTGCCATAAACAATGCTCCTTGAAAATTTCAATATCTTTCCATCCTGTTAACAAACTAACAAAACTGCCAAAATATAACCTCCTCTGGTGTGGGCAATTATTCAGACAACTCAAAAGTGAAAATCTTTCAATTTTAAACCCACTTTCAGGAAAACAACTCAATTTCTCTTCAGCCATATTCCATGTGGTCATTTCAAAATACATATCGATATCAGTAATTCTAATTTAAAATCTTTCTAAAGGTCATTTTTTGTTTAAAGTGTAACATTCAGATGTGAGGGAACTGTGAAGAACAACAAATTAGAGGGTTGTGGTAACCACATTTTTTTTTCTCAAACATAAAACAGCATAAAAACATGTTTACTTAGTGCTGCTCATTGGGCCTGCAACCCTAAGCCAATCAGCTTAAACTACTGTTGCAGCAGTGGTAGGATGTTACCCGGCAGGTCCACTTGGGGCAAAGAGAATCAACCGTTGAAGGTGTTTACTGGCACTGTCTCACAGGAGGAGGGGGAAAAGTCCCTGTGCCACAGACTTTGTTAAAGTATTAACTTTATTAATCGGCCTTTGAATGTTTCAGCAGACTAAAAGCATTTTGATCTCACTCTTGCTACAATATGAGTATGAGTTTGTTCCCTTACTTGTGTTTCTTGCCAGGATGCAATAATCACCTTTTCCAGTTTGTTCTGAAAGTTAATTTTCACAGGAAGGAGAGAATATGTGTTAATTTTCAACTTTATCAAGTAGCTTATAAAGAAAGTACCTTCAGTTTTCACTCAGACAAAGCACTGCAGGTTCAGATGGAAAACTTTCACTTCAAAAAATATTTTCATGATAGTTTTCCGCAGAGTTTTCTGAATGTTCATTATAGATCTTTTTTTTTTAAATGGACTCATGGGCCATACTGAGTGAGGAGGGGAGTCCTCTGTTGCCACCTGGACCCTTGATAGACAGCAGGGTAGAAAGAAAAAGAGGGTGCAGCTACAATGAAAACTGTACAATTTTTGTACATGACTCTAAGTACAAGCATTTCCCTGCACAAAATCTTCTGAGATTTGTCAACTTAGATTTATCTTCTAAACAGAAAATCTACCAGCAGTTGGCACAGTGTAAGTGTTAATTTTGGACGATTTCTGCTTGACTAGAATTCTGCTGCAGTGACTGTACCTTAACTGAAGTGCAATGTTCCATATTTCCATCCCTGCCAGTCAGTACTTGAGCTAGTCCCACTTCAGGTTGGGTGGAGGACATCCGAGGGACACACCTGACCGTCACAGGACTAACACGAACAGGGGACTCACGTTCATGCCTGCTGGCGGTGTACAGTCACTGTCCAGGCCTTTGCTTGTCTCAGGAATGTGGGATCGAACATAAACGGAAAAAAACAAACCTACGCACTGACTCTTTCACAGGAAGGGTTTGGCCTGAGCTTGAAAGCCGGGTCCTTCTTGTTGTCAGGCAACAGAAGCGATCATGTTGAGGTCAAAGATGTTTACTGGGGAAGATCTGTTGTATTACTGTCCTGTTTGTGAGGGTGTTACTTCTCCACCCTCTGCTCTGACTTGAACTATTTGAGATGTGCATTAAGCTTGTCAGTCAAACTGATGATGAGTCACGAGTGATAAACAAAAGCCAGCAAAAGTAGACACATGCCCACTGTGAAAATAATTCTGTAAGCCGTTAAAAGACTTTTTTGTCTCTTTGTTTTTCAAGATTGTAATGGTTTCCAGTAATGGACGACATAAATCTTCACTATCGCTTTCTGAACTGGAGGAGGAGAATACGAGAGATTCGTGAAGTACGAGCAGTGAGATACCGGGAGCGTCTGAAAAAGATGCTGAGACATGGGGACATACTCAGGTATCAACAAACTAAGTGAGCCAGAGGGGGAAATAATTGCAAAAAGCAGGACACTCTGAATATGACTGTTGTGTGTTTGATCATACTTTTTTTCAACAGCACCATATTTACTATTAACTACCTACTTATTACCATTTTAGTTAGAAATACACTGGCTGCTTATTAATCATTATTCAGGGCTTGTAAGTAGCTTTATGCGACATGACCGTAATATGCAGTTAGTAAGGCTTTTGATTTTTTTTTTTTTTTGTAACTCTTAATTGCAGCTAATGGGTAGTATGTTATGAAACCACTGAACATGTATCAAGAACTAAATTAACTTGGCCTAAAATGGCTTTAATAAGGTAGTTATATCATCAGAGTAGTTATTTTTCCTTAATAACCTTAAGTATGATGTATTGTTATGAAACTGATCCCAAACATTGTGTCTTCATGCATTTTAAAACTACTTCCAAGTACAGGGCATGTTCTAATTTCTTGCACAGTTCAAATAATAAACCATGAATCTGATATTTTACGAGAGAAGAGAAGAATAAACCTTTATTCGTCCCACATGGGGGAAATTTACAGTGTTACAGTAGCAAAGTGGACAGCATTTAATAGAATAAAAAATAGGCTTACGTATAAAAAATAGCAGCATGTGCATTACTCTACCTATATAAGAAAAATGTAAAATATAAAAATATACAAAGGGCTTGGAAACCCAAACTAAAAGCAAATCCTATAAAGATTATATACACTTTTACTGAGTAATTGCACATGGGATAAGTGATTGTACATGGGTGTACTTCCACACTGTAATTGCACATTGTTAGAGGATTGAGGATTGCACATTAATGTGCAATTAGTTATTATTAAAATGCTGACGTTAATAATTGATGCCAGCATTTCTGTTTTTGTGGTCTTTGTTCATGGTGCTGTATTGGTGCTGTAGGCAGATTTTTTTTCAGTTTTTTCTGTTTTAATAATTGATGTTTTAAAATGATAAAGTGAGTGAGGAAAGGTGTCACTTGTTGCCTACCTCAGATTTAAAGCCTTTATTTGCTTCATCTGCCCTGTGCTTGCATTTGGCCTAAGAAATGATTAATTGGGTTTTCATGTCTCTTGTAGGTACCAGGGGAATTCAGATGAAGTTGGCTGTTTTGTGTCAGCGAGGCCGATGTCAAAGAAAAATCGCTATTACGAAGTAAGAGTTCATTGTCCTCTTTCAATTTTTTAAGTTGTGAAATGTGTGACACTGACTGACAGACCCATCTGTAAATGACAGAGTACATTTTCTTTCCTAATTGACAATAAATCTGAAATTGTGTCTTCTTTTAATGATCATCCTAATTTGATTCTGTCAGCTTAGTTGTTAATGGATGATACAACAACTTTATCATCTCTCTAAGCAGTACGATCCCCACACTAATTTAACTGATAGACAATTTGAACAGCCTTAATGCTCTGAACAGTAGCATTTATCAGCAGGGTTTTCACTGAATGAATCACTGATGAAACAGGTACATTTCTCATCATCTCAACACAGCTTGATTTGTTCCAATGAAGACATGGAAGAAGAATTTTGTAGAAATGAGTACAGTCTGCGAAATGTCTTAACAAATTACATTATCCTCTTTTCAACAAAACTAACTACGCCCACCGTCATGCAGGTTTTGAGGATATTGTGTTTTCAATTAAAAGAGCTGCTTTGGTTTTCTACCGACCAGCGTTTCATCACTAAAACATTCAGACAAAAACTACAGAAAACACTGACAGCATCATCTGTATTTATTTTGCTTTTAGAGCATCAGTGTGTTACTCGGTTGGTGAGGGAAGGCTTGGCGGGCTTTGTGCGTCTGTTTGCCGTCTTGTAGTTTAGACACTTTGAAAAATAAATCATGACACTTCCCGGGACCAGAAGGTAGATCTCTCAGCTTGGATACAGAAAAGTAGAAACACTTGGCAGCTCTGTCGAGAGTGTGTGAGTGGACCGGGTAAACAGTTTAACAAGTGCTTTATGCTTAAATCATTAACACTAAAGCCTCAGGCCTTGCTGGCATCTGAGTGTGGTTCCAAGCACAGTTAATGGTCGCCGTTTGTTTTAGTTCCAAACAGATTTTAAAGCCATCAATTAGTCTGATAAAAACACAAAGTGACACACTGTTCAGTTCAGTCACTCTGTTTAGCTTTGTATCACGTTACTTAAGGTCTGAAGCATTTGTCTGGGACAACAATATTTTAGTAACCTGGCACACCAGATGAACCATTTAGTTAATCTCACGAGTCCAAATATCCCTGAAATAGAGAAGATTGTAGTGTTGTAATTTGTTCTTCGTTTTTAAAGAAATGCAGTCAAGATTTCATAAAACTGCTATTGAAGCTGTTAGCATTGATGCTAATCTTTGCACCAGAAGTCACCTCTTGCTTCCACTGCACTTATAACTCCCACCTGTTCCTGCTCTAAAGGACTCTGTTTTGGCTGCTTTGGGTCGCTAATCATCGTTGTAAGTTGGAGCTTGGCAAGATGGATCTGTCTGATTACAGCAATTGAATAAGGCAGATCCAGCTGCTATGCAAGGTTAATATTTTAGAACAAAAGGAGAAAAAAATGCAAAAATATGCAGACATGTCATCAAATATAAATTGCAAATACTCAAATGTTAGCAGCATATTTGCCCCACTGTCTGAAAAAATCAATCATCATCTAAGTGCTTTCAGAAGTGTTGGGTAAGTCTTTCAACTCCGATCCTCTGCTGGCTCTATTTGGAGAGGGGGATTACAGTTACATACTTATGACCCAATCCTCCATACTGTTTTTGAAGTTGTCAAGTTTTGTTTTGATTCTTGGCCTTTTAACACCCCATTTATATATCTACATATGAGTTTATATCATTCTGCAAATTTTTGTCACCTCGACAGGCAATGAAATACGAACAGCAGGCAGGGCAAAAAAATCATTTTAACAGATTAAATATTTGAACTCAATCTCAGAAATGGGATAAGATATCGTCTTTTTATATCTGCTTTTAATTTATAATTTAGAGGGCCATAACTGATGTCAAATAAACTTGCTGGGTGTTTTGGTAGGTGTACTTCCAAATATTTAATTGATTTTGCATCCCAAAATACAAAACCCAAAACCAGTGAAGTTGGCACGCTGCTTAAATAATAAATAAAAACAGAATACAATGATTTGCAAATCCTTTTCAACTTGTATTCAATTGAATACACAGCAAAGATAAGATACTTAATGTTCGAACTGAGACACTTTATTTTCTTTTGCAAATAATCATCAACTTAGATTTTTTGGTAATGTATGTTTTTGTTACGACTCCACAACTTTTCATGAATAAATCTTTCGATAGTTTTAAAACGTGTATTTAATTGTTTTACTTTTTCTTGTCTGCATCACCTGATTTTTTTATGTTGTTGAATTAATGTGAAAAAAGCTTTACACACCTGGTAAAACCCTCAGCGACAATGGTATCATACCTGGAGTGTGGAAAAATCTTTCTTGGGTTTTTTTAATCAATGAAAATTCAAAAAATATATGATTGATTTCATACAGACTTAATATAATTCTTTTAAAGTTTTTCTGTTTTTTTTTCAAGTAATTTACAAAACCCAAAACCAGTGAAGTTGGCACGTTGTGTAAATCGTAAATAAAAACAGAATACAATGATTTGCAAATCCCTTTCAACCTATATTTAATTGAATACACCGCAAAGACAAGATATTATATATATGTTTATTTTTTATTTTCCTTAGTGGATCAATTAAGACGTGGAACTTGTGTTTTGGAGGCATTAAGCTTATAGCTGGACATAAGTTTAGGGAAACACTGATGGAGTTGTCCCAAAAAAGTATATCAGATATCGTCCACTAACAGTGTCAGTTTTTGCTTCTCCCAGCAATCAGAATTCCTTTTATATTTTCATTTTGGTGAATCCATTTATTCAGGGGCTCAATAAATAAGGCAAACAGGAGAGGACACACAGCACATCCCAAATTTAGTCTTTGCTTCACATCTGTTTCTGGGACAAATAGACAGTCACAGGTTAATTTTAGTGAGACTTTTTGCTCTTGACAAAAATTATTGGTATTGGTGATAATGAGTTCATCACTCATATCGGCAATATCGGTCCATATGGATCTGCCTCCATACATTCAAACTACTCAGTGTGCCTCTATAATTAAGGTGCAAAAAGTGCAAATTAGGTTTTCAGTGAAAAAGAGATAGTGATTTCAGCCATATTGCCCTGCCCTAACTTTGCATTAATAATCACTCTGACTCAAGGATACCTCAGTCAGTCTCTTGCTTGGAAACACCCTATCTTCATAGAGCTTTGAGGGGTTTTGCCAGACTTTGCCCAAATGTCTCATTTAGCTCAAGGACAAAGTCATTCAGCTTTTGAGTTTTTGCGTCAGAGGTCAAGGTCATGTAGTCTAGTGCTCAACCCTTGTTTGTGAACTTAACATCTCATGAATACTTAAAGTCATTTTTTTTCTCAAAGTTTTACACAAATAGCCACTCTGAACCAAACATGAACTGTGTTGCATTTGGAGCGACAAGACCCAAATACTTTCCTCATGATCATTCCTGGCTTGTAACAGTGATCAGGGATGTTAATGACATTTTGACATCCTCTCTGACTCAATGGTGAATTTGTAAGATTTCTAAGAATAAGGTCTCTTCTCCTCCAGCTTTGCACACAAACCACTCTTCTCCTGAAATGTTGGCATTTCTATTTATTATATATTTTTACTTTTTGTACTGAAGATTCAGTGCACATGCAAATTTCAACAAATAAAAATGGCCACCCCTTCACTGCAAAGCCATGTGTTGCAAAAATTAATTACATTTTGTTGAAATTGGACTTGAAATTTATATTGAAAACAAAACACCTGGTTTAAAGCAAAAAAATAGTGAAGCTAAAAGCCAACGATGTGCCACAGGAATGACACAGAAATGTTAAAAATGTCCTCAAAACATTATTTTTTCCTTAACTTGCATACATCAGTGGTTAGTATTTGTGCTTGCCCCTACAAGTATGTAGTCACTTTGGAAAAGACATCGTCATCCTGTATATTTTCAGTCACGTTTTTCATTTTAAAGGCAGGTGAATAAGCAGACAGAGTTAACTGTTCATCAACATCCTCATTATCACCCTCCTGATCATCAAGTATCAGTTCTGAACTTCACACAGAGAAATAAATGAGGAAGCAGATGTACAGACTTGATCTGAATCAGGAGCTAATCCTGTCTCAGCCCTGACAAATTGGTTTCATAAAGCCAAATCTGTCACAGCTCATAGCAAATCAAGTGCTGCTTTGTTTATTTCACTGCCTCTGCTAATCTTTGCACAGTAATGCACAAACAACCCAAGACAGTGAGTGTTATTGAGAGTAAACCAAGTTCAAACCTGCCTTGAGCACACATCCTGCCCAGCTATGACGTGGAGTGAAACAGTAACTAACCCTCATAACCTTTATACTTTCATGATTGTGACTCACTTAATGTGAGACATGTAGGAGGAGGGAGGGATCATTTGCGTAAAAGGACATAAAATCTCCTAAACGATAGGAAAGAAGGTACTTATTGTAGATTTAAAGGCTCATTTATACATTTAACTCTGAAATAAAGGGAAGTACTACTACTCACTCTCTGGAGATCAGAGCTGAGGTCATGGGAAATAACTTGAAAGTTTTTCCTCCTCTCCTTATCCTGGATTTGGCAGCAGCGCTCCAGTTGCAGTTCCTCCATGTAGCACTCCCCGGGGATGAAGTCATATGGTCAGAGTTGTCATAACAATAGAGAAGGCGAGCTCTTTATCCTAAGAGCTTCCCCCACAAAGATGCTCCGTATGGTCTCAGGCCAGTGTTTTAGGAAGTGAGAAGAAAAGAGGAGCAGCCCTCGAAGGAGCTCATTGTACTGGCATAGTGATGTTTTACAGGATTTAACAGAGCAGGTGAACCCTACCACTTTAATAGGAATATACTGAGGATGCACTTTGAGAAATTTATGTCAATATCCTGATATTTACAAGTTTATTATAGCCGAAACACACACTGATCCTGATATTAGCTGTCAAGGGCACAAAGTTTTTACTTTACAAAAATTGACTTGTTGCCGGCAGTCTATTTATGTAAGAAATAGATTTAAAACAAAAAAAACATATTCTTCTTAAAAACTTAACCTGTAGCTTTTTAACTGAACCCATGCAGTGATAATTGGATGAAACATTGTGGTAAATTTGCGTCTGTTGCAGATATCACAGTCAACATAAGAGGTTACACTGTATGTGGCCAATATGTGGGACTGATGTGTATTGCTGATATATATGATGTTAATATCCACAAAAAGTTGATATCAGCAAATATCAATATTCAGTTTTATAGTCTTGTATCTAATGTTACCAATATTGAGAGATAATGTCCTGCACCCTTAGAATATTCCCCTTTTCTGTCTCTGTTGGATTTAAACACACAGTCTGCCAAAATCTATGTAGTCTTCACTCTTGCTGTTGTTTTAATGAGGACAGTCATATCTCTGTTGCTGAATCTGTCTTCTCTAAATAAATCAACACATTAAATGCATTGTTAAAATAGTCATTGGTCTGTGCCATTTATCCTCATGGCACTGCTCTCATACTTCTTTAGGTTCTCTGTGTCAACAGAGTTTCTCCTGCTTGAGCTGTGTCTCAGTGTGGAAGCCTCCCACGGATGATGAGAAATGAGTCATTGGTTACTGGCTACTGAAGAGGAAGCTATGACAACATCTTTAAAACTCAAGGTTTAGAGATGCCTTTTATGTGACAGATGGAGGATAGAATCAGAATTTATTCAGAGAGCACAATGTTTTGATCCCAACATCTCAACACATTTGTGGTTTGAAGAATGTTATGACACCCTCTCAAACAAAAATGTTTTTTTAAGAACAATAATGGAAATATCCCCATGGTGTTTATTCTGAGGAAAAGATGTGTAAAGAAGGGATTTTTTTCTGAAGTGATTCATACTCTGCTGTCACTTAATGTGTTATTGTTTTTGTGCAGGTGACCATTCTCGACACAGGAGTGAGGGGGATGATAGCTGTTGGTTTGGTGCCACAGTTCTACAAGCTGGACCACCAGCCGGGCTGGCTCCCACAGTCTGTGGCCTTCCATGCTGATGATGGAAAGTATGTAACACTGATCATTTTTGTGACCAAAGACTCGGATTGTCTGCTTTGTCTTTACACATGTTCATTGGCGTTGTTAAATATATAACTGACTTTTGATACTTAACTATTAAAATGTTCATTCATTTATTTTGTATACCCCCTTTATCCCTTTCGGGGTCATGGGCAGCTGGAGCCTATAAATTTAGAGTCACCAATTAACCTAATGAGCATGTTTTTTGGTCTGTGGGAAGAAACTGGAGTGTGTTAAAAAGTTACAAAGATTAATTTTATGATGCCAATTTTTAGATTTATTCTTGTACGTACTACTACACTGTTAGCTTTGCAGAGCAGACGAACCTGCCTGATTCTAAAATCCTGGATTAGCCACACTGTTGCATCCCTGTGTCTTTAGCATATGACTTAAAGAGGGAAGACGGCATCAAATGTCATGGTCTATAAACTTTTTTTTACACATTATTAAATATGCAGTATGTATGCAGTAAGTATGCAAAAAATCAAACTATTCTTTGTTTATGAGGCAATATTTGTAGTCCTCAAGATAAAAGATTAGTCTCTCCTTTTAAATTCTTGTGAAAGCAGCGTGTCTCTGTGTTAAGTAATATGTGGCTGTATCCCTGTTGCAGTAACTTAAAAAAGATGTCAATAAAATAACAAAGTAGCACTTGAATAAAATAGTAATTATTAATTTTGAACCAAAATATCAGTGGAATTAACTTGCTAATGCTCATTCTCAATATAATTGATTGTTTTGTGGTTACTACTATCCAGACTATTCCTGTAGTCATCAGTTTTTGTCTGCTCTAACATTTTTTAGAGGGGAGGTTATCTGAGATAAATTATTGTAAGCAGACTGAGTGAACTTGCGCATGTTCTTTACCAACCACACAATTAACATGGACAAAATGCAACAAAAGGTGATACAGACCCCTGCGCACAAAAACAAAAGACTCAAATCAGTTTATTTCCAACTGCCATAACCATCTTAAAATGCTGAACTAATAAATGGTCATACATTCACTTTAACTGGTCACTCATTCAATTTGCACTCAATGTGTGTGTGTGTGTGTGTACAGTGCAAATAAATATATATATTTATACTTTTTTTTCTATTATGTATGTTTAGATTTGCTGCTGTTTCCTCTGTGAGTGACACCACCTGCTGAAAGCTAATTCCTTGTATGTTGTGAATGTACTTGACCATTAAACCCGATTCTGATGATTGAAGGAGCTATGCTGTTAGAGAGGAGTAGCCCTTAGTTAGCCCCTAACTTACATTGATTGTGAATATTTTATTTTTGTTCCATGCTTTTATAATAATTGATTATGGACATTTACTGTACACTAATAAAGTCCATTAATGCCACATGAACTGATAGTCCAGTCACACACAAGAGCAGCTGCTGGTTTGAAATAAGATGGTCTTTTTGTCTTGATGTTAAAAAGTTGAAAAAGTTAAAAAATGTTAGATTAGTAAAAGAAAAAAAGAGATTCAAGGACTGTGTATTATTATTATTAGTTCCCCTCTTATCAGGGAGAAAACACAAACTATCTTCTTATCTTTTTGTAAGAATTAAGAATCGATGATCATCTTCTGTTTTGCTTCTCCATAAAAAGACTAAGTCAAAATAAAGCTTCATGATTAACTTTTTAATTTAACCTTCTCCACAGGCTGTATAATGGAAGCACTGTGGGACAACAGTTTGGTCCAAAATGCTGTAGAGGTGACAAAATTGGCTGTGGGATATCTTTTGACTCAGAGGATGGACAGATAAATGTGTTTTTTACCAAAAATGGGAAGGAGGTAAGCCGTCCGTTCCCTTGATTTACTCAAAAATACATGAACAGTATGTTTGGGTGTATAGTCTCAAGCAAAGTCTACAAGGTATTTCATCTAAAAGACTGTTTGTGTGCTCAGGTCGGCAGTGTAGAAGTCCCAGGGCCTGCTGAAGCTCTGTTCCCTGCTGTGGGTATGCACTCTCTTGGAGAAGTAGTACGGCTGGACCTGAATGCTGAATGGGGGATGGATGAAGATGATGGACTGATGATTGTGGACAGTCATGAAGAGGACTGGAGCCGTCTTCATGATGTCAAAGTTACCGGCACTGTGAGTACCAGGGTGAAACTTATCAATCTGTTATGGTTTCGTTGTTTCTTGTTTTTCATTGGTATTTAGGTTCAAGCAGAAGGAGACCAAAAAATGATTAGAACTTAAAAAAAATAATAATTAGAGATTCATTAAGTACTACTGTAGATAACTGAAGCTCTGGCAGTCCAAGTTCAATGTTTTGTTTGAGTGCTTAACAAGCAGTAAGAATGAAATAATGATCATTTGTGCTTATACAGCAGCTCTCATAAACAGTTATTGAAGGTGCTTTGTAGTCATGATAAGATAACTTTTCTAAAAAGGATAAGTCTAAAAGACTTCCTGACCTCTTGTCTCCCTCTGTTCAGTCGTCGCCCCTCCCTGTGATAGCAGGGCTGTGGTGTTCGTGTCTGACTCAGGCGTTGATAAGCACAATACCTGAATAGCGGGGTGGGGAGAGCTCGCAGCTGAATTCCCTGAGGCATGAGTGCAACCTGTGTGCCACCCGCACAACCAATTATCCTTTATGTCTACAAATACAGCCCTGTCCTGTATGAATGAAGGGCCAGAAAACCACCACCTGCAATACACAGCCTGCGCTCCTCAAAAACGATCAGTTAGATGAGTGTGCGGCTTTGTACCATGACAAAGCTTAGAGGACAGAAAAGGGCAATAAAACAGATGGTTACAAAAAGAGAGTGAGGCCTTTTATGGACTTGAGCTCCGTTCTTGTAAGCTACAGGTAGTGACTACACCACCACGAGCTACCCCAGTACATGGCCCAGTGACTCGTAAAACTAAAGATTACTACCGGTGCCATCATAACACACAAAATGAAATGGCACAATGGGAATACAGAGCAAAAGTGAGGTGCCCTGACTGGGGCTAGCTCTAATCCTGTCATGAAAGAATATTGCTTCACCTGCGACACCTGCTACACCCTCATTTTCATGACGATAGAAAGGACCCAGAAGAGAGATGAACGAGATATAGATATTTTTTATCTGTCTTTATCCCCCCCCCCCATCTACCATTATTTGTCCTCATTCAAATACACCATCTAAATTTAACTTCTTCATCTGATGTCTCCCTTTCTTTTCTTTGCAAACTCTGCCCTCCACCCTCCACTCTTCCTAACATGAGATCAGTAAGAAAATGCTGACTTCCATATAGCTGACAAAGTTTGCAGGCAATATTTGAATGTATTTTAAAAAATAGATTGCTCTGTATTGAGCATTTTGGGACATCCACTTTTTGTTACTCTGTAGGGTTGCAAAAGAGCAGAAGGTTTTGGGTAAATTTCCATGAATTTTCCGGAAACTTTCCATGGGAAGTTAAGCTGGGGAATCTGGGAAATATTCCAAATTGGAAACTTTCCATGGGCATTATGGGAATTAAGAGAATTTATGGGAAGTAATGAGAGTTAACTGGACACTGGGGGTGATATAAACAAACTATTTAATATAGATATATAAACACAAATATTTTTGTCAGAGGCAGACATCCATGTGAAATCATACATTTAAAAACATTACATTTCAACACATTTCTTTGAAAGTGCAATATCATGAAGTGACAGGCTCAGACGTGTGATTTCAGAAGTCTTGTGCTCTGGCGTGGCCTCAATACCTCTGCAGTAAGCAGTGTGCTGTGATGTGATTGAATAATAGCAACGAAATTCTTAAGTATATTTGCATTAAAATCAGATTGTTTTAGTCAAGATTATGCTAAAATGTATTTCCTAACTATCTTAAAAATCCTTGTCAGGGCTAACAATTAATTTTGTAAATTCAAGGTAGTCCTGTTTATACCCATAAGTTCTTGTTTATTCCCATGGCAAGTTTTGAACTTCAGAAATCTCTGGATTTTCACAGCCTATCTCTTTTATCAAAAGACTATCAGTATCATTTTATATTTGGCTCTGTGATGACCCACTCTGTCAGTGAGTCTATACTGAATGATAAATCTTAGCATGTTGAGTTGGAGACATCATATGTGCCATGTTTGATGTTACTTTCATTGTCGTATTTAATAATTAACAACATGTATGGATACAAATTCTAATTACCCTGAATATCATGTGTTAAGCTTGAAATTTGCCACAGCTAAGGAAGGAAAATGAAATATTTCCATCATTTCTACAAACTATAGAAGAGTTTTACCTCAGTGAATGCATTTAACAAATAAGAACTTATTTAAACATGTTTCCCATATTAAACACAGTTGATCTCTTCACGAAACCCTCACTTCTACTGCTACTTGCTATCTATGTATTTTATAGACCTTTATTTTTAAAGATAAGATAAAGTTAATTTTACCACAAAATAACTGAAAAATACATTAACCTACTGACTAAACTGTAACATGTGAGTTAATTCTATCTGCCATGATCCAAATGAGGTCTTTAGTTCTGCAAATGAGCGAAGGTTTACCTCAGGTTACTCCTAAGGAAAGAGGAGAAGGAGTTTTTTTTACTACAGACCCCAAAATCAAGTACAATTTGTAAGTAATGCATACGTTACAAAGGTTTAGGTTGATGAGAGGCCTCTTGTTTGTAGCATAGCTAGTAATCCAAGATCTTGTAAAACATCTTGAACATAGTAAATTATGTAGTAAGACGTCACTGGCTGTCTGTTGCTGCAGCTCTGCTTTCGTATCTAATCATCCCATAGATGGCTGACAATTCCAAAACTTGCCCTATTTATCACATACGGAAAGAATTGCAGTGTGTTGCAACCTAATTTTTCTTCTCATCCTGTAAAATCCCTGAAAGCATATTTTGAATAAATGATAAATCCTCCCCTTCAGCGCATCTGTTACCTTAAAAGTACCATGCAGAGATTGACTCAGGAGTAATGTCACAGAAACATCAGACATGCTGCCACCGGCATGGAGAGGCAAAGTGCAGTTTGAAATGTTGCTCACTCATTAGATACAAAATGAGCTTTCAGTTTGGTTGGAACTTGGCCAGATGGATCTGTCTGATTACAGACATTAAAACAGGCAGAGCCATCTACACGGCAAGGTTAGTGTTCCCCATTAACATATACAGCATACACACGTGGACAAAATTGTTGGTACCCTTCCGTTAAAGAAAGAAAAACACACAATGGTCACTGGAATAACTTGAAATTGACAAAAGTAATAATAAATAAAAATTTACAAATAATCAACCAATGAAAATCAGACATTGCTTTTGAATTGTGAGCCAACATAATTGTTTTAAAAAACAAACTAATGAAACTGACCTGGACAAAAATGATGGTACCCCTAGAAAAGATTGAAGATGATTTGACCATAAGGACATGTTAAACTAAGGTGTGTCCTGTAATCATCATCACAGGTGTCTTCAAGCTTGTCAGTCTGCCTATGTAAAGGCTGAAAAGTCATCACTGTGCTGTTTGGTATCATGGTGTGTGCCACACTGAACATGGACCACAGAAAGCTAAGGAGAGAGCTGTCTCAGGAGATTAGAAAGAAAATTATAGACAAGCATGTTAAAGGTAAAGGCTATAAGACCATCTCCAAGCAGCTTGATGTTCCTGTGACTACAGCTGCACAGATTATTCAGAAGTTTAAGGTCCACAAGACTGTAGCCAACCTCCCTGGACGTGGCTGCAGGAGGAAAACTGAAACCAAAGAGCCCAGAACAATTTCAAAAGAGATTAGAGGTGAACTCCAAGGTCATGGTACATCACTGTCAGATCACATCATCCATCACTGTTTGAGCCGAAGTGGACTTAATGGAGGACATCACTGTTGAAACAAAATCATAACAAAGTTAGACTGGAATTTTCCAAAATGTACATTGACAAGCCACAAAGCTTCTGGGAGAATGTCCTTTGGACAGATGAGACAAAACTAGAGCTTTTTGTTAAGTCACATCAGCTCTATGTTCACAGACACAAAAATGAAGCATACAAAGAAAAGAACACTGTACGTACTGTCAAACATGGAGGAGGCTCAGTTATGTTCTGGGGCTGCTTTGCGGCATCTGACAAAGGGTGTCGTGAATCTATCCATGTGCAATGAAATCTCAAGACTATCAAGACATTCTGGAGCGAAATGTGCTGCCCAGTGTCAGAAAGCTTGGTCTCAGTAACAGGTCATGGGTCCTCCAACAGGATGATGAGCCAAAACACAGCTAAAAACACCCAAGAATGGCTCAGAACAAAACACTGGACTATTCTGAAGTGTCCTTCTATGATCCCTGATCTAAATCCTGTTGAACATTTGTGGAAGGAGCTGAAACATGCAGTCTGGAGAAGACAGCCTTCAAACCTGAGACAGCTGGAGCAGTTTGCTCATGAGGAGTGGACTAAAATACCTGTGGATAGGTGCAGAAGTCTCACTGAGAGTTACAGAAATCATTTGATCACAGTGATTGAGTCAGAAGACTATACAACAGAATATTAGGTTAAGGGTACCATCATTTTTGTCCAGGCCAGTTTCATTAGTTTATTTTTTTTAAATAATTCTGTTGAGCCACAATTCAAAAGGAATGTCTGATTTTCATTTGTTTATTTCCAGTAAATTTTTATTTATTATTACTTTTGTCAGTTTCAAGCTTTTTCAGTGACCACTGTGGACTTTTCTTTCTTTAACGGAAGGGTACCAACATATTTGTCCACGTCTGTATGTACACAGTCTATGATAAGGGCAGAGTTTCTATTGATTTATTAAACAATTGGTTTTGAGATTTGAATGTCGCAAATTGTGACATTTAAATCTTAAAGCATGTTTTAAATCTATTTGTATACAAAAGCACACAACTGGAAAATTTCTCCCCTATGAACTCCTCACACTGTTTAGTCTGATTCAAACAAAACAGTGAAAGTATTGCACTGACTGCTTTATTCAGGTCAGTGGAACAGAGCCTAGCTCATAAACAGCACTCTGCCAATTAGGGACGATGGTTGTAGACAACTTCTGAATTCTGAAATCTGAATTCTCTGAACAGCAGCAACTGCAGCCTTGAAAACAATACAAGAATAATGTTGGATAAGGAAATAACACATAGCAAGCATTTAATAAGAGTCCAGTCAAGATAAAACAACTGTAATATTGCCTGTTACAGCAGGCAAAGAGTCAAATTAAAGGAGGCTGCACTGCTATAAAACAGAGATTGCTGAATCACTCATTGAACGAGGTACAAAGACCCAATTCTCTAAAGTCACTTGCATCAGCCAAAATAACAAACTTGTGCGAAAATGAGATGAAAACCTCCTGAATGTGTTGAACTGATTGACTGGAAATAAACAAAGAAGCCTTTTTTTCTTGCTTTAAAAGCTTCATTGTTGTATTAAAGCTGCCTTTTATATTGCTTTTGGCACAGTCTAAAAATTTAGCTCATGGCATCGTTATATCATCACTTTGCAAAGTGGAGGCACTTTCCTGCCATGTAGTAAATCAAACATTCACCCTCATTTAATTCAGTCATGAATTCCTCCTGTGAGTTTCCAGTGGCTTTCTCAGTAGGATGGCAAATTTCACTGTAGGTTTATGTACAGCATTTATTGTTTTGGTGCCATAAATCACTGCCTGCTTGGCAAGGAAAAAGAATTTGCATACACTTTACAAACTTTAGCAAGCTTGTACAAGATCAAAAAGTGGATGTAAAACACAGTCATTTATTCTGTTGGTGGTAAAAACAGCACTTCAAATACACCTGAAGATGATTGTTAAGTCATTCATGTCAGGGATGGGCAATTTCATTACCACGAGAGCCACATCACTGTGCTCTCTGCCAGGGGGAACAAATTGTTACAGATGTTAGTCTAATCTCAGTTTAACAGCTTAGCTCAGTTTAACTCAGTACTACTGAGGTGAAAACGGTACAAATATTTGGCTTTCTTTGGAGTTTATTATGCAGAAATTTTTTTTTAGACTTAAATTCAAGCACTAATGCTTCATTTGACAAGTTAAACATATAATTAAGGGGTTTACAACAGGATATCTTCCAGTTAACGTCTGGTTTACACCTCTGTGCTGAATCTACACAGTACTTGCACTGTAGTACACTGCATCATCTTGAGCATTTTTTCTTTGGTGTGACAGTGTTGCTCTGCAATGCTTTAGCAAAGCCATAGTCAGCAGTGTGATTTGTATTCTGGTCCTGACATGCTCTGTTTATTTGTGTACAAGAAACCATGGAGACAGAAACAGAGCTTATAATGTCAGTGTAAAGAGCTGATAAATAACGACCAGCAGTTGATAACAATGCAGTTATTGCAATAAAGAAAAAAAAAGGAACATCAGAGGAGATGGGATTTATGGCTGCTGAGTCAGTTGAGGCAGAGGACAGGGATTTTACTTGGCATCCATTTTAGTCACTGATTGAGACATGAATGAGGACTTACAATCATAGGGCTGCAGTCTGTGCAGTTTTGAGGTGCAGTTAAACTTTGGGTAGAGTGTGTTTCAGGATACATGCATGGCCCGTTTCATTGGTTCAGGTGTACATTTTTTTATTAACACCTATCAAAGTAAGCTCTCACCCTTAAAGCCTTTCCCTGGCACATGTTTTCCAGTGACACACTTGAGAGGTGTTCAATGTGACTTAAGAGTTACAATTTTCTAACAGTTTCCAAAGCATGTCTGCAAGCACTGCAGTAACACTGGAGTTAAGGACAGTTCAGACCACTTCTTAACTGCCATCAATTCATTTTATTTTACCGGTTGTATTGGTACTGTATATTTCGCTTGGAAATCTGTCTTACAGATATATGTGTGTGTATATAAATAATACAATATAGATATAGATATAGAAAAAAACATGCTAAGTGTAACATTTCAAATTTGGCAGATAGATGTCACAGGGTAATGCCCCTCATGACGGGTAAATGTTTGTACCTATGGTAGGGGTGTCCCGATACAACTATTTCACCTCCGATACGATACCGATATTGCAGCCTTGAGTATTGGCCGATACCGATATCAATCCGATACGATATCAGCAGGAATCATACAGACTTTTATTACCTATTTTGTAGTATGGACTGTAAGAAAAGGCTTGATCAGGTCAGATTACTCAAACAGAGAACAGTAGTCAGCAATAGTAGGTATGAGAAAAACTGACCCATTTGTAATTAACCAATAGGTTAAATAAATTTTAACCTTAGACATAAGAATATACTACAGTTAAAACAACATGAATAAAAAATATTAGAAGACCCTGAAAAGTGACCTCAATAAATCAAACAAAAACATATTTCACCAATTGCAAAATAACCACTGTGTTGAACTTAAACATAAGCATATTCTACAACTGAATAAAATAAAAAATAAATATATTAGAATGGACTGCTTGTATCGGAGTGCTGATATCGGAGATTTAGGATGCAGGCCAATATAATCCGATATTTGTTTTTTTGACCGATATCCGATATCAATATCGGATCGGATCGGGACATGCTTTCTTTTTACCATTTTCTTATACTGATCTAATCAAAAAGAACTGACCTGTGGAACACACTACCAAATTAACTTATCAAAATCCTCAGACACTGAAACACAGTGTATCACACTGGCCTGAAAAAATTATACGAAACCATTGATTTATTTATGTGTCTACTACCATGGCCGATGAATAAAAAGTTAATTTTGGACCCTTGCTAAATATAGCCCATAATCAAGGATTATAGTGAAAATCTCTACATTTAATGTTTTATTATGAATTTGTCATATGTTTATGTTTACAATTGAGTGATATTTTGTAGTTTGCTTGTGGCCTGCACTGAGTGAGGAGGAGGTCCGAGTTCATTGTAACTAATGTGTCTACACTGTTTCCACAGCTGCTGGAGTACACGGGTAAAGGGAAGAGCATCGTGGATGTGGGTTTGGCTCAGGCCCGTCGGCCTCTTAACACACGTTTCCATTACTACGAGCTGGAGATCACAGATTCAGGAGAGAAGTGTTACATCGCTCTAGGGCTGGCACGCAGGGTAATCACCTCCTTGTTTTAGTCTTTGTGTTGCTATCATTAACACAGCTTGTTACTCTGTGGACACACACTGACTGTAGTTGCTTGTCTGTATGGAGCCTGACCCCGTCATTGCTGTCTTTCATATACACTGCTGCTCTCACTGTTTCCAGTCCAAATGATTGATGAGCTTCTGAGGAAAAGCCAGAAACAAAATAAACATTATCTCATTTTACCCCCACAACTGCTTTCCATGGAGAGCAGGATTTTCCATTCACAAACCCCAATTCCAGCAAAGTTGGGACATTGTGTAACGCCTAAATAAAACCAATTACAATGATTCAAAAATCCTTTTTGACCTACATTCAATGAAACGCACCACAGAGGCAAACTATTTAATGTTGAAACTGATAAAACATTATTGTTTTTTGCAAGCAGTCCCTCGTTTTGCCTTTGAACATGTTCTTCAAAAGCTGGGACAGTGCCATTTTGGTAAACCACTTTGACATTTTCAACACTAACTAAGTGTTTGGGGACTGAGGACACTAATTGTTGAAGCTTTGTAGGTGGAATTCTTCCCTATTCTTGCTTACTGCATGACTCCAGGTACTCAACAGTCGGAGATCTCCGTTGTCATATTTTGTGCTGCACATTTTGAATGGGAGACAGATTTGCATGCAAGCCAGTCTTGTACTCACACTCTTTTAGTTACCCATGCCATGGGTAATACCCCGCCCCCATACCATCACAGGTGCTGGTTTTTGAACCTCTTTGTTCTCATCACAACCTGAAATAATTTGAAATGTGGCCTCATCAGACCACATCAGACTTTTCCTCTTTGCGTCAGCCCATCAGATGAGCTCAGGCCCAGTAGACAGCCTTTCTCGCTTTGCTTTCTTTTCACAGATTCAACCTGCACTGGTAGATGCAGTGATGAACTGTGTGAACTGGGGATCAGTTTATATAATGTTCTGAGCCCTCATAGTTATACCTTTACAGAATGATATCAGCTTTAATGCAGTGCTCCTTAAGGTTTCAAGGTCGCAGGCAATAAATGTTTGTTTTTGGCTTTTTTGTTTACATGCAGATATTTCTTTGGATTCTTTGAATACTATTGTGGTCTATAGAAGATGAAATAGCTGAAGTCCTTGCATTGTAAATTGAGAAACATTCTTTCCAAAGTGATGAGCTTTGCCCCATCTTTGCGTGTGAACAACTGAGCCTTTTGCAGATGCTGCATTTATACCAGATGGTGGCACTCACTTGTTTCCAATTAACCTGTTTACCTGAGAAATTGATCAGTCCTTGATTTTCACAGTCTGTGGTTGCCCTGTCCCAGCTTTTTTTAGAATGTGTTGCAGGCAAAGAATTCAAAACAGCAAGTGTTTGCAAAACACAATAATGTTTATCAATGTGAAAGTCAAATTTCTTGTCTTTGTAGAGTACTCAATTGAATATAGGTCAAAATGATTTGCAAGTTATTGTTTCTGTTTTATTTCCATTTTACACAACATCCCATCTTCATCGGAATTGGGATATGTCCATGAACAAAAAAAACTGATTGTAATGCAGATAAAAAAACTCTCAAAAATACTGCAGCCAAGTGAAACACTAGCTTTGTGATGAGATGAAAAGCTCTCTGAATCTGCTCTGCCCCAGTTCCTCTGCCAGTGCAGCCATTGAGCACCGAGGGAAAATAAAATGGAAAGAATTAAAAGTATGCAGGACCTCCTCAGGCGAAACAGTTTAAGTTAATATCTTAATTAATTTGGCTCTATTAAATGCTTTTAATCTAAAATGATGACAGTGATGAAGTAATAATGAGTATTTTGGAAATAAGCAGGGTGTGACTGAGGACTTGCTGAGTGTTTACACATCAGAGATACGTTCATCTTTCATCACCTTGATTGGTTCATTAGAACATCCCTCTTGGTTACTAATCGATTGTTTTTGCAGCTGTGATGATGCTCACAGCCTCGGAGGACCTAAAGCTCTCCCTTTACTCCTCTGCGTCACATACTGACGGCACACACACTTTGAGCCCTCAGGTCTGACTCTGAGGAGAGCAGAGCCCTGTCCCTCAGCTGACCATCTTCCAGGAATTGTTTTCGCTAACACGTCTGCGGTTTTAGCAGAGCATCATAAATCCATCAAGCGGTCATTCCTGAGGTTTTTCTTCCTCCCCTATCATCATCTCCTGCATCTGTCTGTCGTGCCGCTGCAGTCCAACCTCTCGCTCCAAAATCCAAACAAAGCATTCTGTTTCTGTCTCAGGGTATCACACGCTGAACAGTTTCTGGTTGCTCAATGCTTGTTTATTGTGGATAAATGAGCAATTGTTTATGGTGCATTCCTTTTCTCTTTTCTTGCTCCAGGGAAGACTTTTAGTCATCACTCTGTCCAAGTCCTAACAGAAACTTTATCTCTCAGGCTCTTTTCTGTTCCCTTCACTGTAAATAGCTCAGTGTCTGCCCATTGCTTGATCTATCGAGAAATCAAAACCCTGCTGTTGTAATCATGCACCACTGCTTAGTTTTATTTCTTCACACAAGCAGACTTTGGGCAATAAAGTCTCTTTAGCTAAGAGCAGCTTTAACTCAGTGGACCCTGACCTATTTTGTTTTGTACCTAGGCCCAGTGTGGGGATAATAGACATGCTCCTCCTATTGAAAGATGGCTAAAGGATGGCTATTCTCTATCTAGTTTAACACATCACATAGATTATTTTTATGGTCAGTAATCATTATATCATCAGTGATTTTTTTTCTTCAACAATTATTTTCTCAGCACGTGGCTTGGCATCAATGTTTTCCTCAAAACAACATCAACATTAGCTTTTCTAATGAAAACAATCTTGTCTTACTCTGTAACTTGCTTGGAAATGAAACCATAAATATAACCAGCCTTTTTCTAAACAAAGAAAAATAATACATATTGCACCAAATCTGAGCATTAGTCATCTTTTATAATGAATCCATCAGTGTTCATGTTGTTGACTAATGATTTTCATCACAGTCAGTAACTTTTTTCCCCTGATGAAAACTAGACAATTACTAATAAAAAGAAGGTACACATGGACAAAAACTAAAACAAAGTTAGCATCAACAAATAAAATCAGACCTTAATTCGTCATGTAGAAAGTAGGAAACATTAGGAATATATCCATCACAGCTACTTTTGGTTGTGTGGAAAGGTTTAATGAGATAAGAGGGACATCCAATCACAACATAGTGGTGGTGGTATAAGTTGGGGAGCGATCCAATCAGAGCTACTTTCTTTGTGAATTGACATACTCATGTAGAGCAGGTTCACTGTTTGTTGTCATTTCTGGTATTGTAACTGAGATGCTCTGTCAGGTAACCGAAATAAAGGTAATAGCAGTTCACACAAAAGCTAAATTTGTTTTTGATAATTTATACATTCAGACTTTACCAGCATTCAGTAAAGGGTTATTAGATGTTTCATTTTATCGTTGGAGTAGAACATGACTCCGGAAATTCAGGGAAACATAAAAAATGCCTTTCACTCTAGACTTCATATTTTAGTCAATTTACAGCAGGTTTCGTCGACTAAAATGTTGTGAAATTTCATCAGCTAAAACTAGACTAAAACTAGAACAATTTTGATGAGTAAATTATGACTAAACTAAAAGATATTTTAGGTCAAAGACTATAGAAAAAGCTTAATTAAAGAGTGCTGTCTAAACTAACACTGGAATCGATATATATTTCCTTTTTGGTAATGTGTGTTACCTGGTAAAACCCTCAGCGACAATGGTGTCATACCTGGAGTGTGGAAAAAATGTTCTTGGGTTTTTTCAATCAATCAAAATTCAAAAAATATATAATTGATTTCATACAGACTTAATATAATTCCTTTTAAGTTTATTTTTCAGTTTTTTTTCATGTAATTTACATAGATGCAAGATACAACAATAAAATAAAAAAATGCAAAATTACATCAAACAGAAAAAATATGTAGAAAAAGACACAAGTATATGCTCTTTTAAAAAGAAGATTGATAATAATATAGACAACAATCATGATAAAATAATAACTCATTTATAAATCTACACTCATATCCTCTAAGAGAGAATGTGCATGATGTGATGGGACTTGAGTATGTTACCAATTGAACAGCATCAGTTTAAGTCAGAAAGATGACAAAAAAAAAACATATTCTGTTTTGAAGTGTTTAGTGTAGAGCCTGATAATTTAATTCCATATAGAGCTATGGAGACATTGAAGGCTGTGTTGAACTGCTGATGAAGTTATTTACTTTGTCTCTCCCTTTTTACACAGGACTATCCTAAAAACCGACATCCAGGCTGGAGCAGGGGGTCCATAGCTTATCATGCAGGTATGTACTGGCTAACTATGCTCTGTTCGATCATTCGTTATTCAATATCTTGTTTTCCAGTAATTCAAATTTACAGCTCCACTGTGATGGTGAAGCATGTGAATTATGGAAAGCCTTGCACCTGAATTTGGTCATTATTTATATTTAGATTTTGGACTGAGTGGTTTAATTCTCAAGTCAAGAAGGACAGCCTTAGGATATGATTACCCAGAGGACTATGAACACTAACGCTCTGTGAGCACAATAGCTCAAAAAGTTCTCAACAGATTTAATTGAAATTTTTAAAGAATGTTGGTCATGGCACAAGGACAAATTCAATCACTTAAAGTTTCTCTGCGGACACCTCTGTTGGTGTTGCGTTGTAAAAAGTTTCCATGTTAACTGATGTCACCCACAGGCTACCAGAGAAGCCCCTATTCTATGTCTACAGTTTTACACTTTCATCACAAAGCATGTCCCCAAATGCTCCTAAGTTAAATTTTTATATTACGTTTAATCTCCACTATTACAGTTAATACCGTATATTATTTTTTATGTGTGCTTTAACCTGCTGGCTTCTGTTCCTGTGAGTACAAGTCAAGCTGTTGATTATGATGTAGGGCTCTTTGACCCACTTCCAAACACTGCCCTGTGGACATGAAACCATCAAAAAGATATATGCAAATTTGTAGAGGTTCTTCATTGAATTTGGAACAAATCAACCAAGCTGTAGGTGTGAACCCACCTTATTTTAGTTTTTAGGTCACTTTTTGTTTACTCTAGTTTATTGTAATATGTGTTTGGCTTACTTTTTAAGTGGTAAGAGTTTGAACATTGGATAATTTTAGAATATATAGTGTTTATTCATCTATAGAATCAAAGTGACACTGTTTTGTCAAATTAGTGCATTTGTCTTCAGCCTTTATTAGCTTAAAATAACATGGACCTATGTGTTTTTTCATGCCTCTCTGGCCTGTAGAGAGGGTGGAAAGCACACTGGCAAGTCGTCAAGCTGTTCGGGCAACATTTCTGATTATTAGGACAGCATTATTTTTTACTTGTGGGTCAATTAAGAAAGCATTTGCAGTTAGTGGGCCTATTTATTTTTCAAAGAAAGACTTCTACCTTGTTCTTTGAAAGAACCCAAAAGAATTTAAACATGTACAGCCAAAGAGGAGCTCATCCAGAATATAAATGGCCATAGCAAAACAAAGAATTTGTCACAGTCAAAATACTCTGCAGTCAAAACTTTTAGTCAGTTTGTGTACATAAAAATTAATTGTCTTTAAGGTATCATCAGCCATTTTGGGACATTTTTTTCATCTTCCTATTGGATAGACCTCAACAAGACACTTCAGATTACAACTATAAAAAAATAATTTCTCAGGTTTTAAAAACTGTCCTAAATGTTTGATGAAATATAAGAACATGGCTAAAAGAAAAGATCCTACTAAGTCATCCAATCAATTTTAGAGTTTTGCGGGAGAAATTTGACACCAGTTATTTGTTATTTTTTCTGTTGTCAGTAGCAGTGCTTATGATAATAAAACATGCATGGTAGAGACTTTGATTCTCCTTCAGCTCTAACAGCCAGATCAGTTTATCAAATATGCACAAACTTTCCCTGGTTGCCATGGTTTCCTTTCCTAGTCGGCATCATGTTGTTTGGGTAAGCTGTGAATATTAGATAACTCATAGCATGAAATAACATTTTAATGATACAGGGTGAGAGGTGATTATGTAAGTTGTTGATATGAAGTTCAACAAACTATAAAGTTCAGTCATGCAGATGTTTTTCATGCTGTAACAAGCTGCTGTTCTGCTCTGACTGGATCCTGCTCTTACATATGAGACAGGTAGAACTCATGAGTCTCTCTGCTTTCTGTGTAGATGACGGAAAATTGTTCCAGGGCAGCGGGGTTGGGGACCAGTTTGGACCACGCTGCTTTGAAGGAGACATTATGGGCTGTGGGATCATGTTCCCTCGTGACTATATCCAGGAGGCTGCGGGTGAATATCTCTGACTTTTGTTCATCTTATACATGTTATTTCCACATGTACAATAACACAAGTATTTTTCTTTTTTGCTTGTCTTTTCTGTAGATGATGTTGATGACTGGGATCTCGATGTGTTTCAAAAGCCCAGCGAGGTTCAGAACGACCTGTATGCGAACAATGAAGAAGAGGAGGAAGAGGGAGAGGATCCAGATGGAAAGAAAGTCATGGTGAGCCAATCTATCAGTGTAGGAATGTAAAAGGGAAATTGTAAGTGTTAAGAGTCTAATCCAGCAGTTTTAAAAGTATTTTACCCAAGGTACACATAAGATTAAGAACCTCCCCTCCCCCTGGGCATGCTACATATTACAAGGGATGCACAATATTAGATTTATGCTAATATCCAATATGCTTATATTTCCAAACTCATTCTCATTGATACTGATATTTTCTGTCAAGAGCTCAAAGCCTTCACTGAACTAAAATTAATCTGTTTCTTTCAAGCTGACAGTCTGTTTGAGTGAGAAACAAATGTTAAGCAAGAAAAATAACATATTACTCTTCTCTAAATCATATCTTTTATTTTAAAAGGTGGTCATCCAGTGATGATGAAAGAAACCATTATGGTTGTTTTGTAAAATCTGCCAAACTTACAGCCAGTAAATGGGATATTTGTTGCCAGGTTGTGTAGCTTAAATATTGGCAAAAATGTTCATATCTGCAGATACCGATATGGGTCCAATAATATTGTTCCTACATATTGCAATATCTTTTCAGTCTGAGCAGTTTTATTTATTTTTTGGTCTGTGTATTATTGTATTCCCTGTGTCATCTCTGTGTAGGGGCTATTGATTAAAATCACTAATTCTGGTGCAGCCATCTTTTTTCATTTGTTTATATGCTGTCCACAGCCAAATGTACTCAGCTAAATTTGTTTTACCAACGCCTCATAGAATATGATAACTATATTTATTACACGTGAATATTTTGTATGAGTTTTTTTTTGTTTGTTTAATACATTTTTTGTTTTATCTTAAAGTGACAGGGCTTAATGTTTTGATTAAAGTAACATATTCCTGTTTCCATATTTTTATCTTTCAATTTCCAAAGTGTGTGGAATTCTAAGCCTTTAAAAGTGAGACCAGTCCCTATTGCCCATACTGCTGCCAGCCACAAAGGGACATTTAAGATCTTTTTATTTTATACATATTAAATTTTTTTTTTTTTTGGGGGGCTTGGTCAAAGTACAAAATACATGATTCAGGATTTAACAATTGAATGTACAGGTCACTTCACATTCTGGCCTATAGGTCCATGCCAAACCGGCTCAGAGTTAAACAATATTGGGATCTATAAAAAAACATATAAAATACAAAAATGTAGTAGTAAATTAATAAATAACAATGAATGGCATCTCTACATTTTTCCCACTACTTCAATGTACATCCCGGTCCTTTTACATATAGTTGTGAGATGAATGCTATCTTTCCACGTTGAAAAAGTCTAATCACATTACTATTATGTTGGAACATTCACCAGTAATGGCTGACTGTTAAACATCGAGTCATTTCCAGTAAATGTGTTTCAGTTTTAGCCCCTTATTCTTTCTGTAGTATTTTAACAAAAATAAACCCCTAAAATCACATATTTTTTTTCTCCACACACTTTTGAATATACTTCAGTGGCCTAAAGGCAAGCTGTGGGGGACCTGATTTGGACTGGGAGCTTCCAGTTGATCACTGTGATCGTTAAAGGCAGTATCATTAAGCTTAAAGGTTCTGTTTCAAACTCCATCCCAACCTGTTCACTTGAAAGAGTTAAATGTTTTATTGGAAGTTTTTTAAGTAACTGAATTTGCAGTTTTGTAAAAATCCATTCATGAGTCACTTTATGGTTGTACTTGGTCCATACAGTTGTGCAAGTTCCTAAGAAACATCTGGACATGCCACTCGTCGCACCAGTGTGTCACAGCTCACCCTTTCGTATCTAATCCTTCCCTCTTCTGTGTTTTTGTGTGGGCAGGTGTTTTTCACCAGAAATGGGAAGGTCGTGGGTCGGAGGGATGTGGCCTTACCTGCAGGGGGTTTTTACCCCACAATCGGGATGATGAGCACCGGGGAGAAGGTTCGGGTGGACCTGCACCCCCTCAGTGGGTGAGCCAGGACAAGGTGATTAAAAACAAAGACTGAAAAACCAGAGCAAGAACTAATAATCAAGCTCTGACACACTTTGAAGTACAGACAGCAAGTAATACCTCCAGTCATCAGGCTCCAAGTTTTCACTTGAAAAGTCACTCCAGTGTAATGGCTTCATCGAGCCTCCTGATGCTTTAAGAATATTCTGACATTTTGCTGAGATTTTTACTCACAACTGATTGAAAAAATGTATTTTTGTACGACATGTGCCTCAGATATGTGCTGTATAATGAAACGGTTTAACAGATGAAAGAGCTTTTGGAGGGAAACACTTTTTTCAAAAGGAATCATGTAATGTGCCAAAGAAGAGAAATCTCACCAGAATAATGAATGTATGAGCGTCCTGTTCTTTGTGGACCACAATATCAGCAGCATTGTTGTAGAGCTCAAACATGGAGCTCTGCAGTGACTCTGTCCACTGATGGTGTGTTACTGACACTCTGTGGTCAGGAGGAGATCCTAAAAATGAAGCTCTCAGTGTTCCAAACACCAGCGCACCGCATGAACACAGGGCAGTGTTTCAAAAGAAAAAAAAAAAAAGCCCAGCTATACAGGTTTTTTCTGCTTGTTCTGACATGGAGTCATGTTTGAGCAGCAACATCTACAGCCAGGGACTGTTGGACATTTAAATGTGATTGTTTACATCATTATGGTCTACATACAAGTTATTTATGAGGAAACAGATGAAAAGGAGCTGACAAATCAAAGAGCTTTTTTTTAGAAGTGTATTTCTGAACGCAGTGTACTTTCACTGAAATGTGTGGTTTACAATCCTCCCATCATTTCTGAGATGAGCACTTTGTCAAAAAATCCAAACAGATAAACCAAAATGACAGAGAGGACTGTAAGTGTAGAGCTGAATTGTTTCTTCTACCACAAAGATGTTCAGTGCCAGCCGTATCTTCATTCCTGCCTTTCAGGGTAAAGTTTACCTTTTGCATAAACACAAACCAACAAAGACGTAAATTAAGGTCAATCTGTCAAACTAAAATGAGCTCAAACTCAACAAATCCTTTTTAGAAAATGGGACTTTATTGGAAAAGGAAATTGTATCTTCTGTGGACTCTGAGGTTCTTTGGGCCCAAAGGATGTCCAATGTTAGGGTGCAACCCAAAAGGGAAAATGTTAAAATATACTGTATCTGAATGATGAATGGTTAATGAGAGCAATGCCCAAAACGTTAAGATAAATAAAAAACAATAAAAACGATTTTGTTTATTTTTGAGAAAAAGAGAACTGTTGAGATGATGAAGTTGTAAAGAAGTGTGAAGCCAAACTCAGAATATTTGAGAAAAGAGCAAGCAAGTCTACTTACTTCAAAAGTTGCAATATTTAAGTCTTTACCTTATTAAGATGGAAATTTTGTCCTGTCACTTTTTATTCCGAGTTTGACTTCTTCTTTATGGACAGTGTCTTAGCTTTAAGAGTTTCTTTTTAATTTATACATCTATTTTTTTAAATATCTTTAGGAGTGGCACCAATATGCTGTTGTTTAAAAAGAAGCCATACTGATTTTTTAACCCTCAGGTGAATTTGAGAATCAAATGAAGTAATCTGTTTCTTTTGTGTTCATTTTTTGCCACATTGCTTTATTAAAGTCATCAATTTAGTGCCACAAACATGTAATATTGTATTAATGTTTTCAGTTTTGTAACTCAAATATAGGCTTATCTTTCACAGTGAATGAATTTTTTATTCTTCTATTAAATCAGATGACTTTTTCCATGGGAAATGGTCATCTTATTTACCAGAAAATGATTTCTTTATGCAACAGTTCGTCCCACATAAAGCTGTACTTTATATCCAAACTATAGAAATGACTGTGCTGCTTCTTGTCCTACCGACAATAGTTTTGTAGATTTCTCATGTAATCTACTGGAAACAGCAGCAACCTTGAAATGTATTTCACTTTTAGCCTTTCAAAGTGATACATTTGTTCTGTAAAAAGGTTCAAATGTTGGAGAAGTTTCACCAGTGGTCACTGAGAAAATCCTACAAGCTCAAAATGGTTTTAAGAGTTTAATTTTTTTTTTGAAAAAGCATCCATAATTTCTGTTGTTGACAATAAATGATTAAGTCTGTGTTGTTAATGTGATGCTTATTGTGCTGCTAAATGTGTGTTGACAAAGTGTTTGTACAAAACCTCATCAGCCTGTGCTGTGGACAAACTATTCTGCCATCACAGTTCTGATAAATGAAGCTTTTTAGTTTAATGAATCATCACTGAAGATGCACACAATCAGGAGATCTGACAGTCTCACAGTTTAATAGTCATGTTTGTTTAGAGTTTCACTGTTTTTCTTTGCCTAATCACAAAAAACAATCAAGTAAAAATGCCAAAAATAATGTGCGATTAAGAATAAAAACATTCACATCATCCATGGATCTTGTTTTGCTTTGTTCCGCTTGTTGCTTCATTGGTATTAATTTTTGTTTGTTGAATTTATTTATTTTTGTTTTGTTGTATTTATTTATGAAGCCTTAATTGGGATAGTGCCACACAGCTCTTTTTAATCAGTCTTCTCATCATAACTCAACACACTCTAGCTACTGGCTGATGCTGAAAATGTCACAGATACTTCATTTTATGAAAAGCTTACTTTTGCCTCTTTCACATGTTTTACACTGTGAACATGTGTCTGCTCAAAGCTATGATCACAAACTATTCTGTTCACAAGTGTTACAGTTTTTAAGTTTCTTTGTACCATTCTTGAGTTGTTCTTCTAGCTTCATATTTGCTCTACTCTCAAATGACTGTAGAGCCGTTGGAGTCCAGCGCTCTCACTGTCATGTTCAAGAAACAAGTTTGAGATGATTAGAGGTTTGTGATATGGTGCATTATTCTGCTGAGGGCTGCTACTAAGAGGCAGGATGGATCCAAGCTCTCATGTTGTTTATACCAAAACCTGATTCTGCTCTGAATGCATAAATCGAGACACATCAGACCTTTCAACTTCTTTTTAAATGTTCTGTTGCGACAGGAGCTGCATCATCTGTGGTCTTCTGTTGTCGTAGCCCGTCTGCTTCAAGATTACATAAGCTTTGCGTTTATGAAGGTTGTAAGAAGTGGTTATTTGAGTTTCTGTTGTCCATAATGAAAACCCCTCTGACCTCTTGCATCAACAAGGCATTTTAACCCAGAGAACTGCCACTCACTGGATATTTTCTCATTTTTGGGCCATTCTCTGTGGTTGTGCATGTGTCTGATCAGCCAGCTAAAGTCACCAGGAACTATGACATGCTTCAAGTCACTTCCATCCTGATACAGTTGAACTTCAGCAGGTCTATTTGCCTGGATTAATATTATGAATAGAATAAATGCACTTTTTTTCAGCTCTCAATCAAATCAAAGTTCTGAACTGGGTTTGGAACAAAAGTGTTGGGATTTTGCTTCGGGGCCATATTGTCCAGTCAGTTTGTTGGAGACAAAATGCACTCTGAAATCTTAAATTAATTTTGAACCCAAATAAAAAATAAATACATCCTTTTCATGCGATCCAGAGATCCTGCTAATAGTATCTCACACATTTCACCTCTGGAGGGTCATAATATAGAAAGAGTCACTCAGTATAAATATCACTGTGTCTGGCTGGATCAACATTTCACATTCAAATCTCACACCAACTCATTTGTTTCTAATCTAAAATAGAAACTAGGATATTTATACAGAAACAGAACAGATTTAATTTCCCATTGTCCTGTAGAAAACAAATTGTTGGAGCCACTTTTTTGTCAGTTTTAGATGATGGAGATGTCAATTACAGGCATGCTGTAGCTAAACCGCTTAACTCAGTTTACCATTCTGCTCTAAGATTTATTTCTGGTGACACTTTCTCAACTCATTCCCGCGTCGTGTATGACAAGTCGGCTGGCCCTAACTGTCAGTCAGACGAGACAGGCATTGGTTACTTTTTATTTAAAGCTCTGTCTAAACATCTGCGGTTATATCTCACCTCTCTATTGAATTAACCATAATCATACTCCCTCAAATGACTGGACAAAGCTTGAAGTTCCAAGAGTAAAACTTAAAATTGGAGAAATACTGTATCTCTCAGCTTTTGTAACGCTCACAGCTGGAAGGCTGTACAGCAAACACCAAAACTAAGTTCAGTTATTAACTCAGGAAAGTTTCAAAACTTGTTGATCCACTACATTCATGTCTGTAATTGTTGTAAAACTGTGCTCCACCTATTCTGGTGAATTTGTATTTCTGTTCTTTTCCTCCTCTCTCCTTGCTTATTAATTATCTTGCATTCTGTGTTTTATTGTACCCTAGATGTCATTGTAAATAAGAGCATGCTCTCAGTGGCATCTCGAGGTTAAATAAATGTTGAATGAATTGAATGAAATCACATATCAAAATGCAAAGGGCTGTATAAGCCAAAGAAATGGGTAATGTTTAAAAGAATCTCAAGTCCAGAGTCCAAAGATTTGAAACATTACTTTTTAAACTAAATAGATGATGAACAGGGAAAAACATTAATTTGTCAAATTTATACCAGAACATGTTTGGAATTTGTTTTAATAAGCTCCCCTTTGACGCTGAACAGATAGTATCTCAGGACTAAGCCACATTACAGATGCTCCACCTTCAGCTTGCTCATTGTGCTTGGCCCCAGTTGTAATTTATCATCTTAGAGGGCCCCCTAGTGGACAATGTTGTGTCTTTTAACCCACAACACAGAGCATTGAGATAGGACAGAATCAATGAAAACATGTTAATAAACATTGCAGTTTGCTCCTCAGTGTTTTTTGAAATGGTAGTATGCATAACCTACATACACATAAAAGCTGTATCCTGAAAAGGAGCTGATTCCAATAAAAAAGACGTCAGCAAACTGACTTTGAGTCGTCAAGACATTCACAACATGAACACAGATCAAGCAGACAACTCTCGTTTAGAACATTTTCATCTGAGTGTTTATTTTGTTGTTTTTTGTCAATTATAATTTAATAAAGTCAATGTGTAAAAAGTACAAACTATAAAATGCCCAGACATTTATTTTCCAAAATTCTACAAAAATAATGCTGCGGCACAACAATTAATTTTTGGTTCAAGGTTTAGTTTTTTTCAGCAGCTAAAGATGAGCACAAATAATGAACATAATGGCTACTGTTGCTGATGCAGAGGGCTAATGGCTGTCATGATAAAGCACTTACACTGAGCATTAAACAAAAGAAGTTTTAGACACATTACCTGCAAATGAAAAACATCACATATGGTGATTGTTTGAGAATAGTTACAAGAGGCAATAATACAGATTAAAAAGGCCAAACTTCCAGTAAAATCAGGAGTCATATAAAAGCTGTATCAATATTTTCAAAAGTTCATAACTCAAATTCAGGAAACATACTTGAACTAAACAATTAAAGGCAGTTATTGCAATTTATATGCACAAACATTTGGGTCCTACAGACCAGAAAACCTGACAAAGCTCTATTTGAGATCTACTTAAAGTGAGATGAGAAAACAGAGTGTAAAGTGTTGGTTACACAACATTGACAGAGTTCCTATGATTCAGAGTCATCGTCCTCCTCATAGTAGCGGTTCCTCTTGATTATATCCTCTGCGCTCAGCTCCTCTGCTTCACTTCCCTCTTTCTCCTCCTCCCAGAAGCCGACGTCCTGAGAGGCGCGGTTCTGCTTTGGCTGTGCAGGTGGAGAAGGAGATGGGGAGGTCCCGGGCGAGATGCTTCTCAAAGAGCCCTCCTCTGCCACCATCTTGTCTGCCGCTGCTTTGACTTCCTCCATTTGTTCTTCCTGGCTCTGAGTCTCCACAGCCTCCTCGGGGACGCTCTTTCTGCCACTCTCCACTTCTTTGCTTTGCTCTTTTTCCTTCACCTCCTGAAGCTCTGGCTTGTTTTCCTTGGCTGCTTCTTCAGCTTTTTGCTTCTCCTCGAATGAAGCCCTCCAGTCCAGCAGGGATTTGAGTGGGCGGCGGGGCTCCCTCGGGGCCAGACTGGCTGCAGAGGTGGGCCTGGCAGCGATGGTGAAAGGTCGAGAGCGCTCCTTTAGAGAGGAGCTCCTCCTCAGACTTTTCAGCTCAGCGCGCTCTGAGCTCTGGAAGGCTGGCTGCACCTCGTCCTCCGGGGGCCACTTTGCTCTCCCCGATCGGCCTGATGGAGCTCCCTCTGCGACCGGGCTGAGGACTCCAGCGCTCGACTGGCCCTCGCCTGCTGGGGGAGGCCAGGCGATCTTCAGCCTGCGTGTCTCAGCCTGTCGCTCTGCAGAACTGGTCTGCGTCTGCACACGTGTCTCCAGAGCGGCCATCAAGTCTGTGACTTTGACCGTTGGGGACAACTGCTCAGTCAGGGTTGGCTGTTTGTCTGAAGTACTCTCAGCACTCTCAGAGGGATGCTTCTCTGCTGGCTGTTCCTCTGGCTCTTTTGGCTTCACTCCTTCCTCATCCTCCTCTCCTTCGGCTTTTGGTTCCCAGAGTTCTTTGTGGGGCCTGTGGCCGAAGCCCTCATCATAATTTCCTTTGGCTTTGAACAGCTGGTTGAAATGGGGTTTGCAGTAAACGTTACCGTGCAGTGATGCGTAATTCCCAAGCCTACAAACAAAACAGAGAGATAATTATTTCAGTCTTTGTATTTCTGTTAATGGTTCAGAAAGAGAGACATTAATTAAAATAATCAAAACCCAAACTTGTAGAATCTATTACTTTGCTAAATCTAAATTAGTGCGTAAAATTTGATGATCAACAAAAAAAACAGATCCCTTTGAGTAGCTTGCAGTGCACAACAGGAAGTCAACTTTAGAGAGATTTTTCTCCCTTATTGTGTGAAATAATAAGGGATCTATGGTTTGCCTTTAAGTAAATACACATTTAGGGGCTGTCCACAGAGACGAATTCGGGCATTTCTGCACAAGTTCTTTTTTTTTATAGTGAAGGTGTTTTGTCCAGATGGATCAGATGTTTTGCTACTGAGCATGTTATAGCTCTTACAGCAAAATCTGCTGCTCCTTTAGTACCACTGTGAGCAACAAGAGGACTCAGAGAACAGAATACACTAGTGTTTGTTTACAATTGTCATGATGCTCCATGTCTTCTTGTCTGGTGTATGTCTGCAGCAGTATTAGAGCACCACTTACAGGCCTGGCATATATACTACAGCAGTTTCATGTAGAGGACACATTTCTTGAAACAATGCCATCAGAGAACATTTTAAAAATCTTTTTTAAAAAGTTTTTGTCTCTGTGTGAGCCGGGGCCAAGTTCTAAATGAATGGAGTCCTCAAGTAAAACAAAATGAAAATTTAAAGTAAGGCAGAATTAAGTAAAAACAGGAGACAATTCATGACTTTATTCCCATCTTTTAACACAGTTACCTGTGAGGAACTTTTTGACCTTCTATAAGCCAGCACTGAGCGGCATGTATTTTTAAACGTTAATGAGCTTCTCATAAACTCACAGCCATCTTTCCAAAGGTTTTCTGAAAAGAGATGAGTCCAACTTTAGTCTGAAGCTAAGAGTAATTCACTCTGGGTTCAAATGAAAAACCTTCTGTTAACTTTTATGGAAAATAATAAACTTCTGATAGGTCACGGAATATAGCCAGGAAAAAGGAATACCATTGGATGGAATAGGAAATTAATGTAACTAAAACAAGGCAAAATGATGATGTGTGTAATATCATGAGGTGCACATTCCGTCCAGATTACAGTTTCATCCACTGAGCTGCCCCCTCGTCCTTTAGTAAAATGGGTCATTCATAGGAGCAGTAATGTCCTTATCTCTTCATCCCTGATAACGCAGGTAGACAGGAAGTTGAGGCGCCACGGAAGTTTAAAGTCATATTATGAAAATCAACTGTAGTATTTTTGCCCATAGATTTGAATAAACAGAGATGCCATAAATCCTTTATGGTGCATCCACTGTATGTCTGACAGCATGACAGTCTGCTCAGAATCTGAACTCACTGATACATCATGAGGAGTCTGTACAATAATACCTGCCCCCTTATCCCCTCATACAGCCCTGAAGGCACATGGCTGTAGTCAGCCCACCCCCAGAAGGACAGGGTTGAAGCGTTAAGGTGCTCATATGCATGGAAAGAGACATACAGTGTTACGGAAAGTGTTAAAAACCTCTTTTACTGATTGATCTTAATTATATATTGAGCAAGTCATGGCACAGATGGTTGACTTAGACCACAAGGAAGTGTGTTTGAGGTTGGCAAAATGGTAAAATATAGTCACTGTTCGGCACAAACCGCCTATAATGCTCTATTACAAGAAATTAGAAAAACAACCTCACTGCTACATGGCTAAATATTGTATTTTACTGGTTGTATATTTTTGCATTTTGATTTAGTTAAAAGTTTCTAATTGTAGGAGCCATATATTGTTTGTTGATTATTCTGGGTTTGATCACTTTTGTCTGGTTTCCATGGTAGCGCGTATGTTTCGGGTCACGTGGGCACTTTGGATTGACAGCCGGAAGTTATATTAGAGGCTGCTTCACCTGCACTGGGTGTGAGATGCGAGTCTAAGGTAGCCGTAATTTTTTGTTGACCGTGCTTTTGTTACCTGTTGTTTATCTGTTTGCATACACGTGCGCCATACGTGTACACATTACGACATACAGTCATGGAAAAAATTATTAGACCACCCTTGTTTTCTTCAATTTCTTGTTCATTCTAATATCTGGTACCACTAAACGTATAATGCAATGAACACAACAAAAAATGCAGCTGGTCACATAATACTTTATGTCCTATTTGACATTCTTAAGCTTAATTGATTCCCAGGGTATATAAGAGGCCATTTCATGTCACAAGCAGCACTGCACATGCAAAGGCCTAGAGTGGTTTCCTGCTTACATTCAAGCCGTAGCACAACTCAGAAGTTGTCAGCTCTCACATAATGCCTAAAACAAAAGAATTATGTGAAGCCACAAAGGCAGCCATCTTGGCACTGCTGGAAATTGGCATGAGTGAGAGACAGGTAGCGAAAAAACTGAAGATCTCCAAGACAGCCGTTCATTACAACAAAAAAAACAAGCTGAACATGGCACTACCAAATTGCTACCTGGCCGTGGCAGGAAAGCGTCTTTCTACCGAGATGACCGTGCACTCATCCGTTCCTGTGTCAGGAATCGTCGTCAGACCTCCAGGGACCTTAAAATGAGTGGGCACTGTCGAGAAATGTGACTTGTTCAGCAAGGACAGTTCGAAACCGACTTGTTGAAGCTGGTTTGAAGTCACACAGAAACCGCATAGAAGCCCTTCATCAATGAAAGGCAGAGGAAGGCCTGGTTACTCTTTGCTCGAGACCACAAGGATTGGACTGTTGATGATTGGGCTAAGGTTCTCTTCAGTGATGAATCAATTTTGAATTGATGCCCTCCAGCCAACTTACTGGTTAGGAGGAAGCCTGGAGAAGCTTACAACCCAGACTGTCTTGCCCTACAGTAAAACATGGGGGTGGATCAGTCATGATCTGGGGTTGTTTCAGTCTGAGTGGAACAGGGCAAATGCAATTGTGTGAAGGCCGAATGAACCAGGTCATGTACAGGACTACCCTTGAAAACAGTCTTCTTCCATCAGCTGGAAAACTCTTTCCTGCCTCGAATGACTGGATTTTCCAACAAGACAATGCCCCTTGCCACACGGCAAGGTCAGTTAAACCTGGATGGAGAACCACAACATTAGCACCATGCCTTGGCCTGCTCAATCACCAGATCTTAATCCAATTGAAAACCTGTGGAAAATCATCAAACTCAAAATGGAGAACCACAAGCCCAAAAACAAAAGAAAATTTGTTTGAATTTGTCCAACAGGAATGGGCTGCTGTGACAGCAGAACAATGTCAGAAGCTGGTGGAGAGCATGCCAAGACGCATGGCTGCAGTCATCAAAAACAATGGTTATGCAATCAAGTATTAACTCTTGTGTGTATCATGTGTTTAAAGCAAACAGAAAAGAAAACATGGAATGCTTAAAAGTAGTGTTTTTGGCGGTACAATGCCATAGCTATTGATGTAAGAATTTAAGTAATTTTGGTTATTATCAAGAAAACCCTGGAAAATGAATAGTTCTTAGTTCTTAAATTAAACTCTCATGAGCTATTTTTGTTGTTATCATTATAATTGTCCAAACAAATGTACCTTTAGTTGAGCCAGGCATTAAAATTAACAAGAAATTGAAGAAAACAAGGGTGGTCTAATAATTTTTTCCATGACTGTATGTGCGCGTGTAACTTCAGTCACTTACGATTAAGTTATTAAATCTTTTGAAACTTTTCTGAACTCCGAGTGCTTCATTGGAAGAGCAGCAGCGTGTCATACAAATATACTGGACCTATTCTCTGCCTCAAGCGACTTTAAGGTACTGGAAAGCCTCAATACTAATCATCACTCACCAACGTGGAAATTGACCGATAGCACTGTTTTATGAACTGCAGGGTCTTGCAGTTTGGGGGTGCCGGCAATCTCATGGAGTTGAAAGGATTAACCCACATACCCTACCCCTTAAATACAATGTCACAATGTCTTACCCGAGTTTCATGCTGCAGTGTGTACAGCGGAAGCAGCTGTTGTGGTAGACATGATTCAGAACCACCAGCCTCTCCAGAGGGTATACCGTCTTTGAACAGGCGATACATGTCTCTTTTGCTGGGGGGCAGAACTTCTGTAAACACAGTTATAATCACACACATACAATAGCTGACAAAGGCTGAAACCCAATTTATTTTGATGATACATGCATGCTGTGTCCGGCTTGGTGTTAAGTCCTGCTTACCCTTGATGCTTTAGGTTGCGCGTTGTTCTCTCCTAGGACAGATGAATCATAGAAGGTGCCAAAGATTGCTTTACTAAACATTTCCATAATCTTGTATTTTCATATTTCATCCACAGCATAATCATAGTAATACGTTCATGCAGTAGGACTTACCGTTACACTCAGGTGCAGGGCCGTTATTCTGATTTACTGCTGCAGATAAAGCAGGCGCCTCTGTGGCCGCGCCCTGCAGGAAACAGAGTGAAACACAAAGAAAAACAAACATTCAAGTAAACTGGCTCTTACATAGTATACTGGTGTGGATTTTTTCCTATTTCTGGTCTGGGTGGGAACCAAGAAAGAAAACAATGTGTTTCCAGAAACAGGAGGTAAATCATAAATCGCCAAAACAGAATGTGGCCTACATAACCACGATATGTAAATGGAACCATTGTTTGTTAAAGAGTGGGAGTCACAAAAATCATGGTGTACATAAACTGTCTATTTAAAAAGTGTAAAAACAATATGATATTTAAATGTGGCAAGACAAACTCAACCTTACTGGGTAAAACACATAAGCGCTAAGTTTTGCTTATTTATCTTCTGGAATAACATTTATGTGTACTTAAACTTTCCATGAGAAATTGTCTTGTTCTGTAACAATCACAGTCAAATGTTTGTCAATATACTACAAAAAACAACAAACTTGAAAACAATCAATTTACTTTGTATTTTCAGATTTTATAACATATGCAGCATTGTATTATAAAATACTTACAAATGACTAAACCCAAGAATTTTGGCAGCTAATCTGGAATTAAAACATTGTGTCCAGGACTTGGAGGGGCAGGAATAAGACACGCACTCACTCTTGTACCCTCTTTATCAGCCACAGCATATTACTGTTCATGCAAACTCTCTGATTAAGATTACTGGCCATAATGTATAAATCAGCACAGACTTCCACCAGACTAGGTTGCTGGACATGATTAATACTCAAGAAATACACAGTTTATACTAACCTTGGGCAAACAAATTACACAACCCTAAATAATCGAGTATAACACTGAGTATTTCTTGGTGGAGTCCTGGCCACCACTGAGTTTAGCAGTCATTTATGTAAAACAGGGGAATTAAAAGGGGAAAATAAAGGTATATGGGCCTGGAAAAGACACAAGAACATCAGATTTTAAAGATAAACATTGTTTGTCATTTAGGCAGACAAACCCAAAATATTTGAGTGTCACAGTGACATGTCTGATTGGTTCCATGGTTGCCTGTGAATTTGCCTGCTTTCGACAGTTAAAATTAAGAATAACGGTCAAAGGAGGTTGTTCTTGTTGAGCTCAATGGCTAGCGCCATATGTCATCTTCAGAGATCGGTCAATAGTTACATTAGATTGCAGTTGCTGGTTTCAACTTAAAGAAAGCAGTAATGATGCATATTGCTGACACTAGTTGTAAAAATTTCGCACTTTGGACTTAAATGTAGAGTTTAGGATCCTTAAAATCCTATTTACAAAAATATTTCTCTGAAAAACAGTGTCTCAGAGCTCAAGTATAAATCCAAACAAAATGCCGTGTGTCTTATTTACCTCTGCAGAATGTATTACAGTTTAAAACCATTTAATTTTACTTCTGGTAAAGTGGATGTGGGTTGTTATTAAATTTTAATGTCTCCTGTTGATTTGACTCACAGAGCGAGTGCTGCTTTGTTTAGAAACAGAGGCCTGGTACTTTGCCATCTTCTCCTTCATAGATGTCGACTCAACCACTCGTTTGGACACGGGTGCCCCTGAGGAATAAAATAGACATTTTAAACAAAAACTCTTAAGAAACACGTGTATATTACAGTGTAACAACAATCATCTATTTCCTTTGGTGTGTGTCCTTAAAACATTTGAACCCCACATCAAGCACAAAGGTCTGAACTTAGTGTTGTGAGGTGCTGGCTGGACAAGTTGCATTTGATTTTAGGTTTGGAGTCAGAAGGTCAATATCAGTTGCTACAGAATTACATACCTAGGGTAATTTTAAGGTATGTGTTTTCTTTTTAATGTGATATTCACCTTGTTGGTCCATGTCCTCAGATGATGTGCTGCGTAATGTTGTCCTGCCACCCTGTAACACAATAAAAAGATCAAGCTGAAGGCCAAGCTTACAGAACTACAAAATATCATCATAAATCATTCAGCATCATAAAACACTGTTTCCTTTACAGTTCACACTTGCAGGCCACTTCATTAGGTACATCTGTTCATCTGCTCTGACACAAATAGCGAATCAGCCAGTCCCATGGCAGCAACTCAAAGCATTTCGACATGTCGACAAGGTCAAGATGGCCTGCTCACTTAACTTAAACTAAGCATCAGAGTTTGAAGGAAAGGTGGTTGAAGTGACTTTGAAAGTCTCATGGTTTTTGGTGCATCATGGGCTGGTCTGAGTATTTCAGAAACTGCTGATCTACTGGGATTTCCACACAGTCATTTCCGGGGTTTACAGAGAATGGTCTGGAAAAAGTGAAAAGTTCCAGTAAGAGGCAGTTTTCTAGGAAAAAATGCCTCGTTGATGGTAGAAGTCAGAGGAGGCCAATGTGGTTTGAAATTTTAAAAAGGCAACAGAAACTAAACTAACAACTTGTAACAACCACTGAAGAGCACTACTGAATGCACAGCATGTTGAATCTTGAAGCAGATAGGCCACAGGAGCCATAGACCACACTGGGTGCTACTCCTGTCAGCCTAGAATGGGAAACTGAGACTCTTTTCAGACAGACTCACCAAAGTTTGAGAGACTGGAAAAATGTTGAAAGCAGCTGAAATTATGTCTTTATACGATTATGCTGATTCCACAACAGTAGTGTATTCGTTTTCATGTCTGATTTTTTACATCATGCTACAAAGGCCAGAGAGAGAGTACAGCACAGCTGGCACGAACAGCATGTACCCTCCAAGCCAACACAAAGGAAGACAACACTCTCAGTTTTACTCTTTGCTCCTCTGTAACACATTTTGAAGGCAAAAATCCACAGGGACGTAAAAACAGGCTGCAATACTGCACTGTGAACAGGGACTCTGTTCTTATATCTGTTTGCTTTCTGACCTGTCCTGATCAAACATAAGCATTTGACACGTTTTTGTCTGAAGAATGTTTGAACATACTTTCCAAACACCAAACTACAGACTCTGTCAGCAGCACTGCAATAAGGACAGAAAAAAATGTCAGGTATCTGCATGGACAGACACCAACACGTCTTTGACCTGAAGTCCAAAGAGCCACAGCTATTTCACTGAAGTCTATGTTTTGGGAATGCCATGTGTCCCCAACAAGAATGGTTAAATCACATTTTCCCTGCAGTTACCTGGCACCCTAAGTGAAAAACAATCAGGCCAATTAAATCTGCTCCTTTCTTCAGTATGCACTCTCAACCCCTTTGTTTAAGCCATCATTGAAAACTCCCCTCTCTTGATTGGTAGGTATGTTAAGTTTACGTCCCCTAATATTTCATATTATTTCTAGTTCTTAGCATTTGTTTTCTTTGTACCTGAATTTTTCACCAATTTAATTGTGTGTAGTGGGAGGCAGAAAAAGAGGTTAAATGGGTTCAAATCTTTTCTGTTGACTATTCTTGTATAACCATTACAATATAGGGGCTTCTGACAGACTGATTATGTCCCTCTAATGTTCAGTGAATTCTCAATCCTCTGGACCCGTATTTATCTTTGTTACAAACAAGTCAAAGTAGCCACCAAGAGAGAGAGATTTCTATAAAGTTGATGGCTACTAAGTCAGTGTTACAGGGGTTCTTATGACACCCTGTCAAAACTGTTCACTGCTCTAAAAATGGTGGAACCTTGTGTTATCCCTCAATAGCTTTCTAAAAGTCTAAAACTTTGTGTGCTAACACTTTAACTGATGCACACTTGGCACCTTGGACTGTATAAAGTTCAGAAAACACAGGGTTATGTGAAAAGTGAGATAAAGAGTTTTTGTTCCTCAGAGGTGATTGTCTGAAGACTGAAACAGCCGTAGGTCAGGAATGTTCCTGCATTCCTCAGCTGAGGAAGGTGAAGAGTGGAGGGCTTGTTGTTTTGGCTGAGAAGGGGAAGGAGAGAGGGAATGACAGAAACAGGAGGGAATGTGCAAATCTCAGGTGGAACGAGGACTCTCCAAAAAATGCAGAGAATACAGAAGTATTTTTTTGTGGAGAAGAAATGTGAAATTGAAACAAATGCAATATCGTTCTGTCTGTTATAAATATTTATGATCATCTCTAAATATAAGGGAACATTACTGGATGGATAAGTTTTCTTAATGAACAAGAACAGGTCTCTTATCTCCAGCTCGTGTGAACTCATAAATTCATTGAGGTCAGAGGGTACGTTTTATGTTCAAATACGGGAAACTTCAGAGCTGTGAACTTCTTAACTTGTATGTCTGCTCTGACATGCTTTCCAAAACATATTTTATATACATTTGACCTTTTGCATCCAATGTCACAAGACTTTCCTGCTCCTTATGGGACAGCAAGGGGGACAAGTTTCATCCTGCATATCTAGATACTGTTTATAGATATTGTTGCTGTTATCTGTAATCCACATAATCAATCATAGTTATCTCTTGTTGTGCAGTGACAAGTCCAAACAAAGCTTTAAAAGTCTGTGATATCTACCAATCACTGTGTGAGGAGGAACATGTAGCAATGTCTACAGTATCCTAACTAACGAGAGAGGCATTACTAAGGTCAGCTCTGAAGCTTTATATGCTTTAAGATTAGGGGTGTTTAGCCACCAGGCCACAGACCTGTGTTGGGCCTTACAGAAATCAAAATAATTAATTTACAAACTTTTTTGACTAACAGTATGTAAGGCATTTTATTTTGAAACGAGAATTTACACAAAGGCCTTTGGCTTCATGAATGCAAAATAGGACTTGAGATAAACTTGCTTTTTAACCTTCAGCTCACAAAGTTGTCCAGTTGTATATTATATTGTGATGTGTGTCACTAAAAGCGACTCAAGGAACACAAGAGTGCTCAGTCTGTACAATGCAGAAGTTATAACACATAAAATACCAATTCATTAGGAAAAAAGAACATCAGATCAGGTCAATCTAAAAAAGGGCTTAACATTTTCGTCTTTAACAAAATAATGTTATTATTTCATTAGTTGCCATGTTAACTGATGACTCAATTGCATTTCCAATTGTTGTTACAGTACCAGTTACAAGTAAACCAGTACAGAGCAAATCCCTTGTAGCTGTGGAGATATAAAACTCAAAACACATAAATTTGGGCTCTTTCAGACTTGTTGTGCACATTTCTTTGTTTTAAGTGACTCACCTTCACTGTCACTGACATCATAAACATCAAATGATGTCGTATTAGTCATGTGTCTGTAAGAGGTTGGGTGGCTTTTGAAGACATGACATTCAAGCTCCTGTGATGTTTCACAGAGGTGTAAGGCAAGACAAAGTATTATCCTCCCCGGTTGTCTATAGAGGTAGTTACAGAGACTTTAAAGAGGTGAGGCAGGGTAGGCAGAGCATTTCTGTGTAAATATCTGTGAGTGTGGAGCCTCCACTGTGCTGTACATTTTTGTGCTAGAACAACACTGTAACCCAATGTGAACTGAAACATCCCTTTCCTATTTATACTGTTTATTAACAAGTTATGACTAGTAGCTTTTATAAATACAAAGTAACCATTCTGGTTTTATGGGCTAAGTATGTGACTGTTTTTATCTACTTATGATCTTTGCCCCTATTTCAAACTTAGACCATTAAGATGCCTTTTTCCTCTCATCTATATTATATCGAATAAAACTGCTCTTGTATTTCTACTGGTATTCATAATAAATCAAATGAACTGAACCCAAAGAAATGACATTGTCTTAAGAGTTACAATAAGCACAACATCCCCCATTATCTTACCAACCTTATGAGTTTGGCTCTCCGCAGTAAGATTATCTCAAAAACTCACAAAAACTACTTATTTTAAAAGGAGGCTGCCTGAGGTTAAAAAAGTCATAAGCCACATTTGAACAATAATCTGACTACAGTACAACCCACTGATAAACACTGTGGTTACAGCTGATGTCTGAGAAACAAAGCCAATAGATTCTGTCTAAGCTGCTGATAAGAAAGGGGCTAAGAGAGGAATGTCTGCACAAACCATGACCCTTTTCACTTATATTCATAATGATTATGGAGGATGTATTTGACTTGAGTGAGAAATACTTCCAGACATACTTCATTAACCATCAAAGAGAAATACAACTTAGTTCCCTTTCGGTCACCACATATTGCCATCATGCCCTTACGTGGCTTTCTGAAGACACCTTTATTCATGGCTTAAAAGGCATATGATCTGTGGTGACCTGTAGAGATACTTTTGTAACCCTTTCCAGCTTCATGCAAGTCAACAATTCTTAATCGTAGATCTTCTGAGAGCTCTTCTGTACGAGGCATGGTTCACATCAGGCAATGCCTCTTGAGAACAGCAAACTCACAACTGGTGTGTGTTTTTTATAGAGCAGGGCAGCTTTAACCAACACATCCTATCTAATCACATTGATGGGACTCCTGGTTGGCTGACTCCTGGCTCCAATTAGCTCTTGACTCAGTTTGGGTACTTTGAGAAGTAATTAGCCAAGGTTCACATACTTTTTCCACCCAGCACTGTGACTGTTTACATATTGTGTCAAACAAAAACATGAAAACTTATAATGTTTGGTGCGGTATTAGTTTAAGCAGACTGTGTTTGTCCAGTGATGTGCCTTTGATAAAAATCAGAACATATTTTATGAGCAATTTATGCAGAAATCCAAGTGATCCCAAAGGGTTCACATACTTTTTCTTGTAACTGTATATGAGGCCCCACCTGCCTACATATACTCATGTTACCACAGTCATCCCCCAGTTCTTACGCTCTTCACCTCGCTAAGAACACTCTGCCGAGTTGGGCTAACTTGCCACCACTAGCTAGCCCTGTTTCCTTCTTGATAGGCTCCTGCTGGTGTTCACACGCTCCCTGACAGTCTGGGGGATGTCCAGCTGTTTATACCTGAACACAGTCCCCCAAGCTCATCTCCCCACACACATAAATGCCCCAATAATGGTGCCTCCTGTACACTGAGTGAATGTTGTAAATGCTAAGTTATTGAGGTTATTAAGGTTTTGTTCTGTACCCGAAACAATGCAAACCAATTGAACCAGAGCTATCTGGTGGTGCCGTTCCTCTCTGGCACGTTGTTACAGCAAGTTTTTACTGCTGATGGCATCCATGTTTGCTGTAGTAACACTCTGGCTGTTACAGATGAGGGTGTTTCAAAGCTGGATTAAATCCCACCGACTCTGCGCCACATATCACCTACAGATGAGGCTGGGGGTAAGTCCCTTCTTCTTGTGGGTGCTCTTCCTGTGGAGCGTGCCTAGCTTGCCACAACAGCAGTTTCCAATGGGGAGAGTGCAACAAGGGGCTGACCAACAATGCCTCGCTGAGAGGATGGGGGGCTTTGTGCGAGGGTGCAGCAGTGAAAGGGGTGTGGATGTCTGGCAATTCAGCCTCCTAATCAATTACCTAAAACTATTACAAACTCTTTTAGCTCTATAACATTCTTGACCAGTTCTGACAGGCAATCACGTCCTGATCAGGTTAGATAACACATAAACAAACAAGGAGGGACAAACTCCCTTCCCCTATCAAAACAGTCTTGCTCTCTGCTGCTGTGGTGCAGAACTCATTTTCTATCCCTCAGAGCCACTCATGTACCAGGCCACCTGAACCTGGGAGTGGCCAATCTCTCCAGAGGGGGCCCTCTTGTGAGACAGGGGAAGTTTCACCCATTGGCGGTAGTTCAGATATGGGACCGTTTCAGGAGGACAGAAGTGGACCTATTTGCTTACACTCCTCTGAGTGGGGTCTGTCCCTAATCTTGGTAGCCCCTCAGCATCAAACAACACTCTTGGGCAACACCGCTGTCAGACAGCATGCAGATTAAAAAAACTTGCTGCGGCAGGACAGTTATCCCCCTTTATTGATTTAAATCAGCCTTGAAATGCACAAATATGTTAAGAGTCACTTTGATTAAAATAATTTTAACAGATTTAATTGGGTTACTTAAAAGCTAATTTTGTATTAGGTTATCTTCTAATGTGTTCAAGGACAGCGAAGAAATAATACTTTAACATGCTATCATCATACTTTCATATGTTCCATCAAAAAATGGAATACTCAGTTTCTGTTGAGAAAATTATGTCCATGCATTTTCTTTAGTGCGACAGACATGGGGTTAGAACCAGCAACCTTCTTGCAGTGAGGCATGTGCACCATCTGCTGCACCATCTTGCTGCCTATATATATATATATTTTGTTGCCTACTTATAAGAAACGAAAGAGATCAAATAAAAACATCTTTAACTATTTGACAGCAGCTCCACTCCTGTTACAGCAGTGAAGATAAAAGTAGTATAGCGAATTGTTAGAAATTTACCATCTATATCAATACTGTGGCAGAGTTGGATGAACTTTCACCGATAAATTCTACCCCAGTTCTTGTATGATCATGCTTTCACTGTGCATGTAACTATACTGACAGTTGAGAGCTGCTCATGTAGATTAATATCCAACATGTGTGCAAGTACCTTTCCTGAGGCATCGTTTCCCCTTTCAAACTTCATCTTCAGGTTATTGAGTGGCACTTTAGGTTTCTCATAGGAGGCACGGGGGCTGGTTGGAACTTGCTCTTCCAGCTTTTCAGGTCTCTTACTGCGTGTCAGCTCATCCCTGTCCATCCCTCTCTCTTCTGTCGGTGTGAATGGACTCTCCTGTTCAGTCTTCACAGTAGGGCTCTTCCCTGGAACAGGCTGCTCAGTGATAGATGGAGGTCTGGCCAGCGCAGGAGGTCTGCGGCGAATGCTGGACTGACTTGGAGGTGGGGCTGAAGAGGACTTGTCCTTGGTGCTGCTCCCTCTCTGCTCCCAGCGGTTCCTCAGAGCACTCAGGTTGGCTAACCGCAGGGAGGACGACACACTCTCAGAGGTCTGTGAAGGAAACAATAAAGAGCTTAAGGCCAAATTTCAAATGAAACCATCAATCAAAGTATGCAGCCTGCTCTTCTTCCACTGGTGTCACCATTTAATTATTAGAGCATTTCCTTTTGGCAGCAAAGCTTGTACAGTGCTAAGCTCATAGCTCAACTCTGTGGAGGAAGGAAATGCCAGGATGTGAACTTGGCTTCTGACAGATGAGGTGAACAGCTGTTCAAAGTTGGACTAGGAAGTCGATGTTTTGCTGTAGCTACGGAGACAAAAACCACCGGCTCAAGATGGAGATACCAGAGCTAAGCAGGCTTTTTTTCCTTTACTCCAGCTGCATTCCTGACCATGCAGCTACTTCACCTTTTCTAAAGACTTCTGAGGAGGGTTGTGTTCAACGCTCAGCTATAATGTCCACTAATCAAACAGATAAAAAAAAAACAACAGAGACACAGGGGGTACACTGCTGCTGCTGCTGTGTGACTTTTAAGACTTCCCCTATTACAAAAAAGAGGAATGACAGTTTAAGGAAGAGGATGTGGACATACAGATGCATAAAACTTTATAAGCAAATTAAAATAAATGAATAAGCCGTGGTAAAACATGACATGCTTGAGAATGAGTTGATAAGAGACACTAATATACTTTTATGTATCAAAATAAAATTACAGATAATTCAAACTACAAGTAATATCCATCAGAATTTTAAATTGATAAGACTTAAACTAAGATTTAGACTCCAAAGAAACAAAACTTTCCTGGTATATAAATTTTACGAAAAAAGACAAACTAAAGCTGATATATAGAGGGACAACATAATTAAAAGAGTAAAGATCTATACAAATGTGACAGACCCCCCCCCACACACACACACACACACACGAGGACAAAAAAGCACACAATTACTGTCTTTGTGAGGCAAGTCCTGCTGAATGGAGAACACAGTGGCAAGATTGTTCCCGTATTTGTGAGCAAAAAGCGAAAAAAGAAATCTCTGCTGTGAATGTGCTGCAGTGACCAGATGAGTGGACGCACAAAAACAGTAGGCAAAGTAAGAGTCCCCTGGCTGTTTCTTTCTTCTCTACAGATTCAGTGTGCTGAGAGACAGCGAGAGGCAGAGCTCTCCCAGATGTTAGCAGTGAGTCAGAAAGCGTTCATGAGAGCCAGTCCAGCCCCTTTAACACTGGGAGAGTGAATGAGAGAGAGAGAGGGTCACCAAACCAGAGCAGGAAATGATACATTCAGGGAAACATTAACTCTTTGTTCACCGTGTCACTGACATTTTTTAGAAAAGAAAGTGTAAAGCTTTACCTCATTTACACTTAAGTTAATACTTGCCTAACTTTTTGAAACAAGGCAGAGGAATCTACCGAAGTACAAACAACAAGATGTTAGTATGTTTGTTCGGCTAAAATTGTCCTAAATTAGGGCCAAATCAGAATCCTCTCAACTTTCCAGCCAGCCCCTGGTGCATTGTCACATTCTGAAAGTGTGAAGGGAAATGTTTTGTTGTGGTTTTGTGGGTAACTTTTAATTTTACAAACAAGTATGATACTTGAAGTGTTTCTGTAATCTAACTCAAGAGTTTGCCTGGGGTGAAAGCTGAGAGGAAAAGGGACAAAAAAATAGTAACCAATAAAATTTTGATTTGGATAACATTTGTGTTATCAGATGTTACTAATCACTTCATACTGAGATAAAAAAAAAATAAACATATGTTTTTAATGTAACTATAACTTAAGACAGAAAATTTTAAAATACAATAAATGAATGAATAACAACATTTCTGATTGTGAATGAAATGAAGGACACAAAAATAGTGTGCTATTTCTGATGCTTTCCAAAGGAAAAAAACAAGCAGAAGGGGAGTTTGTGAAAGTTCCTTAAACTTTATGGAGGTCTAGGCAACCCCTGATCTATTCAAGTGAATAACTGTCGTTATTTGGTAAGAAGCCCCCCCTCTCCAATCCCCCAGACACCCACACACAAAAGCAGATGGTCTAACCAGAGTCAGAGCCAAAGGGTATCATACAAGGTTTAAGCCTCAAATGTTTCCTAAAGCCTTGAATCTTTCTGGTTATTAATACATTTCCCCACTCTGAGTCATCCCCAGAAAATCTTTCCCTGCCTGAACATTTGAAAATCCTAGATTTTTTTTAATTAATGGAAGTTTCATTTTTCAGCCAAACAGACAAAACCAAATCTTATTTTTAAAGATGTGCTGATCGTGAAAATCTGGATTGCTACTGATTCCAATGTTTTAAACAATTTAACAGATTGCTTTTTTACGTGGTGTCATTTTCTCACAATGCCTACTTTCTGTCTTGTGTTAAGTCAAAGTGATAGATAGTTTTACCAGGAGTTTACTTCTTCAGCCCAAAACAAAGCCTCTCCTGTGAATCAGCATTTAGGTGTGACACAGCAGATAAAACTCTGCTAATGCCGTTTCTTCAAGCTATGTTATTTGCTGGTGGTGAATGGTGAATGGTTGTGAAATGGAAAATACAACATGTTGTAAATGACTTTAAAATGGGGTTTATATTTTAAAAGTAGTAGATGTTCAATTTTTTTTTTAATCATCTTTAAACAAAAACACACTTTAATTGGTCAAAATTGTCTTTTATAGTTTGAAACTCTAATTGCATTTAGAATTATATGAAATAAGTGCATCTCTCCTATTACGTATGGGAGGACCCTTGATGGTTTGGGCTAAGCTCCAGATATTTGCCCCTCTAACTCAGCCCCTGGGTTTAAGACAGCATTAATTCAACCCAACTTCAAGACACATCAGAGCTGATTGTTGTCCAAACAGACAATCTACATTTGACTTCAACATCTCTTTAATAAGTACTCGCTCATTTCCACACAAATAGTACCTACAAACACTGAGAAGTGTAACAAATTATGTGTTAAAAATGTGTTTAAAAAGTATAAAGTACTAACAGAACACCTTACTTCAAAATACACTGTTGGTGAACTACTTAAAAAAACAATTCTTTAAATGCTGTAACTTTTAAATACAGAAAAGTGGGTCATATTTGAAAAACTTTAAAATTACATTGATAAGTAAACAAAAGAACCACTCTAAAATAATTTCAAAAGGTGGATCAATTAACAAAGCCTACAGAAAAGCAAAAAATTTCTGGCCCACATGCACAAACAAAGTTATCGAATAATCAATGTAGTCTGTCCACAGAAAAATTACCTTGTATTTCCTCATGTTATTAGCTGTTAAGTTCCTCCTGTAATCCCATACAGCTTTGTTTAGGAGTGTCTCTGAGTGACAAAGGAGGGAACTACACTGCAAGGGATTACACTGTAGTAGGATTATGGCTTTGATAGCCTGCCCATTTGCAACAAGTGGCCAATGAGATGTCAGTTTGGTCAAGACGTGGCCCGGACAGTGTGTTGGCATCGTACATGTGTGTGTTTGCATACAGAAAAGCAATAATGAGTTGAATATTGGCAGCAGCTTCTGAGCAAATCAGGGCTGACATGCAGCATCACACTCTCAACAAGCATGTGGTTTATACAGGGAGGCATATCAACTGGCTGTACCTAAGATTTATCATAGATTTTTCTTTTGTGGGTAACAGTTTAAGCTCTGATCTTAAACAAACGAAGAATTGTCTCAAGACAGAATCAACATTTTTTTAGTGGGCCTTAACTGCTGTAGCCTCAGGACGCACCTCAACTCCTTGTATGAAGAATCAGGACCTGAAAATTTTAACCCCTGCCTTTTTTCCTTTACTTTTTCCAATCATTTTCAGGAACTAAAGACCCCTTCGAGACCCAAACTGAGTCAAATTAACAGCATGTCTTGAACAGCAGATCAAACAGCGTTAAGAAGGGAGTGGTTATTTATTTTGATCGTGTGCTTCGTTGCTGAATAGTTAATGAGATCGTTGTTTAGCAAAGGTTTAACCAGCCAGGGAGCTAAATATCAATTTAAGGAGATGATATCTAAGTTCACAGAGGGAAAGAAAGGTAGACCTGACAGTGAATGTATGCATACGAGCAAAAAAAACTCTGCTGTAAATTTAACACATTGCTGCCTCTATTTTTTTTATTGTTTTCTGAAACAGCTTTCAGATAGAAACTAACAGTTTGTTAAGATGGTCTGACACAAGTCATTTAAGATTTAAAACAGCTGACACACTCTTTTAAATTCTATTTTTTGAGACTTTTTTTAGAACCTGTAGTACTCTGTGTTAAATAAGAAATGCTGCAGTTAAATGGAACAAACACATAAAACAATGAGGAAGGATTAACAGTTCTTTTTTTGGATGCTGTGAAGAAACATGTGAACATCTTATTATTTTTGTGACATGTAAACTGTGGTTGTTTAAAGAGATCATGAGAAATGACCCCATCAACACGGGAGAGGCAGCTCTGTTATCCCAAAACAATGAGATTCAGAGTTGAGATCTTTAGAAAACGCCTAAATGTCCTTGTCCTTTAGCATAACAAAGTATATACAAGTATGTCTGCTAATTTTTGCCCTTTTTCTTTACATGATCACTTTTACAGCCCTCTTTTGTGCACTGACCCACCAGTTATGAACAACTGCTCTAAAGCATTTAAGAAATACTTACTTTCTTCTTGTCTGCACTGGACTCCTCAGCAGCCTTTTGGTACCTATGAGAGAAACAGACACAATACTGACCTCTGCTGACTTTAAAACACTGATGGATTTCACTCAAAAAATCCCTCACTTTTTAACCTTGTTGGGTGAGAGCATGTAAAATTGTACCTTGTGTCCTATAAGACAGATCTTGACAATAGTATGAACTTGAGTTGTTTTCAGAATGGAGCCTGTATTTGTTTCTTGATTAAATCTAAATGTCATTATGGCATCTGTAATTCTACACTTTTTACCTCGCAGGGCTGACTTACAATCTTTTTAAGTTGGGAACCTGCTCTGATATTTTGGTAGTCTATGTATCAGTCTATCATTGATGCTACCGAGCTTTGTCAATGTTCAAGGCATTTTATATTGTATTCTATTGGTCAGATTGGTTGACAGTGATAAACAAGTCACTATTCTGTAATCTTTGAAAGTCGAAAATGTAAGAAACAAATTGGCTAATGTGATTTTTTTTTTTTTAAATGTATTTTTTCGGGCATTTTGTGCCTTTATTGATAGGAGAGAGACAGTGGATAGGCTTGTGAAAGGGGGCGAGAGAGTAAGGGAAGACACTCTGCAAACTGGTCACAGGCGGGATTCGAACCTGGACCAGCAGAAGTATGTGCATGGGGTGCCTGGTTGCTAACCACTCCGCCAAACCAGCACCCCGATACTATGAATATTTTTTTTTTGAAAATCATAAAATGCTTATTTTAAGAACTTTAAAAAATACAAATGTACTTATTAATATGTTATTGTTGTCTCACAGGACATCTACTAAATATTAAATTTCCAATCGTCTTGACCAAGGGGTAAGAACTTAATTTATTAATTTTAAATATATTTTTGCTTTATATTTTCCTTTCTGTTTACTAAGTTTATTATAATACCAAGATTTTAACATTCAATATAATTCTTAGAAAATCTAATACACACCAGAATAAAAGTCCTCCAAAAACCTAACATAATGTCATCACTTGTTTTTAATGATAAAAAAGCAGGCTGATTCCAAAGACGCAGTGGCCACATCATACAGAAGATTCACCATGATGGAATCATTCTTCACCTATAAGCTATTGCACATGTGCATTATATGGATGTAGTTTCTGCAATTTCAATGTCTTAACCAATAAAAAGGAGACTGTATTTTTTAAAACACATTCATATGTTCGTCAAGTGTCAGGTATATTGACGTTACTCTTTCCATCCTGTTTCATTTGAATATTACTGTTTGACATCAGACAAACAGTGAAGCACCTGTGTTTGCAGCTAAGTTTGCTCAAGGTGAGACGATCCAATTATTCAATTTGACTGAATAAAATCTTATATTGTTCATCTGCCTCTTTTCTTGCTTGCACTCTACCCATGCATATATTGCAGATAACATATTTCTTACAAAACATAAGCCATGAAGCTCATCTCAGTTTTTAAAATTCTTTCACCCTGGTCAGTCACACCAATGTAGCTTATGATTCACATGTTAACACGTTGATATTTTCTAATGCATGTATCATCCTATAGTTGTTTTCTTTTTTCCAAACATAGCCTTTCAGCAACGTTAGATTGCAGGTGCATAACAAGTGAAGTGGATTCTTTTAACAACAGTAAAACCAAGTATCTGACTTTTTAAGGGCTAAAAAGAGCACGGTAAAAACCTGCTCACAATGAGCCCTGAGTAAAAATGTTGCACATCTATATATAGCTTATGCATTCAAATCAAAATGAATCCTCCAAATGAAAATATGGGTTATCAGAACGCATCATAAAACAGTCTTGAGAAGGTACTTGAAATAAAACAAAAAACATTTCTCTTTTGTTGTAAAAAATAAACTAAGTGTAGCTAAGGCCAGAAACAGCAGTCCTTACCAATAATGACTTTGTGGGCTTTTATGAGCTGATAGCAGGATTATTTCAACAACATGGTGCACACCAACCCAAGTTGTAATAAAGGCTGTATGCTCAGTCATCTTTAAAAACATTGTGCCATATGCTACAATTACTCAAGAACAATGTGTGCAGAACTAAGTCATGCATGCCCATGTTGTTAAGCTAAAAAGAGCAAGAAGAAGTCAAGGCCACTGCCATTATCTAGAAATATATTCAGTATTATTATTTTATGTTTTTAATGAACAATAGTAAATTGCTCACAGTGCAGACTCCACTTTACTTACTTGGAGAAACGTTCAGCAATGGCATTGTTTTTCCCTCTCAGTGACAGCTCCTTTGCAGTTACACGCAAGGACTGTGTCGCCCAAGACCGTCGACTGAAAGGACCACTCTCCATCTCTGGCAGCTAAGAAGGTTTCTGGAAAAAAAAACCAACATTATTGGTCTTGTTCACCTTTACAAGCACTTAATCCATTACTTTATGTGATTTCTTAGATCCTGGCTATAAAACTATGGGAATTATTCTAAACAGTCAAAATACATTATTTGGTTACAATATTTTTTTATCCATTTGTCATTAACAAGTTGTGTGATTAAAGCAACAAACAAAGAAAACCAACACTGACAGCACTGCCCAGGTACATGCAACAAAACAGATCAGCTGTTTTAAACAGAAAAACAAGAATTTAAACTAATCTGACAAGTGATATCTCTGCCTGTCAGATCCCAGGGCTGGGCATGCAGACAAAGTCTTTTCAGTCTGAGGTCATTGTTTTGCTAGCTCTTACCGTCTTCTCCATCAGTGTACCCCCCCGTTGCCCCCCACCACCACCTGACCAAGTCTACATACCAAACAGTGCTTACACATAGTGCTCGTCCAGAGAGGCATTCAAACAAACAGGTCAACGTGTTCAAACTTGACTTCCAGCTCGTGCCGCTTGATTGCCAAGATGGAAACACAAAGTACAAGCAGCAAACCTCAGCATGTGCACATTATCATTATATGACAACAGGAAGGCTTACACAGAGAAGCCACTGCACTGTAACACACCGAATGTTCCCTACCCTGCACTTTGGCAAACACATCTAACAAACAAGTGCTGAAGGCAGACAGCGGGCTTCTGATACACTTTCTGTTCTCAACAATCAGGCCATGAGTCTCTCTGTAGAGTTTAGACAGTATGTGAAATCACCACAGCTGATAGAGTTAATAATCTCTTAGTGTCTGGGATTTTTACACCCAGGTGCACCCATTATGTCACCACACACATGAAAGCAGCACTGGTGACAAGCGGTGAGAGGACTTTGGACTGAACTACAACATGAAACTGACAATCAGAAACAATAAAATAATGCTATCATCTGTCTGTATTACTGACAAAGCAACCCAGTTAAAAATGCACTATCTGTAAAATATGTTATTTTGCCATAAATTGTCCATTTACTGTTACTAAATAGGTGGAGAACGGGTTGACATGAGAAAAACATGGTGGTCCACTGCTTGAGTACCTCTGGGTTTCTGATATTCAAATGGCTCGGGGCTGTTTACTGTTGCTACTGGTTACAGGTCTTGATAGGCGAGTTAGATTACTTTGTCTGTTGATCACATGTTAGATGTGCTTGGTAAAGGGAAGGCTTTCATTTTCAAAGCTTAAAACTTTGATCCAATTAAAATTAGTGATGTACAGTACCGGTTGTGAAGATCAGGGCTCATGCAGATAGCCATGTTTAAAGTGATCGTACAGATAATACAGATGCCTACAACAATGTTTTTCATTTGACATCTTTTGGCATGATTTTCTCACAATGACAATATTTTATATTCAGGTTGATAGTGAAAACAGATCACAGTTTGTCCACAGGTCATTTTTATTGCTCAACAAAAAGAGTAATCTATAAATCAGCAGTTAGATGTGCCAGATGTTAGCATGAAATTAGCATGAAATTGGAATAAACAATAAATAAACATCTTAAAAATGATATCTGTTTTCCCCACCTTTATTTGCTGATGGCCCATCCTTGTTAAAAGGGAGTTCAACAGACACCAAAGTGCATTACGAATTAGAACAGAGCTGGAGTGTGAATTTGTAAGAATTTGGCCATACGATATGTATAGGGATACATGGGTGACAACGTGATAAATTATGTTTCAGGACACCATAAATAGGGCAACAATCACGTTTTTCTTTGAAAAAGTCCTTCATAGCAAGAACCCAAAATATTTTATGTATGAAAAATACAGTTTCTAATGAGTGTTATTTATAAAATGCATAGTCCCCTCAACATTTATAAACTTCATTGTGTGCCCTGTGATAGATGTAATAGTGATAAATGTAGTGGAGAGATAGAGGATCAAATGACTTAATGTCTGCAGTCTTGTTGCTGGTGGATGCACTAAAATCTAAAATAAATTTCCCAAATTTCTGTTAATTATCGACTAATAAACTATCACAATATTGAACTATAGGTATCAATACAATATCGTCACAACATAAAGGTGTATACATATTCCTTCACCCCTATATTATAGTGTTGTTTTTTAAACATAATTTTATAATATCTTTTTATGTTTCAACATTTTTCTGCAACTTCTTGTTGTCGATATTATTCTAAACCAGAATGGTCATGTTTGCTTATTCATTTTGGTACCTGATCTAGCTCATTAGCTATGTCACAGATTGAAGTCTTAACAAAACAGCTTCATCCGCATCAATAGTTAAACTGTGACACTGACCAGACTTTTGAAAAATGAAACAGTCTATATCAACTTTTTTTTCACATGTTGTGGATATGGTTGCATGCCATTGATCAATGTATTCAAGTGTTTTCATCTGAACAAAGACGCAGTTTAAAATTGATCATGTGAACCAAAAAATTGCTTTAAAAGAAGGAAAACACTTATATACAAAAGTACCCACAAACATGTAGTCATGGTCTCAATTTAAAGAAGTTTAAAGGTACAATGCAGTATTCCTATCTGCTCTTGATTAAATGTAGATGTCCATACTTACACTTGGTTCAAAAAAACATTGTATCAGTGCAACCCAACTTTTAGGTATTATTGATTGTTAAAGAAACAGAATTTGATTTGTAGGCCTAATGGAATTGAGCCACAGCTTCAACAACAGTAAGAGATATATTCAGTATTGATTTTTAACTTAGTGGCACAGTATCAAAATCACCTTTATCTGGCTAGGCTATGAAACACATGCAAAAAAAAACATGAATCTGGTTAAGTTCAGTCTCTCGATGAAAACTCAAGGGTAATCTTTTTAAGTAATAAAACATGAGAATACAAAATTTAAAAATAAAAAATGATAGCTACATGGTGACATTAAAGTGAGAGTTGAGAACATATCCAATCCAATTGAGACACTAATGCAATGGCAAGGACACAATAACAAAATATGCTATTATGTAAGATATGTGTTCTACATATAGTGCGCAGTCTAAGCAGTGTTCATATTAAAAACAATGTGCATAGATTTACATAACACAATGGGATACATGAGGTGTGATCATAAAATGAAATAGAACTAAGTATAACATACAGAATCATTGAAACAGCTGTTAGTTTAGGTTTACTGGTTGTTATAATTTAGGGGGAGACCTACAAACAAGTTTGTTTTTTAAACGGACTTAAATTCCTGATCTTTCATTGTGAGGGGAGTAATATTAAACCCTCTGTAACCCTCTAGCTACCTACGAGAATCCACAGTTTTGTTACACTTCGTATCAAAAAGAGCATTTGCTGCTCCCTGGCGCAGTTGTTTTTGAATTGTTAGTGGATATGACAATAAACATTTGATATGCCATTTTAAAATGTGCTCCATAGTTAACTTCTCCTGTCAATCCCTTTCTAGAACATCAGGGTGATTAAGGCTGTGTGTGCAGCTTACAATTCATGACAGGCAGGGGACACACCCCATTGAGATCACAAGTCCTTCCCAAGGACAATATTAGGGGAACTAAGTTATAAAGTCGCCAGTCCACCTCATTTGCGTATCCTTCAACTGAAGCCCAAAGCAACAGAAGAAAAACAGGCCTAACAAATGACTGCCTTACAAGAACAACACTGGTTGTGATCGAACCACAGATTATCCTTGCATGATTGCACAAAGGGAAAGAGATGTGAAAATTAACACACAACAGGAAATATAAATATAATTGAGGACAGGGTGAGGCCATGGTGTGCTTCACTGTTTGATGCCCTGCATATTGATTCTTTTATTACCTGGTTTGGTAGCCTGAGAGTTAATGTACCACTTTTTCCAACTCTGACGCTCACCCAGCATGATTTTGAACATGATTTTCAAGAACAGAGACTGGCATTTTTAGTTGTAGGTAAAAGGAACACAAACAATAAACACAGACAAGGGTGTCCCTATTTTAGCATCAGAAACATTGCAGCAATTGCAAACTATAAAATACAAGTCTCTAAATCTTACAAACTAGATTCCTGCATTTGACTTTTTCATCACAGAGAAATATTAACACTAACCTTCAGCCCGTTGCTTATAGCCAAATCATTCTCACCAACAAGAACCTTCAACATTCAAAGACAAAGTATGACTCATGAGAAGGAGGAGCTCTTTTTTTTTTTTTTTTTTTTTTTTTTAACAAATAATTGACCTAGAAAGCAATTATCATTAGAGAGGAATTAAAGTTCAAATCCTGTTATTCATAAGGAGATAATTGAGTTCAACCAGAACAATAAGTAATTAGGCAATGTAAAGAACAGACATGACTCATGTTAAAAAATGGCAGCCCTTCTTACAGTTCAACATGTTATTATAGAGCTGAAATGTCAGGTGTGCTACACTGAAAGCACTTGGTTATGAACCTATGTCATTTTGGTTGAGCCACAAAAGCTATGACTACATAAAATAACATTAGTAATGGTGCACTGACAACTAAAATGGACATTAGAGAAGTTAGAGTAAAATAAGCTCATAACTGGCTGTAGATTGGTTAATCTGACGTCAACTGTCGCCAAAGACAAAAAGCATTTTATTAACAATAGCCTACTGTACGTACACGTGCGTGATAAAGAAGATCCAAGCCAAAATCGAGTTATTTTCTTTTCCAAGTCCATTTGACAGTTTAACAACAGTCATAACAATAGTTTACTTTTCAGTGTTTCTTATGTCTTCGCTTCGAGTCTTGTCTTACCTGTGCGAACTTCCGTGGATCCCTCCTTTGTGAAGCCTTCAGAGACACCTGACACTACCTGCTGCCACTGCGTCACCGCCCGGTGTGCAGAGACAGAGGTGGAGTGAAACGCAAGGTGTCCTGAGAGAGGACGAGCTGGGTCACGTGGTTTTCATACACCAATGACCTTAGGCATTGAATTGCTCCTACCTGGGGCATTTATCTATGCCTGTGTGTGTGAGAGAGGTGGGGAGAGTCTGTCGAGCATTCATGCGTAGGCTAACACCCACAAAAAATTCCTGAGTATGAGCTGTCCTCGATAGTTTTTCATGAGAAAAGACATTTAAAAAGAATAGGGGAAGGAAAACAGACATACTGAAAATTTCCAAGAGCTTTTATTTTGAAATGCCCCTTCAAAATGAAATGCAGTTCAGCTTCATCTTATTTTGAAATCATTATCCCAGCTGACAAAGAGCAAGAGGCAGGGTACACCATGCAGTGGTCACCAGCCAAGTACAGGGATGACGAAAGGCTATTTGGAATCCCAAATCAACGGGACAAGCATGTCTTTGATCAATGGGAGGAAACTGGGGGAAGCCCACTCATGACCATGAAGAGCATGCACACTGAATCAAAACTTCAGCCTTCTGCTTTGAGCACCAGCTCTTTCCGTTGCACCTCCAGGGTAAAGTTGAAACTTTGGCTGTTTTTAGGGATTTTGTGACTATGTGAATGGGTTGGACTCATGGTTTTTCTGTCAGTGGGTCAGTTCCCAGTTCTCACAGAGCTGTTTTCAATGGGTGAATGTTAGCCCGTGGGAAAAAAATGTTGCAAAAATTTCTAACAGTGCTTCCCAAAGTGCACTACAGGTGAGCCATGACAGGTCAATAAAAAAACATAAGCAGATTCATTTTTTATATCACAGAATGCTTGGCCATATTTTTAATTAATAATGATAAAAAAAAACAGAGCTGAAAAAACACAGACAGGATATATGCAGAAATGCCAGCTTCTTATCAATTAAAATATTGTTGGATAAATACACAAGTGTTTAACTTGCATTAACGGATGACAGCCTTCAAATATTTTACTGTGCCGTCATTATTCGAGTGTAAGAATGTCAGTGCCTTCAAAGAAATCAATGCAAGTCAGACAGATTCTCTGAAGTAAAAAAAAGGTTTAAAAAAAAAAAAGCAAGATTGCAATAGACCTTCCTGGCCAAAATAATTAGTCACTTTAAAATAATCTGTTTATGGAATAAAAACAGAAGATTTTAAGTATCATTGTAATGGTTATCTGAACATTTCTGAGGGTTTTCATTAATCTAATATTTCAAATCGGGTCACAGCATACCTAACATAAAGAAAGACTGTTTTATGTTGGAATAAACACCTATCAAGAATGAATCCATGAAACATCTTTTACATTTTACTTTATCCAACCAGGTTTTTGATTGTTTTATGGAGATCAAGTATTTATCTTGGAATCTTGAGATAATGATGTTGGATTAATAACGGATTTTTTTAATCAAAACTACCAAATTTATCAGTTATATCTATCTATCTATCTATCTATCTATCTATCTATCTATCTATCTATCTATCTATCTATCTATCTATCTATCTATCTATCTATATATATATATATATATATATATATACATATACATATATATATACATATATATATACATATATATATATATATATATATATATATATATACATACATACATATAGATAGATAGATAGATAGATAGATAGATAGATAGATAGATAGATAGATAGATAGATAGATAGATAGATAGATATGAATAAAATTACTTGTATAAACTCTCAAGGCTTCTTTAATAATATGCTTGTTGTCTATAATAACATGTTGTCTTTGTCTTTAATTGCGACATTGTTCAAATCAGTGTCCATATAAGTTAAAATTGTTTGAATGTAGGTCACAGCTTCTCACAGGGAGGTGGATGTGGGTCTAGAATGGAACAATTGCTCCAAGACATTTGACTGTAAAAAGAAAGTAAATGGCTCTTACTGTCAAAGAAGCTCTACTTTCACTTTTGCAAAACCATCAAACATATAAGAGGTTCCATTTTTCCACAGTGGGTCAGAAATTATTACAAAACAGTAATTTAATTCACAAGTTTTCAAAGAAGCCTAGGCAGTCCCTATATATTTTATTTTTCAATAATAAAATAATGAAAAAATACTTAGAAAGTTTTTTTTTTTTAAATAACTTCGATGACCCTTTTCCCCACTCAAGTGGTTCAACATGCATAAAAACAGGAATTTCCTAGTATTCAAAGAGTGATACTGTAGCTTATCTTCTTCTTTTTCATGTAAAGCAGGCAGTATACTGAATTACTACAGTCAGCACATTTACAATATGACTATAAACAAAAAGTCATCCAAATGGCTGGCTGCAAAACAGCGTATATTTAAATTCAAGATGTTTCAATGAAATATTTTGTTACAAATGTGCATGGGTATTAACTTAGCTTGTTGCTATGGAGGTGTGCTGCATTGCTTGAATCGAATTTAGCTCTTCGGTAGAGCAAGTGAAACGTTGTTATGCTTGGAGATTCTGGCTTAAAATTGGAGATCTTGTTTAGAGGCAGGTCTTACTACTCCTAAAATCATCCTGAGCAAGGCCTTTTACTCTTCAGCTCCTAGTCTAAACTGTTGTTAGGCAGACTTTGAACTTCTGATGTCAAGCACAGGAGCAATAACACAAACAAATTACTTGAAATTAACACAGATGCCTCCATAAGACCAATAAAACCCAATAAGGTAAGCAACAACTTTGGCATCTGTGTCTGAAATTGCTGCTCAGGGTCTGGTGTCAAACAAAGCCAACACCTGCGTGCTAGGAGAACAGCCATGTTTTCCACAGCAGTGGCTTAGATGAAATATTTTGTTTAGTTCTAAAATAAGCTAAAATTATTCTTGTTGTTTACCTTTTTCAATCAGCGAAAGAGAGAAAATATATAACTTTGCCCACAGAGGTCACCATTATCAACACAAACCAAGATAACATAACAGTAATAACATTAAGAGAGTCACCTACTGTGTAAGTTTCCTTTCATTCCAAACAATATAGGTTAAGTAAAACTGTGAAATGAATGCTGTAGAAACAGAAATAATTCAATTATATTTTACAACTCTCTGGTTTGTGTTATCAGTACTAAAGCTTTAGTGTTATGCCAACATAGGGATAACAGTATAGGATATTATATATATATGCAATATATGTTATGTATATGTATATATGCCCTATATTGCATATATATATGCAATATAGGGCCTTTAAACTGAAAGAATTCAACATTTTCTGTCACAAGAACAGAACAGGCTCTCGATTCTAACTGCAGATTCTGATTCCCCTGAGCCACCACCCTGTCATGGTGGAGGGATTTGCATTTCCCCTTGATAGGGTGGTAGTTTGCATGTCAACATAACATGCATTATGTTGTCAGGGATTTTATGCCCCTGGTGGGATCACCCAAAGCAAACAGGTCCAGACAAAAGTGTGGCGGAGAACAAAGTTAATGATTTCCTGTCTGTCTAGTCTGAACGATCGACAACTGGGCCTCCCCTGGAGCCAGGCCTTGGGATGGGGCTCATCAGAGTGTGCCTGGTGGCTGGGCCTACACCCATGGGGTCCGGCCGGGCACAGTCCAAAGAGGCAACATGGGACTCTCCTCCCACTGGTTTACCACCCATGGGAGGTGTCAAAGTAGTTGGGTGCAATGTGAGCTGGTCAGGAACTGAACTATCTTGGGTGCAGAACTAGGTCTAGGACTGTGGAACATTACTTTTCTGGTGGGGAAGGAGCCTGAGATGGGTATGTGTTTTACAAAAACATCTACAAGGTTGAGAGGTTCCGACTTGATATACTCAGAGTCACCTTACACCAGAGCTTGGTCAGCATTGCCAGCTGTGAGTCGGACTTGTTTCCAGTGAAGGTTGGATTCCGCCAGGGCTACCCTTTGTCACTGATTCTGCTCATAACCTTTATGGACAGAATTTCTGGGTGCAGCCAGTGCATTGAGGGGGCCCGGTTTGGGGACCTCAGGATCATGCCACTGCTTTTTGTAAATGATATGGTCCAGTTGGCTCCATCGGACCATGGCCTTTGAATCGGTCCATTGACGAGTGTAAAGCGGTTGGGATGAGAATCAGCCCCTCAAAATCTGAAGACAGTAAAGAGGAGCTAAACCAAAAGGCGAAGCTCTTGATTTCTTTTGTTGAAGCCATTCCATTGTTGCTTTACTTCTATGCTTTGGGTCGTTGTCCTGTTGCATCACCCATCCTCTGTCGAGCTTCAGTTGACAGACAGATGGCCTTAAGTTTTTATGCAAAATGTCTTGATAAACTTGGGAATTCATTTTTCTGTTGATGACCGCAATCCGTCCTGGCCCTGAGGCAGCAAAGCAGCCCCAAACCATACTGCTCCCTCCACCATACTTCACAGTTGGGATGAGGTTTTGATGTTGGTGTGCTGTGCCTTTTTACTCCAAACATAGTGTTGTGTGTTCCTACTAAACAACTCAATTTTAGTTTTATCTGTCCACAAAATATTTTGCCAGTAGTGCTGTGGAACATCAAGGTGCTCTTTTGCAAACTTCAAACATGCAGCAATGTTTTTTTTGGACAGCAATGGCTTCCTCTGTGGTGTCCTCCCATGAGCTCCATTCTTGAGTAATGTGTTACGTATTGTAGATTTGTCACAATAATGTAAGCATATGCCAGGGATTTCTGTAAGTCTTCAGATGACACTCTAGGATTCTTCTTCACCTCATTGAGCACTCTGCGCTGTGCTCTTACAGTCATCTTTACAGGATGACCACACCTTGGCAGAGTAGCAACAGTGCTGAACTGTCTCCATTTGTAGACAGTCTGTCTTACTGTGGACACATGGACATCAGGGCTTTTAGAGATACTTTTGTAACCCTTTTCAGCCTCATGCAAGTCAACAATTCTTGATGGTAGATCTTCTGAGAGCTCTTCTGTGCAAGGCATGGTTCACATCAGGCAATGCCTCTTGAGAACAGCAAACTCACAACTGGTGTGTGTTTTTTATAGGGCAGGGCAGCTTTAACCAACACATCCTATCTAATCACATTGATTGGACACCAGGTTGGCTGACTCCTGGCTCCAATTAGCTCTTGGAGAAGTAATTAGCCAATGGGTTCACATACTTTTTCCACCCTGCACTGTGACTGTTTACATATTGTGTTGAATAAAAACATGAAAACTTATATTTTTTTGTGCTGTACTAGTTAAAGCAGACTGTGTTTGTCTAGTGATGTGACTAAGATGAAGATCAGAACATATTTTATGACCAATTTAAGCAGAAATCCAAGTACTCCCAAAGAGTTCACAGACTTTTTCCTGCAACTGTATCCTCGGCAGGGTGTCTCCCTTGGAGACAGGGTGAGAGCTCAGTCATCCGGGATGGGGTCAGGGTAGAGCTGATGCTCCTCTTCGTTGGGAAGAGCTAGATGAGGTGACTCTGCTTCTAATCATGATGCCTCCCGAAAGCTTCCCTGGTGAGGTGTTCAGGGCACGTCCCATCGATAGGAGACCTCTGGGAAGACCCAGGACACGCTGGACGGACTATGTCTTTCAGCTGGCCTGGGAACGCCTCAGGAACCCCAGGAAGACAAAGTGACTGGGGAGAGGGAAGTCTGTGCTTCTCTGCTTAGGTGGCTGCGTCCCCGAGACCTGACCAGTGAAAGAAGATGGACAGACACAGGGTCTTTAAATCTTGAAGAACAAACTGTAAAATAAGAGTCTTATTACAAAGAGATCTATTTTTGAAATAGGAAATATCAAACAGACCCATCTTTAAGTACTATACATTTGAGTGTCCAAATCTTAAAGATAAATGGTGGAATAAACCAAACGAACAATTCACATTTCCAGGCAAACATTTGTTCTATGTCCATGTCATTTCATGCTGCAGTAGCTGCTGCTTAAATGTACACAACTCTGCGTGTGCCCATACATACACACAACCCACCTGTTAACTAGGAGAGAGCGAAGAGGTGATCTACTTGTTCCCACTCATTCCATCTCTGTGATCTTCACAGCGGAGGCAAAAGGGAGAGGTGTAGATCTACAGCTTGAGACAGCAGTGTGAATTTGGCTACAGAGGTAATAGTGAAGGAAGTGGATGCAGTTCATGCTGCTCTTAAAAGTGATAAACAGTTGATCTATTAATTATTTATCAAGCTTAAGTGTGGGCCAGATTTTCAGCATTTTCTGGAACCAGCCAAATAGAAATGGGCCCTGGGGTGCAGTTGATCAGCCATAGTTTTGACATTTCTGGTCAAGGCTAAATGAAAACATCGTATTGTCTATTTTGTTGTGCTGTTTAAGGAGCTCTCCCATTGCCATAATCCGCCTATCAAGTCAAAGTCATTAATCAGTTTGAGGCGGTATTTGAGTGGAAAACATGGAAATGCAAAACTGTGGACAATGCTTATTGCCAAAAGGGCAGGGGGACACTGCCCCAGGTCCCTGCACGTCCCTGCTCTCTTCCATTTTAGCGTCTACTCCTCCTCTTCGTCTTCGGCCGTCGTCTGAATCACATATAAAGCGTGGGAAGCGAGCTCCATCACTGCCTCGCATATAGACGTGGTGTTTTACTTCGTCAAACCATAACACCGTTTCACATGTGTTATTCTAAATATGTGGTGTGAACTGGGCGCTGTTCACGGGAGCAGAAAAAGAAGATGAGTGTTTTCTCCTGGCTGGAGGAGCTGCTGCTGTGTGGGGGAGTGGGTTACATCCTGTTTCCTGTGTTTGTAAACTAGACGCTCTGGAAAACGTCGGGGGAGTGAGGCAAAAAGGTAGACCAGTATATCTTTCATTTTCCTGTATTATCGATGGCTAAAGGTTGTGCATTCAATCATCTGCTTTTTACTTTGTAAATGCTGATGCTCAAATACGGTAGCAGAAGAAATCATCTGTTATTTTAGCGTCAATGTTAGCCATAGCTAGCATGCTAATAAACGTTAGCTAAATGGTCGGGAGGGGGAGGCACTCTTAACGACGGCCATCACGACCGTCTTAACATTCAGTGTTGCGTTTAACGAGCAAAGCTTTGAATTTCTAGTCCGAAAATAACAAAGACACATTGGTCCTCTTTCAGGTAAGATGTGTTCGTAAAGCACATCCATTGAAAAGATCAGCAGGTGGGTTAAAAATAAATATCCAACATTTTAGTGGGCGAGGGCGCCAGCGAGCAGCTAGCAACTGGCTAGCTGCTGTTAGCCAGCTTGTTCAGTATCAGCACTACTATGAGGAGGTTGGGTGGCACCATGAAGGCCAATCCAGTCCGTGCAGAAATGTGTTGCAATTGTAAAAGCAAGGTTAGGTCAGAGTATAAAATTCGCCTCTATCTGCAAGTGAAATTACAATCGCAAGGAAAAGTAACTGACTGCATGTAGCTTGACGGTGTATCATCTTAATAAGCATAAGCTAACGGTAGCTTCATGCTAGCTGTCTGTTTTCCTATCAGTATGGGCTGCAATGGAGCGTTGAGTGGCATCCACGCATACTCTTATTAGTTATATCTGTGATTACATCGAGGTTTAGAAAAGAAACCATTTCAATTGAAAAGATAACTAATAAAGTAACTATGTTTCTTTGGCAAATACATGGCCTCCTACCAACTTACTGCTAAGATCCCATCTCTAAGCATGAGATGCTTTCTTTCCGTATGACAGGCATTTGGAAGTAATGTTAAAACACTTTTCCTGCATCCCTACACTACTTTTCTGACCCGTAATAAAATGTTGATTGTATAGCCCTTCTCAATACTAAAATATAAAGTAACCAACCCTCTCAGATCAGGCTTATTTTTTTAAAGCAGACTTTGTCAGAATGTAATGTTTCATTTAGATTTTAGATACACGAATTCCCCAAAGTGTTCCGTACATTTTTTTTGTCATTCCTGTGCTACCAGAAAATGTTTTGTAACCTCACTGTTAGTGGAAAAGTTTCTCGTTGGATTATAAATAGTAGAATTAAATATTATTATGTTCACTTGCACCTTGTCTTTTAAATGAGCTTGATTATAATTTTCAAAATTGACTTGATTTAGCTAGTTCTATAAAGTGGTTATAATAAGGAACAGAACGATCCTAGGCTTAAAAACACAATTTCTAATCAATCCTTCATTCTACAACAAAAGAAAGATTTGTCTTTCCAAATTTTCCCTGAGCTTCTCATAGTCCCTGCCAGTTGTGATAATTCTCCTTCTTTCATTCTGTGATACGACAGTGTGCCAAAGGTTGAAAAAAGGTATCAGAATAATAGGCGTAAAGTTGATCAATTTATACCCAGAATAAAAAGATGTGCTGCAGAGTTGTTTGTCAACATGTGATTTATTGATGTGAAGCAATGGAAACCATGAATTAATCAGTAACACTATTACTTAATTTATTAGGCTTTCTAAAGATATATATGTTCAAGTTGTGCCAATCGAAAGTCAAAGTTTGAATGAACAAATAAGTTTGTTTGTTGTTTTTATTGTTTTTATTTTACTTTTAACAGTCCAAATGTGAAAAATAACAGTTTGTATTGGCATCGAATGCCCTGATAAAAGGACACATCATGCTGACTTTCTGTACCAAATACAAAGTTGACATCTATAGTTTTGCCAGTGAGTCCTTTTGCTGTTGTTTCTTTTTTTATGCAGTTTATTTGTATACTTTTGTTGTTCTCGTGTCAACTTAAAAGTTAAAACCTCATATTGGACAATGCAATAACATTGCATTTTGTATGTCGCTCCAAGCCACATGAATATCTGGCTGCAGATGTTTAGCTATCAACAACATAGCCATTGTACAGTTATATTTTTGTGTGTCATGTTTTTAGATGTGTTGATGTTGTTTTGAGTAAGTTAATATGTTAAGTGGAGTCAATGCAATTTTTATCTCATAAAGGCAGCAAGGAATGCTGTGGTAATTTTTGTAATGTTTGTTTGTTTCATCCACATCCTCCTTTTCCTCAGTTTTAATGCTAGATGAGTGAGGTGGGTGTGGCTTCCCACCAGCCCGACCATCCTGACTGACGGATCTCTGGATGACCTTGTCCCCACCCCTGTCCCTGCGCTCACATACACCACAGCAATGTCACATCTGCCCAGCAGCTCAGTCCGCGACCATATGAAATGGGTTTGTTTTTGAGACCACCAAAGTGGCCACAAATAACTTCATTGCAGTCTTGTGTCACTCAGGATGTTGTCGTTGAAGGCTAGCTTGGCAAAGGCCATCTTTGTAGTTGCAGATATCTTCACATTGTTAATGTGTCTCAAATCAGACAAGAGTCTCAAAATGTTTTTTCTTTCTTCTCATACATTCCAGGCGGGGCTGCTTGGGTGCGAAGCTGTCCTCTCCAGCATGGCCCTGATGCAGGCCAGCTCCATGGCTGCTCCATCCAAAAAAATGATGGCTCCACTCGGCCATGGACCACCACAGAGAGAAGGACCTGACCGTGCACCTCAGAGTCACATGATCCTCCCATCTGGAATGAGCTGTCCACCCTTGGTTAGGACCTGAAACAGACACTACAAAGATCAACACAATTTTCTGAAATTTATAACAGAAACATAAGTCCAATGCTAGCTACATTTACGCCATAGAATTATAGAAAAAAAACCTTTAAAAGAAACATGATCACAAACAGGTTACAGGTTCATCGAGGTCATTAAGAGCGATTTTGAAATACCCCGACAAGTCATATTACTTATTGTATACAGAAAATATAGAACTGGATATCATATAGGAAGAAAAACTTAACCAGGAGAGTACAATACTTTTATCATAATTTTTTCCCAAGTCATTGCTTTAGACAAATGTTTGTAATTGATTAGACTAAAAAGAAGCGCAGCTGCCTACACACATAATGAAAACTGATGTTGCAGAGTACAAGCAAATATCTCTGAAAGGAAATAACCGACTTTTTCTCTGTCCATAGCTTATCCGGAAGGAAGGTGAATTCCAAGCTCCCCGCCTGTTGGATGAGAAGGAGATGAGGGCCAATGAGGACATGCAGCAGAAAAAAAAGAACAGGAAATCAGTAACGCCCTGTAAAGTGAGAGAACAAGAGGGAAGGGGAGGGAAGGTCAGTGGCTGTGGTCGCTAAAAGGGGATTGGTCTCTGCCGTGCATGTTAATTTTCCCACCTCTCCTTTTTTTTTTAGCTCATTTATAGCAAAAGAAGTGTTGCTAGTCACTGGCACATGTTTTTGTGAAAACACTTCACTTTACTCAAGTGCGTCTGACTCGGAGCTTTCATGTGTGCACTTTTTGTTGGTGTGGGGGTGGGGGGAGGAGTTCAGGGAAGATGTGGAGGGGGTGGAGGATCTCTGGAGAGGAAAGAGGGGGATGGGAGCGGAGTGAAGCGGAGCACAATAACTGCAGTTGTGTGCATAACGGGGGGAGCAGTAACAGAAGAGACTGAGCAGAATTTCTCAAATCAAATGGTGTTAACACATCAAAAAGTGGGCAACCTTTTGTTAAGTGTTAACACAAGGATAGATTGGGTCTAATAAGAGGGAAAAATGTCAAATCTGCATAAAAACTGGGCTTGTATGCGCGTCTTATTAAAAGGTCAACACTTCATGGCTACATTTTCAAACATTTACCTGAGACTCTGCTTTTCATTGGCAGGTGTGGGTGGGTATACTTGACAGAACGTGCTCAAGTTTCTGTGAATCTTAGGTGGTATTATTTTTCCACAGCTCTGAGTATGCTGAAATAAAAGCTGAAACACTTTTCTCTGATGCTCTCCTTAGGGCACAGGTGGAGATGAGAATGGCCCATCATCCAAAGTGCAGAAAAACTTTATATGTGATCACTGTTACGGAGCATTTAGGAGTGGATACCACCTGAAGAGACATATCCTCATTCACACAGGTATGGGTCACACGTGGAACAATATGAGTAAATTGTTAAGCTACCCTGTTATGTATGATTACATGGATCATGTGTTGATAGAGGCCCTGAAAGTTTGAATTGGTCTTAACCTAAGAGTGTGCAGCAACTGTAAGGATTTGCAATGGCCTTTAAAAAAAAAAAAACTTGTTTGGTAATAGCTTTTGCCTCACAGCTAATTGGTGGTATCTGTGGGGACTTGAACTAAAACTGGTGCTCTTCGGTTTAGGGGAGAAGCCGTATGCTTGTGCCGTTTGTGACATGAGGTTTATTCAGCGTTACCACCTGGAGAGACACAGCCTCATTCACACGGGTATGCGTCCTTTAACCGTACCCATATTACATAAATTCGACTACATGTGTAGTCTGTCACTTGGATCAATGGACAGATGCTCAGGGTTCATTTTGTCTTTGGACAGTAATTTCCAACAAAGCCACCCTTTAAATCTGTTCACCTCAAAAACAAAGCACAGTATATTTGTGTCATACATACTGGTCCTCTATTTTCAGGACAATTTGATTGCGGAGGATAAAAAACAGTGTGGTCCAATTGTCCGGAGTCCACTATTGAAAACTGTTGTTTATACTTTGAAAATAAAACGCTGGCTTTTCTGTTATGGACATTTATCAATAGCCTTCATGATTGCTGACATTTAACTGGCATCAGTTGAAGGGGTCATGTGGGGTCGTGAGCCTGCTGCTTATGAAGGGATATTTTACCCCACTTGTCGGTTGTTGTTATGGAAAATTCAGTGTTTGAATCTTCCAACAGTAGTTTGATACATGCTTTGTTTCGGGGGTTTTTTGCATTTGCATAGTTGAAATCTTTTATCAAGTCAAATAAGATGATCCATTTGAATATGTCTTGTAAATGCAAATACTGTTGGTTCTGCAAGGATATCGGCTTGTTAGACTAATCTTTACAGAGTGTGGTCACAAATGGACGGGCAGTGCTTTTTGTTAGTGTGCAAGTAATTCAAAGCCAGTCTGAAAACGTACACAGTTTGATCATTGGAGAGGCTCAGCTCTTATACACATCCAGATTTTTTTTCCAGCATAAGAATTTTCTCTCATCAATGGCTATTGCCTTATTAATCTACTGCTCTACTTTATGGCCGTGAATCGGACAGATATTACATCGTTGCACAGAACAGTTTCTTTGCTTTTCTTGAGATGAAGGTATGCTAAGACTGCGTTCAGTCAAACAAGTATGCAACCCTGATTTGCGCAGTTGTTGGCAAGGATAGGCATATGAATGTCTACTTGTTATCTGCAACCTCTACAGGATCTGCGTGTGATCTATATGCACCACACTTGCCAAATGCAAAGCTCCGTTCCACCTCAAATACATGTCAGGTCTGTTTTTGAGGTGAGCACTTTAAGCATGTGAGAAGCTGAAGAGGCAGATTCATCAAGGCAGGAAGTCAGACAGATGTACAGTAACAGAGCAGTGAATTTCAAAATAGAACACAACATCCGAGCAGACGTCCAGTGAACATCAAGTCATCCCTAGAAAGACAAAGTGCTTTGCAGAAAAGTAATGCACTGTTTGTTGGTTTGCTTTCTGAGCAATTTAATAAACTGGTTCTGTAGCAGCACCATGTTTTATCAAGTGACTGTTTGGAGTTTCTCTGTGCAGTGTGTTGCGGTGCTTTAGTTAAAGGATCCAGTGGGTCAGAACATATAATAGGGGTGTGCATTGCTAAGAATTTTGCAAAACAATAAGTCCTGTGAAACAGGGGTGATCTTAAAATACATCATGATACTGCAGTACTATTAGCAGGGCGATTTATCATGATTTTGTTTTTAGTAAATTGTCGATGTTTGAAATGCTTCCTATGGCATTAAAAACACACATCACATACATTAAAAAATACAGTTTTGAAACAAGGTAATAAACAAAACCCAGCCTGTGCAACATTGATGACCCCAATTGTCTGTTGCAGTGACAGAAGTAACGACATCAAATATAACGGACAAATGCAAAGTGAAATAAATGGCTAAATGCCTGCTATCCTCTATTAGCTGGGGCCTGAACTACAATGTCTTTTATTAGTTATAGAATAGTAGTACAGCATTGAGCTGAATAGAATAGTGAAAAAGTGTGATCTGTAGAGTCGATCAAAAACAAACTAAAATAAGAATTGAACAATGTTGCTAATTATAACAGATTGAAATTCTACTTTTCGTCTCCCCGTTATTAACTTGAGGAGAAATGCTGTTTATCAGCCAAAAATAATGTTCATATTATACACAGTATGTGTGCATACGTGTGTGTATGTGTATATGAATATATATGTGTGTAGTAGAGTGTAGAGGTGAATCATACTAAATATGTTCAGAATCAGTGTCATTACTTTTTCTTCCTAAGCCCTATAAATGTAAATGTGGGATTACATTTGTTACAAATTACAGAAGACTGAGAGCTCTGTGAGCTGTTAGACCCCATTATAAATTAATACAGATACTGGGATTAACAAATAAAAAATATGTTCAGGGTGGCCACAAACAGTCCCGTGAACAAGACTTTTTGATAGTGGACTTAACAGTGGACTCAATCTTGTGGACCCCAGTGTATGAATGTGAAAGCCTCCAAGCACAGCTCAAAAAGCCATTCTAGTTTTTAACTATTGTTTTTTTTTTTAAATATTTTTAAGATAAAAAAAAGTTTTTGTGGTTTTCTTGATAGTTCAATATGACTGCATGGACATCAAAGGACTATGCTTTCAGTCAACTATTCAGTGTCAAATGGATAATTTGGGGCGTAATTTAAAATATTTTTGTTGCAGCCTTTCACATAAATGTCTTTTTTTCTGTTGTTTAAGAAGTATGCTGTGGGTAAGTGAATTTCCACCTAATACATTTCAGAGTCTGTGTCATCACCGCAGTTTTCACCAGAACAAAATCATTTGTACCAATATAAAAACGTCCAGAACCCCCAGTTGGCATGATTAAAATAATCAAATGAGAAAATGTTATCTTGCTCTCAGTAATACAGTTTGTCACATATATCAGTGAGTTGTTGTTTTTGTGGCAACAATGCATTTGTTATTTGTTTTTTGTTGTTGTCCACATTTTATTGGATAGACTCATAGCTAATATTTGTATGCTCTGTGTGTGTAGGAGTGAAGCCGTACGCTTGTTCCATGTGTGACATGAGGTTTTTCCAGCGTTACCACCTGGAGAGACACAGACTCACTCATACTGGTATATGTCCTTTTACCGTGCCCAGTTCAACTAAAAAATGTTTATAACTCAAAGTTTTCTCCCTGAAATTGAGGCTTTTTAATAAAATAAAGAGCTAAATAGTTCCACAATCCCCACTCCATCCAAGATTGGTCTTTAGCTCATGCTACGCTGCCATTTCTGTAATGTAAGCACAAAGTTAGGGAAAAAAAAAGGCTAATATTAAGGGCTTGGTTGTTGAAGTTTACAGTTAGAATGATTGGTTTGTACAGAACACTAGCAACAAAAAGCTATCAATCAGGTTGGGCTAACAATTTATAGCAGTGCTTTTTCTTTTCTTCTTTTTTTCCCTTTTTGCAATCATGCACCATGTGTGTCTGCTCAGGAGATTTGCAGTATAATGCTGTCATTCAAAATAGATAGTCTATATAAACACATTAAAAGGATTTCAATTTCCTGTGAACCTCTCCAGAGACTATACCTCTTGTGCCATCGATGGTCAAAACATTTTCCGAGGCCTTTGTCATTGTTTATTAAAGTAAAAGATAGAGGCATTGGTACCTTAAAATGTCAAAAGATTAGAAACGTTACATATATTTTATAAGAACTTGGTTGTATCACATGATGTAAAATTCAAATGCATTTTTGTACCATTCATATTATGAGTGTTATAGACACAATGTTAACATCCACTGATTGTAAACAAGGCTCTGAAGACACAGCTGATAAAAACAAATATTTTTATATAAAGGACTAACTCATAGTATCGAATAAAAGTTGTACATAGTTTTGTTTGAGGTATGCATATCAAGTAAATCACTGTTTAAAAAATCAGTGGCATTTATATTGAGGTAATTTGAACATTTAAAGGGATGGGCTGACATGTACATACAAGATTGTTAGCTTGAAGCTAGCACATCATGAAAAATACAGGGAATTAGCTTAAAGATTTAGCATTGCTTATTAAGAATATAAACGATGAATTTAACTTTACAGTGAATAGAAATGGAACACTTAACAGATTATCTGCATTGAAATGTTAAGTGAAATACGTCATTCCCAAGGCTTAAGTACTAGAGTTAGCTTCTCAGAATGCTAGCAGTCTGTGACACTTTAGTTGTGTTTCTGGACATTACTGCTCTCCTCTGCTTTTGTCACTTAACAGTTAGCAAACAGCCTCAGATGCACTCCAGCCTCAGTCAGGCAGTAGTGTCACATCACAACCAGGGACCAGTGGCCATAGCAAAATAAAACAAAAGATAATCAAGATGATTGTTGCATGATTTCTTGGGGCCTTTTTTACATGTATTAATTTTTGAACTTATAGCTTATTCTTAGTTAATACCCATTTGCATGATCAAGCCTGTTAGCCATGGTATATTATGGGAATAGTCCTTTGATGTCCCCTTTACATCACTGTTGCTGGTTGCCAGGCTCAGATCTCTGCTGTAATGGTTTGGGCTTTTTGAATGACATACTCTTATCACACCTTTGCTTAGCTGCCTGTCAAGGTGTTCTTGCTTTGAGTGAATGATGGCGATCAGACTGGAAGCTTTAAAAGTTGTGGGGAATGCTAATGTGGAGTGCAGTAGATGATTAAAGCAGTAACATTTCAAAGTGAACATAAATTGAACTAATATAGCTGTCTCAAGTTCATACCAATGTAAACTTCTAGTTATTGACAATGTGAAATCTCCAAAATGCAAAAAAAAACACAAAAAAAGCTGCGTGATGTGACAGTTAAAGACCTAGAGCTGTGTTAATATTTCAGTTTCAGCTGGCCAGTGTGATCACCTTTTTGTAGATGTTCTGTTTCTGTTGCTGCTGCCATAAATGTTTGTTCATACGTGCTTGGCTTTTACATTGTTGCTGCTGTCTTTTCACAATAGACTTGCTTATTTGACATGAATGCTCCACAAGAAACACCTAAGCTTTGGTTAAACAATTCCTTTTTGGCATGACGTTTGATTGGAATATGTAATGTTTGCCAGGTCTCAGTGATTAAATGTCTGTGAATTATAATTTCATTGTGACCATCATCATAGGAATCTCTTAGCTAACATGTTGATACTCTGTGTATGTAGGGGTGAAGCCATACGCTTGCTCCATGTGTGACATGAGGTTCTTCCAACGTTACCATCTGGCAAGACACAGCCTCACTCATACTGGTATGCGTCTGATTACCTGAGCTCATTAGGAAGTTAGGTTTACTTGAACTGAGATTTAAGCTGTTTTAAAAGACGGCAGAATATGATTACTCTCATTGGGAGTAAAGCTGTATCCAGACATGTTTAACCATGTTAGCATTCAAAACTAGTCTTTGTAAGGGAAAAGTTGATCATATTTTGTTTATATTTTCTGTTTCAAGCTTATATTTACATACTTTTTATGTGTGTAGGGGTGAAGCCATACGCTTGCTCCATGTGTGACATGAGGTTTTTCCAACGCTACCACTTGGCAAGACACAGCCTCACTCACACGGGTACAAGTTCCCATTTTCTTTACTACAAAAAGAACCATAATATCTTGTTTACTTTAGATCACCTCCCCTCTTTGAGTTCACATCAACACCCTCCCATGAAACCATTATGTGAATTTGTCAGTGGTTTCTGTGACGTCCAACATGGAAAAAAGCAACTTTAGATCTATTTATTCAAGGTTTTTGCTCCATGTCTGTTGAAGTATCAAAATGTAAGTGAGAAGTTTTTCCACTATTTCAGCTTTGCTGTGTGTTGGCTGCATAATGGCCACATCTTGGGCTGGCGACACCACAGCTTTCAAACCAGGCGTGTCATTGCTGCGTTTTGTTAGAGCCTTGTCTTTTCATCCTTGTAAATCACAATGACATGATTTATTTTCTAAGCAACACAGGAAAAACTTTAGAACATAGTTAAGGGAAAGTCTTTGTTTACCTTGTTGACTCATTTTCCTGATGTGGACATACATACAGGGTCTGCTAAGACAAGGGAAATTCCCTCTCTTTACCCTTTTCTTTGTTCATTTTCACCAAATGGTGCATGTGGTTCTTGGTAATGATAGGTGGGCCCTCTATTCTCTAGATTGCGTGAGTCATGGTGCCCATACCAGCAGTATGTAAGCCCTGGCCTGTCTAACTTTTGATCATTATTGAAATTGACATGTGCTGCAGCCATCACGCCTTCAGTCAAAAATAAATTTTAGTCCTCACTTTTGGCATGTCTGGATACTTAAATGAAGTGAGTGTGTCCTGTTCAGTCTGTCGTGCTGTTTTTACAAAGTATATTTCTCTGTGTGTGCAGGGGTGAAGCCATATGCTTGCTCCATGTGTGACATGAGATTTTTCCAGAGATATCACCTGGCAAGACACACTCTCACACATACGGGTATAAGTCTTACTTATCCCTCTCACCTGACAGCTGATAGAGCTTTGCTAGTTTAATACATAGGCATTTCCTTCCTGTGAGAATACTTAGATGCCAAAAAATACTGAACTCAGTCCATTTCTTTGCTTTATTCTCTGGTGTACTCTTTGTATTTGCTGACTGAATTTAAGGGTAACGTTATGAATTTTTTGTCTTGTTTGAATATTGAATAGTATAGTATGTTACATGTTAGTTACTTATGTGTGTGAAAATGACATATTTCATGAGAACGTTTTTCTAAAGTCTGGCACTGTATGCGTTTAGGGGTGAAGCCATACGCTTGCTCCATGTGTGACATGAGGTTCTTCCAGCGTTACCATTTGGCAAGACACAGCCTCACTCATACTGGTATGCCTGTATTAACTGTTCCCCTCTCCTTCCAAACTTTTATAGACACATACTACAATGTTTTCTAATTGTCAACCCCCCCTCTAAATGTTAATGTAGGCTTTGTTGGAAAACTGTCCACTGAAAAAGTGACTCTCACTGTCAGATCCTTTTTGTGATTAACATTGTAATGGTACTATTGCATGTGAAATATTTGGTATTGAGTATTTGATAAAAGGCACATTACATGAACATAACTTTAGATGCAGGACTTTATGATACAATTGATTAGAAAAGGATTCTGTATAAAAAAGAACAATGCAAGAGTGTGGTATTTATAAATATAATTAAGTAAATTGCTCATGTAAATGAATTTTTAACCTTTATCATTAGTTTGTTTAAAATGCTTCTCTGAATCCTCTCTAAAATATAAACATGGCAGTGGCAAAATTCTTTTTTCTCTATTGGGGAGGCATGTAAACTCTTGAATTTGGCTGAGCAAAAACTGTATTTTAATATTTTCTTTCTTTTGCAATATGTCTGGCAATTTTTTAATAGCATTTTTCTCGAAAATTGCCAGGAATTTATATATGCTAATATAAACCTTTCAATTAAATATTTCCAAGTGGCTTAAGATAGCGGTACACTTTGTTACACTGCAGAGTGGGTCTGAGGTTGTTGCTGTTAACAGCAATATTATGAAGATGCAAAGTCTTCTTATGAATATCTCCTTGTTTAGATGTTCGCTTAAGACGTATTTATTTAAAATTCTGATTAAAAAAGCTGAACAAAAACAGCTGGAAGTCTTGATTTTGACCTGTTTATTCTTGTACAGCACTCTGGAGCTGAAGCATGAACATTTTACTAGAAGGAAATAAACTCGGCATACCCCACTCTCTTCTGCTGATGGTTATAGACAGACATTAACTGATGGTCAAAGAAATGAAAAGAAAGTACTGCTTTGGCTTAAATTTAACACATAAATGCCAGCATGACATGCTTATGAGTCATGTCATGCTACTACACATCTTGCATTAGATTAGTGCACATGTTCTCATTGCACATATAATGCTAAAACAATATTGTTCAGCCATACTCTTGACGTTACTTTGTTATGAACTCATGTGATGTGCCTGGTAGATTTTTTTCCAGAGCTAATGCATGCAACAATTAAGAACCTTTGACTCTTTATGAACTGAAATTCATGCTTGTATTGAAATGCATCTAACATTGTTGTGCTCTGTTTAGGAGTGAAGCCATATGCTTGTACCATGTGTGACATGAGGTTCATACAACGTTATCAACTGGAAAGACACAGTCTAACTCATACAGGTATGTCCCTTTTCTTTTTTTGTAACTGTGACCCTCTCTTTCGCTGTTTTTGCCATGCATGCGCTTCACATTTTCGTTAATATGGCTGCTTCAAACTCGAGTTTGTGTTGCTTTCTGTCACTTTTTCTGTAAAAGGCAAATGTTTATTATAGCTTCTAGAACATACCAGTGCTGTGTCCCTACTTTGTATTTGAAATGACAACTTGGGTACTTAGACAAATTAAAACATGCATCAGCACAGTTTTTTATGCAAACGTATGTGTCTTTTTTAGTGTCTGAAAAGTACAATTGGGAATAATCAAGACACTTTAATTGGCTTTTAATGTTTGTGTCCTTAAACTTGGTGAATATGAACATGTACACATGCCTAAAGCTACCAGATAAAAATGGATGGTGTGACAGCCTCTCTTCTTATTTTTGCATTTTAATGAGACATTAAGATTAAATTGTGTCAAAACTCTTTCTACGTGGATGCTGTAAATACTAGAATGGAGAATTAGGGATCAGGATGGCTTTTCTTATGTAGTTAGTGGTCAACAACTGATCAGTCCTTGGTATGTTCAATAAAGATGGCAGAACAACGGGCCTCATGCAAGAACATTTTCGTATTCTAAATCTAAATTTTTCTTACCTTTTTTCTTATGTTATTTTTTTTTTCACGCAATATTCACAGAAATGCGAACATGCTCTAAATCCAGATTCAACAAACACTTCTATCTTAAAAAAAGTGTCTAAATGATCCTCGGAAACATGATGATTGCCACCATTGCGTACTTAAGCGCACATGCACGAGGATAGCATATTTTCATAAGTAACACCCCAAGAATACCATAAAAGGATACACACCACAAAACAGACAAGTCTGGATCACTCATAATTTGTGTTCGTACTTGAAAGAAAATTCTAAATACAAAAAAAATGCTGAATGCGACAATTCATTCGTATGCAACACTTACGAACATATTTGTTCGTACGAACGGTTCTTGCATGAGGCCCATTGTTATTAAGGATACAAGGACATGACAGATTGTGACAAGGTCCTGTTTATTTTTGATAAAGTAATATTGTAAACAAGCTGATATGAGTGCAGGACATGAAATTGGGTCACAGTTTCACTGATAACTTGGTCTCCGTGATCGGAAAAACATGATCATCATGATCAAAGATTACTGTCACAGCCTATGTTGCTCTCTTCGTGTTAGGCTTTGTCAAACACGACAAATAGAGTACACCCTCCTTCCACACACCACAGCGTGGGCTCTGCCCCTCCAACCAAAGCGGCTCTTGCTTTATTTTAAAGTAAGAGCAGCCAAAGCCATGCCACATACTCTAAAGGCTGATTTATACACTACTTCAAAACTATGCTGTAACATACAATCAAGGTCTTTGTTGCCTTAGGCAATCATAGAGGACTACGCTTGTTGCCTAACGTGTTCATCTCACAACATGTAACCCCACACAAAAGTGATGCAAAGCCCTGTGATTGGTCTGCATTATAGCAACAGGTGGCTGTTGGTCTTTAAACCCTCTGACGTCTCGTCTCTCTTCTTTTTTTTGCAGTAATTTGATAATGATTACCTGTAGCTAATTATTTTAGCTTTTTGATCTGACATAATGTGCCTTGATATAGTTCAAACAAGTGGTGAGCATGTCAGGACCACAAAACAAAAAGCACAGCTAACATATTACTGTTACATAGTAATCCAGAGCATCATAAACACACCAAGACACAAGTATGAATTGTCTATTTACCTACAATATTAGATGATACAAATATGTAGATACATAGTCACATTGAACCACTCAGTTTTCAAGGGCTTGGACCTGGATTGATCCAAAGAACTAGCAGAACTTATGAAGCAGTTGTGGAAGCCTTTCATATCAATGCAACAAATGATCAAACCCCTTCACCCACAAGTGCAGACCATGTTAAATGAATGAGTAATTTTATTTGCCGTTCAGTTTGGTGTAAATCAAAATGTTATGTTTTTTACCCATGATAGAGCAGCCCTTGTAAGTATGTGAAGAGCGTGGTCTTTACCAGGTTCCCTGTAGTTTTTCTAAAATGTTGACATGTCAAAACATTTTGTGACATTCTGGCTAAAAGTGGTGGCTTTTAATCATATTTAAGGGGAAAATTAGGAACTGACAATTAACATGGTGATGTGATTTTGTCATTTCACATTCAAAGTCTTGGGAAGAAAATAACATGTAACCCTCTGTGATTGATTTTCCATCTCAATGGCTTTCATACAGAGAAATAGACTGTATAAAGATGCTCTTTGTTCCTCCAGTCTGCTTCAACAGAACAGTTGTAAACATGAAAAGAATGCAAAGTTGATAATTATAACAAATTTAGTCATGAGCTATATTCAGTGAATAATTTCACAATGTATTCTGTACTGTTATGTATGTGTCATACTGAATTATAGGAATGCTTTGCAAACCAATGTACAACCTTTATGTGCTCTGCATATCTATCCTACCAACTGCCCAAAATAGTCTGACTTCTGTGATCAGCGTAACAAAAATTCTAGCTGTCAGATTACCAATTTATCCCACAAATTAATCTAATTTAAGAGGAAATTGTATGAATACAAAACACTATTGGGCATAGTTAAAAAAAGATGAAATTGCGCTAGCCGGCACGTGTTAGTGGGGGCTGTTGCCTCAAATAAATGTGTGGTCATTTGTTGTTTTAAGATAAGGTTGCACAATGTTTGTTTGTTTGCCTTTTTTAAATCCAGCCAGGAATTTCCTCAGTGTATCTTCAACCTGAAGTAATTGGCGGTCACGGTTTTATTTTGAATTGGATTGTTCATTTCTAATTGGAATGGCAGATCTTTGGGAAGCATGCTGGATTTTCCAGTTTAAACAAAGCGCTGATGAGTCCAACTAAACTTTACTAAGCAATTAGTAAAGTATTTCTTCGATCATTTTTGGCAGTTGAGTGTCTTTGTGCTAAAGTTGGTACTTTGTGTGCATAGGGGTGAAGCCGTACGCTTGCACCATGTGTGACAAGAGGTTTTTTCAGCGCTACCACCTGGCGAGACACAGCCTCACTCACATGGGTATGCGTCTGCCAATCTTAACTCAGTCACGTGATTTAGGATGCTGCAACATCTGTGTGCTTGATTTAGTCCTTGACATCTGTATTTCTGTAAATATTATGGAAGTAAAATATAATTTGATGACATCATCTTATGTGTTGTGATGTGTAAATGGATTTTTCATGTGATTGGGTATCTCAAGCAAACATCATAATATGATTATTCTGATACCCTTTTGTAATTGTAGGTCTTGAAATTGGTTATTAACCACAGCTCTAACCATGGACAAAGATGCTTTAAAACAGAATTATCTGTGTTGTCTTGTTTGCAGACACAAAAATAATTGTTTTGCTGCTCTACATTTAGGTGTGAAACCTTATGCTTGCACCATGTGTGACATGAAGTTTTTTCAGCGTTACCACCTGGCGAGACACAGCCTCACTCATACGGGTATGGGTCCGTGCACCGTACCCATGACATTAATTTAAGAAATTAGTGTGCACATTTCAGTAAGCCTAGTTCACCTGAGATGCATACCTGCTTCATTAAGAGAAAAATACCACTTGAGAGTAATTAGCAGTATTTTTCAGTCACTTGTAGTAGTGTGTATCAGTGTATTTTAAAATAATTGTTCTTTCTGTGTTTGTTGACAACCACAAAACGAAAAAGCATAATGGCATCATGGAGAATCTTTAGTTTGCTTAAATTTTTGCATGAATTGGAAATTATGTGGTTAATAACCAATAGCATAGATACAGATTTCTAAATGATGAAAAATTAAACTGAGGCAAGGTAATAAAATATTGCTACTTTGCATCTAGGTGTGAAACCTTATGCTTGCACGATGTGTGACAAGAGGTTTTTTCAGCGCTACCACCTGGCGAGACACAGCCTCACTCATATGGGTAGGCGCCCGCCCACCGTACCTTTGTCACCAAATTCAAGTCTACTTTTCATGATGTTATCGCAGAGCCAGGCCTGTTTGTCAGTTTTCACTTCCCTCCAAAAATATTTTTAGAGGACAATATTTGGAGCAAGCCTGATCTGTCCTTTATAATTTTATGATAAATAATAAAAACGGAACAGCAACATCATCAGCTCATTTGTGATGTTAAAGTTGTGGATCTTAAAACTGTTTCACACAGATCAATATTTCTACATTCGACCTTGATCTTAACAGTTGGAAGAAGTGATAAATCAAAAAATAAATCAGTTAGGAACAAATATGTTTTTCATGGATGGATATTGAACACAAAATATTACAGCATTGAAAATAATACCTTAATACTCTGCGTTTAGGTGTGAAACCTTTTGCTTGCACCATGTGTGACATGAGGTTTGTTCAGCGTTACCACCTGGCCAGACACAGCCTCACTCATACGGGTATGGGTCCGTGCACCTGCCCCTCTCACATTATGAACTTCATCATCATATAAATTTGTTTGCTCATATTGTGTCACTAAAGAAGATCCTTAATTTTCAGTTAGGGCTTATTGGTTGTAGTTGGTACATCTCAATGTGGACAATATCTTTAGCCTCGTCATGCTAAGTTTTAGCCATATAAACAGCAGGTATTACTTTTCATTAGTCCAGTTCTGGGATACACTCACTGACCATTTTACCAGGTAAACAATGCTTGTACCAAGATAGATCCTTTTTTGCCATTTGACTAGTTTTAATTGTTGGTGGCATATATTAAACAAGGTTCTGGAAACATTTTGGTTCATATTCGTCGGATGGCATCAGACACTTGCTGCAAATTTGATTCACACCCAAAACACAATTCCCCCATTCCACCAAAACCCAAAGGTGATCTGTTTGATGGAGATATTGGCGCTGGTTAAGCTACTGGAGTACAGTGAATATCTTCGTGTTTTTTTCCCTCAGAACTCAGACATGGGAATGACATCACATCCCGGTAAACCTGACCAGTTACGAGCTGGTAACTTTGGCCACCTGAAGATCGTATGACTTGCATAGTAGAAGACCCCAACCACTACATTTCCAAAAACACATTTGCAACTTAGATAGTCTTACTTTTGAGGTCAAATAGAATGCATTCATTTTCATGTACAAGAAACTAGTTTTAGACAATTTGAGCTTTGTGACATGGCATGTTATCATGCTAGAGGAGGCCATCAGAACATGGATACTGTGTGACTGTAGAAGAGATGGACATGGTCTTCAGCAACAGTCAGGATGACTGTGTTGTTCAAACCATGCTCACTTGGTACAGATTGACCAGAAGTGTGCCTAAAAAACAACCCCTTACACCATTATGTTGAGACATCATCAACGCAACTAAACTTGACAAGTTAAACAATGAAAGCGAGCATGGAAGACGCGGACGTGGTTTTCTGCATTTTGAACTTTGCGCTGACGATACAAAGGCAGATGGAATTTGTTGCTGAGACAGCAAAAAGTCACATAATTAACAGACGGAGGGGACGGGCGCCATATTATGCCGTGGGCAAGCTACATCTAAATAATTGCAAATTAGCAAGTCTACCCAGATGTGATGTTTTACCGAAGACGATGGGAGACGAGCCGATTAAACCCTTTCAAACTGCTGACAGGAGCCGATTGTTACCGGGTTTAAATGGTTTTTTTTGTATTGTATATGTATTTGAGAATTGTAACCTGAGATTCCTGTTTTTAGCTGACAGGAGTGGCATTTATTCTGCAACTGAAGCCTTCAGCTTTAAGATTCCACTTTTATGTTCACAAGTGGCCCTCCTTATTTTTTAGTTGCAACACGTGATTAAAAAAGTTACTGACTCCTTCCAATCACCTTGAACCACTTAATTCCCAATTCTGAAGCTTGGTTTGTACTACAACAGGTCGTCTTGAACATTCCTACATGCCTGAATGCATTGATCTGCAAACATGTGATTGACTACCCTTGAGCAGTTGAACAGCTGTACCTTATAAAGTGGCCAGTGAGTGCATCACTCATCAGAAATGTTTAGACATAAACCAACTTTATGATCATTCAAATCCCCATGGTTAAACGTCTATTGACAAAATACATTTGTCCTATGTTGACACTTAAAAAAATAGCATTCTATTACAAGAAAAAAAATCTACTCAAAGCTCCTGAGGGGAAGTTTTGTTTTCTGATGAACATGCCTTTTGACCCTTTGATATAGAGGTGTAAAAAAGTATCGCAATAATTTTGGTGTGGCACTGCATCAGTATCTTAATGTACAATCTCAGTATCTTACTTGTTCTTAATTCATGGTAATTCTTGACATTTTTTATTATGTCATTCAGCATCTGGCATCTATCCTGTCATTTATAGTTAGAACTTCTGTCACTGGCATGGACAAAGTTTATCCAGACAAAGAAACTATTATTGTTTTACATACACTGCCATGTTTATTTATCTTGCCACAATCATTTTTGCAAAACAGAAAATACCTCATGGCATATGACACAGCGCATGAACATGCCTGTACCACAACACAAAGTCCCAGATTTTCGCCACTATGCACCCCACCATGGTATGTCTCAAAGGGAGTTTCTACTATACAGTATTGACTTTAGTAATGTCTTCTATTGTATGCAGCACCTGGTACTTTTTTAATATCACCTTTGGCTAGATTTTAAGCAAGCCTAGCCATTCCAAATATGTGATGTAGAAACGCTGCTGACCACTGAATGGTCAGAGTATTGGCACAATTAGAGGTTGAAATTCAATGTGAAAATTAAATGCCTCCCATTGTTCGCCCCATAACCCTCATTTGTGTTTAATAGTCTGTTGTTCTACTGCTTGCCACCGTCTCTGGAACAAAACTTGTCTCCTTGCTGTGACAAAAAGACACAGACTAAGAGCCAGCTACTCCATCACATGTAATTCATTTTTGTTCATATGCTGGACCTCAAGCCAGTTTCGCACTGCTGCGCCATGACAACCCTGACTACACAAAGGAGGAGACACTTAAGTACACTGCCTGGCCAAAAATAAAAGTTGACACCTGGATTTAACTAAGCAAATAGGTACGAACCTCTTATTGGATAATTACTGCAGAGGCGATTATCTCTCTTTTCATTTCTTAACCAACCATGTCGAAAGACGCATCATGTGGTTGATTGCAGAAGCTACTAAAATTGAGTTAAGAACTGTCCAACGTATTATTAAAAACTGAAAGGATAGTGGGGAATCATTTGTCATCAAGGAAGAAATGTCAGAAAAAATCCTGAATGATTGGGATTGGCAATCTCTTTAACGTTTGGCCAAATGAAGTTAAAGATAAACAACAGCAGAACTCAGGAGTATGTTTAATAGTGAAAGTAAGAGCATTTCCACATACACAATGTAAAGGGAACTCGATGGATTGGTACTGAACAGCTGTGTATCCTGAAGAAAAGCACTACTCAGTGATGCTAACCGGGAAAAAAAGACTTCAATATGTGAGGGAGCCTAAAGATTAGACTCTGGAGTCTGGAAGAAGGCCATATGGTCTGATGAGTCCAGATTTACCCTGTTTACAGTGATCAGGGTAAGAAGAGAGGCAGGTGAAGTGATGCACCCATCATGCCTAGTGCCTACTGTACAGGCCTGTGGGGGCAGTGCTATGATCTGGGGCTGCTGTAGTTGGTCAGGTCAAGGTTGAGAAACATTATGGCCCAAAAGATGAAGTCAGCTGACTACCTGGATATACTGAATGACCAGGTTATTCCATCAATGAATTTTTATCTTCCTCAATGGCTCGGGCTTATGCCAAGGTGACTGTGCCAGGATTCTTCGGGCTCAAATTGTGTAAGAGTGGTTCAGGCAGTCCAGACCTTAACCCCATTGAGCATCTTTGGCATGTGCTGGAGAAGTATTTAGATTCTCTCATCATCAATACGAAATCTTGGTGAAAAATTAATGCAACACTGGATGGAAATAAATCTTATGACATTGCAAAAGCGTGTTGAAACAGTTCCACAGTAGATGTGTGCTATAATCAAACTAAAATCAGTCAAATGAAATATTAGAGCGTGTGACCGATTTTTTTTTGGTGGCACCTTTTTTTTTTTGGCCAGGCAGTGTTTATACTCTAGTAGAGGAAGCACCTTGTACTAAAACAGAGTAGAGTCCAGTAGAATATCAGGCACTATTTCTGCTTTGTGAATTGTGTTCTTGTGTACTCATAAATCAGTTTTTAACATTTAAATTTTGGTTTCGTTTCAAGCCCATGATGGTTTGAGAATCCAAACCTTTTATTTTGTTCAGTTAAGCTTTTCCCTCACCAACATTTGCCTTGTAGCAGTGACTTCTGCAAAGAAAAAACCTTGAAACAAACCTACATGCTGATGGTCTCAGCTTTGTTGATCTTACAGAAAAGTAAAATCTTAATTACAGTCTGTTTTAAAGAATAAAAAAACTCCTCACAGGGGCTTTGAATGAGTACACTGTTGGCATGATGCACACAAAAATAAAGGCACTGAACACAATACTTCTTTACTATGACAAAAACTACTTAACAGAATTGTCCACTTAGTACATTGGTTTTATTTCTAAACCTTTTTTGTAGTTTTATTTGCATTTTTCAAATCAGCATTTGGTAGTGGAAGCATTTTACACATGTTCTTGTTTGTGCATGAATTGGCTAATGTGTGGTTAATAACCAATAGCTGAGGTTTTTAATTTGAAAAGTAAAGGCAAAGTAATAAAATACTACTACTTTGCATTTAGGTGTGAAACCTTATGCTTGCACCATGTGTGACAAGAGATTTTTTCAACGCTACCACCTGGCGAGACACAGCCTCACTCATATGGGTAGGCGCCCGCCCACCGTGCTATGTCACTGTGATTAGACTGTACATGGAGATTATTCAGGGCTAGAAAAGTTACCATGATTATACTGTGAAAGTAACCAGATCAGCACATTTGACATGCTTAAGATAGTTTGTATATATTGTGTGGGAACATCACAATAGAGTTTTCACTTGTTCATATGTACAAGACTGTGACGTCATCAGCTCATGTGATGTGTTTCGTGGTGGATCTGAAATTTAAAGTTATGTTTTTTTAATTGTTCTTTAAACTTATAATTATAGTCTGAAGTGGTTAACAACCCATCAATAACAAGAACATGTTTAGATAACATCACTGATTGATAAATTGTGACGCAGATCTTGATAGTCCTGAAATAATTTATCAATGCTCTGCATTTAGGTGTGAAACCTTTTGCTTGCACCATGTGTGACATGAGGTTTGTTCAGCGTTACCACCTGGCCAGACACAGCCTCACTCATACGGGTATGGGTCCGTGCACCTGCCCCTCTCACATTGTATAGATCACCATATACTGCACTTTGCCAGTTAAGGTAGAACATGTGTTTGTAGGATGAATTAAAGAGACTCGTAAAATATGTTTAAATTCTGTTAGTGTTACTGTTAAGTGACAAGTTCTAACTTCTTAGTTGATACTTATTGATATGAAAATATGTAAGGGTATCTTAATGAAGCGCTTGATCCACAGCTGTTGACAGTTTTGAAACTCATGTGCCACTTATCAACGGCCAAAGATTAGATGAGTTTATAGTAAAAAAAAAACAGTTTCATATTTAAACGTCATTAAATATATTTTGAAGCTTTTAAATATTCAGTTTCCTTCTTTGTTGTTTGAGTGAGCGGATACACAGTTTGCATGAGTTCTTTTTTTCAAGTAGATTAAGCGACAAAATGTCCAAAATCAAACAGACCATTTCTTAACCTCGATGCCACATATTTGTCAGTGTGTAGAACTATTATCCATGGTAAATTAACAGCTTTTTTATGTATAAAGAACTACATGAAAAAATTGAGGAAAAGAAAACTCTTTGAAGCCCTTTTTACACATGCAGTTTTTGAAATTTATTGAAATTTTAGGCCGGCTTGACCAAGATTTTCTGAAGTTCACTCTCACATGTCCACATAGTCAAAGGAGGTTTTATCTGTCATGCTGTTGGGAGTCTTACAGGGAAGAGATTAGTAGTGTAAATGTTACACAGTAGCAATAACACGTAATCCAAAATGACAACATAGCATCAGAGTCTGAAATTGATGATGCTTTTTGGAAAGCTTTTGGAAAGCTTCATATAAGCCCATGGAAGGCAACAAGTTGTCTATTTGCCCTAGGATAATATAATAAAAGTCATCAGTTTGATCACTTGTTCACCCACAGGGAATATTCCTCCTGCTTCCTGAAGTAATTTTAACACAGTTTTACACGGAAATATTACAGAGGGGTAGAAGGAAGATCATCATCTTCAATATTAAGTCAGGCTGAATAATTTGGCTTTTTACTTTTAACTTGCTTTTGAAAGATTTCAGGGTCACTTTTTGTTTGTGCATGTGTGAAAAGGGCCTTCCTATTGATTTATTACGGCAATGCTGAAGTTGTGTTTTTGTAGTATCAAATGAAGCAGTCACTAATTTTTATTTTGACATTAAAAATTCTTTAAAAACTGTCCATTTTCTTACTGAACATTAGAGTATTTTTGCTTTGGCTCAGGACCTTATTGAGCTTCTACTTGTGTTACATCCAATTTAAATGTAGTTGACATAAATGGATTGATGGTTGCATGACAACATTTTTAACATGTTTTCAAACCAGAAAATACACTTTACATACACAGAAATGATGGGCTGTTATCTCAGTGTTAGCCTGTAAGTTGTATTTCTCTGTACATGTGGGCAGCAGGGCTAATATATTGCTCTGTGTGTGTAGGGGTGAAGCCGTATGCTTGTTCCATGTGTGACATGAGGTTTATTCAGCGTAACCACCTGGAGAGACACAGCCTCACTCATACGGGTATGCGTTCCTTTAATACTGCGTACCCTTATCACAGACAGGCTCTGGTGCTTGGGGCTACAACAAACTCGAGTTTGGATTGTCAAGTCATTTGATGGGATGTTGAACCAGCCTCATAATACTCGCCCCAGATTTCTGGGGCCAAAATGCTTCATAGATCTGGGCCATGAAATAAAGAAATTCCACTCTGATCTGCACATAATGAGTTGATGAAGAGGCCTTTTTAGATTTTCATTTTCATGTGATCTAAGCACTCAATAGATAATTACTTGTAGGATTATTTTTTCCAACTGTTTGTTAGTGTTGGAAATTTAGTCTGTAAATGAAAATGATAAATGAAACATTTCACATTTTGTTTGTGTGAGGCACTAAAATTGATGCATTGACTTTGTATCTGTGTGCTCCTTCAGGAGAGAAGCCATTTGCTTGTGACACATGTGATATGAGGTTTATCCAGCGCTACCACCTGGAGAGACACAAGCGTGTCCATAGTGGGGAGAAGCCTTACCAGTGTGAACGTTGCCAACAGGTATGAAACTATACAATTATGCCAATTACCAACAATACTTCAGTATTTACAGCATATGTTGTTTAAAAGTGAATAAATGTCTAATGTTGTGTTTGGATTTGGGCTGAAAGATGCAGGGGAAAAACTTGTGAATTTTTTGCAGCTGTGATGTATACAATGCATTTTTTCTTAATTAAAATAAGACTTGATTTGATGTTTAGTCTAAACTTTTATGTACATCAATTACATTTTAGTTAAACAGTTGTATTTGTCCCCTGGGTCTTTAGTTATTTGGGATTTAAAACCTTAATCCTCTCCTTTTTTCATGAACAGCCCCTAGGTAGAGACAGGAGGATGCATAGAGAGAGAAAATGTGGCTACATTTTATTGTTTAAACTTTTCAAAATAGACTTGCTACCTGTTGTGACCCTCAAAGCATCAGCCATTTTTGCACAATGTTGAAAGTTGTTTAAATTTGTGTTAAGTTGATGTGACAGTTACTTAAACCACAGCCTGTGTGGTGCTCCCTGTGACTCTCACATACACCAGTAAAATAACAATTACAGAGGCTCATTGGTGTCAAGATTTGATAGAATATGATGGAGCATCACAGAGCTGCAGAACAAGGTGCTGCTGATAGCTGGAGATTCTCACTCAAGATTGCGAGTATCTGCCTCACATTATAGCAGTGTTCTTGAGACTTTCACAGTGTGGTATAGCCTGAATCTGTGAGATACTCAGATGCTATAATCAGTTTTCTGAAACTAGACTGTCATTTTAGTCATTAAACCGAGCACACAGGCAGTTTTAGTTGCAATTAAAAAACTCCACAAAGTGGGTGACATCATGTGCTTCGGTTCACTTGATCAGTATTTCTTATCCTGCAATGTCATGCACACAGTGCAGCAGGGGTTTGGGGAAAAAAAATTACATCAAGTCCAGCCCTAATTTAGACAGAAAGCAATTTGAACACCTTGAATTAGATGATTAATTACACCGTGTCTGATTTGTGTTTTGAAGAACTTTTCACGGACAGACCGGCTGTTAAGACATCGGCGGTTGTGCCAGGGTCGCAGTGTAGCCAAAGTAGAGAACCAGCCATGCTGCGAACCACGCCCTTACCCCCAAGAACCCCCGCCTGCACCGCCAACCTGGAGTCCCCTGCACCCCCCACCGGGCCGGCTAGCGGTCTGACATTCCACCTCCCCTTCGTCCACCACAGCACCAGAATCGGGACAAGCCACAGGGTTTTTTCTTCTCCGCTCTGTGTGGAGTGACGTCCCACTCTAGCACAGAGCGATCTCGCAGCTCGGCTCTCGGATCACTAATGACAGAGGGACATTCGTGTTCTTGTTACGTTGACTTTTTACTGTGTTTCCTTATCTCCCCTCAGTTTTTTTTAAGATGAGACTTTTCTGTGATGAACAGTGGTCCTGTTTTGTACTTAAAAAAGATGTTTTTATTGTTGTCAAATCTATCTCCATTTGGTACTTAAGGGGGCAGTGGGTGTTGTTTATCCTGATGCGTTGGCAACTAAATGGGATGAAGGGGCAAGAAAATGTATTTGAAGTTTTTTCTAATGTGTCCTCTCATGGCTGATTTTAGTTTGGACGTGCTGTCACTGTAATTAGCTGTCCTGTAAAGCAAAGAAATAACTGTTGACCTCTAATTTAGACCAGATCCTGCTTTGATTTGAAATGAATTTTTCACTTTCAAACACGTTACTTAAAGCACTATCTGGTCTTAGTTTGATTTCAATGAGACACGGTCATTCATTTGATTCTGTAAATAATTAAAAATGTTTGTTATTTTTGATATGTACTATTTAATGAGCAAAATCAGCCTCAACAGAGACAAGGAATTAGAAATGGCTTCAAGTACGGTTTGTTGTCTCTCTTTTAGTGAAACCCAGAGGATCCTGAGTAACTTTGTGTTTGTTAAAAAAAAAGAAAAATACAAATCAAACTGTAAACCAAGACTTCCAGGACGTTAACGAGAATGGGCAACCCGCAGCAGAGCAATCACCCGTCTCACCTTTGGTGACACCCGGAGGACTCGGGGGATGTTGCTGGACCGCAGCCTCAGCAGGTTTTCCTCCCACGCTCGCTGAGAGTGGTGCTGATGTGTGTGGAAACAGGCACACACACACATTTCTTCAGCAGACGAGTGCTCTGTCTGTAGACCCTCCTCTGAATCAGTGAAGTCCCGTCGTGTTGTTCGTACAGACTCACATTCTGCGTGAGCTTAGCGGGGGTATACAAACTCTTGTGGCCTTAGTGTTTCTTTTTTATTTGCCTTTTTTTCTCAGCTGTTTGTATTTGTGGATCAGATGTATTTACTAAGAAGACGCAAACTTTCATCATGTTTTTTTTTTTTTTTTACACCTGAATGCTGTCCTGTTACAGTGTTGACAGCTTCAAGCTTCAGTGGCGCCTACACAGACTGACGTGGCCTCCTGTCATTAGAGGCTGTGTGTTTTAATGAAAATGAGTATTTTGGATCATTGTTACTGATTACAGTCTAACAGTAAAGAGTCCTAAAGGGAGCCCCTCGGTCGTTTTCCACTGCAGTGCTCCAGCTGAGTTAACACTTGCTTGACTCGACGACACACTAACAACTGCCTTTTTATCCAGATATTATGTGGTTGGTGTGTAATAATGGATGTCTGTCATGTCATTGGGTTTAGCCTTAAGTCAGTGCGGATACACAAATAATCATGTAGAACTAAATGATATTGTAACAAACTATTTCTTTTACCTATGATCAACTAAAGTCGAACTGTGTGAAGGTCTTCTGACAGTCAGAGATGGATGATCAGGGACACTTGGCTGCCCGTCAGGAAACTTCTCAAACTTGATTCTTTCTGTCACTGGGGGTTGTTGATGTAAGAAGAGGTCTGACAGACTGAACACACACGCATTTATATATATGTGAACATTATTCAGCTCTGCTGCTGTGCTACTGGAAGTAAAAGACAGATTTTTAAAGCAGATCAAATGTGCAAACAGACAAACTTTCTTGATGCATTTGATGCGACATTCTACGCTTCTTTCTGATTTACTTCATATTATCAAGCATCAAGATTTCTTCGAATGATTTCTGATATCAAGTTACATTTGTGTCCGGTTCAAGTATGCACAGAGATGGGTGGGTTTTAACGGTCATACCCTGTGGCAGCAAAGGGTCAAGTTTGGGAAAATGAAACTCTGGGAACATAATTCCTAAACTGTGGAAGGGATGAGTACATGTTGAAAAGGCAAAAGGGCAGTACAGTATATAGATAATGTCACCTGTTTATACATTTTGTCATTTGTTTTTTTTATTTTAATATTATCAGCTCATTGTTTAAAATGCAATAGAACCCTTTGAGTCTCACATTTGTTTAAAAGATTGAAATTTAATTTTGTTTTTCTTTGACAAATCTAAGGATTACCTTGTCTGAGAATTTTCTCATCGCATTTTGATGATTGTTTAAGGACCATTTTTTAATCTGACGAAATTGTAAACACTGGAGTGAAAGGAGGAAAAGACAGATATTGATATTTTTTTTCCTTCAGACTGTACTAGATTTTAGGTTTTAGACTAAGCCTATTTCTCCTCAACTTGACCTGGACGGTGAACAGAACAATTTGGATCAGTACAGTTGAGAGCCCACCATGTTTGATAATTTTGATGCAAGTGGCAGCAGAACCACAAGAAATTGTTTTCTTTCTTCTGAGAGGTCCCTGGTATTTGTAATAAATTATATTGATAATGGTATTAGATGAACAACAGCATAACAGTAGCTATCACAGATTAGTTGTTTTCTTTATTAGTCTTGCATGCAGAGTTATGGTCCTAAGTTAAGATAGGATCTTGATATTGATTATTTTGTGTAGGAAAATGAGTGCATAAGAATAACTTCCTAAAAAGATGTTACAACAATTATTGTAAAATGGGCTATCTAATATGTACCCTTGTGATCCAATTAGTTTCAAGTATATGAAAATCAGAGGAGAGGCTTCTTACTATTATGCTGAAATAAAACATTTGTAAAGGATGGCTGTATGCTGACTGGCTGCTTGTTTTATTTCAGTGTTTCCGTTTCAGCCTTGAGAGGATGTTGTCATTTCAGTCATTGATGTGTCCTATGTGAATGTCAGAGTAGGTATTTTAACACTGACAAACATCTTAATTTTGTTTTTTGGATTGTGTGAGGCATTTTTTGTGCCTCTAGGGTTCTACTCATGGTATGAAAATCCACCATTCTGAGAGAGAAGACAGTTTCTGTGTGAGAGTGATGGTCTCTCCTTCCCACAGACACAAGAGGATAACTAAAAGTAAGTGATGATGATTTAGTGATTTGAGGTTGATGGATATAAAAACTTTGAAGTGGGGCTCTGTGAATGCAAACCTCTGGTATCAAATCTAATGAAACATTTCTAGATCTGGATCTGTTTGTGGATAACGACCCAAATCGAATCACTACTTCTACTTCTACTGCTACTGATCATAGCACTTCTAGTGCTATGATCAGTATTCCCTGAATATTAAATCAAAATTTGACCAATTTTGAGCAATCTTGTCCACAGGTGGATGGACTAACAACAGACAAACTAAGACTTAAATGTTGTTTTTTTTATTTATTCATGTATTACAACACAAACACTTTTATTTCCCTTTTGGAAGACTTCAGGAGTGAATGAATAAAGGGATGGAACTGGTAGTGCTGAAAATGCATACACTCGATGTAACACTTGATGTTTCAAATCACATGAATTTTCACCCTTAAATTTTATCGTTAGTAGGGATGGTTACCGAATTCGGTACTTCAAGAGGTACCGACCGAATTCTGTAGGTACTACCGAGTATCGATTCACGTAAAATCAAACAGTGCCATGTTTAGGTACCTAAACGCATCCTTGTGACTGTGAGGGAGTGGAAGAAGCAGGCATACTATTGGGTAGAGTAGGTGAATTTCCTTACCAGACTTGAACGCAGCACAGCAAGAGCGTAATGACGAATGTTGTTTTGATATATATCTGTTCAATTTTAAATATTGAGAAATAAATTTACATTGAAAAAATTTGAGATCATAATATTATACAAATTAATATTTATTACCCCATAAACACACGCAAAAGTACCTAAAATTGGTACCGTTGAGTACTGATACCGATTCCCAGGTACCAGGCATTGGTACAGTATCGGTTCAAATGTGAAAGGTACCCATCCCTAATCATCAGTACTTATCACTTTCTATAGGTTATAAGTTTTCTTATCTTCACTTTTATCATTTAATTTTTGTTTCTTTCACTCTTCAGAAGGATTAAAGAATAAATGATGAAACAAAAACATTAAGTATGTTCAAGCCTTTAAGAAAAACAAAGAGCAAAGAGTGTAAACAACAAGCTGAGGGAGACAAACCTGGTGGGAGTTTAACTTCCAGGCCTCATTAGGGTCACTTTAGAAAAAAATAAAATGAACAGAAATTTTTGAGTGAGGTTTTGGGAGGTTAGGATGAAAATATTTGAGTTTACAGGAAACCTTATTAGAAACACTGAGATTATAAGTAAATGTATTGTGTGGAGAGAAACCATATGGATCAAGCCAGTCTTTTACCGTAGGAAGAGTAATAAGAAAACACTCGTAGTTTTAACCTAGACCCAGAATCGTCATTCTCCAACATTTGCACTACAACACTAAAACACTTTTGTAGTTTGGGGCTGTGTCGATGAAAACAATGTACACTGATGAGGCGATATCATTTTTCCTTTGAGACAAGACTTTCCAGTTAAACTAAACTTAAGACTTAAAAGATGGAAAGGGTATACTTTCTTTGTGGGTGAAAATTACTGACTGTTGGTCTCTTGTTAATCTACAACTTAGGAGTCTTGAAAGAGTTTTTCCTTGTAAATGAATGGATCTTTTTTAAGCCTTTGTAAACGTCACTCTCTTTGGAAAATAATTGAAAAACGTTCAATTTGGTCATTTTTTTTATTAAAACTGAAATTGTCTTTTTATTTATTTAAAGTGTTATTTATTTTGACTTTACAGCCTCTTAGCTTAATAGCCATGTTTCTTTATTCGTGAAATATTTTAGTTATATAAATATGTCCATGTACCAACCAGTAGGTGGCAGTAATGCGTCACTACATTGTGTCAGCACCGCAGAGGAAGAGCAGAAGCGGAAGAAAACATGGTGTAAAATATTAAAGCGCCTCTCACAGCTCTGTGCTTGCTTAGAAAATTAAAGCCGTCAAAGCCTAACAGGAATGAGTATTTATCAGCCCGTCATGTCCGCAGACGATGGCAGAGCGGCGGTTCATTCAGGGCAGCTGCCCGGAGCTCAGCCCGGGCTGAAGTCTTTGTGTGACTCCGAGCAGCAGAGCCTGAGCCCCGCAGCTCCACACCCCCAGCAGACCCCCTCCACCAGGTTTCTCCAGGCTGAGCTGGAGCTGAACATCCACCTCCGACAGCTGTCCTTCAGCGAGCCTGTCCGGTACACCTACAACCCTCTGGAGTACGCCTGGGACACCCACCGCTGCTACGTGGAGAGGTACTGCCAGCCCGGACAGAGGGTCCTGTTTCTGGGGATGAACCCCGGACCTTTCGGCATGGCGCAGACGGGGGTGGGTTCAATTGACATTTATATGTTTATTTGACATGTTTATATGTTTATATACAGGATTCACACCTAGCCAGGATGAGCTTGTGCAGCAGAGATGGAGACACTGATGGCATATCTTCACTGTCAGACACAAAACAAGAGTAAACTGGAAGCATGTTGGTGCTGGAAGATGAATATTGCAATATGCTTTGTAAATGAGACCTTTGTGACAAAGTTAATACGGCAGAAAATGTGCATTATTGATTGTTTTAGCTGCTAAAATGTCTTTATTCATTTAACTGTTTCAGTGGCCAATTCACACTGGGCAGCAGGCCACATTTACATCATGTCTTGGGTGAACTACAGAACATGTTTATTCATTTTGAGCTGCACTTTGCACAGTTTTTTCAACAAGTGTTTATCTCCTGCATACCAGGAACATCATTCCTTTATATCTACAATGAAAATACAGTTGACTTCTTTAAACGTTGTCATGTCCATTCCTTTGCTCTCAAAGTTACAGCAACTCTTTCTGGCACAGGTCCCCTTCGGTGAAGTCAAGTCTGTCGTTGATTGGTTGAAGATCACTGGGGAGGTCGGTCATCCTCCAGAAGAGCATCCAAAGCGCCGCATCTTAGGACTGGCCTGCACTCAGAGTGAGGTGAGTGGTGCTCGATTTTGGGGTTTCTTCAGAAAACTCTGTGGCGAGCCAGCTCGTTTCTTCGAGCACTGCTTTGTGCACAATCTCTGCCCGCTCATCTTCATGAGTGCCAGTGGGAAGAATCTAACCCCCCCTGAGCTGCCCGTGGCTGAGCGGGAGAAGCTCCTCGCTCTGTGTGACATTGCGCTGTGCCAGGTGGTGAAGGCCCTGGGCGTCTCCATGGTGATTGGAGTCGGAAAGGTGGCGGAGCAGAGGGCGCGTCGAGCTCTGACAGCTGCAGGAGTCGATGTGAGAGTTGAGGGCATCATGCATCCATCACCCAGGAACCCAAAGGCCAACAAGGGCTGGGAAGATGAAGCCAGAGCCAAACTGACACAGCTTGGAGTCATGTCGCTGCTGAGCAACGCGTGAATTCATGAGCATTATCTGACACTTCTCTACTTCAGCAGGGAGGAGTCTCTTTTCCTGGCGGGTTGTCAGGGGGCCCTCTGCCTCTGACTCTCTTTGCTGTTTGTTTCTGACTCAGCACTGTGACAAAGACCTGCCTTTGTTATGCCTTAAAACTTTTATATTGTTTCACCTACACACAGAGTCAGACTTTACCACTGTTACTACCTCAAGAGCAGGCACAGAGAGGGGTTCACTGTGTTTTGCCCCTTATGTCTCCATGGCATTCATAGTGAAAGTGAAATGCTTCAGGAACCTAAATATTCACAAGACGACTGATTGGTCTGCGTTTTGGTTAACGTTGCTGGAAGTTTGCATTCAAACTTATCCTCACTGTGCAGTCTGTACATCAGCTTCATTTACAGCAGAAAAAAAAACTTGTCCAGCACTGAAAACGTCCATCTCTCTGTTCATGTTGTGTCAGGTTTATGTTGCAGGTAGCTGCAACTGAGGGTTTAAAATTGGGAGAAAACATGTAACAATACCACACAAAAACGATATGAATTACAATATGGACAGTTTTTAATTGACTTGAAAAATGTATATATACATTGCAGTACTCTAAATAACCAGCAGAGAGCTGTATCAGCTTTTCTTCTTATGTGAGGTCTCAGTGGCTGGAAAAACACGTCAGAAACACATGGAAATTTTAAGTGTATTGTTTTTAGGGTGTAAATGTAAGATAAGCAGAAAATAGACTAAACAAAATAAGCTAAACAGGAAGTATGTGCCACTTTTCTATGCTGTAATCAAAAATATTAATTGAAATTTGATTTGTAATTATCCACTAATATGACTTCAATGTCACATGGTCTCATAAAATGATAAAACCGAAAAAATATAATTAAAAATGAGTACATTTTTTACCTGAAGCCATCATGTTTTGAATCTCCTGTTGAGTGTTTTGTTAAACCACTTGAATCGGTTGCTCTGACATTACACCATGTGTAATTTATATTTTAAAACCCATGCTCAGGATGTCTTTGTAAATAAATGTGTCAAACTTTTTAACCCTTTGCTAGGAGTATTCCTTCATTTAACCACCAAGGAGTGTCATTTTTAGGGACTGCAAGGGGAAATGCGTAAAAGTTTTTGCCTCCTCTTATATGTTTAAACTAAAATTGCAATTTATGAGAAAGAAACGGATGTGCGATAATATTATTAAATATTGCAAAATTAATATGGATTACAGCATTTTAGAAAAAGGGGGTAAATATAAACAATGACTTTGTGTCTAAGATTATTTAGGTATACCTGTTATTTCTATATTCTGTTTGATGCAACACTTTTTTCTGAACCTAAAAAAAAATCCAAGAAGTGTTTCTCCACTTCACTGGCACCACCGAGATTTAAATGTAGCTCATAGCCAGCTTTAGCCCTTCCTGACTGCAACCAAATATATGAAAATAGGATTGTTAACTACAAAACCTGCTCTGACCACATTAAAAAAGTCGTATTTAACATCGTGTGATAATTTCAGACTGTCAGGATTTGTTTTTTTTAATAGCTCGTAGCACAACAACACTAAAATCATGACCAATTGCACAGCCCTGGTCTAAGCTTATAATGATTCATATGAGGACACACACACCTGATAAACCTGAAAATGCAATTCTGTTCATGCACATTCAATCTGAGACATTTGATTTTACCTACCAATGATACTGACATCACCAAGTTTGACATGTTTCTACTATTTTACTGTGTAAACTTGGTTAGTCCAAACACATGTAGAACAGGATGACAGGAACACTCTAATGTTCTTAAGAAATGTAAATGTATCCAATGAACATTTAGATATGCTTCATAACTTTATGTCCACAAAGACAAAAACGGTTCGCATTAAACAATTTTATTGATGGCTTAACAAGGCAAATAGGAAATAATTTGGCTAGTTAGATTTTAGGGGCCGTGGACAGCCTTGGCCACCTCTGGATCAACGCTCTGGTCAGAATCAGAGTGATGCGTAGTGCAGTAGAGGAGAGGGAAGCTAACAGCACATGTCCACATTCAGACACAAAACAAGAGCAAAAGAAACACAACTGGCAAACTTTTAAAGAGTTCTTACAGAGGATTTGTGTGGCACTCTTTTTTTTTATTGGACCTAAAAATAGAGCAGATACGAGTGCATTCATCAGTCAGGCAAAAGCTTCAGGTTCTTATATCAGCCATATCAATTGTCTTGTATGTAATAAGCTGAAAAACAAGTAAAAGTAGGCAGTAGCTGCTGTTTGGTCACCCCTGGTATGAACTATCAAGTAAAATCACAGGCGATCATTGCAAGAATACACTTAGGTGTAGCTTTTTGCAGTTAACTATATAAAGTTATAGAATATTCTGATGATGACTTCCACATAGATATTTCTGTGAATTTTTTTGACCACCTTTATTTTTACAAATGTATTCATTGTTTTATTTGTTGAGTTCATCCAAACTTTTTTGTAAATGTCAGAAACCTTTTTTTTTGTTTGTTTTAAATGACCTTTGCATTTTAATAAACAATGTGTTTTGGGATATAAAATTGTGTTTCTCCTCACGTCTTAAAAAAGGACACACATAACTTATTACACCAGTTTGTTTTCCAACACATTAAACATGGTTTCTGCGGATCCCTAAGAAGTCTTTAAAGGTCTAACATTAGATTTTTGAAATTGAAAGCATTGAAAAATCTTGGGCAGCTTTTTTTTCCTATGAGAGTTCTGTTTTGTGTTTTGGATGGTATGTTGACTCAAACCGTCTTTATGGAAATATGTTTGGGCGATTTAACAGCTGCATCAGGAAACAGGGAATATGATTCAGCAATGTGAGGCTTGTGCAGTTTGTATTAAAAAGTTTTCTGTCCGTATGCATGCACACATACACTTGTGTCTCTAACTTGACCTCTTTTGAGGGATAAGAGTGTTTGATACCAGATCATGAAATTCATATTTAGTATCCTGGTTCGTTACATTTTAGTGAACTAGCAATCTCACTTTACAAATCTGCACTTTTGCACATGAAAAAGTGCAATCACAAACATGTTGCAATCACAAACATGTTGATTGTGGTTTGTTCTGAAGTTATCATCTATATGTCAGGTCTTAAAATAGTAATGCTTAAGCTGCTGTGAGGAATCTTTGAGAAGAATCAAACAGGCTCAAATTTATGCTGATGCCTGTATACAACCTTCAAAATCAAACACAGTATTGGCAGTAAGACTATTGGTTGTAGCTCCTTAAAATGGCATTAACTGCTTCTAAAGCATAGACATAAAATGAGAAAATTAACACAAAATGAAGAATAACTCATTTTCTTTTTTCATGAGTAATTTTTATTTGGAAATATACAATGCATATTTCCACTTTTTGTCTTTTAAATGGAACAGGAAATCGCATATTGGTCAAAAAAACAAATATCGGATTATATCGGCCTGCATCCTAAATCTCCAATATCAGCACTCCAATACAAGCAGTCCATTCTAATATATTTATTTTTTATTTTATTCAGTTGTAGAATATGCTTATATTTAAGTTCAACACAGTGGTTATTTTGCAATTGGTGAAATATGTTTTTGTTTGATTTATTGAGGTCACTTTTCAGGGTCTTCTAATATTTTTTATTCATGTTGTTTTAATTGTAGTATATTCTTATGTTTAAGGTTAAAATTTATTTAACCTATTGGTTAATAACAAATGGGTCAGTTTTTCTCATACCTACTATTGCTGACTACTGTTCTCTGTTTGAGTAATCTCACCTGATCAAGCCTTTTCTTACAGTCCATACTACAAAATAGGTAATAAAAGTCTGTATGATTCCTGCTGATATTGTATCAGATTGATATCGGTATCAGCCAATACTCTAGGCTGCAATATCGGTATCGTATCGGAGGTGAAATAGTTGTATTGGGACACCCCTAGTAATAATATTCTTCTGCGTGCAAGCACTGTTGTAAAGGCAAGAATATCTTTGTGTCTCTTCCTCAGAGCAGAATATTGTTTTTCTATGATACCAAAAAAGCTGCTGTGTCATCAGTAAGGAGGTTAAACTAATTTTCTTTTAGTTATAGCAAAGACTCCAGTCAGCAACTGCTATGACATGAAATGAGCTTTAGATTACACTCTGCATCACTGCCACATGGAGAGCTGGATTGTCTCAGTTTTTACAGCAATCTTTTTTTTTATCCACCATAATGCTTCTGATGCTGCAGTAATTGTTTTATTAAATATGTAAACTAACCAAACACAAAAACAACCCACCCTGTTACATTCTGTTTTGTTTTCAAGCTCGACTGCCATCAAGTGTTTTCATGTCTATCTGTAATGATTTTTCAGTAACAGGCTTGATTACTTTGACTGTGCTTGATGGAGTGTTTACCCATGTACCCTTCCCCACCCCTCCTCCTCTGTCTCCAATAAGAGTTACCACAAGCAACAACATCAGCAGCAGATCCTGTTTCTCAAAACAGAGGCCTGTGATGGGAGTTGAAGTCTGCAGCACCTCTTTGGCTTTTGACAAGCTGTGAATTCTTAAACTGCATCTCCCATAATCCCCCCAGCACCACTAAGGTTACTTTGAGGTGTCCACATGGTTGAGGAAGTTGTGAAACTGTGGCACCTGACAGGATTGCTCATCACTTTTCCACTCACTGATGCACATTGCCATTCTTAATGAGGTAGCAGAGAAGATCACCTCAGTCAAGTCTTGGTAGAGCAAGGTAAGACACCACTGACAACACAAGAATCAGTAAAATATTAAATGTAAGGATACATTTAGTCTATTTTTGAAGATATTTTTTGAAGACTGAACTGAAGACCTAAAACAGAAAAAGAGAGAGTTGCTTTACTTATTTCACCAGTGGAACAAATGTCATTTAATGTGTGTTATTACCATGACAAGTTCTTTTTCAGTACAATTTCTGGATAATTTTTTGTATTTGCTGTTAGGATGTCATTTTTGTTGTTGATATTTATTTGAATATGTGCCCACACAAAATCTAATAAAACAAAAAGTCCTTGTCTTTCAGTTTTGTATCAGGTTAATCTTAGTCTTCTGTAGATATTTCTTTCGGTGCATGAGCTTGTTGTTGACCAGCTTATTGGGTCCATAGGCGTCTGGTGTTATTATGACCAGGCTGCATTCCTGGACTGTCTGTGCTATCACCTTTCATCAGCTGTCCTTCTCCAGACTGAAACTGGAGCACCTTTCACCAGATGCTCATATGTTTTCATCCTAAACAGTACAGCGTCAATTTCCATGGATAAACAGAGTGTGGTGGTGTTTCGGAATGTAGGGCAGCTCTACTTCCCTCAAACCAGAGTGGAGTGCCACTACAGCCTGATGCCTGAGCACCGCTGGAGCAACAGCGACTGGATTGGCCTCTTTGAGGTGGATTTACTAACTTTTGGAAACCTAATTAGTTAACTAACCAACCAATCAGAATGAGAGAACCCCTCTCAAGGCAGATGCTGGATACCAAGTCAAATTGTGTGTTGGCAGAGTCTATTTTAATGCATTGTGGTGAAATTGTTCTAATAAAATTATTTTTCATTGAAAATCGCAAATTAAAGTTACCTACTTTTAAAGGTAGGAGAAAACATTTTAATTCTGCCAATATTTGATTTTCTTGCAATATTCAGCAGAAGTAATAAAGCATTTTGTCGACACAAATAGCTGATTTTAGATGAAAACACTGAGGTTATGTACCTGTTACATTTTTAATCATTTTAACAGATTCATAAAGATTTGTGTTTCCCTCAGACACCCTTATTCTCTTACATTTAAAAAAAAAAAAAGAAATTAATTTCAACAAATAAAACTAAGACGCCAAAAGGTTAATCATTTCCAAGTATTTGTCATGGTAGAGATACCAGCAACAATGAATTGTCTGACTTAGTAACAATTACCATGGAAGGGCTTAAAAGAGGATCACCTCCTGAAAAGATTTAGACTCTGCATGGAGTAGGGTTCCTGCAGACACCTTAAATGTCTGAGAAACTATAAGTAGATTTTTAAGTATGATGGAAACATAATTGTCTTATACTTTCCAGTGAGAGGTCTGACATTTTAGATGGAACACTGACAAAAACCATCTTGGACTTTTTGAAGGGCTGCTTCAATAAACACCAAAGAAAATATGACAGGAATGTCACTCATGTATAGGAGATATTAACCACTGAAGAACAACATCTGCTAGCATGGACCCTCTGCCCACCACCTTGTGGCTACATATAGAAATTCACTCATCAGCATAAATTCAAGATAGTTCCAGACTTCACTACAGTTCCTTTTTAGCAGTGCTGCCATGAAACTTAAGGGGTACAATGCATAGAGTGTGTATTGTTTTTATTAGATATTATAATATTTTAAAAGTAAAATCTAATCCTAATTATACAGAAATGAGTACATGGATTGTGTGCTTTCTAAATGTCAGATAATTGAAATTATAGATTTTTAAGGTTATACCAATCTTGACAAAAGAATAAATAAATAAGTGATGAAATTGTAATACGAGCCCTGTGTAGTGGTACTTATCATATCCAATGAGTGTATCAGTGCATCCCTTATTCTCATTTATAAATATTTTCATTTATAAAGCTGGACATGTGACTTAAAAATTAACGAAACTGACTTAAAGATGTTTGTAATTTTTTCTGTAGGTGGGCTGGACGTCAGTGAAACAGTATTACACCTACACATGGGCTCTTGTTCCAGAGGGCTACATCGAGGGCACCAACGTTAACGGCTGTGCACTTTTTCATGGTAAGAGAGAAAAAACTTTAAAACAATGTAAGAAAACAAAAACATCCAGAAATTGGTTTCACTCTGTACAAATAAAGATTGACTGATTGGTTGAGTGTACTCTTTGAACTAGTATCAATCACTTAATCAGTCTTTGATTATTTAGTGCCAAATCATAACAGAGGCCATCTCAAGACTTCATGCTCTTTTCCAAATTATTATAATTTTTTTAAATTTAATGCTATAATTTTTTATGTTATTTTACATTATTATTTAATTTCTTTACCTTTAGAGAGGTCAAGAAAGATTGAGAAATGGGCAGAGACAAAGGGACTAACATGAGAATTCAGGATAATGATGCATTTTTGGATGCCCAGACCATAAATTTGTCCTTATCATATTTCTCTCTTTTTAATATAAATCTATTAGTGGGTAGCAAGGTTTTCAAGAGGGTCCTCCTCTCTATATGTTTGTAAAGGTAGTTGTTATGGTGGTATAATCAGTGACAACCATGGATAAAGTGAACCTTCTAATATTAACATTAATAGTTATAATAATGATGGAGTGGAGAGGACTGATGCTGGGAGACATTGCAGAAGCTAATGCATTCAAACTGACTGATCATCCTGAAGTTCCTATTAGGAACTGTCATGAGAATGGAAAAAGTAGAGGTAAAGGCCAAATATTTGCAACTGAGGTAGATAAAGCTATGCAGGGCCAAAGCAGTGATCCAGATACATCTACAGGACAAACACCAGAGAAAGAAGGGAGAGAAAGTATTGGAGCGATAGAGAGGGGCAAGGAGGAGTTCAGTTTGCCAAATCTGGCAGTGCAGCTGAATTACAGGTATGCATGGTGCCTAACAGTGTACTGCCTTGTAAAAGCAGGACTTGTCTGAGTTTACACCACCAGAGGGCAGCAAAAATGTTCCTTATTTCTGCAGCAACATCAGAGACAGCACTTTAAACACTGAGTTTGGCTTCGAATTCTAAACAAAATATACAAAAAGAATAATACTTGATACACAAGTGTAGTTAATTATTGTGTCCTCTTTCAGCTTTCTATCTGCCCCGTCCCAGTCCTGTGGAGTATCAGTTTGTGTATGTGGATAAGAACGGAGAGATCTGTGCACAGAGTCGACCCTTCACTTTCTGTGCTCCAAAGCCTCTGGAAGAGCTAGAGACTCTAAAAGAGGAGCGAGATGAGGAGGACGGAGAGGAGGAGCTGCTCCTGGTCATCCCCAGGGCTCAGCTGCTGCAGGTGGGGAAAAAAAGTATAACCCTCTTTCAACACATGGCTAAAAAGTAAAATAAATTAGCAGTATCTCAGACTTTTATGATTCATCTTTTAAATTGAAGTGTTTGAAGGATGGAATATGTGGAATTTGCACTATAACGTCAAATTTGATGGAAAATCCTTTTTCATTTTTTATTTGAGTTGCATGCCATGGCAGAGCAGCCATGATAGACACGTTTATTGTTGATGGTCCATGTTGCAATGGAAACACTGGATGCTGTGTCAGTGAAGTAATAACAGCTACTTTGAAACAAAATGTTTTGTCACTGCACATTAGGTCCCTAAATCTGTCTCTCCATATCTTGTGATTTTTCTGACCCCTGAAACAGTAAATCTAATTGGACATTTCTGTCTTGGGTTGTAATGTTACTGCAAGTTCACTAATGTCGTCTTTTGTTATTGTTTTGATTGAAAGACGGTGAGTTGATGTACAAGGTGTTTAAATAACCCGTTTCTCCCGTTTCCTCCAAAGAGTCAGCTCGATGAATGCTTACAAAAACAAGCAGATCTACAACGTGCTCTGGAAGAGGCTACAAAGGAGACAGAGAAGGAGAGAGATGTGTGGAAAATAGCCAAGATGGAATGGGAGCTTGAAAGAGAATCGATGAAGGGGGAGATTACAGAGCTCAGAGATGACCTGAGACACAAAAGCGACACTCTGAAGAAGATCAAGGGGAAACACGAGGTAATGACACTTTATCAAACCAAATATCAGCCCTTTCTACCTTCACTAGCTTTTGTTTCACTGATACACAAGGAGAATTTATTTATGAACACCTAACAATAACGACACACTTCGGGGCCTAAATAAAATGTACGTAAAATATATTCATTTTCCTTGAAGCACTATATATCAATTCATGCTATATTCAAACACAGGTGCTAATGATTAATTGTTTGTAAATTTATTAAAAAAAATGAATGACTCAGCACATTGGAGGTAAAATCATTTAAGAATCAGAATCAGAAATACTCCATAAACCTCTAAGGGTGAAATTCCTTTGTTTCAGTTGCTATCATACACAGTGTAGCAGTGGGAATATCAGGATTAGACATTAAAATAGACAAGAACATAATGTAATTTAAATAAGTAAGTTGCAACATGCACAGTCTCTGAGATAATCAGCTTCCTTTAATGAAGGAAAATATAAAAATATAAGTTAAAGTGAGACTGTGGACAAGGCCGAGGAATTTAAATGATTAACAAATGTACGATATTTATTATCCATGATAAGTATTTAACTGTGTTTATGATTAAATTAAAGGCCTAAAACTGTTGAAAGTAGTTTATGAGGATGAGTGTGAATTGAGCATAGCGTTAGTTCTGGCAGGACACAGCTTGCTTCATGCCAGGATTTCTTTGCTAAACAGCTGATTCAAAGCCACCCCGTCACTGCTGACAGTCAGCTGACAGCCTCAAACCTGCCACTGACTACATGCACTCAGGCTGCCTTATTTAAGCTGCTCTAGCCTGCCTACTTTGTTGCTACTTTACAACCCTCCTCCGCCCCAGCTCCTTCTTTATAGCTTTCTGTTACTCAATCAGTGACGTGCATACATTGATTCAAAATGTTTCAGGGTTCCCACTTGTCCTGAAAAACCTTGAAAAACTGGAAAATAAATGACCAATTTTCCAGTCATGGAAAGCATATGGAAAATGGGGAAAAAGTAAACTGACCTGGAAAGCTTGAATTGTCCTGGAAAATTATTTATCTTCCCTCTACCTTGTTAGTGAGAAAAATCACAAATTGGAAATGAACTAAAAATGTACCTGGTAACTAATACACACTTAGCTATAAAATATGAGTAGATAAAAAAAAATGCAAGTTAAAAAATAGTTTTAAAAAATCAAAACATTGGGGACAAGAAGAAATAAAAATGGTACAATAATGTTTTGGCTAATTTACCAGGAAATCAACAAAATGTATTTATAGAAAAAAGAGTAAATTAGTATAAGCTCTAAATCTGTAAGAGTGAGAAAGTACATAAAAGCCAGACCAGAAATATAGCTAGCAGACAATGTTCATGCCAGGGAGTTAAAAATAAATAAATGTCAAGGAGGAGGGACATCCTGGAAAAGTCCTGGAAAATGATTTCTCAAAAGAGCAATAACCCTGAAAACTGTAATTGAAGAACGATTTAATGGTTTAAAGTGTCCAACAAGGTCAGAACAAGTCAAGTTCAATTGGAGATCAACCTGATTCTAGGAATGAAGTTAAAAAAAAGTTTTTCATGATGTATGTTTCAGACGTACCTGGAGGGTAAATGCTGCCTGGGGGCAGGTTTAGACAAGAGGGCGATTGTTGCTCATCCTGAAGAGAGATGATAAAAAAGTCAGAAGAAATCAAGATACAGGGTTTAAAGTACCTCTAGAGGACACTCCAGGAACTACCAATTGTATCTGTCTGCAGTCCGCATAAGAGAGGTGTGTCGCAAAGTAGGCTTGTCGCAAAGGGGCATCACTTAATACTTCCTCAAGGGATATGTACGTGGCTGAGAAAGGTCACAACAATTTCGAATTCCACAGCAAATGCATACACACATTTGAAAACCGCATATCTTGCCTCAGTCCAGAGTCCAACAGACAGATTTAATTTCTTCAACTGTGCATCAAATAACAAGGAAGAGATGGGCAGAGCTCACCAATCGCTGACTAGTTTAGCTCAAACATTGGGAGTCAATGAGAAATGTTGGCCTGTCTCGGCCTAAAGTTTTCAGATAACCTTTAAGGTAACTCTAAACGGCCCCGTGTTGTGACTCGATTTTACCACCTTATGTCATGTTATCTTCATATAACATCATGGTCTGCTCCTCAACAAAGGCTTTGTTTTGTTCATTGACCTACAAGCGCATATTCGGTGGAGGTGTGTTGTGCACGAACAAGTCAAGTCTTTTGAGCTGCTCTTTTAAGTGAAGATGAGAACCAATGTGCACTTGTGAGTGAGCCATTCATTTGAGAGCCATTATTAAAGGCTGGGAAGTTGTGTCAATTTCAGCAGCCTTTTCATAGAGTAGTAACATATACATACTAAAAAGTGACTAAGGATTTTAACAAAATTATAATACACATTGTATACTAAAACCCAAAAAATAAACAAAAAAACAAATAAGGCAGTAGGAGTCCACTGTTGATTAACTGATTTACACAGGGCCGAGTAAGTAGCAGGGATGAAGGTGCAGGTTTTTCCATCATTACTTAACTGTCAGAGTGACATTTCCCTGCTTGACAGCCTTGAGCTGGTATACAGGCTTATGGCTCTGGGTAGGAAGGACCTCTTTACCTGTCCTTTAGACAGCGAAGCTGCACAAGTCTGTTGAAGAAGGTGCTCCATCGTCTACAGCAGTTGGTGCAGAGGGTGGTCTGGATTATCCATGATGGCTAACAGTTTGTCCAGTGTCCTCCTCTCTGCCACCACCAGGAAAAGGTGGCAACCAATCACAGAGCAGGCTTTCCTGATAAGTTTGTCCAGCCTGTTCACGTCCCTGGCACTGGATGCTGGATCCACGTCCCTGGCACTGGATCCCCCAGCAGATTACTGAAAAATACAGGGCACTGGCTACAACAGACTGATAGAAAATCTCCAACATCTTGCTACACACATTGAAGGCCCTCAGCTTTCTCTGAAAATAGAGTCGGCTTATTCCCTTTTTGTACACAGCCTCAGTGTTGGTCTTCCAGTTCAGCCTACTGTCGATGTTAACACCGAGGTACCTGTGCTCCTCTACCACAGTCACCTCCTCACCCAAAATACACAGCAGTGGTGAAGCTCTCCCTTTTCTCCTGAAGTCAACCACCGTCTCATTGGTTTTGGCCACATTTATCAGCAGCCGATTTCTCCCCGTCCACTCCACAAAGCTGTCAACCAGCGCTCTGTACTCCTCTTCCTGTTCATCTCTTATACATCCCGCCACTGCAGAGTTATCAAAAAAATTCAGCCGATGATGCGACTCAGTGTCGCACTGAAGGTCAGAGGTGTACAAGGTGAAAAGGAATGGAGTCAGCACTGTCCCCTGTGGAGCCCCTCTACTACTTTCCAACATTTCAGACTGAGCACTGCCCAGTTGTACAAACTCTGGCTGGTTTGTCAGGTAGTCCGTAGGTGGCAGAGGTGTGGACTCGAGTCATGTGACTTAGACTCAAGTCAGACTCAAGTCACAATTTTGATGACTTTGGACTTGACTTGACAATACCATCAAAGACTTGCTACTCCACTTGGACTTTGACATCAGTGACTCGGGACTTGACTCTCACTTTAGTCTGATGGCTTGAAAATACCTGAAATTTTCAGTAAGACTGTTGAATAAAATGTACTCCCATTCAAAGTATTCCACTAAGTGACTGATTTTTGTCATTTCCAGCAAGACAATATTTTTTCCCACAGGATCTGCCCCATTGAATGCATCTATTAACATCCAGTCAGGGTTAAGAAGAATAAACAAAGAGGGTTTAAACAGCCGACTACTTCCCTGAGCGCAAGACTGTAGGAGTGCGGGAACAACCTAGAAATGCGGAACCATGCTACCAACGATAATTTAATTTGCATTCACTAACAAATTGCAATTGTTGCAATTGTTGTTATTCTCACGCTGCAAAACCTGCAGCGTGAGAATAACAGACGGACAGGCGACGACATCGAACTTTGTTCGGCACCTGAGGCTGCACAAAGAAGGTAAGTTGGTCTGGTACCTGTTGTGAGAGCCTTTTTGGTAACTTTAGCCTAGCATCCGTTATATGCAACAACGGTATTTTGTTGCAACAACAGTTTTTAGCCATGGCGTAAACTCGCCGTGGCTAAAAACTGAGACTGATGTTAGCTGAAAATAATTGCAAGGTTAAGGCCCAGGGTGACCAAGTGTCTTGTTTTCATGTCCTGCCCTGACTGTCCAGGTTGTTTTTTATAAAGTGACGAAACTGTCCTTGTTTTTATTGGGTTTTTTTATTTAGTCAATTGTGCTTATGACTTGGAAGGACTTGAAAATTTTAAGCCTATGACTTCAGACTTAACTTGACTTGTCTCGTCTTAACTTGAGACTCGACTTGGACTTGGGTTTAAAGACTTGAGACTTACAAAACAGTGGCTTTCTCCCACCTCTGGTAGGTGGTGGACAAGTCCACACCCACCAACTGCAGTTTCTTTCAGTAATCCTTGCCAGGTGGTGTTGAATGCACTGGAGAAAACAAAGAAGGCAATCCTCACAGTGCAGCCAGGTCCCTCCAGGTGTGAGTGGGTATGCTGCAGCAGGTGATGGCATTGTCTACTCCAAGGTGTGGCTGATAGGCAAATTGCAGAGAGTCAAAGGATGATTTCACCAGTGGCCTGAGGGGACACGAGACCAACCTCTCCAGCATCACATGAGATGTAAGGGCCACTGGTCGATAGTCCCTCTGGTCAGATGGGGTCGACTTCTTTGGTACTGGGATCAGGCAGGATGTCTTACACAGCAGCTGGACTCTCTCCTGGCTCAGACTGAGATTAAACAGTTGTCTCAGTATTTAGGACAGCTGGAAGGCACAGGTCTTCAAACCCTGGGGCAAATGCCATCTGGGCCTGGGGCCTTGCAGTGGTGTATTTTATCCAGCTGTCTTTTAACCTGGCCTGTAGTAAAAGTGAAGTGGGAGAGGGAGGAAGAGATAGAGCAGTTCATCACAGTAGAGGCAGTAGTGGGAGCCATAGGTGGGGGCCTTGAGTCTGTTGTAGTTACACCACTTAAAATTTTCAGGGGCAATCTGCCTTTCCTTTTGAAAAAATCATTCAAAAGCTTTCAGAAGTTACATAAAACCAACAGAAAATACAAATCCATTTTGGCAAACCTAATGCAAAAAGAAAATGAATTAAAACATTTTTTAATTTCTCATCATGCAAATTCTGATTTATCACTGACCTCCAAGCAAAAATCCACCTCAGGTTACAACTACGGGGAGGTGGGAAAAACAACTACAATGCAAGGTCATTTCACCTTGTCAAAACTGTCACTGAAGATATCTGTAATAGCATTTCGACTAGACAGAGTTGTATTTACAGATATCTCCAGTTTCAGATATCTCTAATGGAAATGTATTTAAAGATGTCCATGTCTTGATTATAGATATCTTCAATCAAATTATGCCTATCTGTAATTTCAGTTTGAGATATCTACAATAACATTTTTACTCGACATTATTTCAGTTGAAGATATCTACAATGACATCCTGACTGGTTAAAACTTAATAATAGATATCTAAAACAGGACATGTGGTTCACTATAGTGCCGAAAGTATTTGCTCATCTGCCTTGACTCTCATATGAACTTAAGTGACATCCCATTCCTGATCCATAGGGTTCAATACGAACCAGAGTTCCTTTTACTGGAACTAAGGGGTCAAGCCCAGCTCCAGAAAAACAACCCCACACCAAATCCCCCACCACCAAACTTCAAACTTGGCACAGTGCAGTCTGACAAGTATCGTTCTCCTGGCAGCTGCCAAACCCAGACTCATCCATCAGATTGCCAGATGGTGAAGCCCAATTTGTCACTCCAGAGAACGCGTCTCCACTGCTCTAGAGTCCAGTGGCGGCGTGCTTTACACCACTGCATTGACGCTTTGCATTACACTTGGTGATGTATGGATGGATGCAGCTGCTCGGCCATGGAAACCCATCCATGAAGCTCTCTGCACTGTTCTTGAGCTAATCTGAAGGCCACATGAAGTTTGGAGGTCTGTAGCGATTGACTCTGCAGAAAGTTGGCGACCCCTTCGCATGCGCCTCAGCATCCACTGACCCCGCTCCGCCAGTTTAAGAGGCCCACCACTTCTTTGCTGAGTTGCTGTCGCTCCCAAACACTTCCATGTTCTCATAATACATCTGACAGCTGACTGTGGAATGTTTGGGAATGAGGAAATTTCGTGACTGGATTTGTTGCACAGGTGGCATCCTATCACGCTGGAATTCACTGAGCTGCTGAGAGCCACCCTTTTTTTCACAAATGTTTGTAAAAGCAGTCTGCATGCCTAGGTGCTTGATTTTATACACCTGTGGCCATGGAAGTGATTGGAACACCTGATTCTGATATCCGGCATGACAATTTTGGATAGGGAGAAAAACGTTGTAGATATCTGAAAAGCTCTTTTTGACTCGGAAAAACTTGACAGATATTAGATACAGATAATTCATTTAGTCTTCTGAATCCCAAGCAGTTTCTGGTCGTTTTTTGGTCCTCTCACATTTTTACACATTATAGTCTCATTAATTTTGTCTTCAGTATGAAGTCCAGCACCTCTATAGATTCAGAACAACCATGGCTATTGACTTGTGAAACTAAATTATCTCTGAATGCAGTGTAACAAAATTTACAAGCTAAAAGTCATAAGAAAAAAGAAAAATCAACAGCAATTTTTCTGATTTTGTAATTAAAAAACAAATAAAAATGAGGAATTAGTGCACACAACACATTTTCAGGTACTCTTAAACCCAAGGAGCAAATATCGGTGTTGGTACTAAATTCAAAGAATATTCATATTCTGAAACCTTGGTTGATGTTTGGAATTCCAGGCCTTTTTTAATTCTGTCACTTTTCACTTCCTTTGGTCTCATTTTTCTCTGCAATATGAAGTCCATTACCTCTATAGATACAGATCTACCATGGCTATTGGCTGATGTAACTCAATTATGTCTGAATACAGTGTAACAAAATTTACAAGCTACAAATCATGGGAAAAAGAAAAACAAATATAAAAGTGTTTTAAATATTTATTAATTATATTATGAATATTCATTATATTAATATTATTAATTTGCAGTTTACACTGCAGAGGCAATCTGTAAAGTACTCTTTACTTTCTGGAAGCGACAGTTTGCTGGGCAAAAATTAGCTCTTTAACAGGTCTTCAAGGCCCTGAAAGCAGGTATTACTGCTCAGTGCTTATCAATGCCCAAACTCTCTGACCAGGATTATCAGCTTGCAAGACACTGCCATTGAATGAAAATTCAAAGATTTTTTTGAATGGTGAATTTAGGAAGTATGTGAATCATTTAAGTCTTGTTGAACGCGGTAAGAACTGGCATTTTTTTTTTTTTTACAGAATTTAGCCTAAGCAAATGGTAAAGTTTCTGCAAATTGTGATATATGAGAAGTGAAGCTATGTTAATGAAATTGGCGGTTTCAAAGACTCAGTTGTTCGTTACTTGCATAGGTCCAAACTGTGGTTAAGTCCCAACCGTTACAGTGGTTTTTTTTCATATCTGTAGAAAAAGATGAGTCCTTCCATCAACATAATGTCCAAGCTTTACCAAAGTGTGAACCTTTGAGATCAGAGAAGTGATGCTCCTGTAACAGGCCGACGTGATGCTCCAGTGAGAGGTCGTCATGGTCACTTTGATCGTCCAGTGACAAGACTTCGGGTTCACTGTGATAGATTGGTGGCAGGCCGTGATGCTCGTCTACTGACAGGCATTCGTGGTCACTGTGATCGTCCAGTGCCAGACCATCGTGATCATCCAGTGACAGGCCTTTGTGGTCACTGTGATCGTCCAGTGACAGGCCGTCATGGTCACTGTGATTCTCCAGTGAGGCCGAGGTGGTTGGTGCCATTGTGGGTCGTGGCCATCAAGGTGGTGGTCATGGCCATCGGAAGACTTCTTCTGTACCTTCGCTGTGTTGTGGCCATGGCTCCTTGACCACTAGCACCGAGAGAGGGAAACAGGGTGCCATTTATTATCATTATCTGAATAATAGATAATGCATAAATTAATAAAATTTAACATTTTTTTTAAATAACATCAAATTGTGTTTAGTTTCTTTGGATGAGAAAGTACAATAAACATTTGGTAAATGATAATTGATGTTGTTGATATACAGTAATGGCTACGACTGTGAGCAGATCACGATATGTCTGCCCGGTTAACTCTCAGCCAATCCTGAGCGAGCAAGTGCACAGCAGAGTTTGTATGAGGCGGTTAAAAAGCTCGGCTCTCAGAGAGAGTTGTTGAGTGAGAGAGCAGGAACTGAAGCAACAGGGCAGGAGAAATTCAAGCTGCATAGAAGGGCACTAAGAAGACTGCTCAAGGTCTGCAAATTGTGATATATGAGAAGTGAAGCTATGTTAATGAAATTGGCGGTTTCAAAGACTCAGTTGTTCATTACTTGATTAGGTCCAAACTGTGGTTAAGTCCCAACCGTTCCAGTTTTTTTTTTTTTCATATCTGTAGAAAAAGATGAGTCCTTCCATCAACATAATGTCCAAGCTTTACTAAAGTGTGAACCTCTGAGATCAGAGATTTCCACTGTGTAACAGTCAGAGGGTTATCCATGATCCACTTCATCATTATTGCCTTCATTGCCATCATCAGAAAGGCCTGGACCACTTCCTCAGTTTTCTTAAGAGAAACAGGTGTCTTTCCAAGCAAGCACATTAGTGGACTTACTAACACCTGCTGGGCAACTGATGCAGCTACTTCTGTGCAAACTGCCCTCCAGAACACCCGGATCTTCTCACATTTCCATAAACAATGAAACCTGGTGCCCTCATTAAATTTACATTTAGGGCGATTTGGTGAGGCTTCTTTGTTGAATTTACTGTAAGAGTACGGAGAAACGTTCACATTATGCAAGATATTGAACTGCAACTCCTTATATCTGTTACAAACTGAAATTCTGGAGGGGACTCTGAGAATCTCATCTCATTGGGCTTTCAGTGACTTAAATGTTTTAAGTCTCCCATTCTCAAAGAGATCAAAAATTGAAGTAATATCCGCTTTATGCCAGTGTGTAAAATTTGATCCTGAGCTTTGTGGGGAAAACTTTGGATGATCCGTCAGTGTCTTTATCAAATGAACAGGATGAATGTTAATAAATATTTTTTGAAGTTTTTTCCAGGCCCACAACACATCAGTAACTTAAGAATTCTTCTTAACAGTATCCGGCAGTTCTTTTAAGCTTTTACCAAGCAAGTTTACAGGGGAGAACGGTTTACAGATAACTGATTCAAATTCAAACCAAGGAGAATCTAGACATTCATTCACCCATACACTTAAAACCCTGGCTTGTGCAGATAATGCATAAAATTCTATATTTGGCAGGCCTCGCCCACCCTGCTCTCTTGACAGTTGTAAAGTGTGTAGTTTGACCTTTGGCTCCCTAACATTCCAAATAAAAAGTGATATTTTGATCCCGTTTGCAAGATTGGGTAACTAAGGGTTAAATGGTAAAAGGGCTTGCGGTAGACGTTAACTGGTTTTTCTACCTGTTCCTGCCAGCAGATCACGCCATGTCTGCCCACATAGCTCTCCGCCAATCCTGAGCAAGCAAGGGCACAGCACGATTTGTATAGGGCAGGTATAAAGGAGCTTAATGCTTGAAGAAAATCAATCATTCAGCGCGAGAGCAGGAACAGAATCAGTATGGCAGGAGCAAGAAGAGCTACAAAGAAGGGCACCAAGAGGACTCTGCCCTGCAAGAGCAGGATGCCCCAGAGGCAGCAGCATCTAGGAAAGAGCTATGCGATCCGCGCACAGCCAGGCAATCAGGCGACAGTCCGACGTCGTCACTGTGATGGTTCTGTAACAGGCCGTCGTGGTCGTCCAGTGACAGTACGTCGTGGTCACTGTGATGGTTCTGTAACAGGCCGACGTGATACTCCTGTAACAGGCCGACGTGATGCTCCAGTGAGAGGTCGTCGTGGTCACTTCGATCGTCAAGTGACAAGACTTCGGGTTCACTGTGATCGCCCAGTGACGGGCCGTCGCGGTCACTGTGATAGATTGGTGGCAGGCCGTGATGCTCGTCCACTGACAGGCCGTCATGGTCACTGTGATCGTCCAGTGACGGGCCGTCGCGGTCACTGTGATAGATTGGTGGCAGGCCGTCATGCTCGTCCACTGACAGGCATTCGTGGTCACTGTGATCGTCCAGTGACAGGCCGTCATGGTCACTGTGATAGATTGTGGTCACTGTGATTCTCCAGTGAGACCGAGGTGGTCCACGCCATTGTGGGTCGTGGCCATCGAGGTGGTCATGGCCATCGGAAGACTTCTTCTGTACCTTCACTGTGTTTTGACCATGGCTCCTTGACCACTAGCACTGAGAGAGCGAAACAGGGTGCCATTTAGTAAATAATAATTAATAAAATTTAACATTTTTTTAAAATAACATCAAATTGTCTTTAGTTTCTTTGGATGAGAAAGTACAATAAACATTTGGTAAATGATAATTGATGTTGTTGATATACAGTAATGGCTACGACTGTGAGCAGATCAGATATGCAAGACAGTCTGGCTGCAGACCACCCTTCTCAGGCCCCTCCACCACCCTTCTCAGGCCCCTGCCTGCAGACCACCCTTCTCAGGCCCCTCCACCACCCTTCTCAGGCCCCTGCCTGCAGACCACTCTTCTCAGGCCCCTCCACCAGTCTCAAGCCCCTTCTGGCTGCAGACCACTCTTCTCAAGCCCCCCCACATCTCCCACCTCCACCGTCCTCAGGCCCCTGGCGGCAGACCAGCCCTCTCAAGCCCCTCCAACCCTCTCAAGCCCCCCCACCTCTCGCATCTCCACCGTCCTCAGGCCTCTGGCTGCAGACCACGCCTCTCAAGCCCCCCCACCCCTCTCAAGCCCCCAAACCTCTCGCATCTCCACTGTTCTCAGGCCCCTGGCTGCAGACCACCCATCTCAAGCCCCCCTCCTCTTGCACCTCCAGCATCCTCAGGCCCCTGGCTGCAGACCACCCCTCTCAAGCCCCCCACCCCTCTCAGGCCCCCCACCTCTCGCACCTCCACCATCCTAAGGCCCCAGCCTGCAGACCACCCTTCTCAAGCCCCTCGCCTCTCCCACCTCCACAATCCTCAGACCTCTGGCGGCAGACGACCCCTCTCAAGCCCCCCACCTCTCGCATCTCCAGTGTTCTCAGGCCCCTGGCTGCAGACCACCCCTCTCAAGCCCCCCCACCTCTCGCACCTCCACCATCCTCAGGCCCCTGGCTGCAGACCACCCCTATCAAGCCCCCCCGCCTCTCGCACCTCCACCATCCTCAGGCCCCTGGCTGCAGACCACCCTCTCAAGCCCCCCACCTCTCCCACCTCCACCATCCTCAGGCCCCTGGCTGCAGACCACCCCTCTCAGGCCCCCCCACCTCTCGCAACTCCACCGTTCTCAGGCCCCTGGCTGCAGACCACCCCTCTCAAGCCCCCCCACCTCTCCCACCACCACCGTCCTCAGGCCCCTGGCTGCAGACCACCCCTCTCTAGTCCCTCTACGCCCCTCTACGCCCCTTCACGACCTAATTTCAAAATAAAATAAAGGTCTTTCTGTTTTTGCCATTCAACTTTTGTAAGAATTTAGAAAATCAGACTTCAATCCAATTTGGATTGCATGTGTATTTATTTTACATACAAACATATTTTATAAACATTTCTACTAACATTCATTCACAAATCTATATATACAGTTTTAATATATACATATAAATACATTTACATTTCAATGCAGCATAGCTTTATTTTTTTCACCATATTTTGTATGTTGCTTTATATAGTTTGCAATTATAATGGAAAAAAAAGAATGCCCGTGTACTGGTTCTTAATCCTAAATTCACAATATGCTAGGTGTCCTCTTTTGTCCACTGTCTCTTCACAAAATATCCACGTCTTCCACCACTTGAAATTTAAACTTGAATGGCTCCAAGATGTGTTCCCTGTCATCATCGTTAGTCTTTCATCTGAGGGTTCAGATCAGCTTAACATACTGCTTCACAGACTCCATCTGCAGGATGTCGGGCAGCTCAGCAGCAGCAGCAAACAAATGGGGTTTTACTTACCCACTCTGTAGCTTTCTTGCAGTCTTGGATAATTTTTCCTCTACGTTGGTCTTTGGAAAAGAGAGAAAAAGGGGTTTCTGGATTTTGAATAGGCAAAATTAAACAATTAAATACTGTTTCCACCCTGTGGAAAAGGTGTTCCTCTTCAGTAAGATGCATAGACCTAGGAAAAAAACTTACCACTTCCTCTTCTGTCTCAACATCTTTTTGGAGTGGAGATTCAATTTGCAGAGGCTGAGGATGCTCTTCTTTCTTAAAAACAAAGGCAGCACATCTTAAGAACATGCAATGATCACATGAAAGCACAGTTTTAAACCACAGTAGAACTAACTAATCTGTGTAAACATCCGGCACATATGGGGTCAACACGGAGAGAATGTTCCCCTCTAACTTTAGTGAACTACAATATGTAAACCAATCACAGAGACTTAGCTGTTAAGCAAATGGTTGTCAAAATACTTAGTAAACTTCCTTTTTAAAAGTTATTGATAAACACAGTTATTGTCACGATTACTACTGGCAGAACAAAGAAATGTGAACTAAAGCAAAAAAAAAAAATCCTTAAAAAACTGACCTCAGCAGTGTCATCCAATTTCCATTTCTTCAGACGGAAGACTGGTGGCACCTCACCACGTAGCAGAGCTCTTGATGCATCTGTCCAGTGGGAGAAGACTTTCCCATGGCTCACATAAGTTGAACAAAGACATAAATAATAAATATTCTACAAATTCAACAGAGATGGTGCTGTAACTTCAATATTAAAACAATGTAAACTATCTTACAGTCTTAACTTCCAAGGTCGAAATTTTCCATTAACGTTACACACCACCATTTTCTCAAAGCTGGCATATCAGTCTAATAAAAATTTTAAAAAGAACACTTAATATATGATTAGCACAAATAGATACTGAGCATAAGTGGAAGATAAGGTGAACAATGCTAAAGTCATAGGGAGCATCCAAAACGATGTACAGGGCATACTAAAAAATCAGAATAATTTAATGTTAATATCATCAAAGCACACAAGACAAAATAAGAATATCAATCTCACCTACCATCAACATGAAGATGCCACAGTCATTCCCAAATGACTGTTTAGGAAAACCCTGAAGTGAGAATAGACTGGGTCAGTGCCACAGAGTTTTGAAATCATCATTAAACATACACATGGTTTTAAAAATACCTCTGCGTCTGCTCCAACCCTCTCTGTCCATGTCTCAAGATTTACAGACTGGCAAAAGTTTCTAAAATTGAAAAGACAGCTGCATTAGGAGCTAAACAGTCAATAACGTTAAACACAGACATCTTTCATGCACACACACACCACACAGATCAGGCAAGATCAAATCTTCATGCAAACACACACATGCAGTTTCAGCAGGATTTTTACAGTGCCATTTTGTGAATTCTGTCCCAAACAATTTTGATGCAAGTCTGTGTGAATTTAAGAAGCACCATAAAAAGACTGCATCACAGATCAGAACATGATCTGCAGAAAAATTCAAACCAAGCCTTTTTAGAACTTCATGGTAAAATGAATGCCGCCAAGAACTGAAACTAAATTTTGTTAGCGACCTCAGTAGTTCTCTCATCTCCTGATCATCGAATCAAAATTTTGCATAAGCAAACTTGGAGTCCAGAAAGACTATGTCTCTCTGTGATGGCTTCAAAACCTATATAGTTCATGTTGATGCGAGAAGACAAGACACCACAAAACATTTCTACATCATCAAAATAATATTAAGCAGAAACGAAAGAGCAAAATAAAACATCATGATTTAAACTGGTTACAAATAATAAACAGTACTTTCAAAGAGCAATCTTTGGCAGACATGATACAGACTCTCAGCATGTTGGTAACCATAGAAAATGAGTTCAAGTGGGAGAAATGTAGCAAGGCAGTGGTAGCTGTTTGTTTGATATAGATGAGAGAACATCCATGTACATTTTATAGACTATTATTACTTACAAGCAAGACGAAGTGTCCAGGTTTCCAAATAGGAATTACAATGTCATCTCTCATGGAAACATCATCCTATTTACAAGACAAGTTAAAAAGAAAACTGTCAAAACACAACACACTAAATTTAATGAAATACTTGCAAAACTAAATAAAAAACACTTGTATAATCTGATAACATTTTTTAGTGTTTGATCTTAAATTAAGACTTACAGGCAAACTTAAGAGTGGGTCACACGCTGTGGGCTGTCGCCATGTTGCCACCGAATAGAGGTCATCCACAAATATGTTCCTTCCCTGAGAAATAAACACGAGTGCAAGTGTTTACACTTTAACACACACACACACCCATAAATATATATATATATATATGTATATATATATATATATATATATATATATATCTATATATATATATATATATATATATATATATATATATATGTATATATATATATATATATATATATATATATCTATATATATATATATATATATATGTCTTAGGCCTGCGCAATATATCGATTGAACACAGCCATAGTAATGTGCGCATCAACTAATCACATCACGCATGCAATGTGACTATCGCATTTCCCCCATTTATTGGGGAAATGAAAAAAAGCAACTGAAACTGAAACTTATTCTATTTTCTACAGAGACATGGCCTCCTGGATCCCTTTTATATACAGCAATCTTCATCATTCACAGATGAACCCCCTTAGCCTGGATTAAACAGTATTATCATCATGAGTCCACCAAATTCTCCCCAAACAGAGCTATTCAAGTCATCTGGTGAAAATTCTTCTATTTTTAATATCGCAATATATATCGCAATATATTGCAAACCCCCCAAAAATAGCAATGTCGTTTTTTTCCAATATCGTGCAGCCCTAATATATATATATATATATATATATATATATATATATATACATATACATATACATATATATATATGAAATGTTACTGGTTTTTTTATACCTTTGAACAAGCACTTTTTTGGATGAGCTCAAACCATGCGTTATCTAATGTCAAATAAAATACAACATCCATTAAAACTGTAATTTCCTGTCACTTTTAGCGTGACCACCAAGTATCCTACCATGTCACTTTTTTGAGCACTGTTTTGTGGCAAAAAGGGCAATGAAAATGTGCTGCAGTCCTGCACTTCAGACTGCATCTGCATATCTTTTTGTCTGAGAAAAAACAAAGAAAAAGAAAAATGTTTTCTATCAAACCGTGCAGCATGTTGATGTGGTGCTACACACACACACACAACAAGAGGCTTCACTGCTTCATACACATACACACTTACCTTCAAACGAAATGGCATTTTTAATGTGGACTTTAAGGTGACTTTGGATCCTATTCAATTTTGCTGGTTTAAATCCAGGGCACAGGGGACAGTGGTACAGTCTGCAACATGACGTGCAGCGGTCAGCTGCTGTTTGTGTGCCGATCAATATGATAGAATGATGCGTCTACGGAAGGAAACACAAAACGGTTGGCAATGTCCACATGAGAGAACTTCAGACTGAACATAATTTACCCATATAACTCTGAAACAGCTTTATGCTGATTTAGTATTACAATTTACAATACAATAATATTGTAATTACAATATTACAATATTACAATTACATTTCTAGTGAACTCTTAGGCCGAACGCCCTAAATAACAGGAAAAAGTTTTCCAAATATCTAACGAATTTCACACTTTTCTTTGTTCAGATAACTACCCAGACCCAAAGCCGACCAACTCAGCACGCTTTCAAAACAAACACTAATCCTCGGTCAAACGTTTATGTTCGGTTGAAGACGGTTGTTTATAGTTAACACAACATAGAGGCTATCAATGGTGCTAGCAGCTGCTAATGCCGTTGTTCGCTGCTAACACAAGTCTATGTTCTCGTAGACACAAAAATGTAAATAAAGTGTGCAAAAGATAAAAAATCCCGTCCGGTCGCTTGAAATAAGACGTTCATTATTTATGTCAAGATTAAAAACAGCGCATTCACATGGTCGTTTAAACTTTTTCACAGAGTAGTCACCTACCGTTTTCTCCGTCTGTTGTGAAATAATGTCACTATTTCCGGTCCGAGCGTGCAGTAAGTTGCATCATTTCCGGGCTGGACAGACGCCTCAGGGGCTTGAGAGATGCGGTACAGGTCTGCAGGACAGGGGCTTGAGAGGTGCGGAGGAGGGGCTTGAGAGATACGGTGACGCCTCTCCAGATATGTCTGCCCGGCTAACTCTCAGCCAATCCTGAGCGAGCAAGTGCACAGCAGAGTTTGTATGAGGTGAGTTAAAAAGCTCGGCTCTCAGCGGGAGTTGTTGAGTGAGAGAGCAGGAACTGAAGCAGCATGGCAGGAGAAACGTGAGCTGCATAAAAGGGCACCAAGAAGACTGCCCAAGGTCTGCAAAGGCAGGATGCCCCAAAGGCGGCAGCACTGAGGAGAGAGCTAAGTCATCTGTGCACAGTCAGGGAGTTGTGGCTGTCCAGTGACAGGCTGGTGTGGTCACTGTGATGAAGTCTCATGAGATTCCCCTGTTTTTTTATATATTGCTGGCATTAACTGTAATACATTAAGGTACCCTCTGAAACTTGAAAATCTAACGATTACACCAGTGTTTCCTGTTTCTGGATAGGACAAAAGTTTTGGGAATGCCACCAATTCAAAAAGAAAAGTGATATTTTGATCCTATCTGCAAGATTGTAACTAAGGGTTACATGGTCACTATAATCATCTAGTGTCAGGCCGGGATGGTCACTGTGATCGTCCAGTGACAGGCGATCGATGTCACCACTAAGCATGTCCATGAGGCAGCAGCAGCATAGAGCAGTGTAACACGCTCAGGAAAACCTCTTCTGTACCATTGTCTTGTTGTGGCCATGGCTGCTTGACCACTAGCTCTGAGAGAGAGGAACAGGGTGCCATTTAGTATCATTATCTGAATAATAGATAATGCATAAATTAATAAAATTAAACATTTCTTAACATAAAACATAAAATAGTGTTTAGTTTTCTTGGATGAGGGAATACAATAAACTTTTGGTAAATTTATGTTGATCATTTACAGTTTTTTTGTGGAGGTCGCAGCTTTGCTAGCCTTCACTTGCTGTTATGAAAAATGTAATTGAACTGTTTCTTCGGGCCGTTGCTGCGAGCAGATCACACTATGTCTCCCCACCTCACTTTCAGTCAATTCTGAGTGAGCATAAACATGAAACATGAAATTGTGTTTGGTTTTCTTGGATAAGAGAGTACAATTAACTTTAGGTAAATGAAAATTGATGTTGTTCATTTATTTACAGTATAGGATTTTTTTGTGAATTTTTTTGAGTGCCTTTTCTCAATTTAATATTTCTGTACTAATTGTCTATTTATTGACCTGTTGTCTTATTTATTCATTCATTTTCCTTTAATGTGATCCAAATATCTCTGTTGTTTGCTTGTATTCCCCCAAACTAATTGGTTTGATTTTTGGAAAAGTGACATCCCTAGTGAACCCTAGCATGAGGCATCATTCAGGGATCCATCCTTAGCCCCTTCTTTTTGTACTGGTAATGCATTTGAAAACCAGTGACATAAAATATGAGTAGATAAAATAATTGAAGGTAAGGGCTCAAATGTAAATACTCAAAACATAACTGACAAAAAGAAATCATGAAAAATGGAAACAAAAAAAAAGTTTAGGCTGCTTAAACAGTAAATTGAGACACTACATTAGGTCAGACTAAAAAGATAGCTCACACACAATGTTCATGCCCAAGACTTGGAAATAAATAAATTTTAAGACAGGTGCAAACATTCTGGAGAAGTCCTTAAATAATTATTTAAGAAAAGAGTGGGAACCCTGTGTTTCCTTATGGGGGCACAGAACGCAGATTTGTGTGCTGGTCCTGCTTACGGCTCCCATATCAGAATGTGGAGGGGCAAATATTTGCAAATGAAGCTGATAAAAACTGCTAAAAAGCTTAACATAAATAACCGCAAATAACCTAAATTCAAATTAACTGCATAACTTCAAATAAAGCTGTGTTTAAATAAATGCTCTGGTGTCTTTTCATGACAAAGTTTTCCTGACTGAAATGCTTCCCTAATTTACTGAGAAAGCACTTGCCTTTTTATAATGATTTGAATATTAAAATCATCTTTTTTGTTTTATGGTTTATGATTTAAGTGCCATCAATGCTTTACCAATATTTAGCGTAAGAGTGCGTAGTTACTCAACAATGTTTTCTTTTTATTTTTGAAGAATTATAGTCATACCCAATCATGGTGGTAACATGTAAATTATATTTTTCCTCTCATTTTTAAAGGATGTGAAATACAGTCAGGAAAATCTGACCTATGAACTGAGCAAACTCATGGCTGAGAAAGCTGAGGGTCAGCAGCAAGTCAGAGACCTGGAGGAGGAAATGAAGCTCCTGACTGACCAAGAGAATGAAAGAAACATGGAGCTGGAGAGGCAAGCAATTAAAGCACATGTTAAAAAAAATCAGTCCTGTCCATTTATTATCTATGGCCAACAACGTTTTCTCTGTTCTCACACAGACTGAAGGAGAGAATGAAGAAAATGTCCAGTCAAATGAAACACGATGAGGAGAAAAGAAAGTCTCTGCAGGTATTCACAGGCTCAAGGGGCCATTCTCCTCTAATGTCACAGTTAGGGCAAAAAGCTCAATTCATCACTCTGCTTTCTGAGGTTTGGTGGTATTAAAAAGAAAGTTTACACAGTCAAAAAATGATGCTGTGTGGTGTGCACAGGATAGGTAGCTTGTTGCACATGGAGACTGTGTTTTTTTCTGTTGCTCAACAATATTTAAAAGTGTGTATGCCTAATAGTGTCATACACAGTGTCATATAAATTAATGTTATTGATAAAGATTTTAGACATTTTTTTGCTAATATAGGCATGTAACAATGATATAACAGTGAATTTTATTTGGTTTTGTATGACACCAGGATAAATGTGTTAGAATTCAGAAACTTAAGCTAAAGCCTAATGACTATGTCAGAGTGGTCCAAACTATGGCCTGGGGACAAACTGCTTCCACTTTTGTCATTAGGATGGCCCACAGCAAGTTCCATAAAGTAAAGCATATTTGGCCCACATGTTAAAACCAACGGTGCTTTATTAATTCATAAAGGCAAACTGCTTACAGCTTTTAAGGGTGGCACAGATAGTCCTCATTTGGCAATCATCTCTGCCAGGAATATTGTGCTAACCAGCTTTAAGCACCAATTATCCTGCAGTCTGATGTGCTGTCAGCCTTCCCTCTCTGCAGCATGGACTAGGAGCTGATCTAATGGTAGACAAGGCAGACAAGGGCCCCCTGGCAGAGATTCACTCTGTGATGTAGGCTGTTTTGTTTCTTTATGTGTTTTCAGAAATTAAGCATACTTGAACCAACACTGGACTGGATTTGCTATCTTTAAAACACCAGACATAGGTATGCCAGTGACCTTCAGTGTAAAATGTTTGGACAGCCCTAGGCTTTGTGGTTGTGTAACACAAACTGTCATTGGATGTCTCCTGTCCTTACCTTCACCACATGGTAACAGTTTGTTTAAAGTTAGCTTGATATAGAATGTTAACTTCAGAGTTGGCACACAAACAATAAAAGATGGCATCATTTAGTTGCAAAAATTAGATTTAAAACTTATCAGTAAACTCCTTAAATGTTTAGAAAGTGGTTAGGATGGATGTTTTCCATATTTCAAGGACTGGTATGCCACTACCCCAAAATAAAATCGAACCATGTCATCAAACTTTATCTAGTTGAAAACTATCGTCCAACATGTAATGTTAGCTCATCACCAGTCAGTTGTCTAAGGTGTTTTTTATTAGAATTGCAGCATCAACCATCAATCTGTCCCCTTTTGTATTTTTGTATGACGCTATAAAATGTGTTTTTAGTTTTCCTGAACATTATGCTAACCATGAACACAGAATGTGGATGTGGATGAATGTGTTTAATGTATTAGTTGTATGGTAGTTTGAATGCAGAAATAACGTAGCGTTGAAGTTCAGACAGTTGCCTTGCATGCTAAGATTGGCTGCAGTGGGTTGTAAGGTATGCCTTGCATGCTAAGATTACGTGCAGGTTACCACAGCTGGCAGTTGTTCAAATGCTATTAACCTTAAATACTTATTAAGTCTAGCTTAGGGTTTACCTATACAGTCCTGACTGGCCAGCTGTATTAGGCTTTCTAAAAATGTCTGCTGATCCATGACAACTGACAGAAAGTCTAAATAAAATAATTTCTGTCTATATAAAATTATTACCGAAACTTGGCCTGTAAAATATCCCTCATGTGATGACTGACCAAAAATGGCAGCTTTGTGAATTTAGTTTCTTTGTTACTTCTTGTCCTTCTGTCACGTATAACTATATCACATTGAACAATCTGAATGTCTAACTTGGTCTTTTTTGTAACTCACTGTAAAGGTGGAGAATCAGGCAGCTCTGGTGGAGGTTCGAGGGCTGCAGGAGCGCATGGAGGCTGCAGAGCATGTTGCTGAGAGCCTGCGCAGGGAGCTGAGGGAGCTGGGCACTCGTCAGGGCCACACCAACACCGAGCTGCACCAAGCCCGGCTGCAGGTGGCCCAGCTCACCCTGCAGCTGTCTGAGGAGAACCTGCTGCTCAGGGAGGACCGGGCCAACTGGGCCCTCGAGAGAGAGGCTTGTAAACATGCAGCAGAGGTATGCACTTAGCACAGTAAGAAAATATTTTAGGATCACTGATTTGTATCTCATTATATTTGTTTAAACTTTTTATTTGCAGTTTCAGTCAAGTTTTAATCAAACTCAAAATAAGATAATACGTGCCAAGAAACAATAGTGTTTATCAGGATGAACATTAAATAGCTCGCCTTTTTATTCGATTGAATGTCGGTCAGAAAGGATTTGCAGACCATTATATTCTGTTTTTATTTTTGTTTTACATAGTGTCCCATCTTTATTGGAACTGGGGTTCCTAAGCACAAGTTATGATTAAAAACAAAAGGAGTAATAATAAATAAAAACAAAACAAAAGAAGAATCTAAATATATTTATGTATTTTTACATATATAAAGATAAATAGTGCTACAAAGAAGAGTAAAAATCAGATGGAGAAAAAAATAGAATGCAAATACCCAAAACAATATGTTATGTTTCTAATTTATTGAACTCTAACAGGTAAGGTCTGTAAATGGCTGTAAGGGCAGTGGAGAGGTGGTGAGTTAATCCTTCTATATTGCTACTTCTTCCAAAGGTGAGAGTGGAGCTGATCAAGAGAGCCTCTCAACTATTTTATTTTTTATCATTTGAGAAGGAACAGAATCTTTTATAAGCAGGCTTTAGAAGAAGGTGCTGTGTCAGGAGATTTCTGACACAGCATTTTTTTTTCTTTGAGCACTTAAAGAGGGGATTGCTATCACATTAGGTTGGGCAACAGTTACATTAACTTCATCCAAAGGTCAACCAAGTACAGTGATACAGTATGAGGGGATGGACACATTTTATTTTACTAAGTGTTTAAATCATCGTGTCATAAGCTTGACCATTTAGGGCACCACCAAGGGGTGAAAAGGGCTCTGTAGCACCTTTCACATTCTTTTTATTTTCATGCTGATGCTGATGTTATTTACTGCTGAGCTTATATTGATCTTAGGAAATTCTGATGCTTTTGATTTAGGTCAAGTGTTGAACTTGAATGCCTCTTTTTATGTGCGTATCATGATATTGTCACCACCTGTGGATTTATTCCTCATTTTTATGTCATTATAATCTTCTGAGTTTGTTTGTTTGTTTGTTCGGTGTCATGCAGATGGATATGAAGAAATTCAAGGAGCTGAGCAGTGAGCTGAAGAGGACAGAGGAGTGGCTGCAGGAGGAGAGGGCAGAGAGGGAGAAGCTTGAAATAGAGCTGAGCAGAGAGAGAGATAGCAATCGTGTGAGTAAACCCAAGGAGATTTCAACACAACTGTGCACCTCACAAACACATTTAGGTATCAAAAATAACTGCTCGCGTGTCCCAGATCTGTAATCATCAGTCGCTCAGATTACATTTGGAAACAGGAGAACCATGGCAGAGTTCAGCATGGTGCTCCAATAACTCACACACTTTCACAAATAGAAGGGCTTCCATGAACAGTGAGTAAACATTTCTCCTCACCCTCCTGATGGCAACCGCAGGACGGAGGACAAGCCAGGTCACATGGGTGGGAGTTCAGAGAGTGTAGGTAAACTGTGTTGCCCCCTGCAGGTGCTGCTGAGTGATGCTAAACAGGAGCTGCAAGAGCTGAGGGCCAGTTTGAGGACAGCTCAGAGAGAGAGGGAGGAGCTGCAGCTGGAGAAGCAGGCAAGGACTGAGCCCAAGCCTCAGGTCGTTTATTTGATTTGGAATATTAATGCATATTTTTGTGTATTTCATGCATTAGCCTAAGCTCCAGCGTGTTATGGATTTTTGAGGGGACGCCCTGGTTGTTCTCCGGCCAAAATGAAGTACATGAATACAAAACAGAAATAATGACGAAGACTAAAGAAAGAAAGACAGACATGTGAGGTCCCTGCCTATCACAGTCAATACAACTGTGAATACCAAAATATGCTCCTGATTAATATTAAGTATCTTTAGCCTTCTTTTTAATTTCTAATATTTAATGTTATTTCCACTATGCTTTAAAGCAGGGGTGGGAAACTTAAATTACCAAGAGGGCCACATAAAACCGTTTTTCAGAAACTCTCGATGAGGAAAAATAATATTAACAAAAAGATTTTGCTGCTGCCATTTTTTAGATATAGTATTGAGTAATACTTGATATAATGTTCAAAGGTTTCATAAAAGAGATTTAGAGACACTATTATAGCAAAGTAAGGTCATAAACAACTTACATAAACCAATAATATATCAGTCTAGATTATATAGAATTATTTCTATTGGATATCTGAGTTTTCTTGTAATTTATAACTGATGGTTGGGAATGTATGGCGGGCAACATTTAGTGACGTGGAGGGCTGCACTTCGCCCCTGGGCCGCCACTTGCCCATCCCTGCTTTAAAGGGATTTCTTTTATCCAATTTTTTTGTTCTTTTACCATTTTGAGTTGATAGAAACAAGATTCACCCTCCATGACAGAGTGGTGTTTTTTAATAGAGCTCGTACTATGCTCTTTCGAAGTGTATGAGTCCTTTAATGTTTTCGACATGTCCTTAGTGCGATGGAGAAAGCCATTGCACAACACAAAAAGTGCATGGCAACAGGATTTCCCCTTTTTGCCCTATTTACAACTCCAATAGCTGCCAGAAACGACTTGTTCTCCTGACCCCCTGAATAGACCTACCACAGTGACATCATATCATTGTTTTGTCTGTAGTTTAAGTCTGATGGCTCAGCATGGCAAGCCCAGTGCAGAGCTAAGATGATAGAATAAATATTGTGTTGTTAGCAACACGGCACCAAGCAGTGCTGAACTGACCAATCACCAGAGAGTAGACTGGTCAACCAATCAAAATACTGGGCACACATGGAGGAGGGCTTTAAAGAGGCAGCAGTTCCAACAGAGCATCCTTATTAGAGAGTTTTTTAAACTTTAGCAATGGTTACCATGCCCTAGCATTTATGATTATACAAACCAGAGTTAAAAAGTATGTCCTACATAAGGATGAAACAACACTAATACCCTCATGTTTTTTTAAAAACTAGTTACACATAGCATATTGGATCAAAAACTGGACACACCAGAAACAAGCCATAACATTATTATTAATTGTACTCTGTGAATTGAACTTACGCACATTACATTCTAATCACTTAGAAATCTGCAAGTATTTTTCCCACTGGGGGTAATAAAATAGGAAAGTAGAACCATCTACTGGAAATCTGAAGGCTGACATGAACATTAAAAACTTGCAATGAAGCTTAAGTTTTATTGTTGGAGGGGCCATATGATCAAAAAGTCACACTCAGTGGGTTTGCATGTGGCAGTTAATGGGCTCTATGGGCTGTGTGTGTGTGTGTGTGTGTGTGTGTGTGTGTGTGTGTGTGTGTGTGCGTGTGTGTGTGTGTGTGTGTGTGTGTGTGTGTGTGTGTGTGTGTGTGTGTGTGTGTGTGTGTGTTTGTTTTTTTTTTGGCTTACACAGAGCAGTCAAGGCCTATTTCAACAGATAGAGTGTAAGTATTAAAATTTAAGGGGAAAAGGCACACTTCTGCAGGTTTCATCTTGTATGGATATTTGAGAAAAAACAATTCTGAAAGCAAAATCTTGTGCATTCACGCAACCTTTGTTTAAAAATTTCAACAGGACCTGATAAAGTGCCTCCATCAGCAGGAACAGAGGTTGGAGACTTTGTCAGAAAACAAATCAAATGAAGAATCACTTGCACGTACCTGTGAGTAATCAAGTCTTCATGTTTCATTAATATTTTACAATGGCAGAAATAAATATCAAACTAAAGAATCTTTGGATTCAAACAGCTCCTGGCTCATCCTCAGAGGATGACTGGGGAGTTTCCCTCTCTCTTCATCGATCGATCTGCTCTCCTCTCTTCCTGTCAGCTTCCCAGGAACAACCTGACGGAGCTGAGACATGCAGCCAGAACAGAGAGGATGAAGCAGCCTCTGACTCTCAGGTAAGTTGTCCTGTTTGAAACCAAACAAAGTCAAACACCTCCCGCAGAGAACAAGCCCAGATGTCAGCCCAGACATTAGGTTCTACTTCAGCTCCACTGTCAATCTCAAAAGACAAGAAGTAACTTATGGGCAGAAGTCATGACAGTTTGTTTTTTCTAATAGGGTCAAGAGAATAAAAAAAAAAAAAACATATTAGAGCGAGTTGTTAATCTTGCAATCGAGTCAAGCCCTATGACTTTCTTCGATGATATGAACATTTTCCTAAGAGATTATGCACTTCTTCTTCCCCAGTAGCCTCGATATGCAATTATGTGCAACAGTCAAAGTGCCAGACCTAAAGTCTGCCAAAAGACTCTCAGGATCCAGTGGCATCCAGTGTTCCCCGGAGTGGCCACAAGCCCAGTTACATACACCTGTGCAACATCTGGTTCTCCAAGGCGACTGAAATCTAATCTGACACGACCAGAGTTAGCCTTCCTCGGGCATCGCAGCTGCAGTTTCAGGGTTGCAGCAAGACACTGATAGTCACACCCAAAGACCCTGTGGTCCCCGAGCAACCTCCAGTGTCTGCTCATGAACAAATTCATTCTTCATGAAGTGGTCTTAGAGAACCAAGTCCAGCACCGTGAATCAGGTCTCTGTAGCCACAATCCAGCAGTCCTCTAGTCCTGACTTTGAGCAAAGGCGAGGAGCTTTAAGGAGCTCGATCTTGTCGTCCAGAGCCATGGGGACTGACATATGCCTCATAGCCCACCCTGTCTGTGCCTGTTGTAGTCACCAAGGATGATCAAGGCATCACCTCAGTCAGAGAATAGACAGCAATGAACAAGACCGAGCCCGAGGAATGAGTCGGTCTAACGTGCAGCAGACCCTCATTGATTGGTGTAGCCTCAGATATCAAGGGGGCAAGGTGGCTCTAAACTGTGAGTGCAAACCCCCCAGCATGACGCCCGTCTTTGCAGCCAGACCAGTAAGAAGTGTGCCAACCTACACTAGTCTAGCTAGAGCCAGGGCACCTCAGACAAGGCAGCAACAGCGATTCCAAGCAGAGTAAGGTCCCCTGACTGTTCAGGTATGCATGAGCCATCCTGAAAAGGATTCCAGTTCCAGGCACCAATCAGGATTGAATCATCTCAGGTTGAGCTGAAACAGCTGAGAACCGTTTGTCCATGACACCTTAGCACCACCAGAAATGTTAGCCCTACCTGATCAACTCTTGCTTCACAGGATTTTCCATTTTTCCGTTTTTATCAATGTATAACATACTGAGGGGCATGATGGGCTATTTAATAGAAGAACTTCACCAGCTGCAGGTCAATCCATCAGTGCTTCTGTTTTTTCTCTGATCAGGACCTGATGAAGGCAGACTGTGACCCACGAGCTGGTGAAGGGAAGCAGCTGATCCTAACAGCGGCCATGAGCCCCACACTGAGGTGACTCCTCTGATTTTTACCACAGGTCACACAGGACAAATCCTGTCTTTGCTCTCTCTCTCTATGACACCGCCACTCCCAAAATATAATGAGATGACATCATTCACACTCTCCTCCCTAAATGTTTTATAGCTGTTGCCCTGCTTATTTTGCACTTTCTGTGATTGGGGAAAGTCTTACAGAGCAGCAGAGTCAAAATTAAAGTGTTATGTCATTATGGGAGTTGAAGAGGAGCAACAAAATAATAAATTAACAGAGGTACAGAAATGTCAGTGGACTAAATATACTTTCCCTTCTTACTTTCTGCAGCGAGCTGGCTGACGCCCCCATGTGGTAACTGAAGGAAAGACGGGGAGTCTGTGATTCTTCTTAGCTGTTCGTGTGGAAAACAAGCTTCTCGTTGTGTGAACCTCTGATCTCTGATGTCTTTGTACAAAAAACATGGTGCAATATTTCAGTCTTATATTTCCACTATTTTATTGTTTTTATGAGATGGCTTAGTCGCTGCTTTATTATGCTTCTTCCATACACTTACCAAAGAATACAGAGCAGTGAATGTAGGACTTTACTGTTCAGACTTTTTATGCAATCTTGCCCCAAAGTGTTACAAGCAGTGTGTCATATTCTGCTGCAGATACATGTAATAAATCTTGCTTTGGTTGCTTATCTGAAAAACCTCTGCATGTGAGTGTGAACCCTGAAGCTGAGTCAAAGCAAAGGTGTGTGTGTGTGTGAGACAGATGAGTGTGAAATGTTCAGCTGAGGCCTGAGTGCTGTGCCAAAGTGGACAAACATCAAACTCAATTTATGACACTTTAGTGTCCTGCCCAGAGACTCTTCAATAAATCACAAAAGAGTGTTGGCTGCAGTCTCTTTTTTGGAGGGGGGTGTTGATTTAAGTAGAGGTATCCGATACATCTAAGTCAGGGGTGTCCAAACTTTTTGTCACAAGGGCCAGATTTGGTAAGGTGAAAATGTGCAGGGGCCGACCATTCAGCCTGACATTTTTTGACCCAATAACATTAAATACAAATGAACTATTTAATGATTTTTTTTATTGCAAATGGCAGACGTGGCATTGGCATACAAAAATTTTTTTTTCATTTTCAAGTTTCAAGTTTCAAGCTCGATCGTATTTGATGATCAGATAAAATGAGGAAAAAGTCTGTCTGGAAAAAACACTTTTGGGAAGATTAAACATATCTAATATCTTTGAAACAGTACATATTAGTCACTATTAAATGCTCACTGTAAACTTCTAAATTCAAAACAGTGGCCTGTGCATATTTAAAACTGTGGTTTTGATCATAACAATAAATTTATCAATTAATATTTAAGTTCGTCCCCAGTTAGCTTGTCGTAGTTAGCATGTTTTTTCTGGTAGTGCTGCTTGACATTGAATTCCTTGAAAACAGCTACAGTCTCGACACAGTTGTTTCGCATTTGGGCGAAAAAATACTGCAATTTCCACTTGTTTTTGAATCGGCAGCACTCGCTGTCAACTTTTCTTTTTTTAGCTACAGTCGCCTTGTTTAAAATGGGATGGGCTGAAATGATGACTAAAGGTCAAGTGTCGAGTGCCACAAGGATGTGGTCACAGCACCACTACAATCTTCTGGTGAAATGTAAAATAGTTTTTTTTTACACAAGTATTTTATACAGCAGTCAACGGTGCAAGCGGGCCGCATATAATTGATTTTATAACAGAGGCTGCGTGCCGGTGAAAATTTGAACACGGGCCGGACTTTGGACATACCTGATCTAAGTTATCTATTCATGTTATTTTGATCTCATCATTTCTCCTCTTAAATAATTAGCATTGTATTTTATATAACTGAAAAGCCTGATTAGGGCTCATTTATGCTCATCATACGCATGAACATGTACGTGTACGTTTCAAACGATGTTCTGTCATCGCACACATACTCCCACGCGTACTTTAGGTTGGCAATGGATGTTAACCATTACATCCACCAGGAGGCAGGCCAGAGTCAAAAGTGTCTGCCAACAACAAACAAGCTAACATAAAGCTCCCTCCCGCTCTCCTCCCAGCTCATTTGGAGTTAAATTTTGTCACTGTGTCTCAGAAAAGTAACATCATATGTATGTTTGTAATTTTGCACCAGCTGACACATCCTTTCTTCAAAGAGCCCCGCCATTTTCTTCTTTGTTTCTCTCTAGAGATACGTATCAGGTGGTGACAACAGCAACACGGCCCCCACGGTTTTCTGTGGTACTGCTCCGTCTGGCTGTATCCGTAAACTTCAATGATAGGTGCAGAAATATGGACGAAAAGAATGCAAAGCAGGGATGGAGAGTTCCGTCCATATCAATATCTGTAATATTGAGCATAAATGACCCTTTAGTCATTCATTACCCTAGGTACAACTTGTAAGTTAGCATTTTAGCATGAGCTGTTCCCATAGACCAAAATTCTTTGGGATTATAGAACAGCCTTCCTGATAAATACCAGAATCAAGGTCTGTGATGAACACATGCAAACAAGAAGATGGTGATTTGTGGGAAATTTAGTCCTTAGACTCAAGCCAAACATGGATGCCTTGTGTTTGTGGATTTCACAGTTTATAGCCCTCAAACGCAACATTTCATCACAAAAAAGCAAAGGTTAGACTGAGTTTTTGTATGTCGCACACAAGTGATATTTTCTGTTGTCTGCTTTGGCTGATGGTTTACAGAGTTTTGGTGGTAGATCCACGTGGTTGATATTGATGGAAAAGTCTTGGTTCTCAGTTTTCAGCTGATGTTTCCGTAGCTCGATGTGGCAGAGGCACTACACAGGTTTTGATATTTGGTAATGAATTTGTTTGGTGTGTACAAATGGCTTTTATAGGTGTGTCTCGGAGTTTTTCCTGAGTAATTTAATGTGCTACATGACTACATTTGTACATGATTAGTGTAATGTTTTTGGCTGTTTGTGTCAGAGATGGCTTCAAGCCCCCCAATTGGGGAGCACAAAGGTTCAAGAGACTAAAAAGTTGTCATGTTTTTTTACCTCAGTCCTCAAAACCAGCAATGATCCCAGAACACAGTCAAAAATCCCAATGACTATCATAGTAATGTTTAATATTATTGTATATGTTGAAATTGAACAACAATTTACGACCTTTTTCGCTTGTTTTGATTTAATAAGAATATTGTAAGTCCCAATGGCTAAATTTCCTCTGCCAGCTTAAGGCTGAACTACAATGAAAAAATAAACGTCCTGATTTTTATTCATAAACAGCTGACATTGTGCTAAAAAAAATTGCCAGCAAAGAAATCCTAGACAGTCCAGCTGCAGAGGAGACTCCACTCCAATGTCAGAAGGAAGTGATGTCATGAAATTGAAGTAAAATACTACAAAATAAAAAACAAACCTCTGTTTGGTGTAATAATTTCGAGCGTTTTCATTTCCTAGAGAGAGACACAATTGTTCTGTTTGCTTGACAGGCCTATCACAACCACAGTGTTTACATTCACTGCTGATTTAACCGTAAAACGGGGATGGAGGCATCAATTCAAGTTTTAAAGATATAATGAACTTAATATTATCCACAACACATGAAGGCAAAATAAGTTCATTTAAATCAGTTTCATGATCACTCTTTACAGTATTTATTAGTTATTGTTTATATGATGGTGATTAAAGTGATCCCAACAATCCAAAATAATTGTCTTATGCTACAAAATCTAAACGTTCAAGACTTTTTAGGCAGGTTTATGTTATCAAATGCGAATCAGACGTGTAATACTGCAAAGTAGGATTAGATTTACGTCACAGATCGGAGGAGCTGTTAGCCGGCTAAGAGTGGAGGTCTGCAGCTTGACCCCTCTCAAGAAATCAGACTGTCTTTTATGGGGCCATAATCACCACAAACCAAGAGTTTCTTGGAGGAACTTTATCAGTGGAAAAATAGTTAGGTTTTTATGTTAGATTCAGTCTTCACAGTGACGGCAAATGAAAAGACAACAGGACGCTGAGAATCTAAAGACAAAAAGCGCATTTATCAAAATACAAGGAAGACAACAACATGTAACAAAACAGCAAACAAGTAACAACAAATGAAAATGTAATAAGAACAAATCTGCCCAGACTTTGTTCTAACTTGTGTATGAGCGCATCAGAGCAGTTTTTGGATCATTTGTGAAATCAAACTCATGAGGTGTTGAATCCCTGAATATGAATGAAAACAACAAACACTGCGATATAAACAGTCTAAACACCAGAATCAAAGATAAAATGCTTCCAGCTCAAAAGTATTGAGATCGTAAAATCTCCAATAATACAAGTTTATATATTTCACATCCATGAGCTCACTGTAACAGGTTCAATGTTTTGTTTTGATAAATGAATCAAATGTCCGTCTTTGGTCTCTTTTTCTGCTTCCACACAGAGCTGAGGCCGGAGACCTCCATCATGGCTTTTCTATTGCACCAGCTCAAAATCAATGAACACGAGAAAGACAAAAATATGTAACAACTTATTATGAAATATTATGGGTACAAAAAGTAGAAATAATATCATATACCAAGCAGTAATGACTAGAGTGTGATGCCTTACCTCCATTCATTTTATTTACTGTTTAACTGTGATAGCTGTTCAATCTGTCAGGATCTGATCTCATCATGGTAACATTTTGATTTACATTTCCCAGAATCTCCATCATAACACTGAGATATACTTACTACCACAGGAAAACATAGTAAATAAATCATATTTATGTCTATGACAAGCTTTAGTGTTGTAGAGTTGTCTCTATGAGTGGGTTTTTGTGTATTTGAGGGTGGAACACCAGTGAATACGCACTGAGGAGAACAACGGACCCTTGGATTGCCCACTTATTAGAGACCCCTCTTACAGCAATGGTTACGGTGCTACTTTTGGTATGACAAACTTCTGCCCAGACCAAGACTTGTCAGTGCATTATGGTATCATTTATCTAAACTTATTTAAACCTTCTGAAAAGCTGTGCCAGCAAGTCCAAATCAGAATCCCATTTCCAAAACTTACGGTTGTTATGAAATTTGGCTTCCTTGGATTCATAAACTCTTAGCCAGCATATGCTGAAACGAATGTTAATCAATAAAAAACCTAGTTTCACTATTGCTCATACAGAGAGGTGCGGGGACGACGTATTTTGAAGGCCACACAGGAAGAATCAGTCTGGTCCCTTCAACTAAAGGCTTATGGGATTTTTTACTGTGTTTCAAGATCATTGCTGATAAAGTCTGTTGGTAAATGAGAGTTTAAGACAGTTACATGCTTTACTCATCATGATAATCTTCACAAATGGTTAAACATAATCAGCAAGAGTAAACTGAACTATTGTGGAACTAGAACATGGCAGTTTAACTTAAGGCAGCTCCCACACCTTCTGTGTATTAGGCCACATTGCAACCTCTTGTTTAGGAGTTAACTGATGAAGCTGGAGCACATAGCTGTGACTATGGTGTATGCATTATCATATATTAGTAAATAATCCAAATTATTACTCTGTTCGGCCATTTTTGTACTCCTTGTTTGCAGCTCATTATCAACCTTTCATATAAAAAGCCCAAAATTTATTGGATAAAAAACACAAGGGCAGTATTAGATGCATTTTATGTTGCAAAACGAAATGTTCAAGTCTTGTAGGCATGTGTTCACGTCGGACCTCATTTCTGAAAAGCTGTTCTAAAATCCCAGTGACTTAAGGCCATCACATGTGCCAACTCACTTTTCCATTTTTTGGACTCATTTCTGTACCACTCTATTAATATTGTAATGTTGATGTGCTGCTCTGGAATGTTGCACATAAGGCTTATTAGTATGAACGTCAAGACACAACAGAATGTTAATGCTTGTCTGGTGAGGCAGATCAGGATCATGAAGCATAATTATACTTCATCTAATCTTTTTTTTTAATTAATCAAACACTTTGTTGACATCATGTAGGAGGATAAAATGCTCGCTGACAGCCCTTGCATCAGACATTAGCAATAATCAGACAGTTTTGGATGTTTTCATATATGCTGATTGTGTCTTAAAGACACTGAAGCAGCGTTAGAAAACCAAAAGTCCACAGTGAATTGAAGTAAGAAAATTCTAGCTGTATTTTAAATCATTTTAAAGGAAAAGTACCCAGCGACTGCAGATATTGTCTGACCTAGTAACAATAACCAAGGAGGAAGGGGCTTCACAAAGGGTCAGTCGTCTCCCTCTTCAGTCGCAAGTTCAATAAGTGTCGCACCAAAAATTTCTATTCAACCATCTACAAAACTGTTTGGGTTGTCCTTATATCTACTGCACGTGATCAAGATTTATGAAATTGACTTACTTCACTCATAGTCAGCTTATATTTGAAACCAATTAATGTTATTCAGGCAGCAAAGTCTCCATAATATTTAGAAACATGTAATCTTTTTTCAGCACCATTACTTAAACTCACTGTACATTTTATTTTAATAAAAAAAAAACAATGTTTCATGGTTTCAAGACAATCTGCTGATGGAGAATCGTTTCCCTTCCAATGATAAATGAGCCATGTCAGACTCACGCTATCTTTAAACTTAAAATATCTGAGAAGAAAAACAACTTTGTCATCTAAATTCAATCAGAAAGCAGAGTAAAACGTTTTTTCCTAAAACTGTTTGCATCACTGGAGGTACAGCAAAAGGAGGCAGGTCATTTAAAGTGAGCTTTGTTTGCCTGTTGGGTATTTTCCAATATTTCTCTCTCTGTTTTAAAAAACAGGACGAGTTTTTGTAACGTAAATTTTGAACAACTTCTGCATGGCAGCTCACTGAATAATGGCAACAATGACATGAAGAAACAAAGGTGACTTCACTCTGTCGGCTAAATGCTCATATTTACACTCACACACATGCACACACACCTGAGGTTTCCTGTGAAGTAAACTGCTTTATGTTTGGATGAAAACAATATGGCTTTCCAGTACCTGGTCGCTGCAACAACAGCATGAACAAATGGTCAATTTTTGGGTTAAAAAAAAAAAGGGTGATGTTTTTTTGTTGAAGTCTGGGATGTCACATCCTCCTGGGACCCAGAAATATGAACTATGTTTACAGGATGGATAAAAAATGTAGCCCTAGTTTACACCCATAATTACCTCCGCCAAGGAGGTTATGTTTTCGGGAGAGTTTGTCTGTCTGTCCGTCCGTCCTACCGTCCGTCCGTCCGTCCGTCTGTGAACAAAATAACTCAAAAAGTTATAGATGGATTTTGATGAAATTTTCAGGAAATGTTCAGCATGGGAAAAGGAAGAACTGATTCGATGTTGGTGATGATCCGGATCAGCATCTGGCCGCCATGGCGAAAAATGTGATTTCTGTGAATAACTACTGAACTAAAATAGATATCATTATGAATCCAATTGCTAATGGTATGTTTTCATGGTCAAGGAATCTAAATATTTAGATGAAATAAAGGTAGGACTAATATTTATGGTCAAAATGACAATATGGCTAAGGACTGTGGTGCTGGCGGAGGTCTGCGCTCTCTGAGTGCTTTTCTAGTTCTTAATATGTATCAGTCTATTTCCTGTCATTGATCCGTCCTATATTTTGTGAAAAGCATAATAATCTGGTATCAATGCTTAACACTTATATCATCAAAAAGTAAACCAATGTGTTGAAAACAATATTTTTAACAGGAAGTGCTCTGAGAGTGCAAACCTCCACCACAGCACGTCCAACATTTTTGGGTGACAAACAGTCGAAAATGTGGGAAACTACCTTATCCCACACTGTTAGCAAATCCTTCAAGAGATTCCTGCATCCTGACTCAGATCATAACAAAAATCTACATGATAAGTCCTTGAAAACGGCATCAAATTTTGTTCAAGTGTTGAGTAATCCTGTTCACAAACAAACTAACAAACTCAATAAAAACATCTCCCACCCTTGGCAAAGGTGACAAACAAATCTATCCTGCACCTTACGGCTGGACAGTTAATCAAAACATAATTGAAACTGACATTTAGACCCTCTAAATGAAATCATTTTACTCATATCAATTATTTTGATTATTTTCCCTGTGTAAGTCACGTGCCGCGCCCCCTCCATACAGTCTGCGTTCACTTTCACCAAGAGCGAAGGATGCGCCGCAAACATGAAGAAGACAAGACCTGAGCCAAAAAAAATGTCTCCTCCCTCCACATTTTGGATTCTGTGCAGAGGACATTGAGCAGAACGAAAAACTGCAGGAAGACCGTTTCGACGTCCGTCGGTAACACCACCAATTTGTTCAAGCATAGCATAAAATAATCATAATCAAGGTAAGAGCTTTTTAATCGTGATACTGAGATTAGGTAATATCGCCCAGCCCTACTGCACCTACAGACTGTTGTAGTGCTTCTTGCACAGGGTAGACATTTTGTTGTGATGGATGCAACTTAACAAACGATGCCTTATTGAGAAAGCCAGGATGTCTCCACATGGTACAACAGGTTTGTTTATGATGGTTTCACGTCATAGAATTGTGCCCACTGCAGTGGACAGAAAAGAATCACAGGGTCCCAGGAGGATTTGGAAACAGAAAAACCATTTGCTCCTAAAATACTGTTCTCACAAACAACCTGAGACTCTTTGACGACATGAAATCTACCCTGCAGATTCTTTAGTCTCTCTATGTATTTACCTTTTGCATGCATTTCTGTGTTAAGAGGTGGAGTGTGTTGCTTCATTTGATTTGCACTCTCTGTTGGAGCCAGAACGGATATTCAGGCTCCTGTTATTTCCTTATAACACATGCTGGTCAGACTTGAGTTTGAGTCCTGCTCATGACCTGACAGCTCTTTCTTATTGCTGCTTTAACTATTGCTTGTCTTTGATGCCAATAAAGCAGAGAACGAGTAAAGACACAAGTAAAAAAAACAAACTCATACGTCCAGTAACAAGGTGAAGAGGACTGAATAAAAAAAAAAGCTACACAAACAGTCCCACAAACAGGCGTACATGAAGAAAAGAAATGTGTACATGCTTAACAATAGACCATACAATAACAATAATAAAAAATAAGTAGCATATCTCTGAATAGTAATAAAAGGAATTCTGCAAGAAATTCAGCGGTGGGCGGGCACCACGTGGAGTTCTGTTGCAGCGATCATACCATCAATTTTATACAAAGCATAGCCCTTATATAAAGCAGAGGAGTGCATTTTTTTCCATCCACATCATGTTCCTCTTTGTGTGGACGAAACACTTTTGAAATATCTTTTATTAAAGTCTGATTTTGGCACAGTGATTCCTCATGGTGCTCTCCTCAACCCACTGACTGTTAGTGCTTTTTTTCTTCTCCCGTTTTTGCTTCCTATGCTGAATTCAACACGTTTCCCGTCAGGATATGTAAAGAGCTCCTGAAATCCTGTCATTAAAGAGTCAAAGTCGTCTGGGTATATTGAAGAGACACTGCTGGGCATCGTGGAGTCTCACTGCGGTTTTCCAGTCACACCTTTCTTCTGCCCTCCAGCCGCCGCAGCCGCCGCCTCCCCCAACGCCTCCCCGTCACTGTCAGCCCCTCTATCCTTCTCCTCGTCCCAGTAGTCGTCCTCCTCCTCCTCATCTTCCTCCTCAGCCGGCGACTCATATGCCGTCTTCTCCTCTTGTTTGATGGCCTGTATGGCGGGGGGAGCAGCTGGGGGGGTGCTGTCACCCGAGTCGCTGCTGTCCTCGTAGGCCTCGGGGTTTTCCAGCATCTCCCTGATGAGTGGGGGCATAGGGCCGGGGATCTCCGTCTTCAACGTGATGGCTCGCTCTGCACCTACAGAACAACAGACACAGTTTGATGTTGTTGGCCTCTAACAGTGTCTACACCAGCGTTTATTTTTACTGACTAATTATTTTCATCATAGTTTGCATCAACAAACTTTTTTTCCCCTGATGAAACTAGACTACAACTAAAAAGAGTGATATTGACAAAAACTAAAACTAAATTAACTGACATTTTCATAGACGGATTAAAACTAGACTAAGATGTTAAATGTTTTCTCCCAAAGAAGCTTTTAACTGATTTGACAAAGAAGCGAAAACATCATATCTGCAAATGTTGCCCTGAGTTTAAACATTACATTCTACTAGTTAAGATGAACCACATGTCCCTGTGCTGCAACTTAGCAAAGTCACAGCATAACTTGTTTAAGGATGTTGCTCATGACTTTTCCTTCCCCAGGATGTAAGTCTAAGTATTTCAATTAAAAAACATAACTTTTATTTTTTTTTTTTTTACAAAAGATGCTTATGGATTGAAGTCTTACTAAGTAAAGTTGACATTTTAATAAATCTATGATTACCTTTAACACACATTTCTTCCTTTTTGTGATGTCAAAAATACATTTTTTAGTTATACTGAAACACTGAGCATCCCTGAAGCCATATTCAAATTTGTTACTTTTTTCTTTTGTTAACTACATATTTAAAAACTAGAAAAGTGCACGGAGAGCGCAGACCTCCACCAGCACCACAGTCCTCACCCATGTTGTGATTTTCACCATAAATATTAGTCCAACTTTTATTTCATCTCAATATTTAGATTCCTTGATCATGAAAACATACCATTAGCAACTGAATTCATAATAAAATCTATTTTAGTTCAGTAGTTATTCAAGAAAATCGCATTTTTGGTCATGGCGGATCCAGGTGGTTATCCGGATCACTCCCAAAATCTAAACATTTGTTCCTTGTCCCAATCCGGACATTTCCTGAAAATTTCATCGAAATCCGTCCATAACTTTATGAGTTATTTTGCTAACAGAGAAACAAACAAACAGACACGGCAATAACATAAACTCCTTAAAAAACACAACATTTTTTTATTTTTTATAAAGCCTGCTTATGGATTTAAGTATTACTAAATAATGTTGACATTTTTTTTATAAATCTTTTCTTTCCTTTTGTGATGTCCAAAATACATTTTTTAGTTTTACTGAAACTTTGCGCATCACCAAAGCCACGTTCGAATCTGTTACTTTTTCTTTTGTTCACTACATATTTAGAAATAAAACATTTACCACAATTTAATTAACAAGAAGAGACAGAATTTTGACAGACTCTTAAAGAGCAAAATGAGGGGAGGATAAATATTCCGTCTTTTTCAGGATTTTAAACTGTTAATTTGTTTTTCCTGCTCTTGAAGTTCCCCTGTTAGGCCCTTTTATAAAAAGCCCTGGCACAACAGCTCTGACTCAGGAGTATGAGGTTAAGCATTCCAAAACAAAATTAATGTTATTTTAACATTGTCATACTAATGAATACTGTACAAAGAGCAGAACATTAAGAAATAAACTTATGAAGCAAACTGGGCAGGAAAATATAATTCTGTGGGAAACATGAGAAGGTCTAAAATTAAAGCTGTAAGCTCCAATAAAAAAGATGAATAACGTTGACAAGACACATGCCCTGAAAAGTGTGTGATTTAGTTTGGCAAAACCTCAGCTGACCTTTAGTGCTGATTCCTCTGAGGTCGGTGACTTTCATCAACATGCGGGGAAACATGTGAGGCTTGTTGGGGCGTCTGCGGCGGGTGTAGATCTTCAGAGCCTCCAACAGTGGCTCCTGCAGCTTATCCACCTTCTGCGGCTCCTCCAGGTCCATGCGGTCTGAAACAACAGAGGTTAGGATCTAGCAGCATGTGGCAGCAACAGCAGCAGACGGTAGAACACTGGTGGGCACAATCTTACCCCCACAGATGAGGCATATGGCACTGAGCAGGCCGGTTTCTGTGTCGTCCATCTCCAGAGGCAGCAGCTGGCCAGCAAACGCGAACACCAGATCTGTGAGTGGGCCGAAACCTGCGTTATGCATCTGCGTTCTGTTGAGGGTGAGTCCGTCTGAGAAGGTCATGGTGTCCTGCTCTGGTGTGTAGCGGGTGCATATCCTCAGCATCTAGAAGAGCACAAAGATGATGTTCAACTTGAGGACTCGTGGTGTCTGTAGAAGTCATGTTAGGCAGCGTGGCCAATGAGGAAGCGACGTGAAACAGGTGAAGTGTTAAAGGAGAGTAACAGAGCATTTGTTTGGTACCAGGATGTCCAGACATGCAGATTTGAGGAGGGTGATCTGGTCAGCGATGGTGAGGGTGGTGAAGCCAGGTAGCCGCTTAGCAAACTCCACGATCTTTATAATGCACTTAGTGGACAGCTCACTGAACTTATCCCACAGGCCCAAGTCCAGCTGTACTCGGTGGTCCGCACTCGAATTCTACGAGAGAGAGAAAGATGGGACTGTTACCTGTGAGGCTTTGCAGAGTCAGGACTTTGCTTCTTTTCAGGAAAACGCTGAGTAAATGATTGTTAAGACAAGGTATGTGCCGTTTGTTGTGATTTTTTTTTTTAAATACGAGCCTTCACAATAAACACCTTGTGACAATCTGATTTTATCACAATTTAAAAGCAACTTTTTTAATAGACAGAGGTAAAGCCGGCTAAAGCTGGAAAAGAATTACCCTTAAATTTATTTGTGTGAGTTAAGCAGGAGAACGTTTCCTGAATTTCCTTTAGATTCTGAAAGAAACATATTTCAGCTCCAAGTGTTGTAAAAAAAGAGAGAATAGTGAAGGCTGGGAGCTTTTAGAACTCTTTATCTTACTGTTAAGATATCACAATCCAGATCATTTTTGCTATGTTTAACAGAGTTATTACACGTCTCATATTTCCTAAACTCCTACAAGCCAAGTTTGGAGTGTTTCACCCTCCTTTTCCATTAATGAAAAATATACACATAACCTTTTTTTGTTCAAAAAGTGGTCCCACCTAAAAGTGCAATAAAAACCATGGGACATAAGGAAAAGACTTAAACTAAACACACTGGATCCCAAAAGCAAAGGCACCTGAAATGTGAAATACTTCACAGAACTTTCATTTTTACCCTTTACTGCTTGTCCTCCTGCTGCATGTCTCTTACATTTTGATGGGAAAAGACAGAAAATGTGAATTATTAAATTATGTGGTTATAAAAATTGCTTTGATGAGAAATCTTGTTATGCAATTATCTTGGTTGCACAAATCACTTTAGGAATGTTGGAGCTGATGTTGCTTCAGTTCCCCAAATTGTTAGAAAAAAAAAGCACATATTTGCCAAACTGCATGTCAGACAGATTCTTGCTGGAAAAATTAAAAAATGTGCCTCCCAAAAAGTACTTCTAGGACACAGGAGTCATGAAAAACTCACGGTGGTGTATTTTCCCAGCTGGCACAGAGAGGGAAAGGTCTCCTGGTGAGCTTTGCTGACTTTGTTAACCAGCTCCTCCAGCTCTCCACTTAGCTCATAGTTCTCTGGCAGCACCACCTCCTCCTTCACATCCTTCTTCTTCTTGTTCCTGTCGTTTCGAACCGCTAAGGATACAAGACAAACGTGACGAACTTAAAAAGGCTTGACTACACATGAGCTGTCTCTACTCTGTCATCAAAATAAATGACCTAAGGACCATTAATGCCTCACCTTCTTTGGACATGCCGACCTCAAAGCACTTCTGCAGTCGGCAGTACTGACAGCGGTTACGTGTCACTTTGTTGATCTGACAGTTCTTTTCTCGGTGGCAGGTGTACACCATGTTCTTCTGGATACTGCGACGGAAGAAACCCTAAAAAGAGGTCAATATTTATTCACTGTTTTATGTCGAAGAAAAGTCCAAAATAACATTTACAAATGCTTCCATGCTACTTTTATAGAAAGAGGTTCTTACATGAAGTTTCAAAAACTTTCTAACAAGAAAAAATGAATTCAGTTTTAATATTTTACGTCTTGTCAGTGTGCTGTTTCTGATCCAGTGTTAGGTGTTTAGGAAGGACCACATTTGGCATTTTTATTTCAAACAAGCTCCAACTTCACTGGAAACAGACTTTTTTTTTACCTTTTCTAGCATCACAGCTGTACGGAAGAGTATTAGGGCCACCCGTGAGAAAAAAAAATGAGAGGGGGTAGAATTTTTTTTCATCATGCACTTCGAGAAAAAAAGTAAAAATGTCGAGAAAAAAGTCGAAATGTTGAGGACAAAGTCGGAATATAATGTCGAGAATAAAGTTGACAGAGATGCATGGTGTAGCATGGAGTGTAACCTAAAGAGTAAGGCAGATTTAATATATGGTTTCTTAAATTCTTTTATAATACATTTTTTGAATTCCTGTTCTAAGCATAAATGCCGAATGAGGCCACCTCTTCCAATCTTGCGTGGTTTATCCCCTCGACACAGTGGCAGATTTCGGCACAGTCTCTTCAAAGTCCTAATACTTATTACTACGATATGTCTGTGGGCTAAAAGAGAAAGTATTTCCTTGTTATTAAAGCCAAGTCATAAGTATAATTTCACTAATTCATCTAACTGACTGAAATAATGAAGTCAGTTTTAATATTTTACGTCTTGTCTGTGTGCTGTTTCTGATCCAGTGTTAGGTGTTTAGGAAGGACCACATTTGGCATTTTTATTTCAAACAAGCTCCAACTTCACTGGAAACAGACTTTTTTTTTAACCTCTTCTAGCATCACAGCTGTGAGAGTGGCAACTTTTAAAAAATGCAACAAATGTTCAGTTTTAGCTTTTTTGTAACTGATATTACACTAAGCATAAAAATTGACATAATTATTATTGTTACTACTGTGCATATAAAAGTACCTTCAGTGATACCATGATATTAAACTAAATTAAAATATAAATTAGGATTTCCTAACGATAAACTTAAGACCAAAATGATGTTGTTTTAAAAAAATATATATAAAATTGTATAATCATAGAGAAAACTACACTTACAACCTTTCACCAAACTTCTATGCTTGTTTTATTTAACAACATGCTGTGGTTGTTTATTTTTTGTATCCAAATACCTTTATAAAAATAATTTAATTTCTAGTTTTATTCCACATTAGTTTTCATAACCTTCTTGGTTTTTTTTAACGCATGTATCATATGTTATAAACAAAAAAACCTCAAACACTTTCACTTTTGAATGCTTAACTAAATTTTGCCCTTTTTTAAATATTAAAAAAATCGAAACAGTTAAGAAAAGATAAATTGAGTTAAATAGATTTCAAAACTTTAAGTTGGAGAATTATTCTTATGATCAATTCACTTTTCCTGAGGCAATCTAATGTGAAGAGAAGTAAGGACAGAACTTTCAAAAAGTGTATCTTTTTACAGGTTTTAACATTTAATAGTTCTCACAGCAAACAAAACTCACAATATTTTAGCTGTTGTGTTTTGAGCAGAAAAATGTGTAATCTTCGTTTAATTCATTCAGATTGTGAGAAGGCTTTACACATCAGCAGGTTCATGTTGTCATTGAGAAAACTGCTTCTATATTTTGCAGCATTATAAAATTCATAAAAAAACATTTTCTACAACACACAATGTAGTTCGGCACTTCTAAAAGCCCTGAATTTCCACTATAGTGAGTCTTTATTCTGTAAAGTTTCATCCATCACTTGCTGCTTAACCCAGCCCTGCCTTTGCTGTAAAAGATGACTAAGGTGCAGTTTTGGTAAGCAAACTCTGGAGGGCAGCCTCTGTTACAAACATCACAGGCGCTCACTGCAGACATCTGTGCAGCTGGACATCTCCCTCTCTCTGGACATCAGCTGTTCACTTTACACTCCTCCTGTAAACTCTTCGAGTGTCTCCGGCCTCTTTTACCTTGCAGCCCTCACAGGAGCTCACTCCATAGTGATAACCAGATGACTTGTCCTGGCACACGAAGCACGGCTTGTAGACCCGGGGAGGTGGAGGAGGGGAAGGGGAGCTGGGCACCATCTCCTCTGAGCTGGTGCTCTGCGTCTCCACCGCTGTGGGAGAGAAAACAGGAGCATTTAAGGCCTCTTATTATATCACAGCATCTTGTTTACGTAAGTGCTTAAGGACTCTGAAACCATGATGAAAGCTAATACATACGCTGATTAAGAGTGAGTGGTCAACAAACAACCCCCAACCCCACATGGGCCACCCCTCGGAGCCAGAAGGCAAGCTCAAAGGCAGACATTTTTAAGAGAAAAGGGAGGAGGAGGGGGCTCCGCTGATTGACAGGGACTTAAAAGAGACACAATTAGCTGATGGCCAGATGGCCCCGCTGATAAAATGCTGATTGGCAGCTGAGATTTGATTGGCTTCTCTTTTTACTGCTGAGTCGGGGGGAGCAGGCATACCTCTGTTGACTTTTTGACTGACATCTTGAATTTTTGCATGTGTGTGTGTGTTTGTGTGCGCACACATGCGCGGGCTCACATTTTTATTTGAAGGGCCGTCCAATCAGAGCTGCCTATATACCGCGAGCCCCATGTGAACAAACAGAGGTGGGATGTTTATGAGACTTGGCTGTCTCCCTCTGTGCCTTCTCACTGTCTCGCTAAAGAAAATGGCACACTGTGTTTAACACCATTTGCTGTCCACAGGCAAACTGCTGCTAATAAAAAACGTCCAAAGCAAACACTGCGAGAGTTGCGTGGACAGGAAGGATCCAGAAACTGTTGCTCCTAACGTCAGATTAAAACCGAGAGTGAGGGAAACGCGCCTGGCACAAGTTTGAAGGTGATGACTAAAGAACGACCAGATTCCTTCGAACATGCCTTTCAACTTTCACCTTCACTCACCCCAACTTCACCTCCTTGGGCCCTCTCCCACCCCCACTCCCTTGTTTCCTGGCCCTAAATTCCTCAGTGCAGGCTGGACAGGGTTTAATAGTGGCCCAGGCTCATAAGTGGCCCTATAAAGGTTGTGTCTGGGATGGGAAGGAGGCCCCCCGGCCGGGCTGACGGCCTCTTTATTGGGATCCAGTCACCTTGGGCAGCTATTCACATCAACAGCTTCATCCTTGGATCCCTTCCTAGTAAAAATAAAGAATCCAGGGGTCAAAAACCCAAAGTCACAGCCCCTCCTGTCACCTTCAATGGAAAGCACAGGACTGAACCAAATGTGCACCCACCCTACACCCACCCTACCCCAACTGCAGCAACCTTAACCTCAACCTGAACCCGCAGCTTGTCATTAACAAGAGTGGTAAGGTTTCAAAAAAAGAGAGGCAAAGGCACAAAGGAATAATGTAATAAAAACACAGAGGCAAAAATGAAAAGAGAGAGAAAAGGAGGTAAGGGAGGTGAGAGCGGGGACACAAACTTCCCAGTGTCCAAGAGGTGAAATAAAATCTGACTATTTAACTTTGACCTTGACTCAAGACGGTCATTACTAAATCCAGCAGAAGCAGCACACACTACGACTCAAACCACTCAAAGCGCACAAAATGAATCACATATGACTCCATTACAATGTGTTCCTGTGGGATAGTGGCAGTTTCTGTTCAAACAATACTTTGAGAAAACTAATCAGAAAAATAAACCTTTTGTTTTAATCTGGTTCATACACTTAACATTGACCTTAAAGCTTTAAGCCCGAGGAACTTTTACTTCTATTGATTCTGGTGTCCCCTGTGGGCCAGTCTACATGCCATCTCCTCCATCTCTTAACACATTTTGTCTCTTGAGTCGTAGGGCTGGCAACGCAGGAAAATTGTCAAATCTTTCATTATTTGAAATGATAAATGATACAGATATCAGCGTAATTTAACAGTCTTGTCCAGTGTATGATCCTAAAGAAGCACCGATTATATGATTTAGTTGGACTGCAAGACTGCACTAGAGTTAATTTTGTTGACTAATTATTTTCATCATAGTTTTTGTCTATAACCTTTTTTTCCCTTACCAAAATTAGACTGTAACTAAAACAAGTGTATATTGACAAAAATTAAAACAAAATTAACTGAAATTTTCATCAACAGTCAAAAACTAGACTGAAATGTGTGACTGAGACTAAATCCTAGGGTTGGAGAAAAAATCAATTCACATAAGTATCAGGATTTTTTGTTTGATGATTTTTAAATTGCGTTTTTTATTCAAAAAAAAAATTTTTTTTTTTCAAATTTAAATGCTTCCTTTTAGTCTGTGTTAATAAGCCACTTTTAAATACAATCCAGGCTTTTGAAGAGAGAGTATAAACAGCTGGCTAAAATATATTCCTAAATAAATCCTAAAAACAGACTCACATGTGATGCGTATTTTTCCTTATATAGTCTGTAGGCATCATCATTGTTTATCTTTTTCGCTGGTGATAAAAAAGCTAACTAAAGATTGCAAAAATCGGCAACATCATAGAATCGCAATTTAAATCGAATCGGCACCTAAAAAATCGAATCGTGAGAAAAGCGTATCGTCCCAGTCCTATTAAATCCAATCACACCTAATTTTGTCATGTAGAAAAAGGGTCAAATTAAGATTATATCAAATAACAGCTGCTTTGGTTGTGTGTGGAAAGGTTAAATGAGTCGAGAGGGACAGCCAATCAACTGCCTAAGCTTCATGGTGGTGGGGTCCAAGTGTAAACAGGACTTCAGAAAGGAAACATTAAAAAAGGCCTGACACTTAACACTTCATATTTTAGTCAACTAAATTTACAGTAGATTTCATCAACTAAAATAGACTACAATTAAAACAATTTAGATAAATTATGAGTAAAACTAAAAGATATTTTAGGCAAAAGACTTAAACTAAAACTAAAATGTGCTGTCAAATTAAAACTGGAATGAAGACTTCAAGACAGACAAAAGAACCCACAGAAACCCTCGGAAGAGGATCCACAGTCAGGGCACTAAAGCATAATTTACTGTTTGACCACATTAAGCTTAATAAAAAGGCAGTCTGAACTTTATTTCTGTTCAACTGGATCTGTTTTACTCTAACCTTGCAGCTCACTGTTGACCAAGCAAGCACACTGCTGTAAATTTGGGGTGGTTGCATCAAATTGTTATTTTCAAAACTGCCCACTGTTTCTTCACAGCAATTTTCTGACATCTTCACCACTATTATCTACTGTCTAATAATCAAAAGAATTCACAACCACAGACTATTGAAAACTTTCTTGTTTGTATGTCTATATTTTCTCTGTAGCTATTAAGTTCTTTCCCATCTTATTTTCCTCTTTCTTTTCTCTCTCTTGTACCACTGTTGATGTTACTATGATGTTAATGTTACTATTTCAAAAATAAAGAAAAAAAAAAAAAAACGACACACCAGAGGGATGTTTCACAGATCCCTTGGATGTATTTCACATCCATCTGGGAAACATCTTTATAAAAACAATAGGAAATTGCAGGACTTTTCAAGAGAAACTGGAGGGAAATCATATGAATGTTGGCCTGACACATTTTTTGTGAACTAGTGAGGCACGAGGTCTCTTCTCATGCTTGGCACAACTGAACCAGGTTCGTACTACTTCCTCTGTGTCCTAAAGGGATGCTGAAAAGCCTGCTTATTTTCTCAAGGCACGAATGTTTCATCTTGATTGTTTTTGGATTTGGATTTGGAGGATTATTTGAAAAAATAATTGGTTGCAAAAAGCCTACCACCTTATTCCACCTCAAATCGCTGAGAAGAGCAAATCTGGTCAGAACTGTGGCATAAAATCCTCTAGTCGTTGGTGTATTTTAGCCAAAAAGGCTCAACATGCTTTATTTGCAGTTCTAAAGTATTACTTATCTAAAATCTTTGCCATGGAAGTTGTAAAAAATCCCTTTGCATCACTTGTTTCATGCATTAATATAATGTAGAAATAGCCAGTCTTTATTTAACTGCTCTTGTTCACTTTAATTAAAGATAAAGAGGCCTCAATATTAAATTTGTTTTGTTTGATATTAAAAGCTCCTCACAGGAGGCTCAATGACTCAGCTGGGATTCATTTTCAAGTGTGTGGTTTTTTTAACAGCGGTGTGTATATTAATCACCGGGGAGGCTGCTGCTGTTAGTGTGAATAATCTGAAATCTAAAACGCATCGACTGGGACTCGGGGATTACGTCTCACCACCGGCCACTGACGTTTTAAAGACATGTTCACATAAACGTTTAAAAAGCTGTCGTTTTGAAGTCCCGGGGCAGGCTCTCATAATGTGAATGGAATTTTTATCTTTAACACCAGAAATCATTTTAGCACGCTGTCATTAAGTATTGTTATCTCTTCTTACACTTTAAAAGAGTAAAACGTTTGCCTCTGTGTGATCAGATGGCTGATGCATTTTTCACAATCAGAGCATGAGTCAGTATTAATGTTTCACTGTTTGTCAAGAGTTTGTCTCCTAATAAAAACATATAGAAGGGAAGCAGAATAAAACTGGCATGATATCCATATCAGCAGATAACAGCTTCAAACGCAACTTCCAGGTTGGTTTGTAATTCTGTTTGGTGGGTATTAGACATATTAGTGTTGGTACCACATGGTTGAGGGGTAGGTGGGTAATAGAATATAGTACCCTTAAAGGTATTGGCCAATATGAATGATTTCTACCAATATTTAGAGCAGATATAATGGCTATACATATCAGCATGAAGTCTGTGGTGCTTTTTCAAATGTGGTGTTCCACCCATGATCCATCACTCAACCATGTCCTGGTCAACACAGAGCTGGAGTCTATTATAGCAATCAACGGGCAGGAGCTAGGGTGCACTCTGAAATGATCATAAGCCAATAGCAGGGCTAGAAAATAGAGACAAACAATCTTGCAAGTTTGTATTGATGTAGTTTTTGTTTGGTCACCAACCCTGTGGACTAAGTGGTTCATTTTACCTCAGATTATTTTTGGCTGCATCTGTCATAGTAGTGTTTTGACTAACAAACTCATGTTGCTGTTGTGCGAACAATTAGACATTTATTTATTTCAGTGTAGATCTGGCAGCTAGATGCCTTTAACAGCAGATTTAAGCACTGACAAGGCTATAAAGCCAATGGACTTGTTTACTTTTGCACCTTATTAAGAAGTAATACAGCAAATTAAACTTGTTTCATTAAAAACTACAAATACCTACCACATATCTTAAATGGTTTTGAGATAGGACAGTTAACAAATACAAATGTTTCTTTTCATCTACAATGTTAAGAAAACCTTAAGGAACATCATAAATAAGAGAGAAAACTAGTAAGACAAGTTAGCAGCACTTCCATTGAAACACTTTCTAGCATTTGTTTTCATTTTACCTTTCACATGAGGAAATGCTTTAAGAATGCAGCGAGCCCCTCGCCTCCAGTTTCCCTTTTGGGAGGATTTGCTGCCTTCTCTTCTTTTTTTACTGAAACACTCACTTCAATATAGATTTGAGTTTTTAAACACTGATGTAACACAGCAGACAGAACTTCACGTGTGAAGAGCATTTTTCATTATTTTCTGACATCTCATAGACCAAAATATTTAATGATGGATTGTCAGAGTTATTTAAAAGAAGTATGAGCTGTAACTCTTACAATGATATACACCAAAATGACAGTTGTGCCTGTTTTAAGAAGTCTCCCTGTATATGTTTATCAATTCTGATTTGAAGATGATCAATCATATTTTTTTTTCAATGTATTAGTTTTATATTAAATTTGACTAGGTGCCAAACCATATTTTTAAACATGACACTGCAGTTTAGTTTCTCTCTGCACTTAAACCCTTAGACATGGAAGTTGTTCCAAGTCAGTGCTTTGAGTTTACGTTATTATAAACAGAATATTTGTACGTAAATCGTACATCTTATTTTTATAATTATTTATGCCTCCGAATCTACTTTGAACTTGAACCTATAGTGGCATGAAAAAAAAAACATACAATAACTAGTCACAAACATAACAGCAGTAGGAAGGGTTAATAAACAAATCAGGGAACACCAGAACAAATTAAGAATTACAAGTAATTAGAACACAACAATAAATAAAAACACAACAGAAGATAAGCAGCACAAAAAAACAGAGCAAAAAAAATAAAAAAAACTAAAGTAAGAGCAACAAAATGAAAACAAATCATTGAAGATACTAAATCTTATTAAAAAGTTAAATAAACTCAACAAAAGATTGTGAAAATGTATCAAGAAACCCAGTAAAAAGAATAAAGTAGAACTAAACTTTTCATTTTGAGTTTATATAATTTCTCTTTAATAAGTCAGTTTTCTCATTTAAGTTTTGATTTGTTGCTGTTTTTGCCTTTTGATTTTTTTTATAAATTGTTCATATTGCTGTATATCTGTAATTATGTTTTTCTTTTGTTTTCAATCTTTATTTTTTTAAAATTGTTCTTAAGCTTTTATTGGTTGTTCTTTTATTTTTACTTGTGCTTTCATTTTGTTGCTGTGGTTACTGAACAAACATTTTGTTTTGCTCTTAGGGCCTCTGTATAGACTCACACCACATGAGGAAATATGGTGGCAACGCTATTTTGAGGATGGTAATAAAAGCATGAAAAACAACCCTTAAAATTTGTGCTATCTTTGGTATTAGCTTTAGAGACCATGTACCTCTGAAATCCAAAAAAACCTAAGCAGTTCAGTTGCCAAAAAATCTGCAATAAATGCTCAGAGGGTTACAGATTGCTCGAGTTTTGTCTTCTTGCATCAAAATAGTGTGTGAGCTTGAACGATGTGCACGCTTGCTGTATTTTAAGAAACAAAAACATTTATTGTTTGGATAAAATTAATTTAATTAATGCCATAAGTTCAGAGCTTTGAATTGTGTTTTATTTTAAGACTTATATTGCAATACAACACTAATTAAACTGTGATTCATTGTGCAGCCCTGCTTCATTTCCCTTTTAGACTCTTTGTGTTTTGCAAACCAAACAAAAACAGACATATTTCTTGTATGTGCAAATCTACATGACAATTAGCTTTTCAAATGGACATTTCTCTGTTCACTCTGAGATTGGCAATAGCTAAGTGTGAGATTCAGCTCTAAGCTTTAAGAAGATTAATTTGACAGTAGAATGGAGAAAGTGTCGTATCTTACTGTAATTTATGAGAAAACACGAAGCTGTTTGATATGCAGCTGGTAAATACATCAGTTTGTGGGTGCAGGAGGTGAAGGTGAATAAAGGTGCAGTAACCTGATCACTGTTTTCTGTTTATATAAAAACACTGAAAATGTAAGAGTGGGGAAAAAATAGCTCCCATTGGAACAGAGACACTGCATCTGGCGCCAGCAGGGAGGTACTGAGTGACAGCGTTTGAGTGCCGGTGAGGAGGGGGACATGATGGGGATCGACAGGGTGAGAGGCGCAGGGCTGAAGGCAGCGAGAGACGGGAGGGCCAAGGCCAACAGGGAGGAGGAGGAGGAGGGAGGGGCTTTACCTGGCGAGGAGACAGAAAGAGAGGAGCCAAAACCTGTCAGCGCTGTCATCACCCTGAACTGAGCTCAGCCTCAGAGCCTCGGCCTGAACAAAAAACCCCTCTCTCTGTTTTAACCCATGAGTCACCCCTCAGCATGTCACAACATCAATCAGCACGCCTAAAAAACCCTTTGAGACGCACAAGAGACAAGACAACTCGGTTCAGTCAGTCTCAGCAGGGAGCCAGAAACATGCAAACCTCAGTCTGTAGACAGTGTCATTTTTTTACAGGTGACATATCACACAGATTCTGAACAGATTTCAAGTTTCCAGATGCCAGTGGACCAGAAACATTTCATTTCTGATAGCTGTTCTGAATATGCACATATATTCTTAAAGAAATTAGAGTTTTTATATGTCCCCTTAAACCACATAAGCTTTGTAGTATTTTCCCATCTATTGGACTTTTTTAAATCAGTAATTTTTACTCTAATGTGAGTTTATTACTTAAATTACTGTTATTCACTACATCTCAGCTGCATCCGCTCTGGTGCTTTTCAACATGTGGTATGAGCTCAGCTTGACTCTACTCAGTTTTAGTTCTGGGCGCTTTGTTTTCCATTCCAGTACATACTTAAATAACAAACTGTCACAACTCCAAAATTGTAAACTTCATTACAATACCAGGATAAGCTGATATTTAATACTCACTTTTGGGGTGCAGGATACTGCTAATATTCAATATGCTCATTATTGCCAATAATGATAATGATACCAGTGCTTTTAGTCAAAAGGAAAAAACTAACCTTTGAAAATGAAAAGTCTCTTGTTTGTTCCATCATTATCAATTTCATGCTGGTTTTGAAGATTTTAGTTTCTGACATTTATTTATTCAAAAGAGTAGGAACTTTCCTTTTGGCCATTTTCAGTAAAGGTTAACTTTTATCATCCTGTTTGAATGCTCTTTATCCAAGTTCACAATTCTACTTTACATCCAGTATTTTCTGTTGCAGTGCGCTGTATTAAAAAAGTGTTTCTTTCATTATACAACAAGGTTGGAAATTCATCTTCTCTTCAGGATTTTTCACAGAGGAGATATGAAGTCTCACTCTTTAACCCAATCAGGAAAAAAGTCCAAGCACTGCACTCAAGTAAATCTTAACTAAATACTTCTATTTGAGCAGCTCTGCAGACATTTCATCCCAGTTAACTTAAGTAACTGAGCTCACAATAAAAGCATAATCTCTGCCCTGTTTCCTCGCCTACCTGCTACTTCACTTGTAATGTTGTATCTTTCCCATTGTCCCCTGCTCTCCCATTCACTGAGTTTGTTGTCAGATCAACACATCTGTGTTTAGACAACAGATGCTCCTCTGAAAGCAGACACCTTCTTATCAGCTCCGAGGCTCAGCGACCACAGTTCAGCTCTGCAGAGAGCTTTGTCTTTAAGAGGTCACAGCGCCTCACAGATGTAAAGTGTACCACATTTTTACAGTTTCAACTTCATGCTTTGTTTAGATGTGAAATCAACATGAGGAGATGTTAGTTATAATGCAAAGCTCACAAAAACAATAAAAAATCTAAAAGGGCTTGAGGTTTCCTAATTTTGTATAAATGTTTTTTTATTTCTCCCTGTGCAGTGTATTATTAAAATTTAGTTGTCCTAATGTTTTCTCTGAGGGTAGTTGTGAAACAGTTCAAGCATCAACATGTTTTAAGTATCACAACACTGAATTAATTCAATATCTGATCTTCTACATTCAACATCTGCTTTAAAATAACTTGAGGCCTTACAAGTAAGTATTAAAACTTTCTAAATTAATGTGTGTATTTCAGTCCATAAACAGGACTTTGTTTACATTTGTATATAAAAAACAGCTTCTTACTTTACTTAAGTGCTTGATAAAATATAAATATTTGTTACCATGGTCTCAAAACTAATATCAGGATTATTTGATTCTCACTAAAATCCAATCAAACTCTGGAAAACTTGATATGATGACAATTTGAAACTTTAAAAAGTGTTAGTACAATGCAAGTGTTTAGTTTTCTTCCATCAAAATTACTTCCAGAATCTAAAGTTTTAACATTTAGTTTATGTCGCACAAGACCATTTCCGACGGTTTTATTATTTTGCTGCATTTATAAAGCACATAGTAACTTAGCTCCAGATAAAAGTACTCGAAATAGATTGCCAAGATACCAGATTTTCAGACTTTTATATGGTTCTGGTGGAAATCAAAAACTATATGTACATGTTTTATACAATGAGAACAATCATATTGGATGATTTCTCCATTTAAATACCAAAATGTTTACTCAATCTGCATACCATCTGAAACACAGAAATACACTGGCACATTTTTTTTTTTTTACCTTTTAAGCATGAAAATCTGAAAACATATCAACATAAACCTTTTAAAGACTACTGAATGTTCAAGCAGCTTAACGCCATTCTGTTCAGCGTCGACTAAAAACAATCTAAACTGATCAGCAGGGATTTAAGTTGCTGTTCTGACATTTAGTCTCTTCTCCATGTGAAAATGTTTAACACAGACAGATGCTAAAGACCTTTGATTTCATAAACTCTACACACTGAGTGCTGGTAAAAGAATAAATGTCTAATGAATGTGTGTTTTTACACTTGTGTGCTTCCTCCTGGTCAAGTGGCTGTGTGGTGGACACAGTGTGACATATGGCCTGTAGGGCCTGCAGTCAGGCTCAAGCTGCCAACATCGTACATCTCACTGAACTAGACTTTGGCCTGAGGCGGCAAAGAGCTTCACACTGACGAGACAAGAGGGTATTTCTAAGAGCAGAGTATCATTGATGTGAGTAGTCTACGGACTAAACTGTAGCTGAGGGCTAAGCAATATGGACCATTGATTCCACTGAAGTATTTACATTTTTAATGGTGATTCACGAGTTACATGTACATATTGATTTTTTGTTTTGTTTTGTTCCTGTTTTTTGCGAGGGGGGACACATGTAAAAGATAAAATAGGATGTGTGAGTTTACCACTGCTACTACAAGACAATTGGATGTGAAAATAGCTCCTTTGAAAACCATGATAAAATAACAAATAGTATTCACAATTCCAGAATTATAAACCCTGGTATCATTTGAGCTAAAGAGAAAAACTATAAAAATAAAAATAAAGATCAGTGTTTGATACCTCAGAAACAAAAATGAGAGTGCTGGACATCCAGCATTAAACTTAACACGCACATAGCATGGTTAAATCTAATTTATTTTATTTTTTAAATAAGTTTTTAATTTTTTTTAAACAAAGCTAGCAGGGATAAACAATAACAATAACATAATAAAAACAATAAATGTTTTGTGTTTTAGTAAATTTCATTGCATTGTTCAGTAAGAAAATAAAACACAACCTGCATAGGGTCTGTCTCTGTTGCATACCAAATACGAGATAAATAGTTACAGTCAGAAAAATAAATGCTTCCAGAGTTAAAAAGACTGATTAAGTAACATCCTCTGTCTTGCTTGCCTCGTTTACCATGACAGCAGAAAGCGCAGCTGTTAACATCTCTATTGATGTGTTAAACCATTGCTGTGGAGAGTGTGTGGTTTGCTTCTACTTTAACATATCTTTACTGATATCTTCTTAGCTGCCGTGCATACTGAGAGTCATAGCAGTCTCTGAGCTTGGCTCAATATCCTTATTTAAAGCCTGCATTTTGTAGAATGTAATATTGACACCATATTTTTAAGAAAAAAAGTTATATGCTGCCAAAACCCCAGAGTGGTGGGCATGTCCACATAATACAGCATGTTAAATGTCTCCACGAGGTTTAACTCACACATGAGGAAACTGGAGAAAGGTCACTGCTCATCCTGCAGGGGCACATTGGTTTTAAATTAGTTTAAAGATAAAGTTCATGTTTGTTAATTTGTTATTTAGAATTTGGGATACACATACACTGACTTTTGATTTAAAAAAAATGTTATTCCAATCTTTGTTCTTATGTTGGCAAAAAAGACAGAACTCTGACTAACATGCACAAACAATGGCAACATTAATAAAAAATGTCTGTTCCTCACAGGTTCCTTCAGTTTTCCCAATGAATTTGTGCAGTTTAGCCTGTGTGTAGGACTCGGCCTGTAGGCTAATTTGTACATACGACACAATGATTATACATTTAGTACTAGAGTTTTTTTTTCACTCCTGAAAAGTTTAAGATTTTTATCACTACAGTGATGATATGAAGGTACGTTGTTCTGAACAAGGAGTGACCTTTTTTATTTTCCAGAGAATTAAACCTGACGCCTCTTATCTTCTCCACCAGGAATGGGTATAAAGTGGCCCCAGTGCCACATGTGTCCCTTCTTCTCAATCAATGCAGCCAACAAGTTCACCTAAAATATATACCAAAAAAAATGTAGGAGGTCAAAACCTAAACCTGCCATACAAACATTTTAAAACAATATTTCCATAGCAATCTGCTTATTGAAACACATCTTTGCTAAAAGCTAGTGGTCTGACTGAGGTCTTATTTCTTTAAAATCGTAAATATGCATCACTCAATTTATTTGTACGAATAAAAAAATATTTGTAAGTAAAATAGAGTAGAAAAAAACAGTAACTAGTACGTTTACTGCTCTAAAAGTAGATTTAGTTGGCTTATATTCTAGCCTGCCATTTGCATTTACTGTACTATTTGCATTTTAATATAAAATATGAATTTGGGTATAGTGAGTTTTTGGTCAAGTTGTAAGTCTTCCCTTTAAAATCAATTATCTACAAAACCACACTACAGTAACATTAACTTTAAAATCTTATCCTATGTCATTTACATATACTGACGGGGATGTTGTGAACTTGGTATACAGCCAAGCCCTTCTGCAGTTAAAATCATTTTTGATTGATACAATCATTAATGGCTCGCTTGTTTTCTAAGTAAAAGTGACATTACATTTAACGTGTGTCTAGATCCCCTGTTTTTTTACTCAAATGTAGATCAGTGGTGCAAGTTAGTTTTTACATAACCCTTCATCTCACAAATTGTTCAGCAGCACACTGAGGAATGTGCGCGACTATGTGAATGTGAGTGTGTGTGTAGGCTGCTGCAAAGGGCGACAGGTCAGCTGGACAGCGAGTGAGGGGCTTCAGTGTGACAACAGAAAGAGTGAGGGAGAAAAACATGAACAAATGTTGCATGTTTGGAAAAATGTGATCAGTTTTGAGTTGATCTGACATGACAAAGTCAATAAAAATGAGCTGTGGTCACACTGATAGATTTTCTCTCATTATAATATGAATGCGTGCTGATTAAAATGACTGTACTGTCACTGTATTGTAATGGATCTGATTGTGATTCAGACAAACAGTGGGGAACAGCTACAGGCCCAAATATGCTGAGTGAGTAATTACCACATCAGCAGGGAGGAGATGGTGGAGATCTGACTCGCAGCCCCTTTCATCAGCTGTTTTAAGTTCAATACCAGCCCCCCCTCAACCCCCAGCTCAGGCCTCAGTAATAACCCTCTGCCCCCCACCCTCCTCTGTCCCCTCCTGCCTTCCTGCCTGGGTGGGAGGAGGAGTCCTTCCTGTCATTGGCAGCACCTTGTAAAGGAAAGGCTGTGAAAACCAGGCTACTGTCCAGGAGATGACTCAATAAAAGCAGCAGCAAACACTTAAAAAAAGGAGTCGCACACACACACAAATGAGAGTGCACAAAGGGACACACACACACATTTGGAGACCCTTGCTTATAAAAACAAAAATCCTGGACATTTCTATAGACGTGAGCTCGCACACAGCTGTGCGGGAGTGGAGAGTGTGACTTCTTCTGGAAGTCACTGTCCGAACTAAAATCAACTAAGTACAAACTAGAAGTTTATTTTTAAAAAAAGAAAACAGTCTAAAGCAATTATATTTATTCACCGCTGAGCAAAAGATTACAAGAGGTCAGACTGTTCACTCTGAGTTCCCTCCTCCCAGCCTTCTCAGTTAAAACTGTGATTTTGTCAATTTCCTTACGATCATGACCCAGTTATGATTCGTGTCCTCTTTAACTCTCATTCTGATGAAAACATGTCAAAGGCTGAACCATGCTGCTTTAGCTCTAGCCTACAAACTTTTATGCACATAAGACATCTGACAAATACTTAAGGAGACACATAAGACGTGTGATTTATAACTTAGATGAAATCAAAGGTTCAATCTGGGCCAAAGTAAATAACGCTGTTGTTCAGACAGGGCTGGAAACTGCAACGCCGCAATCCGACAAGTTTAAACACAATGCAGTGAACCTCACAAGATGTTCATGGTGTTTCAGAGAACTGTTATTTTTAAAATACTGCAATGAATTAACAATCATGAAATCAGTGTGTTTGATTAAGAAACAGGCTTCTTTTAATGTCAGTGCAGCGTGTCAGATGTAGAAACCTAAGAAACAAGTCTGCAGTTGTTTTATGTCAAAGATAACTGAAGTGGTCAGTTCACTTTAAAACTTTTAACCAAATTACTGTGATAATCTGATTAGAGTGATGATTTTATTAAGTCTGATTTAAAGTAAGTAAATGATCAAACATGGTATGATTTTATTTGATACTCATGATTATCAACAGACAGAGAAAGAAAGTAGGCAAAGAGAAAAGGGGAGTAGAAAATGGGAAAAATTATTTCTGTAGACATAAAGAAAGTAACAGAAAGAGAAACAGGGAGCAGAGAAAAGGCACAATGTGAAGCTGGCTTTGACTTCTGGTAATACGAAACCTTTTCTCTTTCCACAGTCATCCACTGTTTGTATCTTAAAAATATGCTCCACCTTTGTGCTCTTATTCTCAGGCTTAAAAACAGGAACAGCTTTATTAGTTTATTTCTTACATAAGTTAAGATAACCTGATAACAGTTAAAATAAGGGCTTTGTTTGCTTCAATCAGCATGCAATTCAATAAGAGATGCAAGTAGGGGAGACCAGGGTTAGTTGACACACATTACTTTGATGCACTTCAGTCATGATCGATTTAGTGGGAGGAATGACAGATTAACTGGAAACTTTCAGCACATAAACAAAATCAAGATGCAAAACTACTCAGATCCACAATCGTAAAAATAGTCTTCTAAGCTCTGTATGTATGTGTATGATCCACAAAATGTCAATCAAATATGTGAGCCTTGTGGTTTAACTGTAATGAGCAAAGTGACCACCAACCCTCAGTCAATACTCATTTAAAATCAGTGGACTGTCTATAGAATAAGATACCTACATGTCTACAAGCAGCAACTCCATTATCATCAGGCAAGAAGCATTTCAAAGGTTGTTGATCTTATAAAACATGTATAACTCCTGGATCTTGAATTTGAAACGATTTCTTTTTTGTGTTATGATTTTGCTTTAGATTCAGTCTCACCAAAACTGCTGCCTGTAATTTGTGTAATTTTCAGAGGGGGAATAATTTAATAAGCCTTTGGAGCTTCTAACCTCCATGAACATTTTTTTACTTTATTGGTCTGTGTTGTTTTTATATATTGTATTTCATGATGTGCAATACACTTAAGTAAATTAAACCTCAGTCTCTTCGTGTCTTTATCACAATGGCGTGCTATTGTCTAACACCTATTTAGTAAATTCAAATAAGTTTTACAAATTAAAACATTATGAATACAAAAAAACAAGGGATTGATTAATATAGTTTTTAATTCCAAAAATGGTTCTCACTGCAAATGTCATTAATCACGGTTTACTCAGGGTTTAACCAAAATCAGCCCCATGTGCTTCAAAAGGGTTATTCTGTGTCTTTATCAGAATTAAATAGATGATCACGTTATATACAGCTAACATCATGTTCTCGTGGAAACACTGAAGATGGAAATCAAAAACAGGACAACACAAGCTTACTCTGCTAAACCGTTTCACCTGGAAGAAGACTGATCCTATCTAAACTGTGAGAACATATGTAATAAATTTAGCATGTCAAACCTTTTTAAGAACATCAACAGCAAACCCAAGCACTTCTCAAACCTTAAAATAACTGTAGTATCCAATCATTACTGAAACTCTAAAGAAAACTTACAACTACATGTGAGTGGTTCATGAAAATCTGTGTAACCTGTGCTTCTCTCTGAACACACACCAGCCAGAGCTGATTGGGTGGATTCCCAGGGGTTGTTCAGGCTCTATATGGTGATTTCTTTCTCTCTTGCTCTGAGGTATGAACACAAGGGAGAGAAAACCTACAGGCATAAAGACAACAAGAGAACAGGTCAAATTATCATGACCCAGTGACACAGATTTGAGAGAGATGAGTGTTACTGCAGATGCTGGTGAAATAATGATCTCAAACCCCTTGAGTCTCAGAAAAGGGTTCAAATATGTATAATCAGACACGTATCTCATGTCTTTACCAGCTTCTGTCTATGGCAGCGCCTCCTTTCTATCACTGTTAAGCAGTTCTCCCTCAGAGAGAAGATCTGCTGCAGCAGGAAAAGGCTTGAAGTGGCTTTGAAGAGTCTTTTAAAGAGAGGAGGCAGCCAGAGTAAATGGAGATTATCACTGAATGAAGAGGAGAGCATTTCCCCTCCAGGCCTGAAACGCAAACACACAATGAGGTCCAGGGGAGGGGAGTGGGGGGGGTTTAATCCCAAATCCAACTTCAGCCCCTCCACTCCTTTAACCGCCCGTGCCTCTGTGCAGCCTAATCTCTTAATTGAGCCTTTGTAATTGTAATTGAATCATTAAAAGCTCTTGGTTAGCCAACACAAGGCATGTAAGCTGAGCCAATGTGAGCCGAGAACACAAACACACACCCACACAGGAGAAAAGTGCAGGGGAGATCAAGTGTAGGAAGTGAAGATCTTCAAAAAGAGGAGAAAAACAAATGTCAAGCAGCCATCCTCACACAGCACAAGGGGCAGCCACAGAGACTGGACAGCCTTTGGCATGCCCCCCTCCCTTCCTCTGAACCCTTTAATGCCTCCTGACGTTGAAACAAAGGAAGGCAGAGAGGTGCTGAACTGCCTCACATAAAAATCACAGGAAAAAGACCCCCCCCTCCCAACACACACACACACACACACACACAGAGGAGAGAAAGCTGGTGTCAAAAAGACGCAGCGACCAAAATGTTGTCAGGAATTCACAGCCAGCGTCCAACAGATCATGTTCACTGACAGAGAGGCGGAAGAAACAAACTTGAATTCACTTTAGAGTGAGAGCTGATAACCAGCACAGCAGCGGCCCGTGGGATTAACCCAAAGTGGATTTTTAATAATGAGAAATGTCAGAATGTTGACCCCAGCAGTAATCAATGTCAAAGGGTCAATGAACATTAAACTATTTTGAACTTGGATTTCATTGAGATCAGTTGATTTGATTGGGTTCTAACAAAGTTTAATTGGGTTATAGCTGAGTCAAGCTGGTTTTGATTGGGACTTATAAAAGTTAATCTAGTTTATCTAAGGTTTGGCTAGGTTTGACATTCTTGGACTGAGTTTTCATGAAGCTTGGATGATTATGATTAAATTCTGACCAAGTTTTCTGGTTTTAAATTGGGTTTTAATCAAAATTAGCTGGTTTTGGCTAAGTTTAATTGAAGTTTAACTAGGAAGCTTTCACTGGTTTTAAACAAAGTGAAGCTGGGGTTGACGGGGCATTAGCTAACTTTAAGAAATTTGACAAGGTTTTCACTGAGTCTTGCAGATGTTTGCTGAGATTCATCAAATCAAAACTAGATTTGTCATGTTTTAAATAGCTTTGTCTGAGTTTTAACCATTTTTGACTGGCTTAAACTAAGTTAAATTTGGTTTAACTGAGTGCTAAATGTCATAAACAACTTTATTTCATCAGATTTGTATACTTTTTTTTGATTGCATTACATTTTTGAGTTGTAAATCACTTTCCAGTTAGTGTTTAAAAATGTATCACATTGTTAAAGGAGGTGGATAAAATATGATTATTCATCTTTCCTCTCTCGACATTAAATAAAATGAATATATAAAGATGTAAATGCTCTTTTCTTTTTCATTTGTTTTAATTTGAGTGTTTTTTGTTTGTTTTTGTTATAAATATGCTTTAAAAGGAGACACAAGGTAGCCTGTCAACTACTAAATTTTGGTTAGGGTAAGTTTAAGTTAAGTTAATATAGGTTAATTTTTTGTCTCCTGGCCTAAACTAAATTATTGTTGTAGTGATTTATATGTAAACTGTTAATCCAGAGAGTTATCAGAATAAAAAAATGAAAATATTTTAAAACATATATAGGTAAAGTTGCCCATAATGCAGAAATCAGAGCTTTTATTGAAAGCAGAAAGAAAAATCTTTTCTAGCAGTTTCTTGATCCACAATGGACCTGCCACCTCCATGCCCCAAAACAGAAACTAAATCCTAGTTTACAACAAATAAGAGTTGATAAATGAACATTTGTGGACATTTGTCTGTCAGGCTGGCATCTGGCGTTGCTCCTTAGCGAGTTGGAACAGGCCCTGCTGTGGCGTTTGTCATCCTGACTGCTCATCCATCATCATTAGCAGTACTGAGGAGCTGACAGCGCCTGATGCCTGGTATCTAAATAATGACTGAAGATGAATGGACCCAAAGGTGCTCACTTTGAGGGGATGTCCCAAACACTGGGAACATTTAAAAAAGAAAACACTGCGTCCTCAGCTGAGAAACATGTATGAATAGACCTCAGCAAGTCAATGTTTGATGTTCTGAGTGTAGTCAAAGAGTGTGCAACTGGTCTCCATGATGATAACAAAAGGCCTGCTTATTATTTCAACAGCTACAATGGAGGCATTTTACACGTTTATCTCTGCACTGTTTGTCTGTGTGACTGCTCCAGTGTAGCAGCTGAGTTATTTAATACTGTCTCTGAATACATGAAGCAATCACAGCCGTGTCTACATAGTTCTTTGAGGAGGTGAAAGAACATGTACCACCAAGAGTTATGAAATAAAGACTGATTATACTTCAAATTTCAAACATTTGGCTCTTCATTGTTGCCAGAATGTTTCAGATGAAGCAAGTTGCAAAAGTTAATCCAGGATTTGAGTATCCTTCTTAATACCATAAATCTAATTTGCTATGAATGTATGCTGTAACACAAGTATAGTACATTATTATCGATACAACATGACTCAAAAAGATACAACATAACACAACAGACTGATGCAAAATAATACAATTTGATCCACAACACAACACTGTCTGCTACTATATGATTCAGTTAGATGGGATAAGGTATGACAAATTATGACAAGATAGGGTATAATAAAAATATAATGATTTTAAGTATTGTATAGTATGAAACAACTTAAAACTTAAGATATAGTTAATAAAATAGAAAAAAAATGGGATCTTCTTTTTATTGTTGGACCCTTACATTAGTGTCTAAGTCTTGGACGCAAATCTGTCCAGAATGTCAGGTGTATCTCATTGTATTGCACTAAAAATATGTTGTGTTGCACTGTTTCAGTATTTGTTATATATTTGAATGTGACAGCTGACAGAAAATAAGTCACTCTTTGTAGTTTTACTTGAGAATTTATATATATATATATATATATATATATATATATATATATATATATATATATATATATATATATATATATATATATATATATATATATCAACTAGAAAAATCTGCTGATACAAATATTTTGTTTTGAAGCAATTGTCTGCCAATCCAGACATCATAACAGTGATATAATGCATACCTAATACATATCTCAGCAAAGATTTCCATTATACTTCCTTAGGAATTCTGAATAACTTCACGTCCAAACTTAAAAAAAAAAATAACCGTAAAGAGTCCCAAAAAATGATGCCAATAAAAGTATGTTTATGTTATAATGTTATCATATGTGGTTGTAGTAAGTTTGAAATATCTCTTAACTGATGACACATCAGTATCCAGCCTTGTTAAATATGATAGCTATTAATCATGTTAGCAGGACATCACAGCATCTGGACAAACCCCCTGTAGCACGATCTAATAATGTGAAGTAAACTTCTTCACCTAAAAGCCTTTCATGTAACCACTGTTGCTGTCACTGTTGCTATAACTCCCTTGTAATCATTAACATTTTTTCAAATCAATCAATGCAATTCGGTTTTACTGATATGAACAATGATGAGTGACAGAACAAGCTTTGACCTAAACAACTTAAGCACCATGGGGTCCCATGGCTCTCAACAATGCCTCTCAGCAGCCTCACTGGTTGAAGACAATATTCATGACAATAGGCGTTTTTTTATGTAGTCACAAGGTCTTACGTGAATTAATACATAAATTAATGCATTATGGAAGTTCATATAGTTCTCGTCATTAAACGTACACAAGAGTTATACTTGGAGGTGGATAAGACATCAGGGAAATCAGTGTGTGGGAGTGAAAATTAAGGTGTAAACAATTCTGTGTCTATTGCTCTGGTCATGGAGAAGAATAATATTTCGGAAGTATTTGGGATGAAAGGTATAAAAAACAATAAAACAGGAAATTTGTAGCATGTAGTCTTATGATACTATAATGCAAGACATGTGCTAACTCCTTTTGACTGTTCTGATCACTTGCAGCATAACTCTTCAGGTCCAAAATTGCTGGTCCAGAACATTGCAGCTGTGTTTTAAATTTGGCAGTTATTGTCAATACAATGACTCATATGGGCTACTGACTATATACAGAGGCATAATGCCATGTAAGACATTACAGCTTCTCTTTATCAAAAAGAAACATTTCAGCATCTTCTAAAAAGTAGTCATTTTGGAGATAGGAGGTTTGCATCTGACAGCGACCATATGTCTCACTTATCACGCCTCTGAGTATATTTTAAATCAAGACCATGTGATTTCAAGGCCCATTTGCCTTCGATCTGTCAGAGCTGTTTCTGTTTGGACATCAGCCGTTGTTGTTTTCTGGACACATCGACAGGGTCAGGTCCCCAGAATTGTTTAAAAGAGCTGTCAATCAGGTGAAGTCATTCATAAAGAAAACAAACATGGTGATGTATAAATATGCACTCCCTGGCTCACTCACTCACTCTCACAAAGCACGCAGAGCACATAAACAAACACAACGGCGGGTGAGAATGGGTACAGAGAATCGAAAGGAATCTGACTCTTCCTGTGGAGAGAGCTCTATGATAACAAGACCAGCACTCTGATAAGCACACACTCATGCAGCTGCTCTTTTCCAGTCTGATGGACAGGATGGAGTACTCACACTGAATGCTGCCCGTCCCGGCCCAAGCGAAGGGGTCCAGGCCGGAGAAGTAAGGGGTTGCTTTACCCAGCATGCAGGAGCCTTGTGCGGACACATCGAAGAGGGGCCGCGGGGCCAGACCGAGGGCCTCCATGCAGTCAAACATGCTCCGCTTAAATACTAAAAAGTAGCTTTATTCTCAAAGAGCCGAGCTATTAAAGTAAGAAAGTGTTCCCTGAAACTGAAGCTAACTCAACGCTCTGTTTGGTCCAGGTGTTCTCTGTCTGTCTGTCTCCTGTGGTCCTGCTCTCTGCCCTCTGACTGTGCTTACTCTTCTGGAAGGACAAGACTCCTTCTTCGCTCCTTAATTTTTGCTCTGCCCTAAACTTCTAACCTGTCTTATCACTCCACTGTTCTGCCTTCTCCCCTTGCCTGCTGTAACTGATCTGAGCTTCCCTCTCTTCAGCCTCTCACACTTCACCACACACTCTCCAACTATCTGCATGCTCTCCCAGTGCTCAGAGAAAGGGGCAGGGTCCAGGAAGAAGAAGAAATGGGAGGGAAGAGTCGACTAAAGGGGCGTGAATCTGCCATCTGATTGGTTGTTCATCAAACTCTCCCTCCCTCCTGCTCTTTCTGCTCCAAGTTTTAAACTCCCCTCTTTGATTTCATATCCTGCAAATGAAAACAAACACTCATCAAATCAGCTTTCTCCTCCCTTTCTGTTTTTTTCTGTATGCTTTCTCCATTTGTCTCAGCTTGGAGGGGAACAGTTCCTTTTTAAACAGCAATAATCTGCCACCTTAAAAAAGGAAAAAAAATCTGTAAAGATTGACTGAGAGGGGCTATTAAAAAGGGGGGCTCTGCAATGTTTCCAGCTCTGGGAAAATCTTATTAAATACTTTACAGCAGCCAAAAAGCACATCCAGCCCCTCATATTTTATTAGAATAGTTGATTTTGGGTTATTTTTCTCCCTAACTTGGTTATCTTTATTGTTGTAACTAAGAACTTGATAAAGAGAAAGAAATAAGAAGTGAATAAATTGGCAACTAAAAAGCAAATAACGCTCATTTAATAGTGTTACATACAAAAATGTGCGAGGGCAGAAGAGCTTCTTGAACTTCTAAAAAATGATGCTTACATATGAACATGATTGTATTATATCACTGTGTAAAATAGTACAGCTACTCTTGTCCAGTAAACTTTAGAATTTACTTTTTAACGGGAAGTAGCTTTCTAACCTGACACACCAGGTAGAATTTTTAATATTTCACCAGACCATCTGTGAGAGAGCCCACAGAAAGTGTTTGGGGATATGAGCATGTTTTTGGTCTGTGGGAGGAAGCCCGACTGCCTGGAGAAAACCCACCCATGCACGGGAAGAACATACAAACTTCACACAGAAACACCGGACCGTCTTTCTGCGAGGCACGTGCACTACCTGCTGCGTCTCAATCACATTTATTACAGGCTAATCAGATATTTTCTTCATCTTTGGCAGTGTTAAGTACAAAACATAAAACATTTTGCAGAACAAACTTTCACAAAAACATGTTGGTTGCAGAGGAGAAAGACCCTTCCTATTGTGAATTGTTTTTGGAGTCACTTGTTTATCATTTAATGAAGAAATGTAGTCCACATCTGATAATACTGCCACCAAAGCTGTTAGCATTTATGCTAACAGGCTTTCGCTTTGTGTTATAGATTGTTAAGATGGATCTGCATCATATTTTTGAACCATTTAAATAGAATTTCATGGCAGTTCAGCTAGATGCTGCCTTATTAATTAACATCAGCTCCCTCCGGTTTATAATCATTATTGATCGTGTTAATATTAGAAGGACCTCTCTATCCATGGTTGTTATTGATTATTGATTAAACTAAAAAAAAATAAATGGGGTGCTGGTTTGGCGGAGTGGTTAACAACCAGGCAACACATGTATTTGTTTCTGCCGGTCCAGGTTCGACTCCTGCTTGTGACCAGTTTGCAGAGTGTCTTCCCCTACTCTCTCACCCCCTTTCACAAGCCTATGCACTGTCTCTCTCCTATCAATAAAGGCACAAAATGCCCTAAAAATACATTAAAAAAAAAAAAAAAAAACTCTCAATATAAATGCTTTTACAACAATAAGGCCCCTTTAAAAAACGAGATGTCACATCTCAAGGGGCAACCTCAAATGAATCCATATTCAGCAGAGAAAAATATGATGAGGACAGATTTATAGTTTGGGTGTCTCTGTATCTTTTAGTGATATTCTCCAACTCTGCCTCTGAAAGGAGAGAACCGGCATGGAAGTTAGGCTACATGTTTGCTGCAGATGTGGCCAAGAGCTTTCTGTAATTTATCATGTTTAAGGAAAACTTAGAACACAATGCTGAGCTGATTGTACACTGTACTAAACACATTTACAATATGTTTTTTTCTACAATAGCAAGCCCCTTTGTTTTGGTACAGCTTCGGCAAACTGCACATCTTAAATGTCCTTCTGCCTGGAGAGAACAGAACCAAAGTAAACACCTTTGCTGGCAAAGAACAAAACACTGAGAATGGCTCAGTCAGCTTCCACCTAAAAATCAGTTCATGTCAAGGGCTGCTCTGCCCTTTCAAAATTTTGGACTTTAATGGAGGCATGTCTTCACATTACTACTTGATTTTTTAAAATCGTTTTACTATTGTTAAAATTGGACACTATTTAATACCAAATTAAACAACAACTATTCATGAATTTATGTCATCAAGTGGAAAACTGAGGAAATTTTATGAGGCGTTGAGCAAGGTCGATTTGTTTCAGGACCAGCAGCATCATTATTTTTTTAATCATAAATTAGTGGCATGAGCACAGATGAATGAAGCCAACAGGTCTAAGCTCAGCAGAATTCTTCAGCACAGTGTGTACAAAAGCCAGAATGTATTTTCCCCATAAGCACGTGTAGAGTCTACCAAAGTTGACCCTCAGTTGTATTCAGTTAAATATATCTGTTGATTTAAAGATTAAGTTTCTAAAACAGTGGTTTCTGCAAAGCACTCCCATTAGCAACTGAAATATTTTATGTAAAAAATGCTGGGAGCTACAGACTTTACCGTGTGACCAGTTCAAAAGACTTATTTAAGGCTTTCTGCAACAAATGTTCATTTGAAAGCAGCAAACAAATTTGAGGTACGATGCTCTTGCAGCCTGGAATCTACTGCAGGATTTGTGTTTTAAAAAGTAGATTGAAGGAACCAAAGAAAAAAAGAATCAGCTAAGCAAAGTGTCTCATCACTGGTTGATTTCTGTTGTCAGTGTTTTGGGCCTTGTCAGTCAGTATCTTTGATGAATATACTTTCACATGTCTTCCCTTGAAAAACAAACAAAAAATTGGAGTGTCTTTATCAATGACAGACGTTTTTTGGATTGCAGTCAAATTTACTGTATGTAAAATACATTTTAACAGTAAGAGTAAAATGAGGTTCATCTGCTCTCTGAGAACAACAAACAGCCCTTAACAACCTGACAGAGTGTAGCACCAAAGGAGCATTTTAGAAATGTGATCCTGTTGTATGGAGCTTATTAAGTTAACAGTAAGGATTTGTATTGGCAATAATCTGGCGATATGATGGGATATAGGTTTATATTATAAATATAACATGTTGGGATACAAAAGTGATGGTATGATATTTTCAATACCAAGCAACACTTATATCAGGGCCATGTATCACATTTTAATTGTTTTTTAATTAAATTGCAGCATAAAGAAACCAAAAATATTTTAGGCATAAACATGCAGTTTTAATATGTGTAAATCATACAAAGCATTGTCTCGGCAACACTAGTAGACATAATTGTATGTCACAGTAACAAACAAAAACAAGAAGTGTTCAAAAAAAGCCTCGGCTAAGGCATTTCTGACATTATTTGCCCTATCTGGCAATGTTTTTTTTTTTTTTTAATGTATGTTTTGGGCATTTTGTGTCTTTATTGATAAGAGAGACAGTGGGTAGGCTTGTGAAAGGGGGTGAGAGAGTAGTGAAAGACACTCTGCAAACTGGTCACAGGTGGGATTCAAACTCGGACCGGCAGAAGCAAATACATGGGGTGCCTGGTTGCTAACCACTCCGCCAAACCAGCACCCCCTATCTGGCAATGTTAACAAACCAAAAAAAATCTTGAGATCTGCATCCATATTTGGATCACCACCAAAATCTGAGCACTTTTTCCTTGTGCCGTGACTTTCCTGAAAACTTCATCACAATCTGTTCATAACTTTTAGAGTTACCTTGTTAACAGATAAACAAAGAGACAAAACATAACCTCCTTCCCGGAGGGATAGAGTGTTAAATAGCGCAGTGTCTGCTGCCAACTAGTGTCTGGAGGCTAAACTACAATTCAAAACCAATGCCCCAAATTTCTAAAAACATTAAATTGGGCCATAATCTATTGATGCAGTATCAAAATATCAACCCTTTTAAATATTAGCTGGAAATTTTTACAAATTCTAATAATGGTATCTTTTGAGGTAATCATCTGCAGATACTGATATAGTGCATTCCTGCATAGAGAATGTCTCAAAAGAGCTTCATAGTTGGTAGGCCATCAGCAACTCAACCAAGACACCTTAGTAAAAATATGCTTCATGTCAAAGAGGTTTCCGGATTATGATTATCACTCTTTATTTGCTTTGATTCAAGCTTAAAACCAGCTATCTAATGGCATATATATAGATAAATACATATTTCTCTCCTCTCTGTCCATTCCTTCTCAAACGTGATTCAGTTCCTCCAATGCAGTTCAAGTGGATTCAGTTATATTCCCTCCTGGAGCTTATTGGATACTTCAGCCACAGAGAAGTGTGACTCCGCTGCAGGCGAAACACACTGGCCCTGAGTCGGGATAGTTTGTATACTATACTGCCCCCCCCTTTTCCTTCCCTCGTTCAAGAGGGATGAACTCTGGAAGAAACCCCCACTGGGGCTCTAACACCCCCCTTCACACACCAAACACACGCATAGACACTCATGGACTTCCCAAATAGTCCTGCCTGTGGCTTTGTATGATTCATTCTGCCCATGTGTAAAAATTCTGTTTTTTATTCCCAATTTTCACTTTTGTTTGGACTCATCCAGTGCCCCTGAATCCACCTCTCTGTTTATTTAAAGAAAATAAGATGCACCCTCTCTCCTATACTTTCTAAGAACATTTATCATTAATTCAAAACTACCCTCCTACTTCTAGTAAAACAAGCAGGTGATGTTTTTCTGCCATTTTTTCCCCATCAAAGTCAGGAACCACACACGAACACAAACACTCATGATACAGTGACGCACTGCAGGGAGCAGAGCTGCACACCATCAGCCTGCTGGGCTCTCTCCACACCTTGAGACAATTACCCTCCCCGCCTTGCAGCCCCCTGCCCCCTGTCAGAAACACAAGTAAAGAAATTAAAAATAAGGTCTTTTAAGTTTCAACAAACTTCCTCTTGATCATAAAAACCTGCAGCTCTCTACTTTTTATGCGCACAGTTTCTGAAAGGGGCGAGTCACAACACAAGAATTCACAATCAGGTTCTTCATGTCTGACACACACACACACACACTAACACGAACACAGAACAATGGCTCTCTCTCAGTCTGTGTGTTTCGGCTCCTCCAGCTCAGCCACAGATATTTGCACAAAGTCTCTCTGCGGTCATCAGCGAGCTCACAAATACAGTCACAAATGTGAAGCGAAGGAGCGCGAGACTGCTGGTTTGTGATATTCATGGGTGTTGGAATGTGTGGCGGCCTACAGAGCAGCAGTGGAAAAGTGTGTGTGTGTTTGGATGCATGAACAATTTTGTGTGTGTGTGTGTGTGCTTAAACAGAGTGCCTACGATGAAAGACACAAAGAACAACACACAATCAGCTCTGTGCCTTTAGGTTCAAGTTACTAATATCACACACAAACACACACACACACTGAAAACATTACAAGGAACAAGATGTGACTCGTCAAGAAATTACAGAGGACATTGTGTCCGTTGTGGAAAAATACACTTTTTTCCCCTAGTAATCACTCAAATGCACTACTTATCCCCCCCAAAAATAAAAAATAACTCGGATGTCTGCACAATTGTAATCCAAATGTCATAAAAAGACAAATTACATTGTTCCAAAAACACTTGAAGAGAAATATTTACTAAATCCTGAGAAAATCCAGAGATGGTATCATGTATTCCCATCACGTCCAAGAGGCTCTGGGCAGAAAACTCTGCAGCCAAAAGGAGTTCTCTGTGTGCTGCTCTCCATAATACCCAGCTCCCCAATGCTTTCAGAACAAGCAGTGAACTTAACTGTATGATTGAGCGCTCAGCAGGGAGATCTTGATGTTCATATCCTCCAATTTCAAGTCCACGGACATATTCAGTTTCATCTCATTAGGGAACAAAGTCCAGTCTTCCCCTCACAGTGATGAGGACCCGCTTTAAACTCATTTGAAAATCCCACTTAAGCCTTGACTGTAATTTTGCATCATTGTGTCCACTTTGCTCTAATGAGAGATAAGTCGTTTGTTGTAGCTCCTTACAATGAAGAATGGACTCATTATTTGAATTGTAAGTGGTTCTGCTTGAAAATAATCACAACTGAACACTCTTGTTGGCCTGGTGCCACAATAAACTATCAGTTTACAGAGGCATGTCTGCAGAAAGAGAGAAATAACTTTAGTTAATGTAACTGATGGATAAACATGTAATGAGCAGGACGAAAAAACTACTGTATTTCCATAAAGGCTGAGGCCTGAGGGTTTGTATTTACTGGACCCTTGGATACCCTCCTGACATTCAATAACTTTACATGCAGCCAAAAAACATTTTTTGTGTTAGGCTTACAAAACTGGACTTTAAGAATTCAAGTTAACATGTTAAGGACTGTCAACACAAATTCTGACACACCAGTACCTTTGTCTTAACTGCACAGGCGTTTCCTCCACATGGATAAAGTGTTTTGGGAGCCTGAAAAGGCCCAGCTTTGAAAATGGATCCTGCAGTAGAGAAATCTGAAAATGCTCGACTAGGATTTCCATGTGTACCATGAATACAGATGCTCTAACCCTATAAAGCCAATTGTATCATATTTGATACATACTTTTATAAGGCCTCTATTTACTTAATATGATCAACAAATTACAAAAAAAAATCTGAATACAATCAGGTAAATGATAAGAATGTCCTCAAATGGATTATCAGTTGCCAAAAACACCTAATGCATCAAATGAGATACGAAAATCTATATGTTGAATTTTATGGACATTTTGATTTTTATGGATTTTAGCAGAAAGTGAAACAAACATTTCAGCCCAAAAAAATTAGAATTTTCTGACTATAATCTATGGTCTTTGGCATAAAATTCAACCTCAAGAGGTGGCTTAAAGCTAACCAAATCTGTAATCATGGATAAGCCAAACATTGTCACTGGTGTCACCCATACTTCCCTAGAGACGTTCCGTACCCTCATGTTTTTTTTTGTTTTGTTTTCTTCGTATTGTATTGTATTGTGTTGTATTGTTTTTGCATGAATGGTTTTTACTGTCCGCTTTTTAACAACCTGCTCAGGGACTACAGATGAAAATTAGCTCATGGGTAACTCTGGCATATTTACACTATCAATGTAAAAAGAAGTGTTGATTAATATGTGTTGTCCCTGATAAACAAATAAATCAATCAATCAATCAATAAATAAAGGGTTAACAAATAATGACATCACAGCCTCACCTCTCCCTTAAACCGCATGCATAACCATGACAATAACAGAAACAATGGTAGCATATGGTGTTGAGTTGTTGGGTTCATGCTGCAGAACCTACTGAGCTTGCTAAGACTTTTACAGCAACCCCCCCATTTATTATTTATTATGAGCAACAAGAGGACATGGAGAACAGCAGATGCCAGCGTTTGTTTATGTTTCTCAAGATGCATCTGTATTTTAACAACCTGCTCAGGGACTACAGATGAAAATTAGCTCATGGGTAACTCTGGCATATTTACACTATCAATGTAAAAAGAAGTGCTGATTAATATGTGTTGTCCCTGATAAACAAATAAATCAATCAATCAATCAATAAATAAAGGGTTAACAAATAATGACATCACAGCCTCACCTCTCCCTTAAACCGCATGCATAACCATGACAATAACAGAAACAATGGTAGCATATGGTGTTGGGTTGTTGGGTTCATGCTGCAGAACCTACTGAGCTTGCTATGACTTTTACAGCATTTTACAGCTTCTTAATTGTTTGAAAGATAAACAGAAGGAAAGTCAATTTTGACTGTCTGACAAGGGCAAATATTCATAACAACTGAAATGTAAGCAATCATGTCTCTGGTAAAGAAGTCCATTTATACTGGTGTGCACTGCGACAAGGGCAGTAATTCAACCAAAGTTTCATAGTTTTGTTGGCATGCCTTTCTATTCACATTAGGTCCAACAGGTTTTTCGTACATATTGTTTAAATTCTTCAAAAAAATGCACAAGGGGAATCAAAACAGACTATTGTCAAACCCTTGTTGAGCATCCTTCAGTGTCATGAAAGGCGCTTTTAGATAAAATGCATTGCATTATATTATTATATCATAACATCAAGTGGCTATGACCCATTTCTCTTTTTAATAATACAAAAACTAAAGAGGTACATACAATTTCAGAATGGAGGGGAGAAGTTGGTGAAATCCTGTTTAATGTAAGGCCTGAAACTGCACTGCAGCCACTACAGGATCAACTGCTCACAACAGTAGAAGCTCGAGTACACACCCACCATTGTCGTAATGAAGCTACAAGGCTATCATATTCATTACATTGTTTTTACTTCTAAATTCATTCATTATCATTGTTATGTCCCTGACTTTGGTACAACAAAACAGGATGCACTGAAAAGAATGCATGATGCAAGCTGAATGTTTTGCCTGTAACATATCTGCCAACAGTGAGTGCTTTTATTGGTCAGATGTAGGCTGACAAGATGTGAAACTTTGGCTATGATCTAAAAAAATTAAAAGACAACATTTGCCCTGCAACATTATGCTATTGGCTATATTACAAAAAAATAGCAACATATAAATCATTCGCTAGCAAAAATGCATCTGGTTTACAAAGGCCTTACTTTTGCACCACAGTCTGTTTGCACACACTTGGACTTTAAAAATACATTTTTACATTTTTGTCTAAGATCATACTAAAATTCACATTCAAAGTCCATGGTGCTCTATGTCTAGTTTTTTTTGCCCCACTTTGACCAGGAACTTGATGTGCAAAAATGCATAGTGTTGTAAAAATGTCATTTGTTGTCTGCTGTAAGTTATCACCATACTTGAGCAGAGGTGCCTAACTAACAGTCCACCGCAGCTTGGGTGCAAAAAAATACATATTGATTTTGTTCAACGTCATGTTCAACACCAAGATTTGAACAAGCTGTGGATGGATATCATATCATGTCTTGGCAAAATTTGCAGAATTTTAAACTACAACATGGAAATCAATATGTATAAAAATTCTGAAGGCTGTGTCAATGAAAACTGTCTTAACAGTTAATTGATTAACAGTTAAAGTACACTGGTGTGTCAAGAAGAAGGGCTGATGTGTTTAGTGGTAGGTGCATTAAGTTTATAGTTAAATTAGAGCACACTTGAGCAAAGTCTGAGCAGAATCCCCCACCATTCTTGATATTTATATCTTTCTCAAGCAAGTATCAAAGAGTTAACAAGCTACTTCTGTAACAAGAGACCAAATTACCCTAATCTATGACATCGAGAATCTAATAAGTCAATCCTTGAGTCAGAGATGGCATTCATGTAAAGTTTGAGGGAAAATTCTCAAAGGGTTCTTGAGATATTCTTCTCCAGCAGGTGTAGATGAGGCCATAGGGCCATAGCTTTGTCTGGTCATCCTGGGACATTTGTGCAAAGAAGGACAAAATCTCTCCACATTCTTGAGATATTTTACTAGCCAGAATTGCTTGGTGAGTAAATAAATCAATGGCCAGTTGAGTAGACAACCCAAAACCTAATGCCCTCACACCTTACACTAGCATGAAGACAAAACAAGACATGAACACATACACAGAGTGGAAAAATCCAAATAAATGTAAGATTACTAACTTCATTTACTTAAAGGGACAGTGACGAGTTTCTAAGTAATTACAAAAAAGTCTCACTGTTAGATATATGCCTGATCGAAATACTCAATTTAAGATGAGTTTTATAGCATCAAAATAGGTTATCTATAAATGCTATTCCTTAGCTTCGCAGTCGGGTCGGACAGGGCTGGACTGGCCTGGATACTCAACTTCGGGAACAAGACAATTAAAACTAGAGCAAATTTATATTATTCGGACACGTCTTAGAGCACCGGGCTGTAAGTAGCGATATATAGCCGGCTATAAAACTACAATACTAAGTTTTCCAAAAATAGTTTGTTGTCACACATCAAAAACTACCGCTGCGTAACTAGAAAGAGATACATTACCTTGTCGCTTTGCATCCTGTAAATTGTTGAAAAAAGAAGTTGTAAAGCAATGCAGAGTTCTGAGGAAGGTCTGAGCTGCATTCATTATAGCACCACAACAAACACACGCTTTAGTTTGGGTTACGTCTTTTGGTGTGTTCCAGTTGTAGTCAGAAGTAGGAATTTCCGAGTTCCGAATAGGAAACTGCGACTGGAACGTCCCCCGAAGTCGGAGTTTCCTACTGGGAACTCGGTGAAACCTCGCCACACCGAGGTTGACAATCGAAGATGGATGCCCCCAGTGTGAACAGTTATTTAGCTCCTGTAATAATCAATTTATTTGCACTTCTTACTGGGGTGTGTTGCTCTAGATCAGCTGTATACATCGTATTGTTAGACTTATATTTACAAAAATGCTGCCATAGTGATAATCTCATTCTTCATACAACAACGCAGGGTATGCTAACAACAGCTAACAATAGCCTGGTAGATCGGCATGTTTTTTTCCGACTTGAAGTGGAACACCGATAAGTCGGAGATGATGTCACTCCCATTTCCGAAGTTACTGGAACGCAGCATTATGACAGTCGCCGCGCGTGCTCATGGGTGGCAGAGTCTTAATGTCGCTGCGAATAGATTCTCCTCATAGCACCTTAAAAAGTCTCCTTGATGTTAATCATATCCTACATGGTTCCTGAGTTGTAAAACAATATTTTCTGTGTGCTAAGTGTAGACTATTGACAATTACATCAAATATCATCAGATACAAGTGTCTGGTTTGGATATTTTAACTGTACATGACAGGTTTCGAGGTGATCTGCTCTCACACGTCTATCCTGACTGACACACAGCAGCCCCTCATATCTCTGCTCATCTCTGTCTCTGTATTAAAGGACCAGAGGCAGCATGTCAGAGATGTAACAACACACTGAGTGCTACTCGCCGATATGTCATAGCAAGTCTGCAGAAAGAGACTGAAGATAAACTGATAAGTGCTGCTCACTGAACACATCACACCACATGCACACGGTGACACAATGTGAGTGACGGCAGGGCTCAGCCGGTATTTCTACACCTGGAGTGAGACTTACAGGATTATAGATACTCATCAGATATGTCTCTGTCTGAGTCATGGATGTGATTAGAACTGAACACTCTGCAGAACATTGATTACAAAAAGCGATAACATGCACAAAACCCGATAAGCTCATGGGTTAAAGATGTTCTAGGTTTTAGTGCTACAGGTAAAGACATTATCTGCTACATGAGGCTAACAAGTTGAGGATTTTAACTACCATAATGTTTTGAGTCTGCAAGATTCTGAACTGATTCAAAATATCTGGATGTCATTTTTAGCCCTCTTTCAGTGTATCATTTTTCATTTGAAGAAAATCTATACAACTTGCTCAGCAAATGATCACTTCTGTTGTTGCCTTCTTCCATGCAGCCTCTCTCTCTGTCTTTAGTTTGTCAGCTGTGTAACTTACAAGCAGATCCTTAAATAAGTACCTCTTCATAACAGAGAAAAATTGTGAAGCATTCATCAGTTCAAATGTAGAAATCAGTGATTTGAGTTGTGACCCCAAGAATCAAAATCAGAAGTGAATTGATTTGTGAAATGCTGGAGGGTTCACCTTTCCAATAACAAAAAGTCATGCCTTAACTCTGCCATTATGCCACCTTTGTTTGACTATTTTTTGCTCTCTTTTCAACACTTACGTTGAAAATAGACAAGGATTTAGATAAAACAAGACAAACACAGATATAATATTTAGCATAAACTTTCTTTCTGTTTCTCATAACTAAAAATGAGAATCTGAATCAAAAGAGCTTTATTTGTTGATAGATAAAAATCTGGTGGAATAGCTGCCCTTAAAAAGAAAATAAACAAGGCTGAATACTATCCCAGGGCTAATACATGATGTGCTTTGGGTGAATCAAGATCTTTCAAGGATGCAGCAGGGACGAAATGGATTTCTGTACTCATGTCAATGTTAAAAAGCTACCTGATATAAGCTTTGTTTATGTATTGTATTTATAAAAGTACTGCACTGAACAATATGAAAGTGGTATCAGTGCCCATTACAAGATATATCAATGAACATTTATTATTTTATTTGTTTGTTTAACCCTTTCATGCATGAATAACTAAATCCCGATTGAATACTTTTTAAAAATGTTTGTTTTTACTTCCAAACAAGTTAAAAAGCATGTTCATTTTTCTAAATGTTATATTTTGAGGGAGTTATGCAATGAGAAAATGAGAAAAAAGAACCCCAGCTTCGCCCTAAAATATGATGCTCCAGCAGCTCAGTTCACATTTGAGTTCAGAGTTCATAGTAATAAATTGTGGCCATTAAGAGTTTTGCCTGCAGTATTGACAACTGTCATGTAAACAAAGAACTATTGTGAAAAACTGTGACATAACAAGTTGTAGTACTCAGAATTCCTAATTCATGAATGTGTTGTCAGCCTAAGAATGAAAACACATTTTTAAATTTCATTTTAAGTTTAATTTACTGTTGATTTTCTGATGGAATAAAACAACTTATTCCTCTGAGTAGCTGGCCCGTACAGAATGTTTTCTTCATTGCACATGTTCTTGGCACAGGGGCTACTACATGATCATGTGCCACTTGTCTTGTTGTATTATTGTGTCTATTGTTAATATGCAGGGTCTTCGAGTGCAAGTATTTACCATTATGTAAAGTCTTGCAGTTGTACCTAGCCAGCCACCTACCAACCAAAAAGATTAGTAGAATTTTTTATTTGGGAAGCACCCATTCAACATCAGTGTTATGAAACTTTATGAAAGCGTAGGAACTGACTGTACTCTGATGCTTACAAAGACCTAACATTAATCCACCATGAATGCAGCTCCAAAGCACTTGGTTGAGCAATATTAGATTGGGAAACCTTCTTTTTCTCCAGGCTAAAAGCTTAAACAAAATCAAACTCATGGGCTGCTCTTAGCCCTGGCTGTCATGCTACATCACCTTAACTTTACTGCATTAGAAGCTAAAATATTTGAAATCAAGAGGCAAGATTCTATGAAAAGACTTGATGTAGAAATTGATCTAGATTCACGGATATTGTTTGCATTATCATAGATGGCAGAAGGCAGACTGAAATTCAGACATATCAACTTATTCTCCCCCACAGAACTTAATCAATAGAATGAACAGTCACACGAACAGTCAGTCACAGCTCACATTAATCAGACATGGCAGACAGCCTACATCATAGATCTATGGAATACATTTTACAAGCCAATCCAAGCAGCTCCCCATACATGTTTAAAGAGAGCAGATTTTTTTTCCAGGACAAAAAAGTCAGAGGGAGACAAAAGGATATTCTACCACATTCATTACCAGCCAGTAAGATGATGTAGCAGGCTAGTGGCGCTGAATACACAACATGAAGCAGGGAATCAAAATCTTGCCAGAACCAGTCAGTAAAGGAGTAAAATCATCCTTCCAACAACAGGGCAATGCTTGGGCTCTTTTTGAGCCTTGCGTCACCTTTGAGACCCTTTGGCTTCCCCACAAGGGGAGCCCAGACCCAAAGTAGGTGACTAAGAGCTTAGAGGAAAGCTCAGTGTTGGTAGCAACTAAGTTAGTCTGGAGCAAAACGTAAGCATACAACATATGTAACGTAAATAGTTAAAAATATGAATAAAAAGTATAAAAAATATTTAATCTTTGAATACCAGTACGCTACATAATATATGTAGATAGACAAAGATTTAAATGAACAATATGAGCAAAAACTGCTAATCCAGAATGAAGAGAATGAAAAGTGTACAGCTATGTGCAAACAGCGTGCTGTATGACCAAGAAGGTAAAAGATGAAAAGGCTCAAAAATTGGATCCATCATTAAAGCATGAATGCCAGAATAGCTGAGTACTGAAAAGTACAAAAATAAATAAATAGACAGCAGTGCCACAGTATTGCACAGATGTGTAACAGATGTGAGTCATGTGTTATGTGGGGCTCAAACTGTAACTATAACTTGTGATGTTTTCTCATTTTTAGTTACCTAAAATTTTATATATGAGTCAGTAAGTTAGGAAAATTTATGCCACATTTCTTGAGCTTTCCCAAATTTTTATTATGGCATGTTTGAAACATAATTTGTTATACTCACAGTTTTGTTTTTCCAGACTGTTTTGTTACATAAACGTTATCCAGTATTTGAACACAGACTGAGTGTCACTGGTGCTTTGGTTCTTTTCTGTTTAAGTTTTAGAAAACTTCTGCAAGGAGATAAAAATAATTAAGAAAAAAAGAGGGAGTAAGAGCCATAAACAGACATGGTTTCTCCACTCTTCTTTATTTAAGTCTTGTCTGTGTCTAAACTATAGATGTTTCTGACTGCAGCCGTGCATCCTCTTCCTGTGAAGTGCAACAGTGCCCCCTGTGACTCGAACAGTCTCTGTGCAACACCATAAAAGTGAAAACATAACATTTGCCCTTAATCCCATTTTGCCTTTTAAAGAAATATGTTCTTGACTGTTCAGAAAATTTTAAAGGTCTTTGGAAAGTAACAAATCAGTCAGGAGGAAAGATGATGCTTGCTGTTTTTCCAGGCTGCCCTTTGTGCCATTCGCCTGGTTAACCACATTCCTTTTTTTTCTCCTCTCCTCTCATGTTTTCTATATCCCTTCATTTTCTTCTCTTTCCTCCCTCAATACATGATTTAAAGCCTGATTAAAATCTTATATTGGCCCCAAGGACTTTCCAAAATTCTGGAGAGTCCCTGCTGTTTGACACAAAAACAGGACAGGAAACACGGAGATTTGGCTCTCTGTCTTGTCATGTGAAACGTTGTCAGATCAAAATTTCTTGCTTTATAATTTAGCTTCGGACAAGCGGAAACTCATGATTGAATCAAATATTTTTAAACATTTTTCTCCTCAGTCTCAACCATGTTTAATTTGGCACTTAGGGTTATATTTGAATCATTGTGCTTGTAATGAGTCATTTTAGGTTACTGACTGATAGGGCCGTGTGATATGAAGCTTAAAAGTATTTTCTTTATGTAACTGAAGCTGAATGACATTGCATGATACAAACCTGTATACCTTTTCTCTGTATGTAAAAACAGATGATTGCCATAGTTTTTGGATTTATATATGTTTGATATGGGTCTGGTAAACAAGGTAGGAAAAAAAACATGAAGTCCAACAAATCACTTTTAAAGATCCCCAAACATTTTTAAAACCTCACTGAATTTCAGTATTCCACAAGCGGCAAAGTAACCGAGGAAAAGAAAGTACAACTGAGCAGCATTTTGTCAAATTATTTTGGCATAATTTTGAATCTTATGGGTGGGGACAAGGCAAGTAGTAGTTATTTGAGTAGGTGTCCAAAGGCAAAGTTAAAGTAAGACAATTTTTAGAAATTAGCATCCAGACAATTGAAAAATTGGTTAACTCTTAAGACATTAAAAAATGCACTTTTAAATATTTTTTTAGCTTGAGTGTTTCCACAACATGACTATTCCATTTCTAAAAATACAGAAGTAATTCTGCTGGTGAGAAAAAACTTAAAAACAAGCAGGAATGAAATATGTTACTTGCACAGCATCAGTATGAACAGAACATTGTAGAAAAAGTTGATCATTAATAATGGCAGATATTCTATTTCTTTTGACTTAAAAGAAAATATTTTACAGTTTACATTGGTCAAATTAATTTCCTTTATTGGCTGTAATAAAGGTAGAATGTGAAAATATTCAATAATAGTTTACCTCATCATCTCCCTCATCAAAAAGGTCTTTAGAAATATGTTGTTGTTTCGTTTGTTTCTTATACAACCCAAGAATGGATCAATTTAGTAAAGTGGAAGCTTTGTTCCCAACATATCAGTATCGGTATCAGTATTAATTAATATCAGGAATAATGAATTCAGAAATATTATTGCTTAGGATGTCAGCAAAAATCCAATTCTACACATCCCTAAAAGTAAGCAGTGCCATGCAATACACTGTAATTTTTCATTCAAGAGCTTTCAATCAAGGCCATCAAATCTGAAAAATTAATTTAACCTAATACATTTTAACAAGTCCATTGGACACCCTGCAAAACTCAAACAAACTGGAAACAGTCAACCAAGACTACATATTAAATGAGTTTTTTTTTTTCTCATTAACAGAAATCAAAGGAAGAAACACCAAAGTGTTAAAGTTGTACAAAACTGCAGCAACATTTTTGCAAACTTAGCTTGTAAAAATGCTCTATGGTCTTGGGTACAATGTGCTTCAAGATCATAAAATCTTCATTATTTCAATAATCAAAGGTAGCAAAAGACATAAAAATGAATAATTTTCATAAATACATTTTAAGCAAAAAATCAGCAGAAGTGGTGAACAAGCAAAGTGTCCTAGAAAGCCAGACAGCCAGATATAGACTGATTAGATACCCCAACGTTGGGATTTTGCAACTCCTGTTTATGTTTTAATATTTAAACAGGCATCAATATCATCAGACTTAGAATAAGAATACATTATAAAAAATAAATGAAATAAAATTAATTGAAAAGTAAATGTCTTTTGTCATTATTCATGTAACACTGCACTCAGAACTTGCCAGATTAAATTAGGAATAATATATGACATTATTCTGATTTAAATAAACTTCACTGCTGTAAATATAGTTTTCACTTTATTTGAAAGTATATAGAATATCTTAAAAACCTGGTATACTTTCCAGTTCTATTTTCAATGTTATATTTGCCCCATTTTGCCAACTAAAAGTCATAAAAAGCAAATGAGCGATCTCATTTGCCTTTACTTGACACTTTTGTGAAACACTAAAAATTGACATTCTTCTAGGATTTCAGTGCGTTACAATGTGGTGTCTCAAAATCTCCAATGTTATGAATAAAACTGTGTACTTTATTGAGTGTAACTTACACAATGCAGCCATTTCTTTTGGAAGGTCCGCCCCAAACCGTCCAAAGAGGTGGCTACTGGCCAGCAGGTCAAAGGGGGAGTGGCTCCGCATTGAGTTAAAGGTGAACGGGTACATGGCACGTGGGAAACCGGTCATGTGTCGCACCTGGTGCTCCCTGTTTGTCGCCATTGTGAAAAGTTCAGCCGGTGGTTCAGGTGACTTTTCTCTGACTGTCTGGTGGTCTCCTCTTCCCCTTATGTCTTCTTCAGGAGCCCAGAGAAATGAGACGGTGCCATGCAGCCCCTCCCAGCTGCTGGCTCTTCTGACGTCAAGCTGGAGTGGGGTGAGGGGGATGATTTCAGGTGAATGATGATGAGGAAGAGGAGAGAGGAGAGTGGGACTGAGGTCTTATCAGGTCCAGACTCTGTGGAAAGGAAGAGAAGAGAAAAGACTCAGATGTTTGTTTTTACACAGTCAGGTCGAGTTAAGTAAGACTTTTTTCAAATAGCACATTTCAGACACAACTCAGTGCAATGCACCTCATATTCAACAATCAGTCAATCTTTCTTTGTGTAGCACCAATTCATAATAAATGTTATCTCAACACGCTTTACAGAAACCACAAGTCTATACCATACACTTTGTTAGATTGTCTACACAGACCCAAACTTAAATAGTAAGGGACGCACCAAAGGGCTGACTAATATGCTTCTCTTCAGATCTTAAGACTAGTTGAAAATGAAAAGATTTTGCATTTTGCACTGATGGATCCAAAGAAGGACTTTCTAAGTAGAGCTTCATAATGCAAAATGAGAGAGAATGACAAAATATATGAACAGGCACTTAAAGCTATGGTCTATGATTTGGAAGTTTGGTACATCTTAATAACACCGTTTATAAGGCCATTATGGTCCTATGGTCCGATCTACGCAATATACAGACCAAAAAGAATAAAAAAAAATCAACTCAGTATATCTGCTGCAAAGCAGCACAATAGTTGAGTAATGATTGGTCCGTGAGTCCATCCAATCCCCTGTCTCCCCTGCTCCGCACTGTCTCGCCCATGGTCCCGCCTCCTCCCACTCCCCACTCTCTCATGTACCGGTGATCAGCTAGCAGCATAGCTACTGAAGCATCATGGAGCCGGGAGGCTGCTTCTGTTACCCTCCACATCGAAGAGAAGGAAATGTAAAAGTTTCGAGGAAAAGGCTGAAGTAAGGAAGAAATATGAGCAATACAGGTCCCAACAGAGACTCAACATAGGATAATCGTACGGTGGAAAAAAGCTGCAGAATGATTTGGGATTGTTGAACACTGCGCCGGCCGCCGGCTACCGAACGGCCGGCCGCAGCACGGGCCACCGGCTGGCAAACGGGCAGCAGCACTGGCTGCCATCCGACCTTCAGCACCGCCGTTCCGCCCCTGGTTGGACAGGTAATAGCTCTGTTTACTCCAGTGGAAGATGTCTGCTGAATAACTCTGGTTAGTCTGTGCCTGTACTGGCTAATGACTGAACGTTGTTGGTCGGAGCGGGTAGGCTCTGTCAATAGATTTCAGCATAAGTTAGCCACTCATCGTTAACATTGTAAACTGAGCTGGTGAGGACACGCCGAGAGAGGTAAATCCTCACCCACAATCAGCTCTGCTCTGGCGACGCCAGACCCGCTTCGCCGCTGGCCCAATTGAAATGGCTACCGCTGTGTGTTACAAGGGGGATGACTGTTATGTTTGTTACTTTCAGTTGAGCTGAGTTGTTTTTGGTTGTTGTTAATATTTTATGCCAGCCATCTTGTTGCTCTGTCAGAAGGGGCATGTTGTTAGGAGGCGACAAGAGCTAGGGGGTGGGATCTTGGAACACGGAGGGGAGGGGTGAGTGAAGGGGGGGCAGGCTGCGTTTTTCAAATCTGTCTCAACAGCCAAACTGGTTTTCGTTGACCCTAGCTTTAATTGCAAACTACATTTAAACTTAACATGCTTTACCAGCTGATCAAAAGTTCAAAACCACAGCCTTAAAAAGCCAATCAATCTGCAGAAAAAAATGGATACATGTCATTTTCTGTCAGGTGTTCACGCAGTCATGACCTCCTGATGGCAAAGGTAAAAAAGTTTTCTGTCTTTTATAGTGGTCGGATTGTTGAGCTGCATAAAGAAGGCCCCTCATTACACGCCATAGTTGCTGAGGTAAGAGGAAGCAAAAGACACTCATTTTGTATTTCTTAAAAGATCCTGAGGGTTATAGAACAAAAATGTCAAGTGCTAGACCCCAAAAAATGGTCTCCTGTGATAAGCCAGAGACACAGGAGTATTCATGACCCAGATTTAGGCCTTCACTGGTGCTGACTGCAGCCCAGTAACCATCCGACAGCATCTGAGAGGAAAAAGGCTTAAAAAACCAAAATTGTCTTGAAAGCTCACATCTTCAACTGCACATAAGTGACTGCTTGGACTTGGGGAGGGAGCATCAAACATGGGACACTGAAAGGTGGAAGAAGTTTTCTTCTTGGACAAGAAAAAGTGTAACCCTGACAGTCCTGATGGTATTAAATGTTACTGGCATTATAAAAAGATCCCATGTGAGATGCTGTCTACATGTCACAGTGGAGGGGCCACCATCATGATCTGGGGTGCTTTTTCCTTCAATGGAAAAATGAAGCTTCATGATGTGCAGGGGCACAAAAAGCGAACATCCCTCATGGCTGAAGGCCCTTGTCTGTGTGGTAATGACTAAGGGCCTTCATCTGTGGTAATGACTGGGTTTTTCAACAGGACAACACAATGCCTGGCTGACAAAGGACTTCTTCCAGAGGAATAACGTCACTCTTTCGGACCATCCTGTGTGTTCTCCTGATCTAAATCACATTGAGAACATTTGGGGATGAATGGCAAGGGAAGTTTATAAACATGGAGATCAGTTCCAGACAGTGAATGCCCTTCGTGAAGCCTTCTTCACCACTTAGAGCAATTTTCCCACAAGCCTCCTGGAAACACTCACATCAAGCATGCCAAAATGGATTTGTACAGTGATCAACAATAACAGTGGAGGTACTCATTACTGAATCTTTTTTTGACACTTCTATTTCAGTTTTGAGGGGGTTTGTGTTTTTGAGCTATGGTCTTAACCACTGATAGATGATGAACAGTGTATTTCAGCTCAAATGGAGTTTGTAATAAATTGCTTACTCATATTTTTTCCTCTTGTTTCCATTCCCTGCGTTTTTAAGCTCTGCTTAGAGCCTTATTAAGATCCAACAGAGCAAAATGCAAAATCTTGCAATTTTTCTACAAGTCTTAAGATTTTGATCAGGATAGTGTGTTGTTTACCATCTCAACTACAATGTAAATGTGCAACAGTCATATTGCAGGACATGCAATGTTAGTGATTTCATCTGAAGCCCATCATGCTGTCACTTTCTGCAGTTTGTTGAACACCAGATCTCAAAGTTTTCCTCCACTAATTTATAGTTTATCAGTCTAATATCACTATCAATCATAAGAGGGCTTAACACTGTGCATGCAGAGTCTGTGCGTCTCCCATATGTGAAATGAACAGGCTACAGATGACACCGCTGCCATCACATACTGTACGCATTGGTGTGACAGTTAAAAGTGTGATCATGCTACTTGAGAACTTTCGGCTAAATTCCTTTTGTTAGCCCTTTGCTATGACCATAACTGTATTCTAATCTTGTTGTGAGAGTCTGTGTTGTATTAGTGTTAAAAACTATGTGATAAAAGACTGATCATTCAAAGATCAACATTATGAAACATTATAAATGCAAAAATAAAGTAGGGACTTAAGCATAATAAACCTAGGTGTGCTTGATAATGAAAAAAAATTGTGAAATGCATTATTTTGATAAATGTTGAGATGAACATTAAAAAACACGATTTTTAATTGCTTTAGTAGACATTGCACATGCAATCATTGAGCTTTGAAGCTCTAACCTATCATTTTGTACATTAAAAAACAAGCAATAAATGAAAAAAGTGATAACACTAGAACACTAAAAAAATGAGAGATGGAAAAGACTGAACAAGTCATGTGGCCCAGTAATCTTTGAATCTCGATCACTAGTCTCTCATAATTGTGAAAGACAGTAATTGTGATTGAGATTAAAATTTGATGTACTGCCCAGTCCTAATTAAAATCATGGAAGAAAATCATCTAGTTCCTTTCTGAAAGAAAAAATAAAAATAAAACAGATAAATGTTAAATAAACACAAAAAACGCAGACTTTTTAATCAGGAAGGATGAAAACAAAAGAACAGTTGAAAAGGATACAAAGCAGACTGTGTAAGACACTTTCTGTCCTTCGTCAAAGTGTTGCCACAATTTCAGTCTGTGCCGTATGATTTCAATCAGCAGGACTGTATAATAAAGAGAGCTCTCTGTCCCCTCTGCCAGCCTGCCAGAAAACAGCCAGCTCCAACATGGGTACAATTAACCCTTTACAGCTTCACACACGCAACTCGCTCATTCTCTGTACCCCCACTGTAAACCAGACGTCCCTGAGCACACACACACACACATGGCACACACAGACACATGGCACACACACACACGGCACACACCGCTGAGGGCCTGCTATAATTACAGTGTTTTAACCGTCACCCGGTCTATACATTATATAAAGGCAGTCCACATCTCTTTAGTCTCTGTACAATCAACTCACCCCCTTAGGTGATTTCATGAATGGGCGGAGCTTAACTCAGTGTGGTGGAGCTGCGGTAAATACAGCTCTGCCAAAGAATGTCTTGTTGTTTTGGGCCTGCTTCGGCATGGGGATCAAACACTCAGGGTGGGTGAGAGACACACAGGGAGAGAATTATAGATCTACAAGCTACAAACATGAGAGTAGCTTCAGACAGTGTCAGTACTAAAACAAGCAGATTTCAAGGGCCAAAACAAAACTTTGGGATTTCTTTTATCTCTGACTTGCTTTGTCAGGGCTTTCTGTTCAAGTTCTTTTGTGAACATAACCAGAGGTCTCCAATGATGAGCTAGTGATTGTTAGATGCCTTCTCCTTTCATTATACTGAATTTTAGTTTCAGCATTTCTGATTTGTTTAACCCCCTGTTATATTGGTTTTGAGTTCAGTGACAAGAAAAAGTGCACCAATGCTGCGAGACTATCAACAACACACAGACAAACTCAAGACATGTTTTTGCATTAGGATGAGTACAGTCTTTAAATAGGGCCTTTGAAACCTTGCAAAGTAGCTGGATTTACCAGATTTCAAGTCTGTAATCAGGCAGAACCATGCTGCAATGCTTCAAGTTGAAGTGATTCCCTGGTCAGAAAATGACCATGATTTTAAGCTTCCTTTTGAGGACAAACTGTTACAAGTGTGTTTTTTTTCTACTGAAAGCATGAAGTTACTGCAAGCCATTGACTGTGCTTTAAATAATGTGACAGACCAAACATTTGTTCGGCCATCTTATTGTTTTTCCTGAAAAGATCTGCCCCCCTCCACCAAATGTTGCTCTAAAAGACTTGAGCTTGTGAGCCCCAATGACAGAAATACTACAAATATAGGAGAGACCGAGTCAAAAGGTGCAAACTAGTGGCTGGAGGCTGAACTGCATACAAAACAAATGAGCAGATTTCTATAAATCATAGACGATTAAAATATTGATACAGCACTGCACCACAAAACATGGCAATATACTGTATCAATATTTTCTTACATCAGTACACAGCATGATTGTGTGGTGCATGAAGTTTAAATTTGGTTTATTTTAATTTGATAGATTTAAAAAAAAAATGCACATCTATTTTCATAGACAGAACACCAAGGTATATTAACAGTCAGCACAGTATAATTGCCAGACATTTTTCTTTCTTTCTTTCATTTTAGCTTTCCATGGGCAACTTCAGCCACATGGAAAGCCCCACAGACATTATTTAATAAACCAAACACTGGATTCAAGTCAATTGAAATTACCTTTTTGGTGTAATTAACATTTAAATACTGTTTATATTTAATATATATTTTGCTTTCAGTTCATTTTTATTTACACAACAAATTCAGTGATGTATATTCAAGAATTTGAAAAAAAGAACAAGATTCAAAATTCTTATCTAATATCTTGCAAGAATTAAATATGTTCTACCGATCAAAGATTATTATGGCAATAAATACATTTTTAATATTTTAACTCATAATGTGGCCTTTTTTTGCATTTAAAGTTCATTATTTTTTTAAGTTACTTATGGACTGCGCTGAATAAGACAGAGGGCTGCATGAGTCCCTGGTCTGCATCTTGCCCATCCCTGATCTACATGTACAAGAGACATCCACTCCTGTAATTACGGCCCAGTACCTGTTCAAAATAAAGCTTTGTGTGCCCTCATTTTCTGCAGCTTTTTACTCTTAATTTTACCTTGTACGTTTGCTCTCTAAAATGATGGTTGGAACACATCAAAAATAAGACTAGGGGTGAGTATTGGCAAGAACCTCAATACAATACGTATCACTGTATTTGGGTCACGATACGATAGTATTACGATATATCATGATATCACAATGTTGTGATATATTGCAATATTCCACAGTTAACTCAGAAAAACTAGAGGTTGCGTATATGTAAATCACACAATATTATTCGAAACTGAAAGTACTAATTAAGTCAAAGCTATTTGAATTGAATCAATTGCTATATTGAAAGCATTCTAACCTGTTGTGCAGCTCAAGCTGTAATTGAACACGAGGAACAAAGTGCTTTGAGTTACTGACAGCACAACAGTAAGTTAAAAAATCGCATATTTCTCTTGTCACTGTCTGAACTGAATAGACTGCATGAAAAAAAACTGTGCATAAGTATTTTTAAGTTGTATTTTATTTCTAACTGATAAAAATAAGAATATTTTTTACAAAAAATAGGTATTAAGATTTGAAATATTGATATTGTATCGGAGGTCAGAATATTGCGATATATTGCTGTATCAATATTTTTTTACACCACTAAATAAGACATCAGGGGACATTTTGTAATAATTATGGAGCAAATCATTTAGAAAAGTATAAGAGGGACTTCATAGAATGTACTGCTGGTTAATACTGTCTAAAGAGGAGCACATATAACGAGTAAACCTGTAAATGAAGTCAGGTGGTGTGGCCTCTCCCAGGACCTCCACCCCTCAGTGCAGCACCAAACTATGGGAAACACTGTATACTAGGGGTGGGCGATATGACAAAAATATCATATCACGATTTTTTAAAAATAAAATCACAATCACGATTTTATCACGATTCTTTTTTACTTTGATTTTTCTAGACTAATTTGCATGTTTGACCATTTTTTCCCCCATGTTTAACATATAAAACATGTAAAACCCTAAAAGAAAAAAAATGACAATTGAGGCCAAAAAAAAATTCTGAACGGGTTTTAATTTAAATAGTGCAGTTTTTATAAAAATGTGCAATAAATGTAAACATAAAAGGTAATGAACAACAATATCAACATTATCTCTGAAAGTGCAACAATTTAAAACAAATGTTATCTAACTGCAATGTCTATAATCTGAGTGAATAATACAGCGGCTTTAGAACAGATTTTTGTTCAGGAGATCCCACCATGCACTGCGTGTTATGTGCTACGAATGGCTAGTCGGGTGCACGTCAAAGTCTCTGCGCCCACACAGACGATCTGACGATCTTTCTGCTTTATGAGATCATCCCCACGTTATAATCCTTAACGATTTAATATCATCATATCGCACACCCCTACTGTATACTATTAAGGTCTACACAATACTTAAATAAACACTAAGTTTCCAGTTTACAAGGGCCCTGTTATAAAACTGTATCAGCAACACGATACATTCTACTAGCTACGTTTAAAGGAATTACAGCTTATTAGACAAAAGTCTTAAAAAGTGGCATCCAAACATAGTAACTGTACTTTGAAATGTTGTTGAATTCTCTCACATAATATACGGTGGGGTTTGTGTCACTTATAGTACCACGGCTGACCTTAAATGAATAAGCAAACCATTGAAATCATGATCAGGCCTCTGTGCTTCTATTGTTAGAGTAAAAAAAGTCCTGTATCATATTGTTGTAAAAGCTGCTACATCCCACACACGCACACACATACTCATGCAGTGCATACTACACATTCACACACAAAGCCACACAGTCAGCGCCGTGAGTGTTGTTTTTAAAGTCATATTTCCCATATTGACATTTTTTCTGGAGCTGCTTGGCTCTGCTGTGGTTTTTCTTCTCTGCGAGGGCCAGCTGGGGAGAGTCCCTGCAACTATTTTTCACAAAGAACTTTTGTGCCTGACGATCAAAGACTGTCAAACACATGTTGGACAAAGTGTGTGGTAATTATAAAAGCGATTACATACGTGGTGTGGAATGGTCACATTTTGAAAAAACATATGCATACACATGCCTCTCTGAAATGAGAACACAGAAACACACAAGCATGGACATGTAGGGTTGCAGGAGTGAATGCACACAGATGTTCTGTGACTTTAATCATGTTCACGGGCAAGCAATCAGTGGAAAACGCACAGTGTTCACACATGCTGAAGCCCCGATGCTGAAGAAATTGACCTTGAAGAATGAAGGAGTAACCGCAGGATGGACGACCCTTTCACAGACGCAGCTAAAGAGTCGTTCAAGTTGACTCTTTAACCAATCAGGAGTAAAAAGCGCATTCAGGAGTATGAAAGCCAGATGTATAAAAGGATTGGGACGGAGAAAAAAATAAAGTGTTGAAAGCAGAAAAAAAAAATGGAAAAAGGACGAAGGGTAACAGAGGAAAAAAGAGGGAGGGGAGCTCCAATGAAGGACTTTCAAGCATCTGGCAGGCCATGTGTAAGAAGTGAACAGGGTCCTATTAATTAGAGCCATACTGGAAACTGGATTAATAAGAGAAAGAACGGACCATCGTAAAGCAGCATGGGAAGAGGGCGGGAAAAAAAAGAAAAAGGAATGGGCCAAATGGTTGCAGAAAGCACATAAAAACAGAGAAGCGGTTTTATTTCCACTAATAAACTATAAAATAATGTGTGCCCGGGCTGAGGAATGGTTTCTTTCTCTCTAATGAGTAACACCCCCTTCCCCCTGCTCCCTGCTCGCTCTCCCTCCAGGGGGAATACACCTTGGGTAGGGCAACAAAAGCAGTGCTGTGTCTCTGGGCCTCCAGGCCTCCAGGCCTCCAGGCCTCAATGCTGCTTTTATGAGACCTGGCTGAGTCAGGTCAGACTGGGTCACCTGGTTCTGGTCCTACTGACACACAAACACACACACACAGAGCACACATCACACAGCAACGGGGCTTTCCATGCATCTGTCTCTTCCAACAAGCTGCTGCATTCTGTCAACTTTGCTATTTTTCAATTAACTTCCATAGAACGACACTCCTGGGAGCTACGTCATTGTGTTCGGTGCATTGTTGCAACAGTTGTAAACATGGTTTAGCTGTAAACAGATGAAATGACAAAAACATTTTTTCAGCGAGTCCTTATTAGGAGCTTCATCTGTTTCTGGTTATCCTGGGTGTAAATGTGGCTGAACTTTATGGTTTTTCCAACCCATATCAACTTGAGGTTACAGTCACAAATCAACGTGTACACACGTGCATATACACGGTCATTACGATGAATAAGTCAACACAAAGCATTAATTTTGGAGAATAAAATTTGCATGCCAACTAAAGTGAGTACATATGAGCCTTTCAGGAGCCTCAAGCATGAACATGCAAGCTGCCTTCAATTATTGACTTCATGCAGACTTTGGCATCTCTGACAAATCAAAACAAACTCCATACTGGCAAAACTTGCACAAGCTTATAACAGCCTCACAGGACTTCAGATATGTGGGCAACAATCATTTGTGAAAGGTGACACTGCCAACGTTCTTGCTCTGTAAGTAAGCAGAAATCTGATTTTATTACATACACTGTTGGTATTGAAATATATCACCAAAATCTCTTTGATTTTCTTTAATTCTGTGTTGTGAAGTTAGGCAAACAAACACCATAGCCTATGTCTGGTCAGAAAAGGGACAAACAGTCCAGTGAATTTCGGCTCGATGTAGCATAATTCTGCCTCGTATATGAACAGCATCAGATGTTTAATAGTCATCATGGACTGTGTTTCTGTTATCAGCTAATTAAACCTTACCTGACATGCCAGACAGATAGTTTAACATGTAATGATTATGATATGTAGTTTATCTTGGCAGCCTATAGAAAGTGCTTTCAACACAACCAGATTCTAAGTGAGCAATGGTTCTGTCAATCACATTCAACATGGGCCAATCAGATGATGGAGTGGGCGAGCACTACTGCTGAGGTGAAGGAAAAGGAGAAGGAATGCAGATTTCCCAATACATGTTTCAGTGTTGTTTTTATTTCTTCATTTAATGAAGAAATGATGCCCAGTACTGATAAAACAGCTTGAAATGCAGGTAGCATCTATGCTAGTCTGTCAGCAAGCGGCCACTGCTTACAGGCTTACAGTCACTTCTAGCTGTCATCGCACTCGCAGCTCCCACCTGTATGGATTTCTTGCATTCATGCCGAGAGTGTGAATGCAAATAATCCCTTTGGAATATTTACGTGTGCAGATCATTTATGCTCGTACAGACCAGATTCACAATTTTACTCTATCCAGAAAAGGCAAATAGGACTTCATCTTTAAAGCAAGTCTTTGCCTTATACTGATTGTTGATTTTGTAAAGAGAGGGGTCCTATTTTCCATGAAAACTTTACTTCATAATATCACACTGTTTGTTGCTAAGAAGGTAAACTGAGCTAGAAAGACACGGTCAAAATTACAGTGCTTGATCAACAGGATAGTCTTTTAACACTTGCTCATTAAGCTAATGTTTATTTGGGATGTAGTAATATTAGTGAACTGAGAAATATGGAGGCAAGACTGTATTTTTTTAAGAAGTGCCAAAACAAATGAGTTTGTTGGTGGAAAAGACGGTCATTATAAAAACTGTTTATATCATATGATCACCCTTAGCTGTTTTGTGGCTTGTATTCATCTACAATTCTCTGATTGTGATATAATTGTGTATTTCTGCACTGATGCAGAGCTAAGCTATCCCTTTAAAACAAGCGAGACAGTTGATGGATGGAAAGACCCTTAGTGGGTCAAATTATCTAAAGGATTCCAAATGTGTCACTATGTCCCCAATTTGTCCTGCAAAGAAAAAGTGCCTAAAACTCTCTCAACTGTCTGATTCAATTTGCACTAAGCTATCAGTGTTTTTGCATGTCTAAAGCAGCTTTATTTCCACATACTGTACAGATCTGACTGACAGCTGTCAGTCTTAAGTATGTGTGGATGCATTTTAGACTGGGTCCTATCTAAGGGCTTAAGTGTAACTCAGTGTAACCCTGATTAAAATGTTTAATTTGGAGAATATTTTGTAACTTTGCTTTGTTTTCAAGTGCCACACACAACAAAAAGTTTGCATGTCATTATGGCAGGAAATAACTTTGTGACAAATCTATCAATCTTTGGTAAACTGAATATTCCTGTTATGCTGGGGTTTTGTTTTCCATCACATAATTAAAAAAATGTCCCTCTGGTTTGGTGACAAAGTGGTGGAGTATTTTCAGGGAACCAGGTGACTGGAGAAATGAAGGGGATCTTCATCTTTAGAGCATAATGAGTTCAGACCAAGGGCTGAGAAAAGTGTGTAATTGGAAGTTTAAGAGTTGTTCAGGGTTATTAGTTAATGATTGGACATGATTTCAGCAAAATGTTCTTTGGATTTAAGATTTTCTTGAAAGAACTGGAGTCAAATTGATAAATTGATTTTTTCAGCACATTAACACAAATACATGTTTTCCTATTCTCTGTGTGTTTTTGAGAGGAATTAAACCAGTCCCACTGTTATTATTATTCAGACACAAAATCCCTTGCTTGATGGCCATCATGTCAGCAGATTTCAGTTTTAACTGTTCTTTTCTTTGGAATAAAGGAGGGTTTAAACATTCAATTAGGATTGTGATTCTGTAAACACTCTGACTCCCTGCATGTTTCAGAGTTTATCCACCTATATTTTTATTGGCATCACCTGATGATTCAGTCTCTCTCTCTAAAACAGATTTTGGACCTTCTTCAACTTCTTTTTTGGTCTCAAGTTTGAATTCACCCAACAGTGACACATCTGAGTTATTGCCCTTATAACATCATTAGACAGATATTTGAAAGGGAACTCCTACTTGTGAAGACATATAACCCAGATTTTCTTCGGAAGTATTGTCAACAAAGTTCTTCACTAAATCTTGGTGGAGTCACAACACTGTGAAACCTTGGTGCTTAAAATATCTTCAACTCTTTGATACTTTTAACATCATGTACTTGAGAACAATCAATCAATCTTTATTTGTATAGCACCAATTCATAACAAGTGTTATCTCAAGACACTTAACAATAGAGCATAAAGCTCTTCATTTTATGGATATACATAAATGCATAGATACATATATACATATAAAACAATGTATCCATCATAAACACAGATGAAGAATAAAATATGACTAAATATCTTTTTAACCAAAAGCTGCCACAAGAAAGAGGCAGAAGCACTGGTGAACTTCAGCTCATAGGTTGAAGCAAAAGTTTTTCTTACTGCTGGATGTTTTTTGCAGAAGACGTCAGACTAAAGAAGGCTTTGCCTCTGATGCTGTTGCTCTTTAACTTTAAAACTATCCTCTCTGGAGCAGAGACCTATAAACTCTGTAAACACTTTCAAAAAGCAGATGAGATGGATTGCATTTGTTTGATGCTTTTATGTTATTTCTTGAATTGAATACCTTCTTTATTTATCTTTTATTTTGCACTTTGTTACATCTGGAGGCCCTATTTTGACAGCATGAAGGGTGTTTCTAAAGCAAGTGGTACACAGTAGTTTGGGGCATGTTGGTTTATATTTATCTATTATGTGGTAGCAAAGCCAGGACAGGTTCACATAGGGGATGGATTATGTGCTTTGATTATGCATGGGTGTGTTTAGGGTGTGCCCCTTTTTTGTTTCTAATGGACCTGTTTACTGTACATTAAATAACTTTGGGCTTTAAACAATTCATTCCCCAATTTCCCCTGCCAAGATCCTCTGCTCTATCCACAAGTACATGTATTAAATACACTGAAAAGGCTGTTGTATTATCTGTGAGCATAATTATAAGTTTTATTTTGTATTAAAAATTTAAAAATGTAGCTTTAATCCTGTGCTTTTCTATTTTTTAGGATTACACCTACTGGACTGCATGAGAATAGCCATCAAGGAGCACTTCAAAAAAGCTGGGCTGTCTCTCCACACAATTATAAACATCTAATCTGAAATTTTTCAACAAATGCTCTAATATTTTAACAGCAAGTTTGCTTTTGTGCGTTTCATGAGTTAAGCAGGCTCACTCAAGTGTTTATGGTCTTGCAGATGTGTCTAAATCTCTCCAATGCATCCTTAAAATATTGGAAACACCGTGTCACAAGACTTTAACACTGTAGATAAGGAGGTTTAAATCCCAGCCACTTTCTGACTCCTTGAGTTAGGAACACTCCAGCTTTGCTCCTGACCACTCCTTGTTTTCATTTCTGGGCACAAATGGATGATCAATATCCTATTTTGTTATTAGGTGTGTGTCAATGTAGATCAGGGAAGATACTTGTGTTTGACACTAAAACACTTTGACATATGATTGGGCCCCTTCTTTTGAAATGTGCTTACAAAAATCACCCTGACTTTACTTTAAGTCTCCTGCAAACAGAATGAAGGCAACAACATTCAAATTTTCAAATATATTAAAGTAAGTTTTACATTTTGGACAGTGTGTCAGACATTTTTCTTATTTATGTTATTTAAAAACAAGTTTTTTACACTATTTGGTGCATCAGATTTCTGCAAACATTGTTCTTTTGATTACATGGTATCAACAGTTATTGATATTTGGATGATCTGATCCTGGTATCAAATAATGTACCAATCTTGACTCAAATTACCTGATCAGGTATTGGTAACGCGATGCCAATCCAAGGAGCTGATCCATTCGGCTAATCCAAACAAATTCTATGCTATTCTGTATTTGTAACAATCGCCTTTACATTTTAAGATGCTAACAACAAAGACTTAAAACTTCTACTGTATTTCAGGGTTTTTTATCCCAGCAAATTCGATGACAGTAAGTCATATCTCTAAAATTAACATTGTGAGGGTGGGGCAGAAAGAAATCAAACAAAGCTGTCAACAACTACAACTGTAATTAAAGACAGAAGAAACTCTGTAGTGGTGGTCTGAAATGAATAAACACTTGGAGCTCCAGTGCAGTTTGTCATCGCGCTCAGTATTTCTCTAGGAGTATTTTGCCCGGCCTCTACAAAAACATAGAAGGAAACATTGACCAGGGGAATGAACTGATGTAAAAGTTTTCCAGGTTAAACTCAGTTTAAAACAAACCAAAAAAAAAAATGTGCTAAGCATTAGATTAGTTAATGCGCTAGCTGCTTAGAGGAGGATGGTCCATAGTGATGATAGGCTGTAGAAAAAAGAGAAAGAAGCCATGAGAGGTCAGCTGTTTGATTATTAAAGAAGCCATCGACAAGTTTTTGTTACCAAACCATGACACAGCCAGACTGTAGATGCAATCTCAATCTATCTTTGGATCAACCTATGAAAGACAGAGAGACCGAGTGGAGGTGGGACTCCAGGCATTGGGATCAGTGATGACACTATGGCTTCTTGAACTGTTGATTATGTCATACTATGTTTATTTTGGTATTAAAAATCATCCTTTCCTCAAACACAATTCTGTAACTTTTGTATTAAGCATAAAGTGCACTTCTGCATTGGTTTCATTTTTAGCACCAGAGGTTGCTGCTTGATAGTAACTGGCTTAAAGGATATGTATTTCCATCTACTGTGGCGGAGGCAGATATACTGTATCTAAGCTGATCTTTCTTTTCCTGGTGCATGTGCACTGTGAAAAGGGCATTGTCTCAATTTAGATTTCTGTTCAAGCTATTACTTTGGCTTAGTTAACTTGACTTGACTGTTAATGTAAAGCTACTGAATGGCTGCAACATAAACAAACAACGTACAACACAGGACAAACAGAGCAGCTCTTAGCCAAGTAGGTTTATTGTCACAGCAGTATTTTGCATTAGGAATATATGGTAATTTTAGCCAATGGAACTTGTATTTTGCAATTTTTTTCCTTACCCACATATCTAATATTTGTCATACTCCAAGTCCAACACAATAAACAACCTTCTAATAGCTGTTGTTAGTTTTTTACAGATAATCCCCACAAACTTTGAGCGACTGGCTGTAGACATGCATTTTAAATGAAAAAGCATTATTCAAATGTTGTGTTTTGAAAAGCAAAACGCCAAGTTTTAGCTTTTAAGTCAGAAACTATTAGTGAAAGAGAACATGGAAGAAATTAGACATCATAAACAACTCAAAAGGGAAATGTTAACATTTTCCATTTAGCTGAGAGAGCGTCAGTTTCATGGCTCCAAACAGGAACCAGAGGGTAAAAATGCTCCTCTCCACAAAACATAATGAAGTCCTTTGTTCTCTTTAATCATGTGGTTGATTACTCCTCTCTGTGAGCATTTCAGATGGATTACATGCTTATATGATTCCTTTTTTATTGATTCTGACCCCAGAGAGTGTGAAAAAACTGTTCCTGATAATAAACATACTTTGATCCTCTGGACTAAAACATGAAAATCCAGATCCTTTTAACTTCCTCCTTCCTCTGTCAGTAAGAATCAAGCTGAAAAACTGTGTTTTTTCATTTTTCTCAACTATTTAGACATCATTATAGTTCCAAACATCCGATGTGTGAGTTTATATCAGAGAAATGGGAGTCAGCTGGAAAATAACAGGCAATTATTAATGGAGCACAGGTACAAGCCTGGTGTTTACTTTTTGATAATGTAATTAAAGTGTGAGCTTCATGATGGTTGAATTGATTTTCTTCTTTCGCATTGACAGACAAGTATTTAGAATTTTTTTAACTTGTGGCTGTATCTCCACAGGCATAAGCATGAGGTACTGTACTTCCTAGAAAACATAAACTATAAAGTTGAATAGGATCTCTGTATTGCAAACCACAAAGTTTCTGTGTTTAAAGTAAATTCAAAGACTGAGGAGAAAGCGAAAAAAACTCCCCGAAAAACAGCCAGATGGGAGGAAAAACATGCCTTCAGCCGGGACAATTAGCAGCAAACCATAAAACCCACAATCAAATCAGATTTCTTTTTTTCTGTGAGAAAGCAGCCAGAGATTAGCTGTTCTGAACTCACCATGTAGAAAATAGACACACATAAAAAAAAGCCCTGACAAAAAACACATGCACCATCACACACAAACAACATAATTAGATTTTCCAACAAATGACTGTACTGTACCGTATTTCATGTCAAACTGACATGTAAAAATGTGTTTGGAGGAATAAAATTATTGCTGGGCTGAAAACCCCTCAGTGTTTGACAGCCATCATATGACCGCAAAATGTTTCTGGCTGTGGCAAACACATAGTTTCACTTTACAAGGGCTATTATGTTGTTACCCTGTCAATAATGTACACACAGATGTATATAGTGGGCCTTAATCAACATTTGATACCTATTTTCTAAGAATTCTAACACAGAAACATCCTATAGTTCTTCAGAATGATTGCCAGGTTTACTTTCAATAAAATTATCCTGGAAAAAAAGGAAAGAATACATTCAACGTCTAAGAATAAAGAGAAGTCATATAAATGTCTCATGCTGAATGTACTATATCAACATTTTGCTTAATACAGAACTATCATTTTTTTTACTATCAGTGCTTGACCTAAATCTGCACTGTAAATATTGAGCTACAGCTTACTGTTAGCTTGGCTCATTTGGTCAAAATCTTGACCAGCTAACCCAGGACGAGGCCTATGACCAAAATATATTGTCAAATAAAGATAAACATAGGTAGACACTAACCGAAGATGCATTTTGTTCCCAGAATCAACAGTTTTTACTTTCAATTTTTTTTAACTCCATTGTCTTTGGAGGTGTAAAACTCAGACCTTCTAGTCTTACATGAAAAAAAAGCCAACAAGATGATTTTAGAAAACTTACTGAAAATGTACTTTACGTAACTCCCCAGTATATGCTCTGATATTAATCGGCTATTTTGCTTAAGATCACAGGGAAAGGTTTTTAGAAACAGACTACTGAACTGAAATCCTTACATGAAATACAATTTGTCCTAACAGAAATGTTTCAGGAGGAGTCTAAAATTTTGAACAGAAAGGTCATTCTTACTTTACCCCTTGACAAGAAGTTAAACCCAGTCCCACGAAAGGATTTTTTTTTGTTAAGAATATAAACCCAAATATTTAATTTTGGCATGCCTACCTTTCAGCCCTAATCAGAACAGGCAGTTTTGGTGTAAACCCTAAAGTGCTGTGCTCTAATGTTTAGTGCCTAGACATGTTTCTCATCCAGAGCCGCCTGTGGGCTTAACAAACACCTGGCTCGTATCTAGGGAAATATGGCATGTCCAAATTCACATATTTTAGGAAAATTTTAAAAACAGGTCATATGTGCACATGTTTTGAGTAAGGTGGGGTAAAAATAAACTGAGATGATTGATTTTTCTTATATTGATGTCTTTTGTATACAGAGTTTATTACATTGTATTCAAAAAACATAAAGCTACATATTACATATTTATGTATAAAACATTAAAAACCTCTAGACCTTCAATTAAAAATAAAGGGAAACTAGTGCTTTATAAATAATGTAGAAGCTTTAAGCCTTTAGAATGATTTTTTAGGTATGTGTTAATTTTTAGCCTACTTGGCATGAAAATGTATCTGCTGAAGTCTTTTATTTGCATATACAGCATGCAAGTGTAAGTCAGCTTGTTCATCAGTCATTGGTGATGACTATAACCTAGAACAATGGTGATTATTTTACTATTTTGTATTTTTTATGTGTAATAGTGAACAACCAGAAGGCAGTTTTGTTTGAGGGCAAATAGTGTACATGCGCTAAAGTATGTTATTCTGTTACTTTACTTTTTTTTCTTTTTTTTTTTTTTTTTAATGAGCTTTTTGCATTTTATATTTTATGTTTGATATATATATATATATATATATATATATATATATATATATATATATTTTTTTTTTTTTGAGATCAGCATTTACCTTCCATTTGTCGCTTGGGTGTAGTTTTGAAGTCATTCTCAGGCTTCCTTCACTCCCACACACTTTTACTGTCTGGGCGGTGATGCCCATGCGTAGTGTAAATATGATAAAAGGATAAAAATAGGTTTTGTATTTGCATGGCGGGCACTGAGAATTAGCATGGAGAGGAGTGGCTCTGTGATGCCAGAGTTCATTGTCTGACCTCTTTGAGGTGTCATGACAGTAATAAGACAAAACACAAGGGTGATTTTGTTTGTTTGGTTGAGGTTCCTGTGTGGAGCCATGTTTCATGATGAGTAGTAGGGCTGGGTATTTCCATAAAGCTCATGAAACTATATGTAACCTATTACATGATATGATGTGTCTCACAATATTAGTAGATTGTGGGTGTTAACTATGCCTTCAACAGTATGCTTTTGTTGTTTTTTGCAAGTACAAAAAGAGTATGTTTGAGGTCTAAATGACATTACAACTCAAGACACTTAGATTTCATGTCCTCAAAGATCTTACAAGTCATTTAAAATTTGGAACGTGCAACATCATGTAGTTTAGCTGTTACTTTGAACTGTGCCATTAATACCAAGGTGCTCCTATTGACGGCTGTCACAGCATACTGATTGTGTAGAATTCATATCGGCATGTATTGGCAAGGAGCACATATTGATCTTTGGAGCACAGGCCTACTAAGTAGCATTAGGACTGTCACCACTTGAAACTTAAAGTACAAAGTCTGTATGTTAAAATTAGCGATGTTATGGTTAATATTTACTACTATTAGTATATGCTTAAATTGGCTTAACTTTACTTCTTGCTCTGGTATTCGATTATAGATTGTTCCTAGTACCTAGCACAATTTTTCAAATCACCTTGTGGAGTTTCAGTCCAGCTTAGGTGAGACTAAATTTGACGTGGAGAAACTGCTGACCACTGAATGCTCAGAGTAACACTATGACAGATAATACCTTGTTATTTGCGTGTATGTTTAAAAACTGTTCCAGTTTGACTTTGAGGAAAACTGACAGCCTTATGAGTAGGCCTGTGCTCAAAATATCGATACGGCAAAATATCGTCATGCACTTCTTGGGAATACGTGTATCGATACGGATTCTACAGAAACTGCCTCAGTGTTTGGACAGTTGTTGTAAATACACTTTGGGTAATATAAACAATGGCACAGTTCAAAGTAGAAGCCAAGGTACATGATAAAACACATGTTCCAAATTTAAACTTAAGTCTACGATCTTTGGGGACCTAAATTAAAGTTCTTAAGTTGAAGACTTATGTAAAACTGATGATTCTTTTTCTTCTTGTAATAAAAACAAAAGTTGCTGGGAATTCTATTAAAAGTGCAGTCAATTTTCACAATTTATGTGTACCGGGATACATGTCGTATCGTGGCCTAAGTATTAGGATACGTATCGTATCATGAGGCTGCTGGAAATACCCAGCTCTACTTATGAGGCAGTGGTATTAACGTGAAAATGACACCCCCACAATGTCAGTGCTGGGATGCTGTATGTCTTCCCAAACTCTCCTCTGCTTGAACAGTATGTTGTTTTACTGCCAGCAGCTCTATTGCTTTTGTTTTCATGTTTGTTGTTGGGAGGATGCCACTGTAGATTTGCTCTAAGATGATCAAGCCTACATCAAAGAGGTAGTGCTAGGTCTATACTGTAATGGAAAACAGAGCTGGTAGTATCTAAACCATGCCATAAGCTGAGCAGAATTACTCAGATACCACAAATGGCACAAATATCTCTTGTTTGTTACAGTTCATTTTATTATTAATCATCATTACTTTTAATTGATGTGTTTTTTGCTTGAGCTTTAAAGCTTTAAAAAGTGAGCCAGGTGATGAAGATTTAGGCTACGTTTACACGAACACTCTCTCTGACTTCAAGTCGAGTTCAGACGGAGACGCTGGAGACCGCTGCAGTATGCATGCCGGTTCAGTAGATGGCGGTGTAGATTTGCAGAGAGGCAGCGCTGTTACAACACATATACGTAGAAGGAAAACTTTTCACAAACAACAATGGCGAGTAGACGCACAAAGACACAGGAGTTTCTTTTCTGGAAAACAAATCAGTTAGGACAACAAATCTGTCTGGAAAGTTTTGTCTGGAGAACAAACTGAGCACGGTAAGCAGCAGCCTTCACGTGAAAGAGTACTGCGCATGCGATGACGTCAGTGTTTCACCCTGAAACACTCTGATTCAGGTTTACACGGAGCTGCATGGAGAGCGTATTGAGACAACTTTCCACTCTGGAGTCCATTTTCAAAAGTTACTGTTTTCGGACAACCCACAAAGAGTTTCCAGGTAGACATAAGGCCAAAACGCAATGAAAACTTATCAGATCTGACTGTATTCGACCCTGTGTAAATGGCACCTAAGTTGCTGCTATTGTATGTTTTGTTTCAGAAATAGTTCTTGTTTTCCTTTTGCTAAAAAAAGACAGTGAGACAAAAGACACTCGTTGCTGCCACTTTGTCAGTAAAATATCATGGGTATGTACTAATGTATTTTCTAAATGCCTTCAAACATGTTTCATCATGGAACTGAGGCCTAAACTGTACTCCAAATATCAATTTGTCTGGCCCTGTATTCTCTACTTTTAGACAAGATGTACTGCTGCCGCAGCTTGAAATCCTCAAGGGAAACTTGACCTAGTGTCTTTAAATCTTTTTAAAAGTAGATCAATGGCAATGGGGACAGAAGCACAAGATGCAGATGCTTTGACCAATAAATTTCTGCTCTGTTAGAGAAAAGATTGATCAGCGTAATTCTTTTACGATTTTTGTCTGCGTCTTTGTTACAAATGATGAATGATCATACATCCCGAGGTCAGTGTTCGATAAAATATCCCAGCCTTCTATCATGGTCATTTTGGTAAAATGTTTGTTATTGGATTTTTGTTTGCTTCCTTCTCTCTTTTGGAATAAGCCAAAAGGTTTGTGAATAAGCCCAGTGGGTTTTTACCTCACCTGCATATGTAGTTTATACAATCATTATTTTCTTTGCAAATAAATAAATAAAAATAGATAAGTGTTCAAGCTAATCACATAGATGTTAATGAGATTCTTAACCACTTGAAGGTTTTTCTGGTCACTGGTTAGATATGTTTCCTTTTTCACTGGATTCAGCTTCACATTAAACTTTCACCTGGGATTAAACAAACTTTGCTTCAGTGCGCAGATTGAACCTGTTGTTCTTGTAACAATACATTGTAAGTTTTGTGTAAGCAGAGTTAATGGATATGATGGGTTGGATAGTGATGCTCCATAAAACACACAATGTTGTCATTATTTGAAGCCACCCCTGTGGGCTGCTGGGGTCTGCAGGTCAGGCCTAGGGTCAGTTCTACTCGCTCCAGGCTCAGTGGCTCAACCAGGGGTCACGTCTAATTAAGGCATTTAGTGGGCAGTTTTTCATTTAGCATTTAAGTGAAAAGTGATTCTTATGACTACGCAAATCCCCACCACCTGTCTCTCACACACAGATACACACACATCCAGATCTGTGCCTTATTGTTCCACTGCAGAGAAGGATTAGAAGTGTTTAAAGGGAGTCGTGGAAGAGCAGCCTGTGGCAATGTTTAAAGACACAAAGATGCAACTCTGACACACAGAGGGACATTCAGCTTCAATGTTTGAGGAGTAAGAAACAATGAATGTTGGAAGTGACACTCAAATCTCTGAAGCAAATCGAGGAATGTCAACATGAACCATAATCAGTCAGCGGCTCACACCAAAAATCTCTTAAATAACTCTGTGGACAATACCGTTCTCTGCAGAACAACAGAGCGTTTCTGTCTCCGCCACTCACAAACAAGTTGCAAAAGTTTGTTTCATTGTTTTAGAAGCTCTAACTTTCTATTAATATGAAGTGGCCATGACAACAATGCTGTTCAAAATCAAACTCAGCTGACACGTTCCAGCAAACAAGATGGAGTTTCTTTTTTTTTTCATATTGAGAAAATAAAGAAGAAAGAAGCCAGTGAGACAGAGAGAAAGCGGGATAGGAGCCAGACAGCCTCCTCAGCCTGAGGGGCTGCCATTCTTGAAAAGTGTAGCGAACAAAGATGAGAATGCAATGCAGTTTAAGATGTCGTATTCAACACACCCTAAACCCATGCACGCACACAAACACAGGCTTTCTTTTTTCTCTGACTTCCTCCTCCAAATGGTGAAAGAAGAAAATTTAACCAAAAGCAGATGTATCCACTCTAAATGTTGCATTTTAAAAGCTGAAAAATCTGACCTGGGATCAGAGAGTTCACTTAGTAGTTGATGCTCTGAGGACGTCCGCTGACTGGAGAATAGGCATGCAATGAAAGAAGACAAAAAAAGAGTTGTATTCAGCGTGTCCTTCATATTGATGATGTGAGTTGTTGACACCCAGCTGTTTATAACTCTACTTATAGGATCATCCACCTTTCCCTGTAGACGTGCTGATGAAGATTCCTCCAGGCCTAAAGGAAAATTAATCTGGAATAGATTTGTCGAGCATTTGCGAGAAAGGCATTAGAACGTGTGGCACAGAGAGAGCGGCATGGTCAGCAGCGTGGTGTTAGCGGATGGATGCAGACGCCACGGATCAGCACTTAGCGGATAAATGTCAGGACCATCAATCATACAATACGTCTGTGTTTACACAGCACATGTTGCACAAAGGATGCTATTTAAGATGAATCACAGATTATAAAAAGAGCTTCTGTTTTAAAACGAAGGGGTCAGTAAGTTTGTTCACACACAAGCACAGAAACACTATCAAAGCAGCAGCAGCGGCAAACGGACACACTGCAGACTGTCTTGTGATATCCGGAGTAGCTTATTTCAGTGTTTCCATCCCGCTTATGTAATTGTGTGGATGGAACCTGTTTACATAACCCTCAGGGGGGGGGACGAGTGTGTACATACTCAGGTAGACCAGACTCACTCAGCCATTTGTGATGTTGATGGAGTGATCCATCAAGTCTGACAGCGAGTCTGTTGGCTCAGTGCCTGCAGGCCCAGGCAGTCACTCAGTCTGCTGCTTTTAAACGGCCTGAGATGGTTACCAAGCTCACCTGTAGCGCTCAGACTGGTCAGCAGCGCAATACAAAAGAACAAAGACCAGCTTGTGTTGTTTTCCAATTCTATCTTCCTCCCATTTCTTTCTGTGTAATCCAGACAGTCTTAGGAGTCTTGATCTTTCAACAGCTAAGAACTGCAGTTTACAAAGTCTGGACTCAGACTTACCAACAGTGCAATTCAAAATCACAAAAAGTTTGTTGTGCATTACTGTGACACATTACACTCCTATTTCTTTAGCTTTATCTACACAAACATGGCAACTGTAAATTAAAGCTCACAGTTGGTAGCACATACTTATATTATGTTTACATTATAATCCACTCCTCCTTTTTTATACAGCCTAGACCTTGCAGCAGCTCTGTATCACAGTTTGCTAGGCCTAAATCTAACCCCGTCTACACTAGGGCTAGGTATGTCCAGTAACCTCATGATAACACAAGTATCATGAGGTTACTGGATAACCACATTCTAAAGCCTGGACTCAAACTGTCCAGCAGTGCATCTCAAAACAATAATAAACAGCTTGTAGTGTGCTGTTGTGATGTGTTGCTTTAACTCTGTCTTTATTAACAGAGCTTAAGAGGTCATAATCTTTCAGCAGCTGTAAAATATGTAATAACATGTCAGAAAAAAGTACATGTGCACTGGTTATGAAGGCAGGACTCAGACTAACCAGTTTGTAGTTCATCATTATATTGTAATATTATCTCTTTTCTTTTGTTATGCAGCCTTGGAAGTCATGTTTTATCAACTGTAGTGACAGGATTGAAAACCACCTCTACTTAAGATTTTCTTACAAAAAGCCAAACAAATCAACATCATTAGTCTCCATGCTGAATAATTCCCTTATCAATTCCTTCCACTGTTCTGCCTGCCCTGCAAATTCAGGGTTTCATGCTCTCATCAGCTGCATTTAGCAGAAAAGACCACAAAGAAATCAAAGATGTAATCAAGTAAGGCACGAGACTAAAGCAGTCAGAAGTGTGTTTACACAAAATGATGCTCCAGGAACATGTCCTGTGTCCTTGTGATTTTTTTTTATGTGTTTTTGGGGAATTTTGGGCCTTTATTGATAGGAGAGAGACAGTGGATAGGCCTGGGAAAGGGGGGGAGAGAGCAGAGGAAGACACTCCGCAAACCGGTCACAGGCTGGATTAAAACCTGGACCGGCAGAGGCATGTACATGGGTTGTGCATAGTTACCAACCACTCCGCCAAACCAGCACCCCACTGTCTTTGTGATTATAAGGAAGAGTGTAAACACCAGCAGTATGCAAAGGCATACAGCATTACAGCACAAACACTAAATATCAGGAGTGCCATGTATCTGCCATTTATGACTTGAAGCACCTGTAGCTCAAAAATCGTCTTCCCAAAAATCAACAATCAAAAAGGAAATTGATAAATAATCCAATCCAAAGGCAGAGTGGAAAATTGAATTGGTATCACTAAGATGTAAATTCCTAGCCTTAAGAAACTGAGAATCGACAGTTTAAAAAGTCTTATTTTAACTGCAGGTACAAAGTCAACAAAGTCAGACTTTAGACTGAGCAACAGTAAGAAAGGTTTTAACACTTGAGACTATTCTAACATACTGAACATCATTTTGACCTTTTCATCTACAGAGTCTTTAAGATTAGCCTTTCACACTAACTTTAAACCATGGTCTGGACTCCGACTGATCAACAGTTCAACAACTTGTGCTGCATCATGGTGACATATTATCAACATAAGTCATCATCTTTCAACAACCACAACCGCCACAAATTACAGCCAAAGACAGAATTTCACTCCATCAACACAGTTTAAGTAGCTCAACAGGCCAATACCAAAGAATAAAGAACAGCTTTGTAGTGGGTTTTGTGTCATATTAAATTCCCATTTCTTTTCCTCTATCTAAACAGCCAAAGAAGTCGTATTCTCTTAGCTCAGTGAACAGTGAATCAAAGTTTAAGAGTCTGAAAGTCACACTAACCGACACTGCAATGCAAAACAAAGCACAGCTTGTTGTGTGTTATTGTATCACATTGCAAATCCCTTTTCCCTTTCCTTTTCTACACAACAGAAGACTTAATCTCTCAGCAGTTGCGCCAATCACAGTTTACGAAGTCAGAAATAACCACTGGTGCATCCATCAGTGTGCTAAACAAATGATGACACACACACTGTCCTGATTGCAAACTAATGTCCACAAGCTTTCGTGTCCTCACTTGGAGCAGTCTGGGAGCACATGCAAGTGCCGCTCAGCTTTCATTTCCCTCCTTTGCTGTTTCTGTTGTTCTTTCTCCCTGTCTCGAAAATCTCTGTTCTCAATTAAAGCTGTCCTCAGGAAACTCATCTCCGCTCACGCTGTCCTAAAACACACACACACACACACACACACACGCACACGAGAGAGAGAGAGAGAGAGAGAGAGAGCGCAAGGGAGAAAGAGAGACAAGAGAAACACACATCTCACTCATGCTCTGACATGTCCTCTGTCTGTCTTCTTTTCTCGCAAACAGTTGACGCGCCGAGAAAGTTATGAGGAAAGAGAGATCTTGGTCATTTGTATTAGGGAAAAAAAAAAAAAAAACTTACCAGATTGGATGAGTTTGAAAAGTGGCACACAGTCTGGATGTTAGTGAGGGGCTGAGGGAGGAGAGTAGTAGTTGTGTTTGTCAGTCAGAAGTCCCTCTCGCAGCGACGACAGAGCACAGCCTGTTGCATACCGCCTCCCTCTTCTTTTCCCCTCTCTCGCTTTCTCTCTCTCTAACACACACCCTCTCCCTCTCCTGAAATCATTGTGTACTTTGATTCACAAACCCTGCCTTTGTCACGTGATCCAACACTTCAAATATACAGCACATTTTTTACCAGCCACAGAATGCCCGAAGGAAGAGAAAACAGGGTCCAGAAAGCTTAGGTTTCAACCCACTGCCCCCCCACCCCCCCTTTCTTTCTCTCTCTCTTTCTTTGTCTCTCTTTACCTCCACTCCGTCTAAACTGTGCTGTCAGTCAACACTCTTTTGTTGGATTGTTGGATTTCTAAATTTGTTCCTCCCTTGCTGTCCGATCAAAGATTTGCCTTACACCCAAACACACGCTCTCTCCTAACACGACATATACACATAAGCTAGAGCAACGCATTACAGCATGTAAACACACTCGCACTAATGAAACAGTCATTAACTCACAGACATACACAAACACACACGAGGGGGGGGGCAGCACACCTTTGGGGATATCAGTATCAGCTCTTGGCTTGCAGTCTGTGTTTACAATGCCGTGACTTTGGGACCGGGGCCAACCCATGTGGGAGTCCAGAAGCCTGGGGCCAATCAAGGGCCACTCAAGGCTTTATTGTGACTACATATCCCTGATGGGAAAGAAATAGACCCTCTTAACATCAGTTTCACTGTATCTATTTTCACACAAGCACAGAGCTCATTAAAATTACCTACATTATCAGGGTGAGTGTACGAACACAAGCCGTGGATTTTTCACACAGAATTTTTCTGTAGCCCCGTAGTAAAGTTTCAAAGCAGAGCTGAGGGGAGTGGATGTGGGTGCACAGCAAGAAACACTCAAGGAAATTCACAGCCAGCCAGCAGACAGGCAGAGACAATCATCGTGCAACTCGTGCATTCTTTAAACATGCAGTTTAGCTGGTTCACCCTCTTTTCTGCTCACTGCTGTGACTTTTTCCCACTCTTTCACTGATAATTTATTTACTTGTTATGACACTGAGCTTTGCTATGAAGGCAAATAACTTGCGTGATAGTGTGAGACTCTGTTCCTTAACATTTTCCATGTCATGTCTTGAGAGATCCCCTACCTGTCATCCAGTGCTGGGCAAATTACTTTTAAAAAGTCATTAGTTGTAGTTACTTTCCAAAAAAAGTAATCGAACTACCAACGAAACGACTCCTTCATAAATGTAATTACCAGGGGGATTAACTGATGTGTTACTTTTTGAAAAAGCTTTTCCTGCTGTAACTGTGTGGCTCCGTCTTTTCCTTATTGTTACCTGACCTGCTGACATCATCAGCGGAGATCTTGGTGTTTTTGGCTGCTAGATTTCGAGATTTATTTACAACAGACTAACACTTTGCTTTAAGACATAATGTACACTTCACATGTCTGTTCTTGCCTTTTACTTCTTGTACCTCCAACCTGAAAATGCTAGTTTTAGCTCCACAGCATCTGCATCTAGCCGTGTTGCCAGATTTTACGATTGAAATAAGCATTTTTAAAGAGAGAAACATACATGAAGCGTGTTGAAATTTTTAACCAAGTTACATTCCAATTTAAAAGTCATATTTCTTCTTTTGTGTTTCTTAATTTACTTATTCAACATCCTTTTGTTTGGAGGTGGAACATCCTTTTCTTTATACAGAAGTGAAGGGAGGGGCTGCTGTTATTTGTGACTGTTATTGCGAAACAGTCTGTCTATCCTTGATTTTTGTAACTACCATCGTAACACTGAATTAGTATTTAATTAGATCACCCATTACTGGGAAAAAGTAACAGCTTTGGTAATGCTGCTATCTTTTAAAGCCGTTATTCCCAACACTGCTGTCGTCCCATGTGGAAATTTCTATGATAATTTCTCAGGGGTGCATGAACGAAAACAGTTTATGACAAAAGACAACCAAAGCAGTACTAACAAGTGAGAATGGACAGCATATTAAAATATTAAATGTATAGTAATTATTAAATGTGAAACAAAACTTTTGGGGATTTGTTCTATAAAGTGGACACTAGGGCTGGGTATTTCCAGCAACTTCACGATACGATACGTATCTCGATACACGTAAATTGTGAACATTGACTATGCTTTAAGCAAAATTCTTGACAAGTCTAGTTTTTTCTTATAAGAAGAAAAAGAACAAGGATGAGTTTTAAGTTGTTCTACAACTTGAGAGACATAAATTCAGATCCTCAAAGATGGTAGACCTAAGATCAAATTTAGAACATATGCTTCATTATGTAGCTCGTCTTCTACCTTGAACTGTGCCACTGTTAACATTACCCAAAGTGTATTTACAACCACTGTCAAAATATTTAGGCTGTATCGATTCTGTACAATCCGTATCGATACATGTATCCCAAAGGAGTGTGATACGATATTTTGCCGTATCGATATTCTGAGCACAGGCCTAGTGGACATAGTCTACATATAGATTGGTATCAAAAAAACAATTCCAGTTAGAAATCAGTAACTCCCTCAAGGAACTGATATCATTGGTCTTTTTTTGCTTAACAATTCCCTGATTGATTTCTTCTACTTTGTTCTGCTCTTTTTGCACATAAAGGACATCACACCGCCATCAGAGGCAGTCAGCAGAAATCAAAACAAAGGAGTCAAAAATGTGGTCATGGCAGACTAAAACAGAAGTGGATCAAACTTTGGGGCTAATTTCGAACAGACACTTACTACACAATGGTTAGTGGTTTGAAATACCATCAACTTTCAGAAGCATTCTTCAATTCTGCACAGCACTTAAATCAAGAGTGTCTGACATTGTTGCCACTGAAAACCTGTGTAGTCCTGCTGTTTTCTGCACAAAATCCACAGGGATCAAAAATGGATCAAAAAAGGGATGTCATGTCTTTTATGGTTAGCCGCCATGACGGGCACTGATTCTCTATCATTGCCATAAGAACACTATGATTCACAGGCTGCTGACTGTTTTGTAAACCAAACTCTCTCCCTGTAACTTCGAGGAGGACTCTGGTCAACAAAAATGGCACTCCAAAAAAGTGTCTGGGGTGGTTCGTCCTTATCCACACCAAGAGCAATACCACAATGCTTTGTGTGTGAAACAGGAGGTCCTTGTCTAAACTTGCTCCCTGTTTTTCTGTTTAGTATACACACTAAATTGGGTGTCCTCAATTAGAAATAAAAAAAAGAGAAGGTATGTGGCAGTGACTGTCTGGTCTTGGTTGTTGAATAGCCCTGACTAGTGTCCCCGTGTGTGCGTGTGTGCTTGGTAGCATGTTTTTGTTTAAATGCATGTGTGTGCATGTGAATGGCTGTCTGTGGTTATGTGTGCTGGGAGGGTGGGTAGGGTTTTGTATTTTCTATTATTACCTCTGCCAAGGAGGTAGTGTTATTGTCGGCATCTGTTTGCTTGTTTTTCTGTTTGTATTTTTGTTTTTTGGTCATTTTGTTTGTTTCTCTGTTAGCAACATAACTCAAAAAGTTATGAACAGATTTCGATGACATTGTCAGGAAATGTCCAGACTGGGGCAAGGATTAAATTATTAGAGTTTGCGATTTTCGTAAATAACTACTGAACTAAAATAGATATCACTTTGAATCCAATTGCTAATGGTATGTTTTCATGGTGAAGGAATCTAAATATTTAGATTAAATAAATGTGGGACAAATATTTACGGTGAAAATCACAATATGGGTCAGGACTGTGGCGCTGACGGAGGTCTGCGCTCTCCGAGAGCTTTTCTAGTTTTATTTAATTCTAGCATAATTATTATTATTATTCCTCTGACTCTTATCTGCTTGTTTACTTGAATGTTCAGCACTTTGTGCAACATATTATATGAAAAGTGCTTTATAAATAAATTTGACCGACTGATTAATTGGTTCAGCCTCAGTTGTTTGTTTGGGTGTGGGCAGCAGATTTATACACTAATCACACTAATACTTGAATCATACATAAATAATACTTGATTATTTTTTTAACAAAAACACTAGAGCTTTACAAAACACATTGTGAGAAGTCAGACCTGTGACATAACTTTGTACAACCAAATGTCAACAAATGTGCAAATTACAAATCTTAAAGGGATGGTTAATGCAACAACTGACAAATGTACATTAAATCTAAGGGCTTTCTTAATTTAAGGCACATGCCAAACTTTAAGCATAGATTTCTCCTCTACAAACCACACAGAGCCTGGTATATAAGTTAGATGACCTCATTACATCTTCAAATTCAAAACTACCATGAGCTGTTTCCCAGCTTGGGAAGTACAAGGAGCCATTCTCCCTACGGTTTCCGCACCTTTAAATCAGTTCATGTGAACTCCTCTCCTCCTACAGGATTTTCCTAAGCAAATCAGTCCCCTGGTTTTTCTGGTAAGGAAGCATTTAATGGCGATTCATCTGATCCGTGATGAGATCAAACCTGGCTGGTTAGCCCCTGAGGGGCAGAGCTACCTGACTCTTCATGTCAGAGATAAAACCGTCTGCTACTGTCTGACTGAACAAACTAAGTGCAGGAGAAGCCAGCCACTAGAAATGTCACAATATCAGGATCTTGAGCTCAGTTACAATACTACTGACAACTTACCTGTTTCAGTACAGTGTCATTTAAAATAGAAGCATCCAATTAAGGGTAATACTTGTTTTTGATTAGCAAAAACTACACTAACTGCAGTGTTTAAACTGAACAAACGTTTATCTTAGCTTTAACCTGATTGGCCTCTGTCTGTTTGTAAGAGACATGAATGATGATTTAAAATCTTTGTACAATAAGATAAGATTGAAGTCCTTACTAATTTTATGAAGCTCTTTACCTGTCAATATTTTATAATGAAAGTAAAAGAGACTATACATCTTAAAAACACTTGGTCTCAAAAAGTACAAATGCTTAACTGTCCATTTCAATCTATAATCATTCCAGACACAATGTGGCATTGTTTAATAAATTTATCTAGTATAGATAAAAGGTACAGCATATCTATCAAAACAGAACAGGAAATGATTAATTCATAGATCCAATCAGTTCTTGTGGATGTTCTTTTTTTTTCTCCCTTATTTAACGAGGAAGTCCCATCAAGATTAAAAAATCTCTTTTACAAGAGAGACCTGAACAAAATAGCAGCTGTACAGAGTCACGGTACATAGAAAATGACACAACACAATCAACAGATTTAAAACAAATAATCAAATACACATTTGGCTTTCAAGAAAAACAACCACATACCTCTGTCACCACATTCTTAATGATGCTCTTAAATTCATTAAAAGATATCAGTGAATCCAGTTTTAGCTTTTTTTGAAGATTATTCCACGGCCGTGCATTGAAAGAAAAATCAGTTTTCCCCTGGTCTGTAAAAACTCTTGGAACAGAGAAGTGCTGCAAGTTAGAGGATCATAGCTGGTACCAAGTATAGCTGCTATACAGAAAGGAACAGAGGTCAGATGGAAGTTTTCCCAGGATTGATTTATAAATAAAAACTAGAAAACTAGAGATTTTGTGTTGGTTATGAAGCAAAGAGATGCATAATACACTGAATTAAGGGTCCGCAGTGTGGAAGCAGACGCATGCATATACAGAATATCACCATAATCAATCACAGACAAAAATGTGGCCTCCACAAGTTTTTACTTGGCATTAAAAGACAGGATTTATTCCTAAAATAAAAGCCAATCTTCATTTTAAGCTTTTTTACTAGGTTTGTGATAAGTACATTAAATAAGAGTTTGCTGTCTATCCAAATACCCAAGTACTTGTAGGAGGTCACATTTTTAATAGTTTCCTTCAGAAGTAAAATTAGTCAAATTATTTGCCTGTTGCAAGTTACCTGAGAAGTTCATGAAATTTGTTTTTTGAGAATTCAAATCTAGCTTTAGATTTCATAGTGTCATTTGTAAGGACTGAAATGCTGTCTGAAGCTCTCACCATGCTTTTGTAATATAGTTTGCATGGGTGTAGATGACAGTATCATCAGCATATAGATGTATTTTAGCCTTTATGTCCTTTCCCAGGTCATTTATAAATATAGAAAACAGAATGGGTCCCAGAATAGATCCCTGTAAAGATTAAGAAGGTCTACAAAGGTTGTCAGAGTCAACAATTGTTGTTGGTGTTCAATCCCTGCTTAAGATCACATAGCCACACATTGCTGACCTTTTTTTGTCAAATAAAAACATGTTTCAGAATATTATTGTCTCTAGTCCCATATAGTTATAGTGCTTTCACAACTAAATCATTTGGGAGAATTAATCTGACAAAAGTAGGCGTTCCCTTCTCGCTCAGTTCTTTTGAATATATATGAACACAGCAATGACACCTTGATTCTGCACCAAGCCAAGCTCTCTTGTCTCAGTTCTCTTCTGACTGACCTCTGGAGTGGCTCATTTGCAGTAAGAATAAAACTGACCCAGCAATCAGCACAAATGACGTGACAAGGTCCAAATCACTGAATAGTCCCCTGCCAAGACTTCTACAGGAGTCAGTGGGGACAGATTCAGGATTACCTGGTGTACTCTGTGGTCCTCTGCTAACCCTGGTAACAGCTGAAAGCCCCTGTTGTTCTTGCACATAGTTTGTTAACTTCTTCATCCCGAGATCTGTCAAACATTGAAAAATATGCTCATTGGTATAAACTTTCATGAGCCATTTGACCTCCTCTCTGCCTCAATGCATCTTGTTGTTCACTCGGTTTTCTAGCTAACTTTCCATAATGCAGAGCGTGACAAGCAGTCACAGCAACATTTACATACGCAGTGAGGCAGTGCCATAATGGCATAAGGACAGACCTGTCTGTGTGCATTTTGGCAGCTTTACAGTGCTGCAGTGTAAGTATGAAACAAACCAAAGAACAACTGCACGGCATCATTTTTTTAACTGACTTGAAACAAAGAAAATAAACTAAAAGTGAAAGTCACATTGAACACCTTCTGGGAGTTAGTGCAGGAATGAGTCCAAAAACATAGATTCAAGTAGCATTTAAACACCTCTGGTTCTCAATATAAAAGAATTTTGGGATTGTGATAAACATATGCAAGATTTGCAGGTTTCATTTTGCAACACAAAATATGATCTTTCACCGCTTTTGATCTTTTTTTCTGTTATTTTGCTTTGAAGTATTACAAAATAACTGAGGACCCAATTTTAAATTAAAAAAAAAAAAACATAGCCAGACACTGACACCAACTTGATCACGTTATTTGATTAAGACAAATTTCTTAAACAAAGGTTTGCAATGTGGCATTGAATTCTGGGAAGTGTGAAAGTGTTAAATCTAACTGCCATGTTGTTGTCCTATAATGAAAAAACAGAACAGTTTGACTTTCGCCAATTACGTTCAAGCCTAAAAACTTGTAATTTTAGATTTTCTTATGGAGATTATCATGGTAAACAATATGTATTAGTTTCATAATTTTTTGTTCAAATGAACCAACCACCAGTTCCATGTTGACCCAAAAAAAGTGGCACTCCTGCATAATGTCACGGTCTTTTGTGCTGATTGTCTTCTGCAAGAGCATGAAAACGCTGTTTCTGAAGGCTCAGGAAACTAACTAAAGCACAAAGGTGGTAAAGCATAAGCATAAAGGCAAATCTCATGATGCCTAAAACGTGTTGGAATCTGTTCTGAAGGATAATAGCTCTTGATTCTCATCTCGAGTGATATGCAGCCCATTACAACAACACTTTCACAACAGAGCCATTTTGCAGTAATTGATTCACTTCAATACTTTTAAAAAACATTTGCAGCACAATATAATTGCAATACAACTGATATCGCTGGAAAAACTGAGAATTGAGTTTTTTGTGTGTGCTTTATCAATAAACTTTTGGAAATTAATATCTAACCATTTCCAGTGAGACTTCTGTAAGTATGTCTCTCTCTGTTTCTACACGACAACAGATCTAAGCTGCATGCTGGAGCTGGAATTTGCAAAGATATTAAAATGTGTGTTTTAATAGTGGGACAAAAGGGATGTCTGGAAAGATATTCAAAGAATTGGAGTTTTTACACAAATAAAAAGCAGGCTTATTTTCAGAAAATGTGTCCATACTTAAAGACATCAATCTTGACCATTTTTTGTCAGTTAGCTCTCTTAATGGAGCCTTTTCTTTGACATTGTAAGTCCAGTTTTTTAACCATCTGTGTTTCTGCCACACTTCTCAGAGACGGTGTGAGAGCAGGGGGTTAGAGGTTAGTGCTGTTTGTGTTTCTGTGTCACTGAAATGCTGGAAGAGGAGGGGGGGTTGAGGCCTGGCTGAGTGTGAAAGAGGCGATTGTGTATTTCTGACTGTAAATCTACAAGGCACTAATAAGCACATGCATCCACATGCTGACACATGCACACACTCAGACAAACACACAGACAATCTCACCTTCTCGACTTGTGGTGTGAGGTGAACCTGAATCAATACCATCACAGGAATCACTTCTGCTACAAAATGTTTTAAACACGGTTGGCTGAAGTAACCGTCATCCACAGAGATGGGTAAAAGCAAGAGTATGTAACTAAGGATGGGGATTTACACAATTTCACTGATACCAATGCCATTATCAATTCTGCTTATGGATCAAATTCTTTATCAACTCCCCAACAACTCCTGGAGAATTTCTGTGTAGAAAAAAAAACTGACCTAGAGGTTTTTCAGAGGCAATAGTGTAATGGCAATCTGATATTTAATCCTTGAAAACACTCCTGGATTCAGATCACCACCAAAATCCAATCATGCATTCCTTGTGCCATGGCCAGCATTTCCTGATAAATTCATCAGAAACCATTGTGAACTTTTGCTAAATAGGGAAAATATGGGAAACTGCCCTATCTCACAATGTTAACAAATCTTTGAAAAAAATACCTGGCTCTTTAAATTATAACCAAGAAGTAATTAAAACTGTCTATAAACTGAAACATCATTTTACATTTTAACAAAACAACATTCTTTTATGAATTTAACAGCAACCTCTAATTTCAATTAAGTGAATCAAGTGTTCAATAAGAAGAAATTAAGTGAAAATAAAGTGAAATTAAGAATGCGAACATTTGTCTGCTCAGGGCCCTTGTACATATTAGAAAATGTATCATATTTTTTCTCAGCTTATTTATAATCCACTTAGAACCGCTATGTGACCCACTGAGTCCCAAACCACCAGTTGATGACCATACAGTGGTTTAAAAGTGGAACTTTGGGTAAAGTGCACACATACCGTGAATTTGTTTTGCGTTAATTGTCCATCAGCTCTAAGGCAAGAGACTTTTCAGAGTGTCTACTGCACTTTGTGACTTTATGCACAGGCACACCACTGAGATGCTCAACGATTCAGTGGCTATTTAGAAAGAAAAGCTTCCTCTTTTGCACATTGGCACTTTATGCTGGCGTCTCCCTGACTTCACTTGGGTGCTTTCAACTTGTGCAAAATGCTGCGGCCCGTCTCTTAACTAGCATTAACAGATGAGAGCACTTCACTCCTGTTCTTAACTCCCTTCATTGGCTTCCCGGCTTGATTTTAAACTTTTAATGTTCATTTTTAAAGCTCTAAATGGTCTCGCTTGTTTCTATTTAATTGAGCTTTTAACTGTTTGGGAGTCTGGTAGAGCTTTGAGGTTGTGAAACCAACTTCTGCTGAAAGTGCCAAAGTCAAAATACAAACAGTGGGGTGTCCAAGTTGTTTCTGTTACTGCTCCCAGGCTCTGGAATAAGCTCCCTGATCTGTGTTCCATTTCTGACCCGGGCCTCTTCAAAGACTAGACTGAAAAGCTATTTATTTTGGTGGCTGCACCAATGCATTGATATGAGACTTACAAAGTTTGCATTGAGCAAGAAAAAACAGGACTTTATGACTTCACTGTTGATCAGATCTACTTATAAGACCCCGTCATTTTCGTTGCTTTTTATTTTAGTTCTTTTGCTCTTCCTTCACTTTGGGTGAAAACTTTATGTAAACAGGTTGAATATTTGTTGGTATTATGTTGTGATAAACTGAAGGAAGTTTTTATTTGGTTCAATATTTTATGAGAATGGTTAGACACTGTATAAGCAGAAGTGGATGACAGACACTTGAACAGAGCAGAATCAGAAAACAGAACTATGCATGTAGGCCTGTCAAGATAAGAAATTTTGCTGGATGATAACTGCCCTACAAATTATTGCCTATAAACTATATTATTGTCAACATTGTTTGGGACCAGTTTTTAATGTAATGACAATATAGGCCTATGGTATAACAATGTGAGTACGCCGTATCAACAAACATTAATTTCTCAAGCGTATGTAACATTGTAATTGGAATGCCAAGAGTTTTTAAATAAAATAAATTACACAAACAACATAATAAATTAAATGGAGTTTACAGTTCAGGAATTGTGGTTTGTGACATTTATGTTCTCCAAGGCAATTCGTACTATCTGTCAAATGTTTGTAACATTTCCTGAAATGCTGTTTTTTTTTAACCATATTGAAGGGCTGCATTTCTTTTGCAACGTAGCAAACGACAGTGTCTGTGAACGTGCACATTTTTGCGCTGTTCTACTTAAATTAAATTTGCAGACCAAACGCCTCAGTAAGTGGTCATTTTCAGGACGAAGGCTCCACTGCACCTTGAGCAGTTTTTGTTGTCAGTTAGGGAAAATGGATAGGTTAGTTTTGTATGAGACGCGCATCCAAGTTGGCTGTATTCCCCTTATTTATCGCCACTGCTTCGAACAAATGGGCTCACATCTTGTTCATTCTGTTTAAAGCTAAAATATTCCCGCAGTGGGGCTGTGGCTTTCAGTTCAGTAACCACAGTTTTTGTGCCTTCATTCATACTTGCGTTTGCTTCCTTGTTTATTCTCACGCCACTCACTTGCAGCACTCAAAGATTAAATGACTGACAGAAGGGTTTACTCCGTTCATTCTGCTTTAGTACCAATGCGCCCAGGTATTGAGAAAGATGCACAGAGTGAACCCTCTTGTCATCCAGCCTGTTTGGTAGAGAGAGAGGAGGAAAACAAACACGCATGCACATGTCAATATATCGAGGCTGGCAAACTTAACGTGGATGTTTTAATTTACCGTGCTGTTAATTGATTTATTGATTATCGTGACAGGCCTATATGCATGGGTTAAATACACATTTAAACAAAGTATTTTTGAGCTAGTAAATGTGACTCTAAGTTAAGTCTCCAGTCCATGGTGTCAGGTCTAAGTGAAGAAAAAATTAAGATTTGGTTGAGGTGAGTCAAAAGTCATCAAAATTATGAATTTAGTCTTAGGGTTACGACTTCAGTCCACACCTCTGCTCACTACTAACTGCAACACAGTTTTAACTCAGTTAATTAAGTGATAAACACATTTTATTCAGAAAGAGCTTCAAAATAAAGGTCCCTAATAGTTACAAAAACCAGACGCCTCATTATGAAAAAAGCAAACCAAGAAATAGCGTGTTTTTTGTGGCAGCTTTCCACAACTAAGTTGGAGAGACAAAACAAAGTGTAATAAAGTGTAATATCATGCACAGATGAAGAGTGGAGAAAGCACTTGAAACTTTTTATTGTGTATACCACAAAATGACAATACTAAAGGGAGAAAATATATTAAGAAAACCACTTCTTCAACCTTTCTTGTTGTTTAGTGTCACAGGATGTCATAGCAGATCCAATCGGAAAGATTGGTAACATGAGAAGGGTTTGGTGAGGCCTGCAGGTAAGATGGCGGAGGAAGGCCTCTGATAAAAACAGACCAAAGACGCAGAGAGAGGAGAAAGAACAAAGAAACAAAAAAAGGGGAAAAACTGGAGAAGAAAAAACAGGGGAGCTTATAACTTTCTGCAGAACTCGAAATGGGGCCCTTTTTGGCAGTGAGCAGCAGAGAAAACCACAGAATGGTGCGACTGTGGAGTTTTAAAGGGGTGGAGGAGGCATGAAGGAGGGGGTAGGTTGGGGGGGGGCAAGCAAAGGACAAGGAAGCAAGAGAGGAGGAAGAAAAAAGAAAAGGAGGGTGCAGACGGCAGGTTTTAATCAGCAACAGGCTGTTGGTAATGAGATCACTATCCCACTGCTCTCAGATTGATGTCATGTGAAGCTCTGCGGTGCACGGAGAGGCATGCCTAGGATGACAGGCATGTATGACAAGCTAGCTCGGGCACACACAAACATACAAGCGTACATACAGGAAAATAAAGTTAGAGTTTCGCTTACACCACGCCTGGCGATTGCCCACAAACTAATAAACACTGGCACTGAGGAAAAACATATGCACAAGACACAAAGAGCCTTTAATACACCACGACTCCCTGCTGTTAATTTTCTTCAAGCGAGAGAAAGAGCTGACACAAATATAATCACACCCACACATGCACCATAAACACGTTTCGCGTCCCTTGGGCTCCTTTATGTCCTTTCTGTGTCTTAAAAAACAGCCAAACATGCATACAAAGAACACACTGTACCAGTGCTGAGGGTTGGCCTGACTAACGGGTATAAAAAGAGGGTTAGAAATTGAAGAGTAAGGGAAAAAAAAGCAGTGAGGGAAAGAGAGGAAGAGTGACACTCGGGGTAGCCGTTGTCAGCTTTGAGGTTATAAAGTTTGAAAGAGAATCTAAGGGGAAAGAAAGCCAAAATCCTGGGGCATGATAGAGACAAAGGTTCACTTTACTGCAGGGGAAAAATTAATTTTAAAGTGCCGGGGCTAATTAGCATATTTGGTGGAGTTGGCAGTGGAAGTGTTTGTGGCCAAGCGGAGAAAGAGAAGAAGGAAAAAGAGGGGAGGAAAGGAAAAAAGGAGGTAAGGGGTGTACATGTGCATCCAATGAACAGCGATAGTTTTTCCTATATAAATGTTCGCTAAAATTCAACCATGATGTCACCGTGAACCTGTTGTGAACCCGGCTCTGTCAACTACCATTACCGTCTTATTCCCTCTCCGTTCCCCCACCGCCGCTGCCTCTCCATCTCCTTCCACTCAGCCCACATCGTGTTTTTTTGGAGCTTCCACTCTTTATCTTTCCCCATATGATGTTGTCTGGCAGCATTTTTCTTTTCAACACAAACTGCTTTTTTGCCCCCTCCTCCTCTCTCCTCCAATAACCCAGCCCCTAAACACACACACACACACCAACGTAACACACACATATGCGCACACAAACCGCTCACAGCCATTTGGAAAGTCTCTGGTATAACAAGGACAGTTTTAATCAGAACAAGCTGGCATATTTTGGCCAAGACCTGCACTTATGGTAATTCAATCAGAAAGAGAGAGAGAGAGAGAGAGAGAGAGAAAGAGTGAGAGAGAGGGGAAGAGAAGGGGGAGAGAGAAAAAGCGAAAGAAGGGGCACACGGAGGGTAGTGGAGTGTGAGACGGGGAAATAAGAAAAACAGAGGGAGGAAAAAGGAGACAGTGGGCGGATGGGAGGGTGAGGTAGGGGTTGAGTGGTTGAACGAGTTTGATCCACATGTGGGAATGATTGTCTAATTACGGCAGATATGTGTTACTGCCTGCAGGACACATGGTGATTGGAGGGCGCAGCAAGAGGAGGATGCCGTGATTGGACAAGGAAAAATCAAGATGCATGAAAGCAGGAGGAAAACAACAAAATGGAGAAAAGTGTCATGGTCGCTCCAAAACAGGGATGGAGATTGTTGTATTTGCAGTTATTGCAAAAATTGATGTAGTGTTTGCAGGCAGAAATACTTAAATGTTCGCAGTTCTTAGGGCCTGACATTTTTGCGCAGGCACATTTCTAGGCTTAGGTTTTTAAAATGAAATGTATGAGTTTCACACTAATGTTTCTGTGAAGAAGTGCTGCTCTCAACATAAATGAAGACGAGCCTCCTTTCATTCATTACACAAAACAATACCTGTACATGTTTACCTCATAACTGTACAGCATGCATATCATTGAGGGAGATTGTTTGATTTTGTAACACTCAGTCCAGCTTGTCTTGTGTAATTTTGGGTGTCATTTGTGTTTTTATGAAGTAAAAATATGCTTAAAATCAGAAATCAAGTTTTTCATTTAAAAAATCGGACATTTTATTTTTAGGCCCAATCGTGCAGCCCTTCTTTGAATGTCTCAGTACTGCTGGTAAGTCTCATGGACCCAGCAACATAACGCTGCACCCTGAGATGAGCTGTATCTTTAACACATACTACTGTTAAACAAACATGGCATCATAATCAGGCCTCGGTCTTAGTTAGGTTACCTGTTTTGTTCGACTGCTTTCTGTTTTATTTTGAAAATTCAGCTGTTTTTTTTTAATTCAGCTGTCTGTCCTTGTCTTTGTAATTTTGCTTCCTGTCACACTTGATCCCTGATTGTTCTTATCCAGCTGTGTCTTATCACCTCATGTATTTAGCTCTCATGTCCTGTTGCCAGATTGTTGTACATAGCGTCATTTTCCAGCACTTTATTTCACAGCCCTGTTCATGCTCATAGACCCATTTTGCCTGTACCCTGCCTGGATACCTTTGCCTGGATTGTTTTTGCCTGCTTGCGTACCAGACTCTGGACTGTCAATAAACCCTGCCTTTTGCCTCAACGACCTAATTCGTCTGCCACTGAGTTCTTTATAGCCACAAGTGTGTTTCATGACATATCGATTTTCAATTAAACTTTTTAAACACATTATATGTCACTCTGTATTGATTATATAAGTATTGCAAAGTTAATACAACTGAACTGCAGCACCTGCACATGTCAAGGTTGGAAAAAAATCTGTCAACCCGTCTCCTGCTGCTGTGAGTCAGTTATGCACTTCACTCAAAGTAGCCACAGTTAGCACTTACAAAATTATAAGTGAGTCCAATAAATAGGATTGGAATAAAATGCAGAAAACTGTGTTAAAAAACCAAGTGGATAGAATTATGCAATGTGTTACTGGATTATCATGTATGTGGCTGGTATCATGACTTCTGCGACAGGGGTCCCCAATTATCAGGCCATGTGCTGGTCTGTGGATCCTTTGGCACCAGGCAGTACAGTGATGTATACAATTTAATGTCTCCTCTTTGCCTTATGAAGTCTGGGGTGTGTTTTATTTTAAAAAGTAGTTGATTTACTCACATCTGCCTGCACAGCTTGACTGTATTCCACACACATGGTAACAAATGTGTTTGTAACAAAAACTGCTGGGGGGAACCCACTGGACGTGAGGGGGGAGCTCTGGCTGTATGCAACTCCCTGACTTGTGAGAAGAAACCTCAAAGGTCAGAGCTACCAAAATTCCCATTAGGACCAAATATCTTTCGGTGCTGGACACTGTTTATCACTGTTTATTGTTGCTCACACCTCACTCACCACTGTGAGCTCTATGCCAAAGCTTAGTGGCCCTCCTTGTGTTCCCGGAGGTATACCCATTGGATGATGTTGATTTATAAGTGTCTTCTCGGATTAGCTCCATCCTACCAATGATCTCCTCTGCAGAAATTGAGAAGCCACTGGTTGTCGATGAGTTCTGTGTTATAGTAGGTTATATATTCAATGGATGCTCCATAGAAAAACTGTCTGAGGCCCAAAAATGTTTAAGGATTGCTACCTTGTCATCGGTTAACTAAACGTGTTAGATATGTGTTATTAAGAAGAAGAAGAAATAGGTTTTGGGACAAAATTGAGCATCAGTAAAATTTTATGACATCAATCTTTACACCTGCATCATCTCCCTCTGTGTTCTTTTTGACCCTAGACCTATTTCACCACCACTACTCCAGCAGCAGCCAATCATAACAACTCTTACATCGAAGCATAAAGCCAAATTAGGCCCATAACATCCCCAAGTGAGTTGTGCTAACAAGACACAGTCATCACCAACTCACAGTCTGTGCATGTGGAGAAATTCAGGAGAGAAAATCCTCTATCTGCCGACATGAGGAATAAATATGTTTAAGAGGCCTAGTTTGAAGTTTAAATGGACATTTTGATGGTGAACTTAGTAAATACAAGGTTGAGCCAGTGGCTATTTAGCTTTTACAAAGACTCCAAACAGCAAGGCCAGGCTGTCTTTTTACGATGTAACCAAACTTACATAACAACACCTCAAGAGTTAACAAACAAACAGACCACAGTATATTTTTAAGGTCCTGTGTGGAGTGTTCAGTTGATCATGAAAAAGGTAAAAAATTGCAACTTAAGCCTCAACATGTGCCACAAAATCCCATCAGCAACCAAGCTGGCTGCATCTTTCATCATCTGCAGTGTAAGACCATCAGACTGAGAAACTCCTTTGTCCCTCAAGCCATCAGACTGTACAACTCTTCACTGGAGGGGAGGAGGAGTAACAGGAAGACAGAGGATGGGAAGGAGCAGTAGCCATCCTGTAGCAGTACATCTTTATTTTTAATTATTATTATGTTTATTCATGAATAGTTTTAATTAGATCTATTTTTTTCTTTTCATACATCTTTTACCTGTATTAATCAACTGCTACTGATTCATAATTTTCCTGAGGGAGTTTTTCCCAAAGGGATTAATAAAGTACTATGTAATGTAATGTAATGTAATGTAATGTAATGTAATTTATTGCAATGTAATGTAATGTAATGTAATCTATACAAGATATTTCTGATGTTTTTGTTAATACTGCAACTGACCACATGGACACAAAAATGATTTTTTATCAAAAACGTTCTCTGTTAAGATGACACCTTTTCAAGAAATGTTTCCTCCCACAAGAAAACACTGAAAACGCTGTAGTACATATGCCCGACCTGTTAGTGGCGCTGTAATGCTGCTACAGATATGCACTAAAAACGGACAAGTGGTAACGGAGCAGTGAATTTTGCTGTAAACGCCATAACAAGCTCATATGGTTTTGCAGCACAAACGCAACACCATAATCTGCCATTTTTTCTGTTGCTGTCAGGGTTCATGCCGCTTACCGAAGAGATCGGGCTAACATGTCATTTTTTCTATATGGAAACACATGGTCAGCATTTCAGATTTGTCCATGCTGGGAACCCTTTTCAAAGACAAGTGTTTTCAGGCACCTAAGAAGCCGCATCCATCTTGCTGAAATGTCTATGCGATTAAAAACTTGTGCGGGTACACCTGAATTAAAGTCTGTGTGGACGGTCTCTAAGTGTCAGGCTAAAGTCATTAGGCCTGTTCACAGAGTCACTTTACTGAACAATATTTTTACCCCTGTGATTTTTTGCCTTCAATGTGAACATCACAAAAACATATTGTGGTGATAAGTTGATCCTCTTTCTCTTCAGACTTCAGAGTTAGACACAAAGGCAGGGAAGCTCTGTGATTAGGGCTAAAGACCGGATAAAGGAGGAATACCTCAGCATATCACCTGGAATGAGGCCTTAATGTGTAGAGCTGCCTCCACAGACCAACTGCAGAAAATGTGATAAACACTGCCTCTTCCATCTCAGATGCAACTTACGGAAAGCTAGAAAACTCAGATACTACATGTGAATAAATTTTCCCCACTCCAGCTTTGTCAGGAAAGTTGTCATACTGACCTGCATAAAGCTATCTTATTTCTTCTTCTTTCTAAGAGGTCTATTCAAAATAGTTATTTGATTAAAAGTCAACCCACAAACATTGTATGAGATGTCTTGATTGACAGCTATATTGATAAAAAGTATGCAGCACTCAGAGCACCAGCACAGAAACTGAAAGGAAGACTGACAGAAGTCATTAAACTAAGTGAGTAAAGTAAGTGTTGGCTTGACACTGACGCAACAGTCTGTTTTTAACACGGACTATATCGACATCAGGGATACTTGACAGTCTGTCATTGGTAAAATGTGTGTTTTTACAAACAAATGTGGCATGATGTCAATATGGTAACCCTTTATGATGCACAAGATTTCAAAGCCTGTCACAAAAACATTGCCTTCATCTTTGTCCAACACAGAATTAGGGGTTGTCACTCTATTCATACAGCAGTGCTAACAGCACAGCCCATGCTTCCAGGTTTAAATTGGCGGTTTTGCATGTGGACACATCTACGTTAAAAATTGAACATAATCTTTTCACAAATAAATTTAACTGATTCCTGACTTTAAATACAACAGCAAGAGATTTTTACTTTAAAGGCATTACTATTACATGCACAGGACAAAATCAACAGAAACAAGGGCCCATTTTATCACAGGAGTAACCAAAAATAACACCGATCAAAATCTCCTGGTAAGGAGGAGTAATTGTAAAAATCTTTAGCTGTTAGGATTAAGAGGTGGGGTTACACTTTTCAGTGTTTTCTTTAATCATCCCAGTACGTTAGCTAAAGCCCTTTTCTCTGGTTAACTTGCTACAGGCTCTAGTTTTAAAGCTTTTCTTTAATCCAATGCTTCCCAAAGTGTTAACCAGGGCCCTCTAGTGGGCCACAGAGGTACTGCTGGTAGGCCTCAGCAGGTCATTTACAATAAAAAAAAAAAACCTAACTGAAACCACGTTTACTGATCACAGAATTCTGGATTACATCATTAAGCCTCGCCGCTAACAAAGAAGGAGGTTTAATCAGCTTATTTACTTTTTGTACCATTTATACTGTCTGATAAATGGGAAAAACAGAACCAGTGTCACAGTTTAATTTGTGTCAAATTAACTAGTGACAGTTTATTCAACATTTTACAGTGTGGTGTATTTCCTGCTTTCAAGAGTTTATCAGTAATTTGACAGACATGAAAGCAGAATAACAAACTCTGTCCAACAAGAGAATTTTGAAAGAACTATAAATGCCAAAAGATGCATGAGGGTTTTTGTGGTCCCCAGAAATTTTTCAGGTTTCAAAATAGGACATAGTGTACTTAGGATGGGGACAAGTGGCTCTGATCTAAGCCAAAGACACATTTAAAAATCTAGTACTTGGAAACACAAAATAAACTTTCAACAAAGTTGACTTGTTTCCTGTCTCTAACAAAACCCATAATCAGGCATTTACAGCCATTTACACCAGCTGTGTACCAATGAATGTAGAGACAATGAGTTATAATGTGTCTATATATAAATATTTATCCATTTATATAATCATCCACTGATGATCACTTGGGTATAAATGCGTTACAGCATCAAATACAGAAGACTTCAATCTGTTCCATTTCCCTTAACGATAAATCCCTCTTCACTCTCTCTTGCTTCTACTTCCTCTCTGCTCTAAAACAAAAGTAAAAACACCTGAAGTATTATTTTAGGGCATAGCAGTGATAGAGGCAGAACCTCATCACAGGGCCTCAGCACACAATGGCTGTGATGTGATGTCTGTCTACTTGTCTGAAATTGTAAATGCACTCTGGAATGAGCAAGAATGATACGAATATACTTTGATACACCATACAGCGATTCTGGCTTTGTTCCTTCCCACCAATGGACAAATTGGCTTACTGCATCTAAATGAAGGTCCTCATAAGTCAGCAGTACAATTTCTGAGTGTTGATGTTTGTTTTTACCATTTTATTGTGACCAGCTGTTCACTGCATACCCACAAAACCGCCTCCAGGCCACGGTGGACTCAAATACTTTCAAAAGTTGAGCTTTTCCCAACACAAATCACTGCAGTGTGTAAGCAGCAGTACATCAGTGAGGGAGAGAAATTGACAGCTGAATGGAAGAATATCAGTCATTAATTAGTTAACAGAGTAGGAAAACAAACTACTAAATTGACTATGCTAACTAGACTTGGCTTTCACTTAACTGGAAAGCCACAGTTATTATTAGTGTAAGTTTGATTGAGCTAAAGGAATGATTAAGTATTTTGAAGTGAGGTTGTATGAGGTACTCGTAGATTTGTTTGCTTAAGTGATTCTGTTTAGCTCTGCCACCTGTGAGGCAAAAACCAACCAGATGGGGTGCAGTGCTAAAGTAATTTACTATATTTCAGATCAAAACATAGTAAAAAAAAATGTTCATAGAATTTTACTTCACACACAACACATTGACAATTTTACTTTTCTGATAACAAGCTACATTATCATGGTGCTACTTTCTTACTTAACACCTGTGCTGAATTCCTAGTCAACAAGTGGACAGTGACTTGGTTTAACACAGAAATTAATAAGAAACAGGGACTCAAAATATGGTCTACCAAACAGCTGAGTCAGGACTAAAGGGGCTGACATAAATTTAGCTGCTCTAACACCGACTGAAGAGCAGGAGGAGGAAAAACATATTGTTCTTTCAGTCTGCAAAATCAGAAGTTCCCACTAATACCAAATTGTCAACAATGGTGTAATGGCTTATTTGCCACTGCCAACCTCAGCCATAGCATCACTTCTTCCTTACAGAGCTACATTTGGACTCACAACTAGTTAATGTTTTCTATTCTACAGATTGCTTCAGTATCTTGTGTTTCAGTCCACAGGATGATGCCTGACTGTTGGATACTGCGGCATCCTTTTTAGAGAAAACTTGGATTAGTGATTTAATTTTGGTCTTTTCATTCAAACTGATTGCTTCTCTGCCTCTGTGTTAACAACCATTCTCTGCCTCTGTGTTAACAACCATCACATTATTGTCGTGTTTTGTTTTTGTGTGCAACTTACCTGTACTGGTGCCGGGGGTAAGTCAGTGTTCAACCATTATGGTGACACGGTGGAAGGTGAGACTCATCTTCATCCACCACGCTGGAGTCAGTGGATGTTTCAGCATAAGCTGCAGAGGCAAAGTGACAGACATCATTAATCTGGGTAAAAATCCCCACCAAAGTGCAGTACATCAATCAATGTTACTGACGTGGCAGCTGTGAAGACAAACATCTGCCTTAGGATCTAAACATAAGTGTAATACCCTGCCCTAGAGTGAAGAGGCGCATAATGACAAATTACCCCAATTCCCGAAGTCCCAAGCAGCCACTAAAACCATTTTTACATCTTAAAAAATTATACCATTAATGCTATGTTCTAAATAAATGTAATTGATGTAAAAATCCAATCCAATCTCAAATTCAAAAACATGCCTCACATGACTACTGTACAGTAAAAATCTGCCCTCCCCTGATATGAAATTCAATTCGGCATCTATTTATTGTGTATTTAAAAAAAATAACATTCTTCTTCATATAATGGGCTAAGTTCTTTGTCATTTTCTTTTTCTCAAATAATCATGATCTCAATATTGATTAGAAAAACTGTAATGATCATTTTTTTGCCAAAATTTTGCAGCCTTGGCCTGATTCATTCAAAAGATTACAAGTGGCCATCATTACAGTGCAACATTGTGATCATTCAACAAGGACACTGGTTAAAGAAAGCATCCTCACCTCAATGGACTGGAAATCACTTTCAAAAAAATGCTTTCCTTTAGAAAATTACATACAAATAAAACAAACAGTGCTGCCCAAAAATGTTCATGTGCCTTTAATGTAGCATAAAGTCAGTGCTGAATATGTTATGGAGGGGTTGGAGGGTAATGTGTGATTCTCCTCTGAGTCACAGGGAACAAAAGCAACACAGTAATAAGAGTAATAAAATGCTTGTAAATTCAATAAGTTGGAGTATGTTTGGATAACCCTTAGCATAGTTTGTGCATGCTCTACAAATAAGGTAACAAAGGATTGAATGCTTTAAAAAAGGTAAGTCCAGTAAGTCTAAGCTTAATTTAATTTTGCTTTGTATCATTGTGTAGAGAAAGACACACACACAATACTCTAAATGCTTTTGTGTGAGGCAAAAGTTATCTTTTTTTTATTGTTAAACCACCTCCAAACTGTTCCGAGAATACTGTTACACACATTAGCACTGCCACCTTGTGGAAAAAAGATAGTCCTACAATTTACATATTCAACTCAATGGGGGAAAGCTGTTGAGGCTCTCACACTTCTCTTGTCTTTTTATGTATGTGTCACAGAATTAACAACACTTTACTTACATACTTTGACAGAATCTTGTACTTCAGAGTAACTTTTTCATATAATAGGTATTGTACTCCGTGAGGACTGTACAAGCTACCCAGCATCTATCTATCCATTGTTCATAGTATTTATCCTTTTTGAGGTCACGGGTTGCTGAAGCTTTTTAGCTGACATTGGGCATGAGGAAGGGTACTCTCTGGAAATGTTTGCCAGCTAATCACTGGGCCAACACACAAAGACAACAACCATTCACACTCACAGCTAAGGGTAAATTAGATTTTCCAATTAAATTAATGTGATAAGCAGCACTGTAACACTGGTGCAGCTGAATGCAGCCTGCCAGCTCTCTCCTCCCCCACTCAATCAGAGCAGCCCATATAAAGCACCTGTGGCAGGTGCAGGCCTTTTCGCCCTGGCTGTCTCCTGCTAAGGAGGTACTTCATGTTGCATTGAACATAAGTGTGTGGAAGAACCCACAGTGGTGAGTAGGGTGGCTCAAACTTGTGTAAATTGTAGAATGTTAAGATCGATTTAATTTATCATTGTCTTTGTGTTTGAGGAACCTTTTGAAGATCTATTCCCTCCCAAGCCTGCTTAGCTTCTATTACCTCCCCTTTTTGACTATTTTTGGGTTGTTTTGCCCCTTTTGGGCTTCCTTACTTATTATCAGTGTATTTGTAAGTAATTTTAGCATTTTACTACTTATCTAATTAGTTTCTCTGTAATTTGACCATCTGGGTTTTATTTGTGTCATCTCTTGCTTTTCTTTCAGGATTTGGACACTTGGTAGGGAAGCTTGACATCTGGAGTGAAGGCCCTCCACCTATGAGTTATGACCACTGGGACACAAGCAGGGTGCCCCATAATAAATTATCTTTGCCCTCCACCAGCTCTAGGTTATTTGATAATTTTTGTCTTCTTGAATTAATCAGTTATTTAAAAATCTGGTCTCTGTCAACATCAATACCTACCTTTGTACCTTATTTGAAGGTTAAGTATTTGAAGTTTGGCATTGAGTATATCTTGCAGTGCAAGCCCCCAGGTGGTGTTGTTGGTTTGATCAATTAAACATGTTGTAGCTTATTACCCTTGCCACACAAACAAAAACGTTTTTGGTATGTTGGGGGAAACTGCATATCCAGCAATTGAATAGCAAACTCCACAGGCAGGCCCAGTCTGAGTCATAATTTACCATTTTGAAAATCCTAAGTTATATTGGCATGAATGTGGGTCATTATTGTAAAAACATGCCATTACAAATACAATACCCAAAACCAGTGAAGTTGGCACGTTGTGTAAATTGTAAATAAAAACAGAATACAATGATTTGCAAATCCTTTTCAACTTATATTCAATTGAATGCACAGCAAAGACAAGATATTTAATTTTTGAACTGAGAAACTTTATTTTCTTTTGCAAATAATCATCAACTTAGAATTTAATGGCAGCAACACAATGCAAAAAAGTTGGCACGGGGGCATTTTTACCTCTGTGTTACATCGCCTTTCCTTTTAACAACACACAGTAAATGTTTGGGAACTGAGGAGACCAATTTTTGAAGGTTTTCAGGTGGAATTCTTTCCCATTCTTGCTTGATGTACAGCTTAAGTTGTTCAACAGTCCGGGGTCTCCATTGTTGTATTTTACGCTTCATAATGCGCCACACATTTTCAATGGGGGACAGGTCTGGACTACAGGCAGGCCAGTCTAGTACCCGCACTTTTACTACGAAGCCACGCTGTTGTAACACGTGCAGAATGTGGCTTGGCATTGTCTTGCTGAAATAAGCAGGGGCGTCCATGAAAAATGAGCTATTAGCTTCCAAATGACCTAATATTTGCAAAAAATAACGAAGTTTACCAGTTCGAACGTTAAGTATCTTTTCTTTGCTGTGTATTCAATTGAATATAATTTGAAAGGGATTTGGAAATCATTGTATTCTGTTTTTATTTACAATTTACACAACATGCCAACTTCACTGGTTTTGGGTATTGTAAATCTAAAATCTAAGGTAAATGGATATAGTGGTATTTTGGTGGTAAAGGTAAGGTTGAGGTAGGCTAGGTCTAATATTTTATACGTGTGTTTGTGTGCATATAAAACAAATGAGTGTATATGTTCAGGTTCCACTGGTTGTCCTCGCACACAATTAAATTTGCTGCAATCATTCCTCTCTGTCTGATAGTTAGGGAAGGATAGGAGCTCCGTCTCTACCTGTTGAGTGTCATACTGGGGGGACAGTCAGCCCTTTTTTGAGAGAAGTCATTTGTAAAGGTAAACTGGTCAGTCTGTAACTCTTCAGGACTCTTGTCCATGAAGGATGTTTATGTAATATGCCTGTTTGTATTTAGGACATTTTAATTAGCTTTTTTTTTTTTTAGCTTCTTCCCTGTTGGAACTTTTTTTGTTAACTTGATTTGTAATCACTCAACACCACCCCAGCTACCAAGTGAGCAAAAGCGTTAAATAACTTATGTTTTATATAACTACACCAGTGTAAGCCTCATATGTACATTAATGCCAGAAATTATTTTCACAATTCCTATTGTGAAATCACTAGTGTTACAACTGTTTGTTTAAATGGTGTTTTGGCTTCTGTTTAATTTTAATGTAAAAAACAAAACAAAAACAAAAGTATAGTCATCTCTATTCTGCATCTTGAGCTCTGGGTAATTGTTTGGTGCTAATAGTAATACACTGCTCACTCACCTGCAGCCTGCACCGATGCTAATGCTATGCTAACAGACGTTTGCACTGGTAACCGTAAGCAGCAGAACCTCCTGCAGATATCAAAACATGACAAACGTTTTAGTTTGACAAACACAAAAGAGCTTTGAAGATAAAATATGTGGTTTCCCTAACATTTGTGAACTCAGAACTGACCTTTGACGATTTCTCTCCTTTGCTCTGCTATCACTGAAAAGGCTTCTTTTTTTGAGGAGGGGTGCTTTTTGGGTGGGGGCCTTATTTCATTTATTAGCCTACTTATTGATTGACTCATGTCAGTTTATCTCCAAATAGGGTAACAGTTATGGAATTTTGTGTATGGCTAGATTATTTGATTTTGATTGAATAAATAGGGGAGACTGGGGTTCAGTGTCACACATTGGTTGTCACATTGCTTCTTATAGCCAAGCAATAGTATGGAATAATGTATTTCTGTTGGCCATTGTTGATTGTTGGGACTAAAGCATATAGGGTTTTCAATGTTGTTGAATCATAGTTGTCTGTGGCAATTAAAAATGTATTGAACTTAAATGTTAACTTTGGTGTTTTGTTTTTTTAAGCTTAAACATCATCACTGAGAGTTATATTCAACATTACAGTTGGACTTAGAAATGGCTAGGCTACAATATTTCCAAGTTACACTGCTTTATTGTGACCTTGCTTGACAGGTTCCTCTTGATCAGACCTGATGAAGTTGGTCCTTGTGCTTTTGACAATGGTGCAAGAATTATTGATCTTAAAAAGAATGATCAGAAAAGCTTTCATTAGGGTCCCCAACCCTTTTTATAGCCTTTTAAACAGTCCACTACTGACTGTCCATTTAAATACAAAGCAATGCTTTACAATTCAGAATAGGCAAAATCAGATTCCGTTTATTTCAGATTAAACGTTAAAATCTGGGATGTTTGGGTTCATCACAAACCTTTGACCTTATATTTCTGTTATGCTATTCTGATCCCATATACTTTTGGGAACCAAAAAGTACTAAATGCTAACTCATGGTCACTTTCCACTAAATTAAACCGAAAACAATTTGTGTTGACATTTTGTGATTTTGCTGGCTTTTTTTTTTTTTTTGTAGGGTTGGATGATATGGCCTAAAACTAACTCCCCTATGTTTTCATACAGAATTTGATTTTCATTTTTATTTATTTTTTTACCTCGCAAAGAAAAAAAATCCACAAACGACAGCAACACTAGACTAAATATTTTTTGCTTTTGATTTATGAGAAAATGTCAAAATGGCAAACTGAATTTCCATCTAGAAATCGCAAGTGTACATGTGTACCATGTTTTTGGACGCTTGTCTGCATCCTCACTTTTTTTTTTCTTCAAAACGTTGACATCAAGCTCTCTGACCATAATTTAGTGTCATTTAAAACAAAAACAGGCCTACAAATGTGCTTTTACACAAAAATGATATTACAACAAACAGTAAAAATGTTAAGTGTTTTCCATCCTCAAGTAGCAAAAAAACTTTTGAACAGTTATTGTTGTCTCTGCTTTATGGAAATGTTTTGTAGGATGTGAACGGGGAACCCAGGGGGATTAAAACCAGTGGCAGAATAGGTAGAAGTAAAAATCTCATTTTAATTTTTACATCTACAAGAAATAATTATATCTGTCAAGTTAATTGATTTCATAGACTCAGGGCAGGGATTGTTGTCACAAAGCACAAACCCCAAATGTTTAAAAGAAGTACCAGAAACCACGGTCTCTCAAATGTTTGCTTGAGGCTGGTCACAGAAACATAGGGGGTCATATTAAACTGACTGGAAAAATCTGTTAACAGACACAATAAGCATTTTTACAGCCTGGTTACAATCAGCTTTGGTCTAAATATTAAATGATTTTCATCACTTCATATCAGGGATTTATTTTTATTTTTTTTTTTTTTCAAATGTATTTTTTGGGTGTTTTTTTGCCTTTATTGATAGGAGAGACAGTGGATAGACTTGTGAAAGGGGATGAGAGAGTAGGGGAAGACACTCTGCAAAATGGTCACAGGTGGGATTTGAACCTGGACCGGCAGAAGCATGTACATGGGGTGCCTGGCTGCTAACCCCTACGCCAAACTGGCACCCCAGGGTATTTTTAAATCTCTCTCATTTTACTTTTATTCAAAAGTTGTGTTTAGTTACATTATAAAGTTATTTGTGTTCAATATATTAACATCACCATGTCCTTGTGTCAAAAACTGGAGTTCTCTTTTTCAAGTAACCTGGTTTTGCACTTTTGAGATCTGGTAGAAATTGGGATCCTGTTGAGTGTTTTCTGTGTTCTCTGTTTGAGCTCATGCAGGCAGCTTTCCAAACCCACTTTTCTCTGTCTTTCACTATCTACACATGCAATAAAACTGTTAACACCACATGACCTCATTTTATTTGTTGAAAGAGGGCAGAGACAAACAGCCAAAACAACATGCAATGATAATAATTTAAAAGACAGTTGTGATTTTCAACTGGTTTTGTGTCTCTTGGCAAAATAATACATATATAAATCACTTTTTTTTCCCCGCAGAATCTTTTAGTGATAGTAGATGACAGCCAGAGGGTTTGTTACAACGTACCAGAGCTTCTTTGATGGTTAACTTGCTTTTAATCAATTTACAGTCATGAATGTTATCCTATTTCACCACAAGACCTAAAGCCATCCTTCCAGTGTAGGAATGACTACTGTGAGATGTACATATTATCATGAATAACATAAACAAGAGTAAAAAGTATGACAAAAACACCAGTCTCCCTGTTATCAAAAGATGTATCTGCAGTGCTCATGTTTTATCCAATCTATGCTTCATACCTCCACAGAGTAAGGTGCTGATGAACATATTTTCTGACAAATAAATATACAAGGAAAAGAATGTCCCCATTTGATGCTTAAAAATCTTTGAACCATCACATTTGATATGCTTCAGTGCAATGCCCGAAAGTCAGCTTTCTGCCTGCCCCAAATAACTTTTCATCATGACCTGATTTTCTTTTCTTAGGTAGAAAACACATCTGTTGAGCAAGGGGAATCTGCACATCCAATTCAAACCACAGTGAGGCGCCAGATTGTCACTTATACGATTTCTGCAGGCCCCTCACAGTCCCAGATCAATCTTGCAGAAAATACATGAGCGCTGGCTCCTCTCAAAGAGGGCCCTCCCTTAAGAGGTTCAATGGCTATTTATCTGATATTTCACTTTAACGGCAAGGGAGTGAACCTTGGTTGTCTTGTTTTAGATCATAGCCTACGTTTGCTTCAGAAATACTAAAATTGTGCCTTTAAAGTCAAACTTTTATCTCACATTTTATAATGGATGAAGAAAAATAAGTTCATGCAGCTTTTACTTGAAAACGAGGTAATCATAGTATACTGTATAGCAGTTGCCCATTTTTTTGTTAAATCTGTATGGTCTATGGGGTATTGAATTAATCTGATATATATTTATCACTTTTTTAAAATCAAATTTTATGTAAAAGTATACTTTATCAGAAAAAGGTTGAAGGATTTAAATATGTGCAGGCAGGCATTTGCTTAAATTTGATATTAGAAAAATCATTCATGTCATGATCTAACTGTCAAGAAAAAACACAAGAGCAGGTATTTGAATAACTTTCATTTGTATTTATTTGCATGTTCTTAATTTGGTGTTGAGGCTGTTATGGGGGCTTCCCCCATTTTTTTTCAAAGGGGAAAGTGGAAGCCCTAAGCAGAAATAATGCACTTTCCTGCCTTGCTTGCAGCCCACAAAGAAAACACGAGGCAGGAAGAGGTGCAGCAAACATCAATGTCAGCTCACGTTGATTAAGTCAATGTAGAGCATTAAAGAGACGCTGGGCTGGAGGAGGGTTGCAAAACAGCTTGTATCAAGAAAAAAGAAAGGGTAGGCAGGCAGGAGCAGCTTAAGTAAGGTGATATGAAAGCATTTAACAAGTGGCAGCTTAGATGTAAATAGCTAACAGTTAAGATCAATTAACAGTACGTTTTAGTGGCTTTAAAGGGTAAAACTGCATAAAATAAACAGTTATACTCAATTGGTATCTCCAAAGCCTTAAGCTACACACACAGCATAATTTCATGCTGCTTTTACTTTAACATATATTTACATTTGATCTTGTTTCTCTTTTTAATCTTAAAAGCCTACAACTTTTTGTGTGTTGTATTGTATTGCAAATTTTATGTCTTTAATGCTCTTAATGTCATGATGTCCTTTAGCTCTGTAAGGTGCTAAATTAAAAAAATGTGGTCTATAAATTAAGTTGCCTTGCCTGTCTTGTAATGTCAATCAGTCTTTATTTGTAAAGCACCAATTCAAAACAAGTGTTACCTCAAGACACTTTACAACCACAGGCTGGAGCCATCCTCTTCAATCTATTGATACACAAACATGCTTTTATACATGTATTAAACACACATATACATATGCATATATCCAAACCCAACATGAATCTACAATGAGCACAACACTAGGCCAACCATGCATCTATAGGGGGCTTACAATAATTGTGGCTAAAAAAACCCCCTCTGTTTAGCAGTTGGAAACCTTGAGTGGAGCCAGTCTCATGTTGAACAGCCACCATCAAAGCTTTTTTAGGGGGAGGTGGGCAGAGACAAGGTGCTAAAGTAAGAATTGAAGGTAGTGACAGATCCATGGGCCAATAATGTATTTATTATTGAGGCATAATACATATTGACCACCGTTAGAGAGTTTATTCTAATACCAAGATTAACATCTATGATGGTTATAAACTGGAGAGGGCTGATGCTGATTAATATTACAGCAATTAGTTGAATGCTTATTAAATTGGATTTAACTGGTTAAAAAATATGAATTTTATGTTGTGGAGTCGAGCAGGTCCACAGCAGCGGGTCATTCATGATTGTCTGTCACAGCCATACTTATATGTGTGCTGTTGCAGACGACAATGCATTAATTTTGTTGATCCCTCTGCAGTTAATATCAACAATTGAAACAATAATGGAATGGGACTAAAGGAACTGCCAAATATTTGTAACTTACTAAATTGAAATTTTGTAGGTCCATAGCAGCAGGCCATCCACGGCAACTATATCAGGCTGCCTACAAGACAAGAACCACAGACGAGCAAAGAACAAACAAAAAGGGGCTAAAAATGTATGTGGAGAAAGGACAGAGAGAGAGGGAGCTTTAGGGAAAGGGATTGGGGGAGAGCTCAGTGTGCAACATCTCCCAGGCAGTCTAAGCCTATTGCAGCTTAACTATGAGCTGGTCCAAGCCTGAGCTAGCCCTAACTGAAAGTTTGATCAAAAAGGATTTTTTAAGTCTAATCTTAAAAGAAGAGAGGGTGTCTGCCTCCCAAAATGTGGTTGGTAAATGGTTCCAGAGAAGAAGAGCCTGATAATTGAAGGCTCTACCTCCCATACTACTTTTAGAGACTGATGGCACCATGAGCAGGAAAGCATTTCAGGAGCCTAATGTTTCAGAGGGGTTGTTTGGTACTACAAGCTCTTTAAGATAACTTGGTGCCTGTCTACTAAGAGCTTTGTAGGTGAGAAGAAAAATGTTGAACTCTATTGTCTTATATGGGATGCCAATGCAAATAAGCTAAGACAGTATAATTTGACCTCTTCTCTTTCTAGTTGGCACACATGCACAATAATTTCGTCTTGTCAATATATACAAATATATATAAATATATATGTAGATAGATAGATAGATAGATAGATAGATAGATAGATAGATAGATAGATAGATAGATAGATAGATAGATAGATAGATAGATAGATAGATACAGTATATTGGTTGTCTTGAACAAGGATGGACAAACTAAGGGAAAGACCTCCTTGAACAGCTTTGTTGGAATTGGGTCTAAAAGGCAGGTTGATGGTTTGCCGGAAAAGACAACAAAAATTTGTTCCTAAACCTAAATTGAAGAAACACAGCCTTAGTCCAGTTGAACAGTACTATTATACACCTCGTGGTGCAACCTGGACTCATCGTCAGTGATGTACCTGGGGTCATTGGGTGTTTCGGGTCTTACATCAGACACCCTCACCCAGGCGACCCAGCCAGGGGTGATCTGACCCTGACTTGTGTCCAGGTAGTGCACTACGCCACGTGTCCCCCCTCCTCAACCAGAGCTACCATGAAGCCTTCTCTGCTGCTTCCAAGGTGTTTTTGATGGCTCTTCGTCTGTGCAGTCCACCAATGCCTAGGAGTCCCAGGACCCAGTGCAAGGACTTACCTGCAAAGTCCCTGCAGCCCACCTCGATAGGCTTGCAGCGGGCCTTCCACACATTCCTCCGGCACTCAGCAACAAGGTCTGCGTACTTTTCCCTCTTCTTCTCCTGTGCTTCCTCCATTCGGTCCTCCCAGGGGACAGTTAGCTCAAGGATCACCACCTGCTTACTGGCCATGGACATCAGGACCATGTCTGGCCAGAGTGTTGTAGTAGCGATGGTGTCCAGGAACCTTAACTGTCTCCCTAGGTCAATCAGGAGCTGCCAGTCCCTTGATGTTGTGAGAAGGCCCCCCTGGGTCTTCTTAGAGGGTTGCGGCTTTTCTCCTGCTCAGGCAAAGGCAATCAAGCTCTTGGTTGGCTGCTGCAGCTTGCTGTTTTTAATGCCAGTGCAAATGGTGTCTGCTATTGCCTGCAGGACCTGGTCATGGCGCCAACGATACCTACCATCTCCTTGGGCCTTTGAGCAGCAGCTGAGGATATGTTCCAATGATCCTCTCTTCTGGCACAGCTGGCACACAGGTGAGTCTGTCAGGCCCCAGGTAAACAGGTTGCTAGGGCTCGGGAGGACATGGTACACAGACTGTACCAAGACCTTAAAATGTTGTGGCTCCACCTTCCAGAGTTCAGCCCAGGTGATCTTCCGGCTGGCTGTGTGCTCCCACTTGGTCCAGGCCCCCTGCTTGCTCATACCAACCACTCTACTGAGGCGGGCCTCCTCCACCTCAGCATGGACCTCCTCCTGGTTAAGCTTATGCCTTTCCTTCCCTCTTGCTTTGCTGATGCATGGTTTATGGGTTGCTACCTAGCCCATCTTGTCCTGTCACCACGTTGCCCACAAGGATGGTGTGCCGTAGCCTCGCCTCTGCTCGCACCACTGCATCTTGGGCGTGCCACTTTCGTCCTGTTTGTACTTCCACGCCTGCTGAAGAGATCTTGTTGTTCTCTACAGAATCTCTGTAGAGCAGGACTTTTCTGGCTCTGGAAACCTTGAACTCCTCCGTCAGGCTGCTGAAGGGTAGCTGCAGCTTGGTGTTGTGCCCAAACAAAGCAATACTGCTTAGGCTCCGTGGCAGGCCCAACCACCTGCGCAGGGCCTGGCTAATCTTCCTCTCAAAGCCTTCCACGATGGTAATTGGAATATCATAGATTAACAGTGGCCAGAGGAGACGAGGCAGGATACAGTGCTGGTATATTCAGGTCTTAAACTTCCCAGGAACGCCCGACTTATCTACCGCTGGGAGCCATGTATCAAGGTCATCGCTGGTTGCTCGGCGTGCAGCGGTATCCCTCAGGTCACAAGTGAAAGTCTTGTCCAGGCTCTTCACTGGCTTTTCCAACACAGTGGGGATTTTTGTGTCTCCCAGAGTGAAGCTGAAGCGGTCGGTGACCTTGCCTTTCCGAGGACCAAGGACCTGGACTTTTCGGGCTTGATACTCATTCGTGCCCAAGTAACAAGCCGATCGAGACCTTGCAGAAGCCATCTGCATCCAGGCACTGATGTTGCTGTTACCGTGAGGTCGTCCATGAATGCTCTAATTAGGGGTTGTCGGGTGCTAATCTTGATAAAAGGCCTCTGCACTCCACTTCTGCAGACTTCATGAGCATATTCATGGCCAAGGCAAACAAGGACACAGAGATAGTGCAGCCAGTAATGATGCCTTTCTCTAGACGATGCCAATCCGATGTTGAAGTTCCAGAGGACACCCTCAGACTGAAGTTGTTGTAGTAGTCCTGGATGAGATTGTGGACCTTCTCTGGGACGTGGTATCTGCTCAGGGACAATTCAACCAGCTTATGGGGGATTGATCCATAAGCGTTGGCAAGGTCCAGCCACAGCATAGCCAAGTCCCCCCTGCTTTCCCGCGCCTCCCGGATCAGTTGGGTTACCACTCCAGTGTGTTCTATGCACTCTGGGACTCCTCCCTTCTGCACCAAGGTGTCGATTTAGGTGTTCTTGAGGAGGAATTCCATGAGGCGGGTGGCATTGATTTTGAAGAAGGTCTTGCACTCAACACTGAGGAGGGAGATTGTCCTGAATTGCTCGATGTTTCTCGCATTCTCCTCCTTGGGAATCAACACTCCCTCTGCATACTTCCACTGCTGAGGCACTTTCCCTTTCTTCCAGATCCCTCTGAAGATCTTCCAAAGACGCTTCAACAGGCGGGGACAGTGTTTGAAGACCTTATATGGGACTCCACTTGGGCCTGACGCTGATGCTGTCCTGGCAGATTTAATAACCTCTTTCACCTCCTTCGGGGTGGGCGTGTTGTAGTTAAGCAATGTGCGGGTTTCTGGTGGGCTTATGAGGGCTGTGCAGTGGCCAAGGTCTTGCTCTCTCATGCTGTTGCTGTAGGTGTTCTTGATGTGGCAGTTGTCCTCCTCGGGACATGAGACCTGACCACTGCGCTTCTCTCCCAGCAGTTTCTTTGCAAATCCAAATGGGTTTGCAATGAATGCACTGCGTTTGCGGGCCCTCTCCTTTCCCCTCCTCTGTCCCATTCAGCCCGTCGCAGGGTGATTAGCCTCCCCCTAACCACACTCCTCAGTTCTGCCAAGATAAGTCCTTGCACCGGGTCCTGGGACTCCTAGGCATTGGTGGACTGCCAAAATTGAGTGGCACGGTATGCCCAGGTGAGGGAAGTGGCTTGCTTATTTCATCTCTAAGTTTAAGAATTGTATCATTGAAGAAGCTCATAAAGTCCTCACGTCTGAAGACAAATGAAAACACAAGCTCAGTCGAGCTCTGACTCTGTGTCAGCCTGATTACAGTGATGAAAAGGTACTTAGGTTTGCTTTTATTTTCCTCTACTAGTGATGAATAGTAGGAAGCTCAAGCATGCTGTAAGGCTGTCGTGTATTTATTGACTTTTCTGTCAAAGTATACATGACTCCTCCCTTTTAATGGAGCACCACATTATCTCTAATTTATGGGGTGCTTGTTGTGCACAAGTTTCAGTACATGGGTACTTAAATGACAGCATTTATATAAGATAATTTATCCAGCAATAAGGATTTGGATGTCAATAATCAACCACATTAAATTATCTGAAGTTTTGGTGTTTCTACATTTAATTTATTTATTCGTCTTAATTAGATTGTTAAGTTTGACACATCTCTTATTTGTTTTGTGTATGTATTTATGTATGTATGTATGTAAGATTTGGGTCCGGGACCCTGTTGTTAGATGTTAGCTTAAACTACATTTCAGTCTTTAGACTATTGTCTTACACTTAATTATACTTCATAGATGTATCATTTACTACCTACATGTGACATGAACATTATCAACAGCAATCCCCACCGTACTCTCCACCATGATAGGTGGAATGGAAAGTTAATTTGAAACCTTGATTCCAGTTACAGTGTTACAAATTAATGATTTTTTCTGTGCTTCACCATATTATATCTTAGTGAATTTGTAATCATTTTACCCTGTAACAAATGTAAAAAAAAAATGCATAGCATAGTAAGTGGAATACAATATTCACACTCAATAGTTTATGAATTTATCGATAAATGTTAAAAATATCACTCAAACTACTTTGAGGGAAAATAAAAATTTGGTACCATCAATAACTTCTAAAAAAAATGTACCCTGCCTAAAGCTTCAACTAAATTCAAGTCATACCAGACCTAAATATCTTAATATTGTCCATCAATATTGTTAAATTATCTTTTTTTTTAACATTAGAGGCAACCTTAATGCTCCACTTCATGGAATGGAGACAAAAGCATGTTTATTTCTCATATAGTGCTGGGAGAAAAACATCTCTTTAAGATTTAATATGATTAAAAACACAAAAGATGATTTATATTATTTTATTTATATATTGAATATTTTACTACATCTTGGCTACAAAATGGTCAAACTATGATTTTGGGTCCAAGCTGCCCATCCCTAACAGTACCTAAAAGTGTCCCTAGAGACAGCATTGTTGTGTAGCTTATACTTTAAAACCACTAAGTGTCGGTTTAGGCAAGTCACTGTCACATGTCACCCTTGTTGGCTCAGGGCAAACAGAGGCTGTGTCATGTCTGGAATAATCAAGATCTCCTTTGGTTGAATCTTGTTAAAGTCAAAGACATAAATTCTGACAATAAAGAGACGATTCAGACACAAAGTCGATAAATAAAAGATTGAGAGTATCACAGCCTTCTGCGTGGATGGACAGTAAATGCTCCTCTATCAGGAGGTCCCTGGTTGAAATTGTATCTGACAGCAGTGAGCAGGTGACTCTGAAATCCAATGCAGGTGATGAGTTTTATATCAAACTGTGACCCCATAGCCTAATTCCCCACAAGTTTAGACTGCAGTGGAGTTTCTCATTCAGCTCACCTATCGAAGGATAAGAAAAGTGGTTTGGAATAATAACATCCTCTCAGCCTCCACAGTTCAGATACGTGACCTAAATATAATTCTGTGTGTGCCCGCGAGCAACAGGAGGTCTTTAGAGCGGCTTCTGTGAGGACACTGCGGTTTCAGGCACATTTGGGCTATTTTACGACGCTCATGTTTGCACAAGCAGCTCCTGACCCACATTCTCCCTGTCCCAGCCAATCTCTAGCGATATTTTGGCTTTCAGCAAACACAATCTGTAAGGAGAAAGGAAACGTGACGAGGAGTAGGAGGGGCGGCGGGAGTCACGGTGAGCACCGCCCCGTTCACACGTGCCAGAGCTTCCCTGCAAAGATCGTCGATTTGCGGTAAGACGTCCACTCTGTACTCAGAAGGCTGCCAGGGTTGTTGTTATAAAGGGAGGGTAAAGTGCTCGAGCTTTTGCCTGAGAAAATAAAACACAAGCACAGACTTTGACAAAACCAGAGAAATAAAATGTGTTGCACTTCCATTGGAATCATAATTGAGCATACTGACAAGTGCAATTATCCCTGAATTATAATGATAATAGTGATGATCACTTATTGATAATGATACTTTATTTGTAGGCTATAGCACTTTTAAAAACAGAGGTTTACAAAGTGCTTTGACAAACAGCCAAGAACATACAGACAGCAATAACAAGAGCTTCGGCACAAAAGGAAAATAAAAATAAAAAGCTCAGTTTAAATCAAGGCATTGCTACAGAAAAACTTGTATTGTCATAAAAACCCTGACAATAAGAGAACACTGAAATGTAAAAGGAGATGACGAGAATTTAAATAAAAGCTAAAAAAACAAACATGATACTACAATTATATAAAATACAATGTTAGCAATGAAAATAAAATAATACAATAACAATAATAATAGCAAAGATAGAATGAAACCACAGATATGAGCAGATGAAACAAAAAGTCTAAAATGATTATCCATGAAAAGATTAAAAATCTAACAAAGAAGAAGCATAATAAGATCAAATCTGATTTAAAACTAAGTCATGGAATTAATATGATAACATAAAATAGAAGATGAGAGAGAAGGAAAAGAAGAATATCTCAGAAGCTGTAGGAGGTAAAATTACAAAAGCAATACTGATAGAGAGTAAAATTACAGTAAAGCAGAAAATAAGATAAGCGTCACATAAAAGTAGAAACATCATCCCTATAGACTGCACATGGTTTAAAACGATTTCAATCTATCCACGAGTAAAAGTGCAAATAGTGAAATATCAGTGTTCAAAATTAGGTACTTTTGACCAGTAGTGCTACTTTCACATGTACTTGAGCAAAACTTTTTTAGAGTAACTGTACTTTTGATTGAGTACATGTTTGTGCACTGTTTCCACTACCACTTGCCGGTACGTGCTCTGTCCTTTACAATCATTTTGGAGACATAACTGACTGTATTTAAGCTTTTGCTCTTCTTTTATGAAGCATAACCAAATGCTCTTAAAATCAAAAGACAAGAAATTCAAATGTACTTTTAAAAACAGTTAATTCTTTACATTGTCTCATTAAGACTTTCATTCAATTAAAACAGTTTGGTCCTCCAGGCATGAGAATAAAGTCAGATTGGAGCTATTGGTAATTTAAACAGTCTGTGTGAAAAAGCAGATATCTCTCATTAATATTCATATTTTTAATAACTTTTTCCTCATGTCTCTCTTACTTTAAGTCTTCTTTGTTGACTGATTGTCTTTAGCCCTTGGCATGTTGTAAAACCAAATATTTGCCTAAGACGAACCACTAAAGTTTCTCATCTTCTCTTTCTTTCTCTGCACTTGCTGGACTTGAAAAAGTTGTTTTTTTGATTTTGGTTCTATTTGTCTTTGAATTATCAAATCAAAGGTACCAGAAAACAACATCTTGGCACACCACACAGGGAGGTGAATGATTTCAAATCTGTCCACGTGCCCCACTTTATGAGTAAACAGGAAACAGCGTTAGTCATATCTGATTATTTTATTATACAGCTCATAAATATTCAAATGGTTAACTTGAACTGGCACTGATGGGTTGCAATGAAGCTTTATGAGTTTAACGTTATCTACACGAGGTCATTTAGTTTTATTCACTGTTTTCTTCAGTGCTACCACTTCTCTGGTAAGCCTTTTTCTGGTTCCTGGTATTAGGTCCCCATAGTTGTTAAATTTATGGTTTAACACAGAAACTGAATCAATACCCGAGTTAATACAAAAAAAGCAAATAGAAGTTTTAGGCCACATATTCAGTCGTTTCTTTATTTAAACTAACAAAAATGACAAGTACCCATGCCTGAATAAAACATTATTATTGTTGTTTGGATCTAGACACTGATGTCTACACTTGTGAGTGCTTTTGGTGGTAGAGTTTTTAGTAAAGTTGTGATATTTTTAAATACTTTCGATAATTAAATGAAGAAGATTTTGTTGTAATAAAAAATGGTTTCAAATGGTTGGCTATGGAGGTGTTCAATATTTTGACCACTGTGTTTTGAGAGATTAAATTTGTCTGTTAGGATCTTACTTTGTGTTTGCTCTGTGACATTACTCCAACTAATGCCATCATAACATCAAAAGTAGATTAAAATCAATGTGTAGATACAGACATATGAAGGAAGGCTGTTGTAGAGCGTTAAGTTGGTGCTGGATCATTAATTCATTCATTTTCTATACCACTCATCCCTTTTGGGGTCACAGGGGGACTGGAGCCTATCCCAGCTGTCTGTGGGCGAGAGGCCGGGCACATCCTGAACTGGTCTCCAGTCGATTGCTCTATGACCTGTGTATGGACGGACAACCATTCACACTCACACTCACACCAATGGGTAAGGGTGAATACCAATTCTACTCCTTGGCCCTTGTCTTACCCCTTACCCTTTGGTGTTGTGCGTTCACGTCAAGTGAAGGGGTGTCCCAATTCACCGTAGGGCTAAGGGGAAGGGCTACACAGCCCTCGAAACGAAGACAGACTGGGACCTCACTTCAAATGAAGGGGTATACAAAATTTTCCATAAAAAAAAGTAGTGTTGTCAGGCGATTAAAAAAAATTAATCTAATTAATTACCGGATTTATAATTAATTAATCTAATTAATCACATTTTAATCTCATATCTGCTTAAAGTACCCAAATAAAGAATTTCAATTCTAGGATATTATAAAATTATAGTGCATGACTAATCAAATGAATACACTAAGAAGTGAAGATTTGTAAATCCACATTTTTATTGGTGACTAAATAAAACCAGTCAGGGCAACTTGTTCAGAAAATTCTAAGCTCAATCAGGCAACTCAAATTACACTTTAAGTGTGTTTCATAAATTAAATTCAAAATAAGGAAAAGGTCGAGGACATCCAGCAAAACAATTAGGCCTGATGCATTATTAAAGAATGTAGTACAAATATAGATAAATAAATTCAAAAATAAAATAAGACTAAGTTTTAAATATGCCATTCCTGTTGTCCCCTGGGCTTTGTTTGGTTTGACTAGAGACACATGTGTGAAGTGACGTGCCACTGCCATGTACGGGTCCTCCAGCTGGACAATATTAAAATGTTTGTGTGCTATGATTAATCTTGTGATTCATTTTTATAACACATTAATTTGTGGTGTAATTAATTAATCTAATTAATGCACTAAAGTGACAGCCTTAAAAAAAACACCCTCTGACAAGAGGCACTGCAAAGACCAAAGGAAGCACATAGTTCTAAGTACAAATTAAATCATAAAGTAAATATTAATCATGTTTTAATTGTTGGTTATATTTTTTAATTCTCATTATAATAAGCTAGCCTTTGTAGCTGTAGCTACAGTTATTGCCGTATCTGCCTACGCCACAGCTAATGAGCAGCTCTGGGTGATGATGTAAAGGGGAATCCAGTGGCTTCCTGCTTCTCAGCAGTGTGTTTTCACCCTTTCCCCTTGGCCCTTTAAAATAGAGGGCCAAGGGGACGGGCTAAGGGGTGGAATTCACCATCTGTGATTCACCTTAATTTAGAGTCACCAGTCAACCTAATGAGCATGACAATGGTGTGTGGGAAGAAGACAGAGTGCCTGGAGAGAACCCACACATGCACAAGAAGAACATGCAAACTTCATACAGAAAGTATCTGCCCTACCCAGGGATCAAACCAGCGACCTTCTTGCTGTGAGGCATGTGCACTACCTGATGCGCCACTGTGCCACTCATGCTGGACCATATGAACCTAACATCATTGAATTTTACAGAGCTGCCTGTTAGGCTTTGCTTGATGACTGCTGCTTGACCCCTTTTACCTTGATGTAAACAAAGGAGATAAAACTATTCTGACAAATGGATGACATAGATATGATCCCAACAGAACAAGAAAAAAGCAATATTTTGATCTAGCCAACAGAGATATGAGTTGACATGTTGGTTGTGTCAGGTTTTAACAGAAAATTACAGTAGAGACAATGATTAGCCACATTCAGCTCAGGCCTGTTAACCTGCAGGAGGTGACCAAGGGCTGACAGGGTTAACGTTACTTATGTCAAAACAGCTTCTCTTTCTTTGCTGATGTCCTGCTGTTCTTAATAAAATACTATTTCTGGATTGTTGTCTGATAATACTGACTTAAGAAAAGTCAACCATATGCAAAGTGGGTTTGCATTAAGATGAATACGGGACAATTAACCAAGGAACAACTTGACTGTAATATGTACTTGAAAAAGATACAAAACAATTTGAACAATGTAATTAAAATTAGGAAGAAACACTTGAACTGTACTTAAATATTCCTTGAATAAAATTAAAAAGCAATATTTTCCATTTTAGCCGAAACGTGTAATAAAGATTATGTATTGGTAAATAAGCATATAATTTTAGTTGTTTATCATGTTAACAGTCTTTTACTGATTAGTTGGGACACATAAAGGGCAAAATTATTTTATTTTATTACCAGAGAGATTTGTTTTTGCCAACTGTAGGATGGTATTCACTTTATAGTAAAAACTATTTTTATATAAAATCAGAATGCACATAGATTTATCCATTTTTTTCTCACATATACACACCGTAGCACATTTATTTTTGAATATAAAACAAACAGCATCACTGAAAGCACTTCTGGATGGAAAGGATATCTACGCTCCCCCTCTAACATGTTTTGGCTAAAGATTGTCCAACTCACTAGCTCAAGTTTTGTACTTTACACTGCTGTGTGAAGCCCACCTATTACACATTATCTGACCCTCCAGAACGATCATCCAGTCAACTCCAAATATGCTACTGAAAGGTTCTGCCCTCCTCAAACACTGCTTGGCTGTTATTTAGGTAGACTGGGGAAATATGGGGGTTTAACCTTGTCCCACCCCATCCATTTTGTCTGCGACCTTCACTGGCAAAATGTTAACAAAAGGAGCTAAAATAGCAGCATGGGTGGGGCTTAATAATAACTTTATTATATAGCACCTTCAGAAACAGATGTTTACAAAGTGCTTCAACAGACATAACCCAATACTCTGGGTACAATAAACTCAACAGTCAAGTCAAACAGAAACCAAAAGAGTCAGAGGAAAAGCACTAAAGCAACAAAAGGAAGGAAAATAGAGAACTAGAAACGGCTGAAGTAATTTACAACACACATGGAGGAAGAGCATTGAAGAAGGAGGCATTTCGTTTTATGTGCAATTGCAAGAAAACAACAAGACAATAAACAGATCGTGGATTTATAGAAAGAAGATAAATGAATGACAGTTGATAGTTGACGGCGTCACATTAAGAAGAACATAAGAAAGGGCAGACAGAGGAAGGGTAAAAGAGAAAAATGATAGAATAAAAATAAGTATAACAAAAAGGGAGTATATTAAAACCAGAAAGATGGTACTGTTCATTACATTTCATTCAGAACAACACTGAATCTAATTGTTCAGATTTATGTGAACATTGTATATGATTCTTTTTGTTATGCTTTGGCAACAATGTGTTTTTCCATTCATGCCAATAATGCTTTATTGAATTGGTAAAAACAGGACTTAATCAATAAGAAGCCGGTGAGAAGAGTAAGAACAGGAGAGCTTAAAAATAGTTCAAAAGATAATTGTAAACTAACTATGTAGATGAAATGAAGCTAACATGGATGAAAAACAAGTATGTGAGCAATAAAAGGATCGTATAAAAGCAAGTCTAAAAAAGTGTTTTTAAGATGCAATTTAAAAGATGGCACTGATTCAGCTCGTCTTATCTCCTCCTTCCAAAGTCGAGGAGCCCTGACAGAAAAGGCTGGATCACCTTCAGTCTTCAAGGTGATCAAGTCTGTTTTCACATTTAAAATCCACAGGATTCTGTGAGGAACTTGATAAATATTAGACTGTTAAACAGAACTGATAAAGGCATTGGTTTAAAGAACTCCAATCAACTTCCATCTCTCATCTGACAAGCACAAAGCTGCCCCTCTTCACCAGCTGAACTGAAGTTGGACTCTAAAATCCGAGCACGAGTGAGAGCTCTTTCCCTGCTCCTCCTCCCCTCCTCTTCCTCTTCTCCCTGAGCCTCGGCAGCTCATTTGCATAAAATGTGTGTCAGTAGGGCAGCGTGAGCTCACATGCCATGCGCACATGCTCTCGAGCTTTAAGCAGCATTCCAATGTCGAACGAGCCCAATGTGCCGTCTCCACGCGGGGGCTCTCGGCCAATGAAAAAGTGCGAAAGAGTAAAAAAAGTGGGGGCACGGAGCGAGGAGGTGGGTGAAATGTTTTCAGAGAGCGTGACAGAAAGAGGGAAGGAGGGGGGAAGAGAGAAAGAGAGAGAGAGGCATCCCTGATACACATCAACAAACAGGCGGCTGACGGGACACACAAAAAGAGAGCAGAAAAAAATGGTCACATTTCTCAGGCACCTGAAAACGTGCTGGTTATTTTAAGACGCGTGTTGCTTATTGATGAGTGGGGAGTGTTTAAACTACTTCCACTCTGGTCATGTTTTAATGGTGACTGTACATGGCAAGCAGCTGAATGCTTTGGGACCTCTTGTAATTTAGACATCTTACCTCTTGGTTTTGGCATCATAAGGTGCGCAGACGGAGAGCCGAGCTGCCCTTGTGCGTTCACTCACCTTGGAAGATATTTGGATCCAAACCAGATCTGTTCCGATTGCCTTTCGCGACACGTTTATTTATTTATTTTTTTTCTCCCGTTCTCCTTCCTCTTCTTCGCTGACTGGGTTTTCTCAAGACCCCCAATGCCCTGCGTACACTGCTGCTGGTCTGAGCTTTTGGATACGCTCTTTATGCCTTGGCAGTTCATGACTCTTTCACCTATATCAACGAAACTCCTCGGTGGCAAGCAAAGGCAGTCAGTCCAGCATTAAGAGCTCAGTATTCAGCAGAACAGCGAGAACCAGGAGAAACAAAACCCAAGACCGACTGGAAATCATGGAGAACAGTCCTGGTGGTGAGTACAATTTAATTCATTAATGAGAAAAAGTTTAAATAATTGTAATACTTATTATAACATATTATTAATTACGTTTATTACAGAATTGGATATAATTTTGCATTTTAAGACGTGCTATAACGACATTTACATACAATATTAGACTAATACACGTAATATTGAATTATTTTGTCTTATTTATTAGTTAATTTATTTAATAAAAATGTACGTTCTGTAGATGTTTGTCCTGTTTTTACGCATGGCAGTTAAACAACATAGCTGTACACATTAATAAAGGCACCTTTGTGTGTGTTTCATGATATTTAAAGTGTTAATTGTGATTATGTTGAGGTGCAGCAGTCTTTAGGAGCTTCTGCAGCTCAGACCTGCTGTATCACTCAGGCAGTGAAATTGCATTCTTTTAAAGTGTAATTCAGCTGTGTTAACATGTGGCGTGATGCCAGGAGCTCCTGGGCTTGAGTTTTGAGTGAGTGAGCAGTGCACAGAGAGAGGGAAGTCCTCCCTCGTCAATCTTTGTGCTGGACTTCCGATTCTCCGCATGTAAACAAACTCACGCGCAACCCAAAACGCCCCCTGCCCGTGCACGTTCACACGCCCCGTTGCAACCATTTCGTAAAATCTCTTATAAAGTTCTTTTTTTTTACTTTGTAAAGTAAGTGAATTGAGCGTAGTGGAAGTTTATAAAGGCTGCCCCCGTGTGTTGTGTTTCCTCCGTTTTCACCGTGTGACTCATGTAACTTGGCTGTTCATGACATCTTTGGCTTTTTTTCTCCACACACATGTGAGTATGTCAAGGAGCAGGCACGCCCACTGGGTCAAAACAAGTAACCCGTGCCAGTTTTTTTTCTCTTGTCCATGTGCTGGCAATGACCGGAAGAAACCGCGCTGTGAGCAAACTTCCAGTTAAAGCCCAGTCACCGGAACAAGAACCGAACTCAATGGACAACAACAAGAGACACGTAGCCTTTCTACAGTCCCAGAATCTGACCTAACTATTACATGAGCAGGTTTTTATGAATGAGAAAAGTTAATGAACTAAAACCTCTGATTTAATCTGAAGTCTTCTGTAGATAGATAGATAGATAGATAGATAGATAGATAGATAGATAGATAGATAGATTGACAGACTCAGAGTCCATATAGTTGAAGGACTTTTTACATATTAAGCCATTCTATAGCAAGTGCCCACTGTACTGGTGGGCAACTGGCAGCCAGGGGCCCTCATGTGGCCCTCCCACTGCCTTAAAGTAACTGCCAATCAATCAATAAAACATTTTTTAAAAGTATGTTCAAAAAGAATGCCTGACAAAAATTGAAATGACATCACTAAAATAGCATTTTTTTTCTAAGAAAATAGAGCCATTGTTGGATATGATTGTTTCTGTAAAATCCCATTTTGCATATTTCAAAGCAGAGATGAGGATGCAAGTAAAATATACTTTACTGATAAATCTGTTAATTCATTAAAAACAGCCAAAAAGTGCTGATGTTTTTTTTAACAATTGGCTTAAATTTGCTGACTACATTTGTGGTTAAATATGAATGTTGGTAAAGTAATATATTATGACAGTAATTTGTCCTATCTTGGAATTTCTATGCCATAATTTTGCCCTCTGGCAATGAGGTAAATTTCAATATGGCCCCCTTGGCAATAATGTTGCCCATCCCTGGATTAGATGAGTGTTTATGGATGACATGGACTTTAATAAAGATAGAGCTCACCTCTGGTGCTGTTTTCTGCTTTATATGTTTAAATTGTGGACTTTTTTTGGAAGTCCTGTGTAGTTTAATGTTTGGCATTGGGCTTTTCACATATTCTGCCATTTTAATGCAAACTGCCTGCTTGCTGGGACACAACAGATCAAAATGGCATTACTCTGGTGCATTCATTTAAGCACTATCCCTGCTACAATAAAACGTGATGTACTACTTCAACATTAGTGTTTTTTTATGTTAGGAAGCTCCTGCTTTAAACAGCGTTATGAGTCATTAGTGGGCTGTCCTAATTTAAATATAGGTCGTGCCCTATTAAATTGACAGCTCGATGTAAGAATTCTCTCATATAGCCTATAAAATGGCCACCTTCTACATTAATATTACATTTACAGTTTAGGCACACAGACGACATTTAAACGCCCTTGAACAGGGAGCCCCTGTTATGACTGCCAGGACTTCTCATCTGATTTCCGCTCAGTGCACCCTGGGAAGTCTCTAACCGTCGTGATAATATTCACAATCATGCGCCTGATTTTTAATACGCAGTCACCCCGCCTCGAGCTCTCCGCACGTGTATACAGCCTCAGTATCCACGTGCCGCGTAGCCCGCCCCCCTCCGCCGCGTGCACCCTGCTCGCGCTCAGCCCGCACGGGGATTCCTCTGTATTTGTGGAGAGCTTGGTCAGTGGGTCAGAGAGGGTTAGCAGTGTTTTCCCCGCCCTGGTTACTATAACTGGTTTTTAAAATGTTTTCATATTATAACAGCGGTTAAAGGTAACTGCCAGCTACCACCGTTTGGTTTCTGAGAGATTAATTAACCCACATTTGTCAGCTCTGGCTCCTTTTTAGGGTGACACAACTAACCAGTTTGATGCTTTGCTTGCACACTGTCACTGTTTGCTTAAGTAGTTGTAGAGTGGAAATAATAAAATGTCAACTGCCAACTTGAGCAAACACGTTGCTGGCATTGATTAACCCAAGTAGAATTTACGAAATAAGCATTTTTCTTCACGTTTTTACACTGAAATATAAAAATTTAACAAGTAAGCTGTATTGCAGCTGTGGTTTAATGTGTGTTTCTGTTTGGACCTTGTTTTAATCCATACAGAATACTACTCTTTTAGACTCAGTTATAATATTAATCAACAAATATTGTGTTTTTCTCAAGTATAAATGTTTTTATGGCAGGAGGACTTAAATACAGTGAATGTCCCAATCTATATTATGCATTAAATAAAGAGGACTTAGCCAACAAAGAATAAATACTTTATCTTTGTGGCACTGTAATGCAAGATAGTGTATTTTTTTTCCCACAAATTGTTTAAAGTTAAATAAAACAGTCATTTTCAACAAGAAGAAAAGAGTTAATCTTAGTTCCACTGAGTTCTCTGATAACCTGCTTTCAGCACCAAGTAACTTTGGCAGTATTTTGCAGGTTTGGAGTGAGACATTGGTACCACTTTACAGTACTATTTCACACGTCAGCCTTCGACTTTGAAGAAGCCAGTTGGCTCATATTATGCTATGTGATAAAATGGCAGTAGCGAACAAAGCTGAACGGAACTAGACAAATTAAAAAAATAATAGTAAAGGATACTTATATTTAATTTTACTGGAAGTGATGTTCTCTTAGATCGATTGTAAACCACTGTTCCAAAGAGGAAATGTTACATACTGTGGCTTTAATAGTAAAGCGTACTTTAATTGTAGTTTTGCAAATAAAACATTTAGAGTATGGAAGTGTGAGTACTGTACATTTTATATTTAGCATGAAGAGAGCAGTGTAGATCACAACCGTTGATGTAACCTCCATAAGGGAGTTGACCTTATGACCTAAAGCCATAGTTATTTCCTTTATGAAAGGGCTGATATGGATCATTCAAAGATTTTGTTTACATTCATTTATGAGTTTACTCCCTAGTGCAAATGATATAAGCATAGAAACATTTAGTTTAAGTGGATCAAGGCGTCACATGTGTCTCTCGGCAAAAGAAACAATGAGCTTAATGTTGAGCTCTTATGTCAATCCTGAAACCTAATTCCTTGTGGTTGTCAAACGATCACACGCCCAGCTAATTCATATTAAGTGCTGAAGTTGATTCACTCACAGATAGTGTTTCTATCTAAGGATTGGGTTTAACCTCTTACTTCTGTCACATGTTTGGGTGAATCCAAAAGACCAGCAAGAAGATAGCTGCTATACATTTTTGAAACACGAGTCCAAAGTGGAGCAACATGCCTTGTAATCATTAATAGTTTGCAATAAAAGAATTGAATGGAAGTGCATGTCATTTCCTCCCGTAGGCTCCAGAGAATGGTCAGTGTTATAAACACTTCAGAGGTGAACACATGACATGCAGCCAGCTGTTTCACGTGTAGTGAGGATTACTGCCCATGCACAGTTGTGTATGTTCACATGAATAGTACAGGCTATCCCAAGTTCAGAGGGGGTGTCTCCGCCCCAGACATTATATGAGTATGGTGTCTATAGTTTCCCCTGCCATGCATGCATGTCCAGACATGAGAGGGGAAGTCATGGCACAAAAAAAGGAGGGGCGTCAGGGCGTTTTGTTTATGATGGAGCTCTTATGGCCCTGTGTGTATCCACAGGTCACATGTTGTAACCTGTGCAGGGATGATATTCCCAGAGCTCACTCTGGCACCCGGTCAAACTGGATTCCAGGAAATACTTACAAGGAGAAGGAATATGGAATGTTTTTATGCCATGGGGGCGGAGGATGTGAATGTGTAGTATGGGTGTGGACTTTATGTGGTAGTCTGCTGTGACCCATCCCTCTGCAGGTGATACACATGTCTCATAAAGCGTTATCTTCCTCCCACAAACACACCAGAAAGTTGCACATGCAACATTTGTGTGTGAAGTCATTGTCTGACACTGGAGCTGCCACTAGACTCACGCCGCCAGGCTCAAAGTACCTTGCATTCAGTGTTGACACGTGTGAGCAGTGGAATTAAGGAGGCACTTAGAGCTAAACAGAAATGCTGCACGTGTTTTCTCAAGGAGAGAAAGCACAAGAGCCGAGGGAGGCTTTTTCTTACATGAGTCAAGGTCCTTGAGAGGAAAGTGGACAGAATGACAGAGGAAGAAGTCCAAGGATATTGCTAATGATAACAGTTCATACATTTCACTCACTACAGCTGCACAGCCAAGGTTAGCTGTGCAACAGAAACCCTAAAGCTGCAGTCAGTGTGATATACTGAAAGCCTGGAATCTGAATGAGAATTGTGATGCATGCAATTTGTGCAACAATTTGGCAGTCTGCTGTGCTCCACTATTTAGATACCTGTCACAGTGATCTAATAGCAAACAAAAAGGGGCAAGCTAAATGAGCAGCAGTAAATAAGTATTTAATATAATGTACAATTGCACCTGTCCTCCCAAAATAGACAAGTCCTTTTTAATGGTTTGGTTTGAGATTATAGAAGCATAAACATGCTAACAATAAATTCCTGTAAACCTCAAGCAAATCATATGATCTATAAATGTTAAACCTGACCATGACTATAACCCTGTACACAGTTTCTAAAGGAGAATGCAGGGACCTGAGGTAACTGTGCCCTGCTCACTCTCCTCTGCGTCTGTAGTCACAGCACTAAAGCAGCTCTCTATTCCAAACGTGATCAGCCCCAGCGCTTGTTATTGTGCTGCTGCTGCTGTTGTCTACACGGGACTGCGCAAAGAGCCTTGTGAGCCGGGCGGGAACTGTGTCAAGAGTCCATGTGAGCTCCCGGTCAGGTGGCTGGCGGATAGATGGGTCTGCAGGCCCGCAGCCAGAGTGGGGAGGGTGGAAGGGAGGGGAGGTGGAGGTAGGAGGGAGGAGGATAGAGAAAGAAGGGGAGGAGGGAAGACTGGATGCTGAAAGCAGGCAGCTGGCTGGCTCAGCCTGCACGTGAGGGGCAGTCTTTCAGTTTGAAAGGGAAGAATACTGTCTTCAAAACAAGGGGGCGGTGGGCTGCTGCGCAGGGGGGGTAATAGGGCATTTCCGACTTGATGTGACAGTCCTAAACAAAGGCTCGTTTGCCGCCTGTCAATTATACCTGATAAATAGGATTAAATCATGTGTTATAATAGGAATTTCATTCTTGTGCATATGTTTCAGTTGTTGTTTAATCATAACATTTCCAAACCAGGGTGTGGATTTTGGTTCCAGGATAGATGTGTATATTTATCTTGCCTGGTCTTTGTGTATTTAGCTTTTATTCATTTTTTTACTCTTTAAACTGGCTCCCTGCCCATTGGCATACAAAGCTGTAATACAGATATCCAGGTCAGGGCTTTTGTTTCTCGAGCTGAAATTTTTTCGAAACAATTCATCAGATCAAATGTCTGTTGTCCAAACATGATCGGGGTTTGTGTGTGCGTGTATGTCAAAGTCTGCCAAGTAACCTCACTGAATCAAAGTGGAGCATTGCTCAAAGCTCACACTCCCACTCACATGTGAACATCGACCTACTTGAAGATGTGTGAGCTGAGTTCTTGCCCCTCTCTGTTCCTCCAGGTGGTGTTATCTTGTACGCTGGCTCATCCGGCAGTGCCAGCCCGAGCCCTGGTAGCCCCTCAAGCGGATACCAGACCCAGTCGCCCTCCTCTCACTCGCAGCCTTCGTCACCAGAGGGAGTCTCTTTTCAGGAGATTGGGGCTCTGAAACAGAGAGGGGAACAGGGAGCAGGAACTCCTTCCCCAAGAATGGTCTTCCAGTTCCCTGAAGTAAACAATGCTCCTGCTGCCCAAATAGCCCCTGTATCATCTGCAACCTACAACCACCCCACAGTGGCCAAAAGACCCTGTGGCTTCACTGGCACTTTCACCAGTAAGTACCCCTTACACCCCACTCTATTTTTACTTTTTTATTGTACTTGTCCTTTTAATAACAGTTGTATTTATCATTCATAGAAACCGGAGGTATGGTGCTCTTGTGTAAGGTGTGTGGAGATATCGCATCTGGGTTTCATTACGGCGTGCACGCCTGCGAAGGATGCAAGGTGAGCGAACAAAGATTTAATTGTATCATGTCTCCTTTTGCAGCAAGTTCAAGTGCAAAGACTGTCTGGCACAAAAGGCACTCTTCAACTGTTTTCCCTTTTGTGCTCCCTCCAGGGTTTCTTCAGACGCAGCATTCAGCAGAATATCCACTATAAGATGTGCGTGAAGAATGAGAAGTGTCTTATCATGCGCATGAACCGAAACCGGTGCCAACACTGCCGCTTTAAGAAGTGTCTCTCCGTGGGCATGTCCAGAGATGGTGAGAGATGTGAAGATAAAACACATGAGAACAAAAACAGAGTCTTTGTTAGGAGTTTTATTTAGGATAAAGGCATTTTTAACACTTATTAGTTGGATTTTTCCCAAAGCCCAGTTTACTCCTATTTAATGTTTCTATACTTGTCTCCATTCCCATCATAGAACAGTGGTTTCTGGTCACAATCCCTCCTTTTTTTCTTTTTATCTGCCTCTTTTCACTACTGCTTCCCCTCTCTCTTCCCCCTTCCATGCCCTGCTGTCTGATTTATGGCAAATGGAGCTCCAGAGTCCCAGCAGTCATCAGTCATGGAGAAAGGGTGACAAATACAGTTTATTTTAGGAAATTGGGGCACAAAGTTGTTGATTACCCAGTGTGCTCACCAAGATGTAAAGTCCTACCCTTTCTATTATTTTCAGCTCTGACATTTACAAATGATGAAGTTATCCAGTCATTTTAATCACCGAACTGTACAGAGCTTGAACTGAGTTTAAAATATTACTGCTACTCTTAATCGCCTCTGCTGCATTAGTTCACAGCAGGACTGATCTCTGGGGATGAGACTGAAGTAGGTGATAATAAATCATGAGTTTTATGGAGCAAACACTTAAAGCTGACCCAAAAAAGCCAGATTGCGGCAATGAAAAATGACCTATTTTATCATAATGTTGAATAGGTTTGTTTACTTTGAAATTAGCCAAAAAAGAAAACAAATCTACCTAAGCATTCAGATACATTTAAGGAAATGCCAAAAAGCCACTCCTTATTTCCACATCACATCTCAGGTTTGACAACCTGATCCCTGCTCAAAGATTTTTTTTTCAATCTTTTCCCTTACTTTCACCCCATCTACCTGCCTCTCCTTTCTTTTTGACCTTTCCACTTCTCACTCAGTTACTTTGCTAATGACATCATGTTCAGTGCCGTCGACCCAGTGACCTACTTCCACTGAAATAGAGAGCGGGAGCGCTCAACATAAAGACAGAAAGGGAGAGAGGGAGAGAGAGAGACGGGGGGAGGTGTACAGCGCGCTATAAATAGGGCTGTCAGTGGAGGTGCAGTATTGAAAAGGGGGAAGGGAGGATTGTTAATGCTGGGGAGGAGGATGAGTCCGTCAGATGAGATGAAGGCTTAGGTGTGTGTGTTGGGGTAAACAGCTGTGATGGTCAGAGAATAGTCCGAGACTGTACAGAGGTCCATGGATTCGTAATCCTCATTGAGATTACAGCTCTCTTGTCAGATGTAGTATCAGTAATCAAACAAGAGGGGGCTGTTTCTCTGTATCATTCAAATGTGAGAGCTATTTTGATGCCTGAATGTTCTGCAGTATCTCCACCAATAAGAATGTGGCAGTGATATCAAAGCTCAACACAAGTAATTGCTAACAGAGGATGCTCTCTTCTTCTTGTCCTCAGCTGTGCGTTTTGGGCGTATTCCCAAACGGGAAAAGCAGAGGCTGTTGGATGAGATGCAGAGCTACATGAACAGCCTCAATGAGTCAGCTTCCATGGACATGGAGATGTCCTCATCGCCCGATGCCCCCTGCAGCCCCCAGAATCAGACACATGAAGGAGCGGGCTCCTTATCGCAGTCTTACCGCACCAGCTTAATCAGCAGTGATGAGAAACCTCCCAAGATGGCTGTCGTCAACAGCAACATAAGCTCTTCCTCCTTCCTGAACAGTCCGGTGCAAGAAGCTTCCCTGTCACATTCGACCACCCAGAACCAGCACACGACCCAGGCGGAGCAGGCGAATGTCACATCAAGCTACCACGTCACAACTACCTGCCCTGTTGCCCCTAACAACAACAATAACAACAACGAAAACTCCACTAACACCAATGTCGATAACTCCAAGTACAACTACCCGTCCAATCAGAACCAGTGCCCCTTCAGTGGCAGTCAAACTTCTCAAGCATTCTCAGCCAATCAGAGTAGCTACACAGCCAGAGACGCCCACAACCAAAGTCCCTGCCCGTGGAAGCTCAATGGTGGAGCCAAAGTGCTGGTGAGAACTTTTTTTAAAGTCAAGTATCTGAATATCTGTCAATAACCCTCACTACAAAGTCAATGACACAATCTTTCCAATCCTCCTCTGCAGGCTTGTCCACTGAATTCCTGTCCAGTGGCTCCGGCCAGTCGCTCCAGTCAGGAGGTGTGGGAATCTTTCTCCCAGTGCTTTACCCCAGCAGTTAAAGAAGTGGTCGAGTTTGCAAAGAGCATCCCAGGCTTCCAGAGTCTCAGCCAGCATGATCAGGTCATGCTGCTTAAATCCGGCACTTTTCAGGTATGAGTAAAACTTGTTTTTGACACGCTACTTTTCTTTATTCTTCTTAATAATGTCCATTATGATGCAAAATACATTTTTTAAATGATTTTTATACAAAGATATTCACTCATGGTCTGTCCTCAACATGAGAAAGACCCCTCTACTTCTGTTTTTCATAAAATGTGCACTGAAACAGTCAATTTAGAAAAGTCCCCCAAAAGAATGTCATAAAGGAATGTGCCACCTCCATCAGATGGGAGACACACACCTAGCCAGGTGTTTGTTCAGCCTATATCTGGCTAAAGTGTAGGAAACATGTCTGTTCAGTTTCAGTAAACATTAGAGAACAGCACTGGAAAACCAAAGACATGTCCACTATCTTAGGGGGGCTTGTTAAGACACAGACCATGAGGATTTACACTTAATCAGCCTGTTAGTGTAGGGGTAAAACAGAGGTATAAATGCATGTGAGTGGATTTATAGGCAAGAGACACCAAGAATATGTTCTGCTGACATCTAGGACCAGTGTAAATTTGATGATCCTGACCTAATCTGGTTCTGTCTGCAGGTTCTGATGGTGAGGTTCTGCTCACTGTTTGACCCCAAGGAGAGGACAGTGACCTTCCTCAATGGACAGACGTATTCCCTGGCATCATTGAGGGCTCTTGGCATGGGCTCCTTACTGGACGCCATGTTTGAGTTCAGTGAGAAGCTTGGATCAATGGGACTGGAGCCGGATGAGATGGCTCTTTTCATGGCTGTTGTTCTTGTTTCTGCAGGTAAGAATCTTGCAGGGTTTCTGCACATTTAGAAAGTGTGACTTTAAAGGCTTTTAAGACCTCTAAAAGAAAAAAAATGAAAACCCATATAGTACTCACTTTACACAAAGCCAGGAAACAGATTAAAGGAGGCTCTTGGGCTGATACAACATATCAGAAAGTCATTTTCAAAAGGTTAATTTGCGGTGTTTCATGTATTTTTAATCTAATTTACGTAGTGTACAAAGCAGTTTCAAATCAGTTTTTGCATGTTTAGTGCTCCTCCATTATGCTGCAGCAGTGCACCCCATGTCTCTTTTTTGCAATTACAGGTGACCTTATTAATGGCAAACTCCCATATTTAACGAATTACTATTATCATATATTAAAACTCATCATTTCTCATTTAAAGTGGCACACTGAGGCAAATGGACAGCAAGACCAGATGAGACAGAGCAGCACATGCAGATGTTTTAAAGCCCCCCTACCCAAAGAAAAGTCCTTACTTTAACGCCATTTTGAGCTTGGTTCAGAACATTCCTCGAGAGACAATGTGAAGCTCTCATGAGAGGCAGTCAGAACAGATAAGAACTTAAGAGTTTAGGGATTAGTTATGTTGGACAGAGGACAGAAGTGGTCTGAAGTGGGACTTAATTAACCACAAAAAGCCGCCAACGGCACACTGCCTAATGTGTGTGTGATTTCAGGCAAAGGTTGGCATGCTGGATCATTTGTTGACACAGCCCAATTAATATCAGGAGTGACATGTTCATGATGTTAACACAGACAGTGCCAAACATCCGTCAGATAATCCACAAAAGCCAATAAGAGTTGATAAAGTATTAAGCAATATGCAGCATCAACAACAGCATTGTTATAAATAAAATCTGACCACTTCCTATCCATATAAGTGAATATGGACATATATTTAACCAAGCATCAGGCAGCAGGTGACTTAAAGTTTAAAAACACACTCCACAGCTGAGCCAGACTTTTGCAGTTAGCTTTCTATTTTTCCTTTTTCCAGCCACAGGCTTCTAATTGGAAGCTGGAGAAACACGTTTTTCTCCTGCACTAATATGCAAATCCAGCCACACTTGGCATGCTGCAGATTGTGACATAGATGTTGTTCCTGCAGAAGTTATCACTGGAAAATGATAGTTCCAAAATACAAAACAAAACAAACAAAACGGAAAGAAAAGAACAGGCACCAAGACCTAGAATATCAAAAAACTTCATCCAATGCATTGTATGATTTTTTTAATGATTCATGAGCTATTTATCTTGTGTCTAATCTGAATTTCCCCTCTCTTTCTCCAGACCGCTCTGGTATTGTTGAGGTTGGAGCAGTGGAGCAGCTGCAGGAGAATCTTATAAAAGCTCTACGATCTCTTATAACAAGTCGCCGCCCGGATGACAGCACCCTTTTCCCAAAGCTGCTCCTACGTCTGCCGGACCTGCGCACCTTGAACAACCACCACTCTGACAAGCTCCTAGCTTTCCGCATTGATCCTTGAGCTCAAAGAGCTAAAACTATCTGAGGTATCTGCTTTGGGAAAACCTCCATAGTCCCAGTGTGAGCCTGGCCTGCCACATACAGCACACTGGCCTATGCATGATGGACAGTTGTTGTGGGAGCCGTGCAGAGTCCGACGCTGTGAGAGAACGATCCTGGAGAAGAAATCAGCAAAGGACGTAGGCACATAAGGAGTTGGAGGCTCCCGATCTCAAACTGATTCATCCTCCAGTCAATTCCAGGACTGCTTAGCAAAATCCTGGACTGTGTTCTTCCTTGGGTTTTTCAAGAAAATACGAGACCACCAAGTCATCACCTCCCCCATCTGGAGTTTGTAAGAGTTGTCAGTTTTGTCGTTCAGAAGACCAAAAAGAAAAGAGAGCCTGCTGTTCCTCACCAGACTTTATCCCCCTCTGCTAGCTCACAGGGCTAACAAGAGGGAAGCACAGAGAAACAGGGACATGTACAAACATTCACCATCTATCATTTATGACAAACTGAATCCATGCTACATTGTGTAAAGGGCACTTTCCATACATTAAGAAGACCTCTTTAACAGTATATAACATAGCAATAGAAATGCTTGTAAGCAGTTTGGAGGACAGTTTGTGTATGCCCTGTTGAAATAAAATAAGCTATTTTCACATATTGTCACCAAGTGGGAAATCTTTATGAAAATCATCTGTGATTGAAAAGTGTTTAACATTTTTGAGAAATGAGAGTAAGCTGCATTGTATTTGTATGCGGTAATCAGGGAGAAATTATTGGTCATTTTAGACCATGTATGAGGGGTTATGTATCAAAGTGTTTTGTTGTAAATTTTGTACATAACCTTTATTCTTTGTTCTTGTTAGTTTGCAGATTATCAGATATGTGAATGAAGTTAGTGTTGAATTATTGTATAATGTCACAACTTATAGATTGCTATACAGATGTGAGGAAACAGCCTTTGGATTGTGCGCTCAGAGTATAAAGTTTTTATTTGAAGATATATAATTGAAATAAATGTTTTGTCAACTGACTGCTTCACCTTGTGAATATTTTGTAAATGTTTTATGGTGACATCATAGAGTATCATTATTAAATAACATTATATAGCATCTTTTCCTGTGCTCACTTTTTTCATTTTCCTCCTTAATGTGATACAACCAGTAGGATAGCCATGCATACTGTGGAGCCAGAGCTTAGCAACAGAGGCAATCAGCCAATCAGCTCCAGTGTTCAGAGCCATTGGGGACTTCATTACTGACAAGAAACCCTGTGTGATTTTCTCAGCGTGTGATAACAAATAAATATAATTTAACTGAGTATCAGATGACAAGATGATGATAAATATAATCTCTAAAACAAAGACAACAAGCAGCAATGCTCAACAAAGCATCCTGCCTTCAGTGAAATATGTGTTATATCATGACAGTACACACAAAGACCCGAGGTTATACGAGGACACGGTATGGAAAACAGTGGAGAGGAAGTGTGAAGATCACAGAATGTACAGGAAGAAGCCCCCTCCAGCTTACCACGTCAGTCTATGGGAGAGACTGGAAACAAGCACATACTGTTCAATGTCTGGAAACATTTTCCATAAACAGGAACTCTGACCTGCATTACTCTTTACATGAGCTTTAAGATGCACACACTGGCTTTGATTACTGTTATTAGAAGCCCACATTAGCAGAGGAGAAAAGCGTTTGTGTCAGATTGGTGTTATTTCAAAGATTAGTGATTAACAGCTTCTAAATGTTAAAATGAAACATATCTGAGCCATCATATGTTATCAGTACTTCTATGCAGCAGCTGGATTAAAACCAACATCCAGATTCAAACCAGGTAACCCTGGATGAAAATCTGACAATGCCACATATCTTCCTTGATCCCATGAAATGCAAACTTGCATAAATATTAAACTACACCCTGCCCTCCATTTTCTAAAACCCAGCCAAATGAAATTCTCACAACTGCATCAGAAAAACTGTCTCAGATGCAAATGGGATTCTAGTAATTTCCATGAGATGTTTACAAGTCTTCAAGTGCCACCTGCTGGACAGAAAAATACCAACAAGAACTAGTTTTGGCCATGACAGTATTTCTGAGAATACCAAGAGGATATGACTATTTCTGGAACCTTTTTTCAGTCTTTTAAAATTCAGTGGTTACAACTTCAATCCAAATATGAAACAGTCAAAGGAAAAAGAAGTATGATGCATTAAACAACGAGCCTGTGTTTCTGTGAGAGACCAAGACCAGAGACCTTTTAATCACTAGCTGAGAAAAACACTTTAAGAGCCAACTTCTGCAGCTGATTTGACACATTTGATTACACATGAGAAACTTAGTCTGCTTAAAGTGTTATGCAAGTCCACAAAACAGAAGTGCAGCTTCACAAAAATTATCTGCAATCGCTTCAGTCAAAATGACAAATTCTATGTTGTTGGTCTCCCCCCTGTGCTGAAAACTAATATGTGTCTCCCTGAGCACAACAGCAAAGAATAGAAGTAAATCTGTTGATCAACATTATACCAACCACAATAAGGTACATTATGTGCAAGTTCACCTGCCTCCACCTCATCGATGAATTCTTATCTGTTGAGGCCACCTTGTGGCTGAAGTTAGATATACATGTTGAGTTAAATCACATAAGTGCTGCTCTATTTTTCATTTAAACAAAAGAAACTTGTTTCTGACAACTGCCATTATTAACTGCATCTCACAGTTGACCCAGGTTTCATCTTGTTGCTATATTAAATCATTTTAAAACTTGAAGTTTCATCCCCCCCCCTTTTTTTAATTGTTTTTTATAGCCTTTTCCTTCTAGTAATGCCCAGATTGTTATTATTCTGGGGAGCTTTTACATGTGACCTTTTACCTCTCTAGTAAGAAAATAGAAGGCTACACATTGAGCTGTAGCCACAGTCTTTGTAAATTATGTCTCATCCATAGCAGAGGATGTTCTGAGAGTATGCATAACTTTAATAATAGTGATGATAGCACCAATGGTCAGTGCTGACAGTCAGCCTGTGCCAACAAGAGACTACAGAGTAACAAATGATTTTCTTCTCACTAAAGAGCTGGCTTTTGGGCTAGCTGCTATTACAATTAATTTATAAAACATCATTTTCCATATTGGATCATCTGAAACACAAAGGCAGGTTTAAAATTGAATGAAAAACCAGATGTTACACCTGGCAGATGGCTAACACAAATCAGTGAAGCCACATACAAAAATAGTATTTATTTAAATAAATTAAAATGAGGTTATATTTGTCAAACTACAAGCAAAAAATAACTAATACTATATTTACTAATGACTAATGCATACAACCTAAAGCATCATCCAGTGGTTCATTTATTACTAAATAATGTGTCTTAAGCAGCTGCCTGTTTTGAGAAAAAGGTTATATTTCCCTCAGTCTTTCTGCGATATGAGAGAAGAGAGGGCAGACTGACCACTATAATTACACAGAATATAACCTCGAAAAGGAATATAAACTCCTAAAAGTATGGATACTTACTTTCAGCAGATTCTTTGACTCCTATAACTTTACTAACTGATATTGCATTTCATAGAGTGAGACCCCTGGAAAGCCTGTGCAACAGGGCAACTGGAAGTTGGTGTTCTACTGATATTTAGAGTAGCAGCATTACTTGGTGGCAGCCCTGGTACTATTTCCAAACTTAGGACGAGGCTCCATGTGACTGGTGAAGTCAAGACAGACCACAAAGTGGGCGTCCCAGGAAGTGAAACCCCAAGATCAGTCCTTGACCCTTGCTTCACATGGAATCTGGAGCTGTGGTCAAACTAAGGTTTTGTCCCTGTGGAGATTACAAGCACTGCTCTCTCAGATGCTGAAAAGCAACCTAAAGCCCATAAATGGTCAACCATGGATTAATAAGGACTGTGCACATCTGGAATGAGCAACACAGCTAAAGGTGAGGGTAGTGCCAGAAAAAAAGTGTGCCAAGATTCCCTGCAATGATTTTCTGCTGGTATTCACTTTTGTTTTGAGCTTCGGGCGCTGCCAGATGTGTGCCTGCACCTTACTGACAGGATAGCACTAATGTGGATGAGTCCTGCAACTTCAGACATGCCAGTACTTACATATTGTCCAGGACCAAAGGATGATGTCAGACATTACACTCCTGGCCCTGTAGGTCTTGGCAGATTTAACCACTGTCTGCTTCTATACTTTAACCATCATATTATCCTTGGGGTCAATTTGACCTCATTCAATGTTACCATTCAAAAAATAATAGCTGACTTTTCTGTTTTTCCTTCAAATTTCATGACTTTTCCAAATTTGATGGGGATAACTGTCAGAGCATAGAATTATCGTGATATTTTTTTCAATTTGCTGAACACATATTGCACACATTGGTGTTCCTCTAAGAATAATTTGACCCCAAGCTGTTTTAGCTGCATAAAACGTGTCTGTCTTGTGTGTGACCTAACACACTCACACCTGCAGGTGCAGAGTTGATAGTTTTGAGTTGAAACATAACAGGGGGGTGGGGAAAACTATTCCTACAAGAAGCTTGATACTTCTTATGGTGTGGGCATGAGGGACAAAACCTGACTTGTGAACTCCTGCCAAAATGAGGAAGCCAATGTAGAGTTGTGAGTTGATCCCATCCAAGTCTTTCCAATTATCAAGTCATCATTACAGCTCTTCAAAACACCATGGACTGAAAATATTGTAATTGAGATGACAGATTTAGAGAAGTGTGTGTATGAAGACAGTTGGAAAGACCTGGATGTAGTTGCCTTGGAAGCCTACTTTGGCTTGTTCATTTCCAGGAGTTAACAAATCAAAAGCAAGCCTTTGAAATGCTGAAACTGATAGGACAATATTTCAAGCCCCCATGTCTCTGAAGACATTCAAGTTTTGGAATAACAAAAGAGTAGGGGTGAGTAAGACTTAGCAGTGGCCAACCACAAAAAAGGAGGTCAATTCAGTAAATAAATGCTTATGAGGGGAAAGAGGGGGTCACCAATATCAACCAATATTGTTCATTCTGTTAGAGACATGAATGTGCACAACAACTTAGAAATAATTTGGAATGAAAGGTTTTCAGGATACACTAAACTCAAAGTTTGACCTGATTGTGGCGCTACAGGACATGTTTGCTGTATCACCAGCAAAACCAACAGTGGTCATACTCTTGCCCGCAAATTTCATTGGATTTGGATGAAAACGTTTCAAAACAGTAATTCTAGTTCACACGTCTGCCCTGATGGTGGCGCTAGAGGACAGGTCAACTCTCTAATAGGTTTCATCATTCATGTCTTTAACAAGTAGACAAAGGGCCTGACACAAAAACTTGGTCAACAGCCTTAGGTAAATCATTTTCTGAAGGCAGATATCACGCATTAGTAATATCTGAGGATAATTGGAGGGTTAACGTGGTGTTGACAACTGCACGCGCGCGCATGCACGCTACCTGGCGCGAGTCTGCTATCAGCTAGCATGGCAGCTACATGGTTCACACCGAGCTCACCAAGTTATGAAACGGCGTTACAAGTTTTCTCAGGAGTAAACCTGAGCCACCAGTCAAACAGAGCGGTGCTACAGCCCCTTTTTTGGACTCCTGTTCAGGTAAATTAAAACACTTGATGCAGTAACATGTTAGCTTACCAGCCTGAAGTCCGCCGCATAGTCCTGCCTTTCAGCCGCTTTATATCACTGCGAGTGTTCATCCCTGAATTATGAGGAAACACTATTGTTGGTTATGGGATAAACACATTTTCAAACTAAAGTATTACATAGGCCTATGAAACACAACCAAAAACCAAGAACACCAAATTTAAATAAAACGATGTTCGACGGGTCAAATTTTTAAAAAATAGGTGAACTAATGAAGAGCAGAGGTTAGAAAGAGGGTAACTTTCTCCACTGTTGGTGTCCATTATCAGGAATCTGGCAGTGTGGTCACTAAACAGGGGTCATGATATGATACATCACAGTACAGATGGATGTAAATTGTTTCACAATGAGTGTTCTGAATTTCTTCATTGAAATAAGACCCAACAAAGATAAAAAAAAAAAAATACAGTTTAAACAGGTTTGCTTGTGGTATAAAAAGCATGGACCCTGCAACATGAAAATAAATGTTAATGTTTGTCTACAGTCAAATCTACGGTGGCCGACAAGGGCATACGCGACTGAATGCCTGCCACCATCCAGAAGCTGGATGCTGAACTAATTAAGACAAATGTTCTGAATTTCAATGAATCATCAACTGCTAAAACGTAGCTATTGTGATTTATATGATACAATATCACACTGCAAAATGTTGTAATATCAGTATTTCCTTCCGCCCCTGTTTTCCTCTTGTAATTCTGTTGCCTTCATAGAAAAGCACTCCAAGGAAGATTCACTTCAGGGTTTTATAGATGCAAAGATATTTTTGAGATACAGAAGTTGCAGCTGCTGATGTTTACATGCATAAAATGCTCATAGAGTAAATGAAACACTCACTAATTTTTAAAATGGTTTTATACAAATCCCAACAGACTTGCTCAGTGGCAGACCGTTTGGAAAGCAGTACCATAAGGTGATCAAACCAAGACCAGGACAAGAGTCTTCGACCTGGTAAGAGCATCACAATATAAGATGGTAATTTAAAGAGTCTAATGAATAAATACATTTAAAACGTGTCAACACAAATATGAACATTACAATTAATATGTAGGCTTCAACACATACTGTATACCAGCTTGGTAGAATGTCTTCATACACCATGATGCATGACCGTAAAAGAGTAATCAATTTTTTGAAGAATTAAAGAAGAAACAAAAGGTTTATTTCAGCGTGTTTTTCGTTCTCAGTTCTTAAACTTCAAAAAGGACTGAAGCTTAAAAACTGAACTATTGTTAGTTTAATTTCAGCTTCCAAAAATAATTTGTTTCTGTGTGTTATGCCAATGACTTTGGATCATCTCAAGGTTCCTCCTTTCAACTTTGTTGTTAATAATATGAATTAATTTTAGCTCAAAAGTTCTGAGTTTTTAATAACAGGTTTTTGTTTTGTGTTCTTTAGAGATCACTGGTTGTTACTTTGGAGTTTATAGCCTCCAAAAAAATGCAAATGGGGTTAAGTTGAGCTGTTATTGTCAGAAAATGATATAGATGATATAGATTTGTTAAAGTTAAATAAAAGTAAATCAAATAAGAGAAGACACACGGACTGCAAGAGACAGCAGGCAGATTTAATGATTTCTTTATAGCGGTTGCACCAATTTCCTACCTTGACATTTTTGTACTTTCATTTTTCTATCATAATTCATATTTGGGTAAATGAAATACAGATTATCAGAATTCCTTAGGGTCCCACATGAAGTTATGTCCAATTAGCCTCTTGATCTAGCAGAGAATACTTAAATTAATATTTGCAAAAGTAGATCAAAGGTTGGTGCTTGCAGTAAATCTTATTATTTAAGGTGATGTGTGCTCTGTAATGGTATTAACTTTAATCTCATTAGTCTGAAGTACCTGTTACTAAACCAGACTCTTACACAAAACATGATGTCATATATTTACAAGGTAAGTATTATGAAGTCACTTTTTTAAAGATTGTTTTTGGGCATTTTGTGCCTTTATTGATAAAAGGGAGTGACAGTGGATAGGCTTGTGAAAGGGGGTGAGAGAGTAGGGGAAGACACTCTGCAAACTGGCCACAGACTGGATTCAGCTCGGGCCGGCAGAAGTATGGATATGGGTCGTGTGTGGTTGCTAACCACTCCAACAAATCAGCACCCTGAAGCTACTGTTAAACATACAGCTAAAACAATTTGTTTTATCAGAAGGATGCCAAAAAGTATGACTGTAAGGATTTGGCATCTGGGCATTCTTCCAAACATTTGACAGTAAATATGCACAAAACATACAAGAGAAGTGAGGAAAAATAACAAAAAATAAAATCAGATTTTGTGAAAAAAGATTAAACAGCTCCTTAGATAATAAAGTTTTATTTATAGTGGGAAGCGCAGCTCAATATTTTCTGAAATTAAGCACAAGTGCAGCTCTAGATCAAATCTAATGATGCCAACGTCACACTTGGACTTTCACTTACAGCCAGCAGCACATTTCTGATGTCCATTCATCCATTTTCTGTACTACTTATCCCTTTTTAGGTTTGACGGGGCTGGTGCTTATCCCAGGTAAAATAGGGCGAGAGGCAGAGTACTCACCAAGCTGACTGCCATCCAATCTTAGGCCCGACATGTTGAGACCGACAACAGTGCACACACACTTTCACCTAAGGACAATGTGAAGTCACCAAATAATCCAACTAGCAGCTTTATGTTGTTGGAAGGAAACTAGAGTACCCAGAAGAACCCATGCATAGAGGGGAAAAACATGTAGAGTTCATCAAACAAAAAGGCCCAGAATGACTCGGGAGGTAGAACCAGGGACCGTGCTGCTGCCAGGCACAAGCACAAACCCACTGCAATGCTGTGCAACCCCAATATCAACATGGGGATGGAAAATAGCATTCGATATAAGGTATTAGCAGAAGTTTCTGAAATAATTGAAACAAAATAAAAAATAATAAAGCTGAAGCATAACATTACAAGTAGATTATCCAGGTGATAATAAGTACATAAATGTAAGTATTTCACACCATGAACATTATTTTTACTGAGCCAGGCATCTTAAGATCTGAAGTATTTCAGCATTAACAGGAAGTTTATCGATACAAATCTTTTCTTACCTTATATCTACTTTGAAAAATATAATTTATCATAAAAACTCCAGGGCCATATCCCTTCTGTGGTCTTGAAACATTATCAGTTTTGTTTCTTTTTTTAATTGAATGTTTTGTTAAAAAAAAAATCCCCAGAAGGAAGTCGAGAGTCATGTTTCAAGCTCATCATAAGCAAAGTCATGTTCTCAGTCAGCAGATTGGTGTGAATAAACATATAAACACATCCAGGGTGTGTTGTTATTTCTGTAACTTAATTGTTCATTTACAGTTGTCATGAAAATGTTAATTATTAAATACGCGTCATGTGTCTTTCCCCATTTCTTCCCCTAAAGTGGAGCAGAATAACTTAGATAATTCATATGTAATTCTGATATGTAAGTGCTTTGAGTCATTCTGGTGAGTACTGGATGATTAACTGTCCTCAAACACTGTTCAGGGCTTTGTGCCCGTGAAGGAAAACATAAACGACACCCCTGTCTGCTAACTGTAGTGGTATGCTCTGGTGTCATCTCACTGTTTTAGCCTACCTGGACTTTGCTAGAATGTCCTTGTTGGACCAACAGTAGGGGTGGCCCAGGATCAGGGTTAGAAAGAGATTAACCACATGGAGGCCTTTAAAGCTTCAGCGTAATCCTTACGCGGGAGATAAATTCAGAGCAACATCTACTCCACAGACAGCATTTGTGCTCGCACTGTTTCCAGCCACGCAGACCCTTTGTAAAACGAGGAGACGAACTGGATCCTTTGCTAAATAAACTCTGGATTTACACGACTGCGGACAAGATTATTTGATTCAAGTTGTGATTTGAGAAGAATCTGCGGTGTCATCTACATTAGAAACTCAGAAAGGGAATCACCATGAAGAAGGGAAAGGTATGTTTTTTATTTTCTTGCTGGATAGTAACAAAAATACATGTTTTATTGGTGAAGTGGAAATGATCTAAAGCATTCAGTGTTATTTCTTGAGTTTGTTTTTGACCTTAAATCTGCAATGAATTAAAAGAAAAAAAAGGCTCAAATGAACACATGAAAAAAGGCAAAATCATTGACCAGAAATGGCAGTTGAGTGAGATTTTGTCCGTAATGTGAATGTGAATAATCGCTCTTGACATTGGTTTCTCTAGAGGCTACAAAAACATGGAGGCTCGTCGTATCCATCCTAATCCTTTGGAGTTATGAAACGTGGTGTCAGTTTTGTAGAAATATCTGTCCTCGAAGTACATAACAAAAATCTTCTCTGTTTTGCAGCAGTAGAGATAGAGTAAACAACCTAGAAGTTGCGTGCTTATTGACTATGCATGAGTGAGAGCATATATATTTGTCTTTATTCATGAAAACAGATTTATGCTTGATTTGATTCTGATTAACAAGTTAGTCATGACCCTACTAACAGTATCACTCTCTCAGCAGGTGGTTGATGACAATGAGCCTCCGACTTACCAGGAGGCCACAGCAGGTAAATTACAAATCCTTTTGTGGGTTATTAAATTCCATTACCTATAACAAGTGCTGCCTTTTACTGTGTGCTTCATTTAAATTAATACAAAGAAAATGATTGTTTGATCTTGTTTAGGCCTGTTTTAAGTTGTTTAAGATGCTTGAATATTAATCATATTTCAAGGTTTAAAAGTGCGTGGTTTTCAGATAAGGTGTTTGAAAGTGCTTCTTTTTGTAATTGTGTTGAGTGACTGCTTGCGCAATTGCTAAATCTGAAATAGTAATTGTTAGATATATATATATATAATAGTCATTATTAATATGGTGTATATATCAAAGTCAAGTTACAAAGTGCTTTGAAAAGACAGTAATGTTTAAAACAATATAAAACAGCATACAACACAACAGGCAGGTTATAAAATGACAGGCAAGTGAAAACACTTTAAAATATGTCAACTATATATAAATATATAGTTACTTTATAACTATGAGCATAACTAGTTTTGTTTATGTGTACTTTTTTGTCTTCCTTTCAAACATTTTATAGGAGAATAGTAATCAGGCTTGTGGTTGTGTAAATTATAAGTTACTAAACTATAAGGTGCTTGTAAAGGTTGAAAACACATCATAAAAGTGCTTGAAAAGTGATTGACTTACCTCTGAGAAGCTATTTGAACTCCATATTTTTAGATATATATGAAATGTGTATCAATCTATTTTTGCTTTTAGGATTTTTTTTTGAATGATGCGATTTGTATTCAGTACCGATATTCACGATGGCTTATAAAAGTCTTAAAGTAACACCTGAAAACCACCCATTGCCTTAATTGATGTGTCAAAAAAATCACTTTTGGATCCTGGGTATCAGTATTTGTTCATGTTGTGAGTTGACCTCACGTGTTGTAAATGATAAAACAGTCTTTCTTCTTCTTGGTGCTCGATTTGTCTGTAAAGATCTACAACTGAAATATTAATATTTACCCTCATGTCTCCTCTCCGTCATCTTTTCCAGGTTATGATGACATGGAGGCCCAGTTTGCTTGGGATGACAAGATTGTCAGGCAGACCTTCATCAGAAAGGTACTAAAACATTGATATGGGATAAAAAAACATCTGATTGAGCCCTGAAAGGCTGAACTGGGAGTAGTTATTGTCTAAAGGTACCCTGTGGTTGTTGCCTATCTCTATTTCTGTTCATATTCCTATTCCTTCAGTGACTGACATACTGTGTGTAGAAGCACCTGTAACAACAACAAAAAGTATTTCTGATATTTCTCACAGGTCTACTCCATCCTCTTGGTCCAGCTGCTTGTCACAGTGGGAATTGTGTCATTGTTCTCATTTTGGTAACTACTCTTTGGCATATCGTCATCACATAAAACCCCTTTTTTTCAGTTAAGACAGGAACGCTGATTTAATGCAAGTATTGTTTTGCGTTCACAGTGCACCCGTGAGGTTTTATATCCAGACTCATCCTGGCTTATACATGGCCTCCTAGTGAGTCAAAACACACAAAATCTCAACATACATTGCAAAAATTTTCAGTTATTTTGTTTGATAAATTCCTTAAACTTTCCTATTTTCTTTGACAGCATAATGTTCTTTGCCACCTACATTGCACTGTCATGCTGTGGTGACCTAAGGTATGCAAATGCATTGTGATAGTGTTGATCTAATCACACCAGAGTTAAATTTTGCATAAGAATGTCTATTGACGAATTGTATCTTCACAGGAGGCAGTTTCCTTGGAATATCATTTTGTTAGTTCTTTTTGTAAGTATTCTTCTCTATGATAACTGCATAGGTTAATAAAATACATTTACAGGGCTTGGAAATATTAGTTTTGTGGGAAATACAATATTGGTTATATTAACTCAGTTATTTTGCATTGAATTAAGGCTATATGCGTCCCCTGATTTAATCTGGCTGTTGAGTTCGTTCTTGAATGAATTGGGTTGAGAATTGATTAACATAAGGATATAGTGGGTAAGCCATTTTTTGTATTTTAAAAAGATTGCAAACACCGTCTAAAATGCACAAATACTGGGGATTCAAGATCTCCAAGGGGAATGATTTCTTTGTTGATTAAAAATCTCAATGGTCTCTTCCTACCAAATACTGGGGATTCAAGGAAAAGTGGGTCGAACTGTATATGAATATGATTGAAGACCAATACCATTTTTGTATTGTTTGATAGAGCCAGCCATCAAATTATTGCAAATTTCATCATTTGTAAACAATATAGACCTAAATGCAAAAAGGCTAACCATATAATTTTGTATAGTTTAGAATTGAGTTGTTGTTTTTTTACCCAACACTGCTGCTACATTAATATGTTAAAAAAATCGTGCAGTTGCCTCAGCAGTTCCTGAATCGGTATTTCAGAGGAAAAAAAAGAAACATATGTTAGGATTACTTTTGTTGCTGCCCAAGTGATAATATTTCTGGGACTTGTAATGTCTTTTAGGGGCAGAAGGGGAATATTGGACTGCTCAATGGGTAGAGAGGGCTCAGCATGTTTGGTCTTAACATTTAATGAAGGGTACTGAAATGAAACATCTGGGGTTAAGATTTGGTTTGGTTGGTGTTAGACATGCACCACGTCAACTCAAGATTTGGATACTCAGCCCTAATTTAGACAAAGTGCAGAGTTTCTCTCTCTTTTTTTCTGTCCTTGCCAACATAATTGTACAATACGAGACTTCTGTTTGTTACCATGCTATCAAACAATGGTCAACATCATTTTAAGTTTACTGTCATATCAAAGCTTACAATTCTAGTGTTTTGACAGCCTTTCCTCATGTCCTTACAGAAAACAAATGTTAAGACATCTTGCATGTATAGCCATTTAGCTAAAAGCTTTAGAGATGTGATATTTGATCCTTACTGTCCTTCTCTACTTTTAATTTTACACTGATAGTGCTGGCTTTTGTAATATGTCATTACTTTTCCAACAGACCTTGAGCATGGCCTTTATGATGGGATTTGTATCAAGGCAAGTAATGATTTATTTTGTAATATTAACTTGAACAAGGGTGTTGTGACTACAATTATAAATTGTGACTGTCCTTTATTTCCTTTAGCTTTTACAACACAAAGTCAGTGGTTCTGTGTTTGGGAATCACGGCTGTCGTTTGTCTGTCTGTCACCATCTTCAGTTTCCAGAGCAAGGTACGGAGTACAACTCAAACTGAACTTCAATTCTAGAAGCATATGTACAAAAAAAAGTTCTATAATCCATCCCCTTTTTTTCCCCCCAGATTGACGTCACATCCTATCAAGGCATCCTGTTTTCTTTATGCATGGTCATGCTTCTCTGTGCCATCACTATCTCCATTGTTGTTCCATTTGGATATGTAAGTGCCCCACCCTTTTCCCTCTCTGTTTACACTCACCTTCCTTAACGTGGTCTAAAGCATTTAGCTAAACAGCATTTGCAGCTTAATACCTCAGGTGCTGTTGGCCATTTTTGGGTGTGTGAGGAGGATTAGCCCCAGATAATCTTGCAGTGCTCTGTGCTGTCTTTCTTCAATTAGCATCCTTCGATCCCTCTTATCTGGGTTTTGTAATGCTTTTCATTTTGCATCACAGGTTCCGTGGTTACATGCCATTTATGCTGTGTTAGGAGCCATACTCTTCACACTGGTGAGACTCATACATCATGAAAAACACTTAATGTAAGTTTTTTTTTATTTTAAACATTAACTTTCTCTTTTTAATCCCACTGTATCTCTTTCTGCCGCAGTTCCTTGCATTTGACACTCAGATGCTGCTTGGAAATAAACGCTTCACTATAAGTCCAGAGGAGTATATCTTCGCCACTCTCAGCATCTACCTGGACATTATCTACCTGTTCAGCTTCCTATTACAGATTTTTGGGGGAGGCCGCGACTAAAACTTGTAGATAAGTTTCTCAGCTCAATGTCAGGACACTGAGAAATTGTACGTGGATGTATTACCCTCATGAACAAACTGAAATCAGGGCTTTGTTATTCAGTGAACCGCTGACCCTTTTCTTTGAAGCAAGATCGGCTTGTTTGTTCTTGGCTTTTGGTTGTGTAATCTTACTGATATAATCCCACTGATGGCTCTGTAACTATGCCCTGACTTATTCTTCCTTTTCCTGATACCTCACTGTGTGTATGCCAGATACTTAAGCTTTGATACAATCCTAGTGCATAAGAAGGATACTTGTTTTGACATCACAGCACCAAAGTCAAATTCCCAGGTACCCTGTAATGGATAGTTTCTTCTTTGAAGGGACCAAAAAGGCACCTCTGTTCCTGCAAACAGACCAAAATGTATTTTGGTGACCCAATTCACCTGAAGTGTTAAACACTGACTTAAATGTTGCTAACATAATTCTGCCAGACAACTCATTTTAAATTGTTTTACAATGCAATTGCAGTAGCAGTACATAGTTTGAGTTTAGCTTCTAGGATTTGACCTCATCACCCCTGGAATGCAGTATTACCACGTGATCAAAAAGTCTTAACCCCCCGCCATTAGAGCCTATAGGAGGATGCTGGGGTGGTGGAGGGTCAAAAACATGAATACAGTACAAATGCAGGCAGAGCTGGCAAGGCAAAGAAAGTTAACCAGACATTTTGCTGCTAAAATAGACTATGTTCAGGGCTACATTGTGATCCTGCCACTTAAAAGTCAGTACGTTTACATGCACAGTATAGTCCACCATGATCAAAGCTTGAATTTGCGATTTAAAAATAAGTTCAGTTTTGTCCTTGTTTCTGTAGGGCAGACAAGAGATTAATAATTTGTCAACAAAAGCATGTTTTCTACATTTACAGTAACTGGAGGTATGTCCCATGTTTGCTAGTTCTTGTAGGCCTTCTGTCAAATCATTCAACTATTAAGTTGGCATGTAAGTAATGGATTGTATATTGAACAACACAAATATAAAGAACTTCACTGTTCCATGCTTTACTTTTGAGACAAAGTTGCAAAATTAGCAGGAGGCAAATCACACTGTAAACTAAACCAGTGCACAGTGCTTGTATTATTGCTTTGAGAATTAGCAACAAGTTGACTTCTGGGTACATTCTGTTTATCTCCTGAACTTAGTAATTAACCGTCAAAAAGACAAAATTAGACAAAGCCAGAGTAATGTCAGTTGCTTGCTTACTAAAAGGGGCTTTAGAATGATTTGGAGGTTGATCTGTGGATGTAGCCATACTGTAAATGCCTTCTCAATCTAACCACGGATCAACCTACTAATAGACAAAAGGACTTAGTTGAGGGGACTTAAGACCATCTGACCCACAGCAACACTGCACAAGCTCACAGCACTAATCATGTCCCTTTCTGTCCATAACCAGAAAACCTCAATAAAGTCAAAACAGATGAGATATGACAAAATCATCCCTGTACAGTGAAATGGATAAAATATGTTATCTTCTGAGACCAAAGCTGTTTTTTGAACCAGACTGTAAATATGTTTAATTTTGCAGAGAAAAATGTTCTCTTCCCTGTGTAGTTTGATGCAACGTTTTGTTTTAGTTGAAGCCATACATAGAGTCTGTATGTTTGCAAGGCTTGACTGTTAAGACTTGACACACAGATACATTCATCTGTCACAGCTATCATAAGGGAAGGCCTGAAATTAGCTTCCTGTTTAACTGTGTAAGCTCATGTTTATGGACTTTAGGTATGTCATGAGCACATTTTATGTCTATTTGACACTGCCTAATGTGTGCTGTGGAAGAGTGCTCAGGCCATATACAAGTACCTGGTGGTGACTGTAATAATCAACAGCAGAAACACTCAGCTGAAAGTTGCCATTTAAAACTGTCACTGGTTGAACCAATGCACAGCATTTGTTTCAATGTAGGCCTGATTTGTCATGAAAATAAGCTCATGGCTCCCACTTATCCTATGTGATGGTTAGTTGTATTTCTTGTGTACATAAAAAAATCTGTGAAATTAATGTCAATGCTCTGTCAGCCTTTACATAGTCTTTGTTTTTAACACGTACCAGAGCGAGAGGTATGTAAATATCTAACCTATTACAACGGGCACAACAGAGGAGATTAGATTTCCTTTGCTCCGATAACATTTTTGTCCAACATATCACATCAGAATATTCAAGAAGCCTACATTGTCAATTTGAGCAGGGAGTGTTTCAGAATATTCAGTTGTTTTATACTCAGTTCTCATTTATGTTGTCAAAGGTGTTGCATTTAAATATTATCTGTATATTTGTCAAATAATTACATATAAAATGTTCAGTTTAAGTATGGATGTGTTCTTTTTGAAATATCCTGTTAGTGTGACATATGTGGACTAAGAAGTAGTACAGATCAGCAGGAAAACATTGAACCATGTCTACGTCAGCTTATTGAGGTCAGTTGCAATTTTGATTTAACTTTGATGTGGCCTTTGGTGTGTCATAGACAGTTATTGTTTTTTCTAGAAATGCCCTAAAAGTACAACGAATTCACATAGACTGTCAACATTTTTTAAAAGAAAATTAGTTTTGTCTAATGTCCAGTATTGTTGCATGAATAAATCCAGAACACAAAAACACGCAATGCATTCTTTTTATACAAGGACTCAAATTACAATTTAATATTATTATTCCAAGACTTCAAAAAGTTAAACCATGTAAGATATCAGTGTAATACATTTTTTTTCTACTCAACTTGAGTGAATAAGAGCAAAACATAGAATTCCCATTTTCAGCTATTTTCAACTTTTTTTTGGTTAACACTACACCTGTATATCTTAAAATATCCCATAATGATATTGTATTGTTTCCTTAGTTTACCTTTTTTACAGTCAGTGGTCATGCAGTTCAAGTAAATATCACAGTATCACTTCAGATATCACAACTCTGCCAACTGCATATATCAAGTGGTTGGTCTCTTAATTTCTCATATCTTAATACCTTCCCAAAACACCATTTAATAAAAAGCAGTTTAGACTAAATACTTTCCAACAAGCTGAGGGGAGTATGACAGAGCAGGCATCTCACACTCGCTCCATCTCACTTAAATTTTAAGTTGTTTAAGCTGAATTCATCCACCAGAGATTCTGCACACAGTGAGGTTCATTAACAAATAATTTAACTAAATCTAGTTTAGTGTTAATGCTGTGTGAGTTTCATCTGTTTACAAATGTTTTGATCAATCAAGTAATGTCTCTTTTATCATAAATATAACAAAAACTATTTGGACACCATTCATTTCTGGGGCTCTGGAAATGTAGCTGAAGTGTTGTACACTTGGTTTACTAAGTTATATTTTAACTCTTCTATGCTCAACTCTTCTATGTGCAACTCATCCTCAACTTTTTAGCTCAGAAGAAGCAGCATGCAGCACCTGACCTGATCAAATATGACTTTAGATCATTCCTCGTTTTACTTCGATGAAGAAACACAGGTAGCAAACAAGTATGGGTGCATCTTAATTCTAGAGTTCATGTCAATATCTTGGACCTTTGTTCCACAATCTCATAGTGGTTGTTTGAAGCTACAGTATCCGGCTGCTATCAACAGTCTGATCAATATAAATACTAATGTGAATAGACATAAAACACTGTTAGCCCATTCATCGAAACAAGGCTTTTATTACAAAAGGAAAAATTGACATATTCAAATTCAAAGAGAAAACCAAGACAGAAAGAAAATCTTATCTTAATCAATAAAAAAAAAACACGTTTACAGACAATTTAGCAATCTCTGGCACAGGAAGACAAAGGTAGCCACGTGGCTTTGCAAAATAACCAAATATCAAAACCTCTTTCCCCTAACAAAACTGTACAAAATGAGTTCTTGTATAAATAAGAAAACTGTTCACAAGCATGGATTTAGATGAGCTGGAAGGATTTCCAAAATGGGTTCACACAAACTATGAGGCAGAACAACAAAGATGTTTTTTTTTTTTTTTAAATGTATTCAAAATTGTTAATTTATGAAAGAAATTTTTGAACTTTAATCAAAATAATGAACATTTTAAACAGCCATGTAAGAAAATAACTGCAAAACTACAATTCTGCTTATTTATACATGTGTATCATGTTAGCAGTATTACAAACATATATAACTGATAAACAATCTATAGTAACCTAATCAGAACACATGGGCTCATTTTGAAAATCCAGACCAGACAACATCTTAGCACCTGCTTGGAAATCCTGTTTTAGCAGCAAAACATTTTGAATCTATGAAATAAGCCATCAGATGCACGAAAAGAACATGCCAAATTATTGTTTAATGAAAAAAAAAATAAGTGCAAGCTTTCTTTTGTTCAGTGATAGTGTGCTGTTGTAGATTGCACACCACTGAGCGTAGCAGTCCTACTATTTTAATAAATTTTAAGATTAAATAATTGTTCCTATTCTAGTTCAATTTGCACCATCAACATTTCCCTAGATCTTTTTAGTAAAGAAAAAAAATAAAAGCAACTTTGTAAAAAGTGGTCATTTCATAGCTTCAAAAGAACTGTTTTTTGTAGTAAAAGTGATGGTTAATACATGGAATATCATTTCTCTGAACATATTAACAATATCCATGACATTTTCCTTCATGGTGCACTGAATCTGAACAACTTGGTTAGCACTGTGTTTTTCTGGACAGGTCATAAATCATAAAAAAAGATCACAAAAACACACAAAAAGTCTGAACAGAAGTGGAAGGAAAGAAAGAAAAAATATTTACAAAGTTAGCTCTCATGTCTGACAATGTGTTCCTCACAATCTCTGCAGTGGGCAAAGGTCTTGATGAATCCACTTACATGCACTTTAGTAACTAAAAACGTATGAGGAAAACCGTTTTTCGAAAGATCTAAATCACTGAATTCATCGGATGATTATTAAAATCAGCTCAAATATCTCTCTTTGTGTCTTGTTCTTCAAAGAGCAGTGCCATAAGGTATGAAACTTCAGGTTTATTTATGGCGTTGAAAAGTTTGTGCATGTTACTGACCATCAGGGCCACGAGAGAGCATTGTATTCACCGACAGAGAGCTTAAAAAAAAGATGGGTGGCAGCAACATCTTTGGTTGTGGAAATGAATAGAAACACACAGCAAAATGTGAGGAAAAACATGAGAACGAGAACAGGACATTATCACGCTCTTTTCACGTCGTTTCAATGGATTTAAATATGGATGGTAGAGGAAAAGCACCTCGCAACCCTACAGCTAGCTCGACTGACACGATAACCAACTTGATGGCATTTAAGAAACCTGCCGTCACTTCTGCAGAATTTACAGCTAAATGTTGATCCTATGAGACAGGAGGCAGTTCATCCAAAGAGAAAACATTAAGGCTTCACTTCAAATAGTTTTTGCTGAATTTCCGATCACTCATGATTTCATTCAAACAAGCTGTCTCACTAAAGGCTATAAGAATCGTCTTTAATGGCACTTTCATTGTTTAGTGAGCAGTCCTTTAGTGAAACCATGATTCCTATTATCTACATATCTACAGTTTATGATGTCTGTATAAATTAAAGATAAACATAATTGGATGGACTGTCAAAAACATTATTGACTTGTTCATATGAAGCCTCTTGGAGCCACAAAACAGATGAAGCATCTGCTTGATTTTGATTAACACAAAACAACGGCTGTCTTCGAAACCACCCATTAAAAAGAACAGATAAACACTGCTATCAACAGTCATTTGCGCTCTTTTGGAGTATGTTGCGCCTGCTAAGCTGCTCCCTGATTTTGTAAGACAGCTAGTAGCTAATGCTGCTTTATGGATGCAACTTCCATCTCTGGTCTGAAGATGTTATACATTTTTTGGGAGGGATTTTCATGATTTTCATAAAGAAACATTTACTTGTGAGATGTGTTGCAGCTTTGAAACCACTTGGTCCAGCATTTGATTTATATTGCTGCTCTGTAAGTGTGAAGGGCGGCAGTAGCTCAGTCAGTATGGGCTTGGGTTGGAGACCGAAGGGTGGCCAGTTCAAGTTCTGGAAGTTGGTTCGGTAGCTGGAGAGATGCCAGCTAACTTCCTGGGCACTGCCAAAATGCCCTTGAGCAAGGCACTGAACCCCTCTCAAGAAACTGCTCGGTAGCCCTTCTTCAGGAGCAGCAAGCCATCACTCTGACATCTGTCCATTAATGCATGCACGTAGGTCCTGTTGGCATGTGCATGTGTATTTCAGCCTGTGTTTGTGTAGCATGTTCAACAGAGAATGGAATTTCCCCATTCCCCCAATCTTTATTTCATAACTGGCTTAAAGCTAATGCTAATGATGCTAATGCTGTTGTTGCCATTTGCTATTGACCTTTGATAATGCTTCTGTATAAACTAAAAAAAAAATTCAAAAAATTCATTGTGTATTAGAGGGGAACTAGGAATAAATAAAAGTTGCAGTGTTGTTCACAAACTTCATTGGTAAACTGAGCCATATTGCTAAAAATTAATTGTGGTGTTACCTATTTATTTTCTATTTTAAGCTATGCAAATTAGTAATATTATCATTGTTGTTGAAACTCTATTTGTGTAGCTGTTGAACAGTTAATCAGTTTATGGCATCATTAATTCACCACCAAGGGAGAGGTATTGAAACACTTCAGGTGACATTTGAGTTAAAGCGCGTCTTAATTGTGAGTCACTTCCTGATTTGTTCCTGTTGACTAATTTGGTCATAATTATTTACAGGAATTCCATATTGCTATTACATCTTTAAACACAGGCACTGCTTTTTGTGGGGGATTAAACAACACTGTTTCTGTTTTAAGTTAAGCTAAGTATGGTGCTAACCTGATAAGGATTGGTAATTTGGTACAGTTTACCATTCTACCAATCCTTGTGCATACTGCAGTTTGTAAAAATCAGTACTTCTGTTTTGGAGGTTTCGAATACAGCCACGGTCATCGTTTGGTTCATTTCACCAGTTAGTAAGGCTCTAGGCCAACAGGTCCAGAAAGGTACATTAGGTTTTGAATGGAAATTTGTGTGAAAACAAAGATCAATGTGCACAAGAAAACTGCATCAATCATGAGGAGAAAAACAAAACTACAATCTACTCTCTAAAAAGCTAGTTCTAAAACTAGAGTGTAATCTACATCAAGGATAAATTCATCAGAAACAAGGCAAATTAGCTCCAAAGTCTTTCAAGTGACAGACAAAAGAAAAAAAACAACGTAACATTGAACTTTCTACAAACTTAAAATGACAGAAAATCAAACTCAGGTGACAACAGCAGCATAAAAAGACAAACAGCTCCCTTTCCTTTCAAACTTAATTATTCTCAGGGATTGTGTTAGTCCTCTTTTTGATTTCCCTCATTGCTTTTGCTAAGCTACACCTTTACTTAATAACTGCATTGCTTTATGTAGACATATTTTCTCAGTAACAAATCAGGTCTGAAGCAGGTTTTCTTTACCGCTTAAAACCACTTCTCATGGACACAGATGCAACAAATTTTTACTTTAAAACAAGACAAAACAACTTTAAGAATGACCATGTGTCTTATGAAGTCAATGAATGAGATTTCATGGGCCGAGTATGAGAAGTATTTAGTAATGATGGGTACAAATCTTTAGTGTCCATTTCATCTTGTCTTTGACGACTTAAGCACGTGTCTTTTTTTATAAATGAATGTTTGAATGATCTAGATCTAAAAAATACAACTTTAATTCAGTATAAATAGAAATAATTGATTGTCTTTGTTTCACTTATGGAAGAATGGTTGAAAGTTAAATTATCTAAACTATAAACAACATTATCTCCTGTGCGTGAGTAGAAATCTCTGCAGCAGTTACAGGAAGAAGTAGCTTTAAACGGTTAATGACTCGACACATCAGACCAACAAAGTGTGTGTTAGTTCTGAAATCTGTACAAATAGTTGTCCCCGCTGCTGCAAATAGAACGGCAAATAACAGACATCAGAAAAATAAAACATCAAAGTTTGCATATTTTACAAAAAAAAATAAAAGACACATTGTGTTTCAACTCTTCCTTGAATCACCCTGAAACATCCAGAATGCTTTTTTTTAAAAATAAGATTTTGTTATATTACGTGCACAAAAATAATGCTCTGTGTCTTATCCTCTTCTCTTAAATTCTTTCAGCTTCTTGTTCCTTTTTTCAGTTATCAAAATAGATCTTAGCTTCTGAAAGGAAGACTCCCAACCTTTGGTTGATAAACTCTTGAGGATGTGAGCAGGAAGGTCCAATAATGTGTGTTGTCCTTTTTCTTAAAAAAGAAAAAAAAAAATACAGACATACACTCACACACAAACACATACACACACACACACACACACACACACACACACACATGTTCCTTTTGTTATCCATGTTCAAGTCCAGGTGCTTGGTGATGGAGCACGGTTGTTTTACAGCTGAATCCTGTTCAATTGGATTCATTTCATCCTCTCAGCCCAACTCTGCTGGAAGCTGCCACAAACACAAATAAACATAGCTCAGTATTGACGGACTGAATCTACATCACTGTTTAATGTTAATATTCACATGGACAATATAATAAGTCCATCTCTTCTGAATAAACAGAAATAATTCATTAAAAAAAAGTTATTATTAGTAGTAAATAGCGTTTAACAATGCGGTTAAAGGTCATTTTTTGTGTGTTATCTGTCAAACTCCCTAAAAGCAAAACACACGATGGGATGTAAATTGAAAATTGAAGAGAAGTTACTGGGACCAATGCTGTGCTGCTTTAGTCAGGTGGCCCTGCTACAGGAGCTGTAGTCTGCCTGTCTGTTACAGATTATTCACACAAAAATTGAAAGAATGATGTTTCTACTCCAAAAAATAGGGTAGTCTACCAATGTAGATGGTGACAAAATTAAAAGAAGCTTAGACACACAGACGTATCCTTTTGTTCTGAAAGGCTATAATGCCGATCAGTATTGTGAGAAGACATTGAATTCATGTTAAGCTTACTAGCCATTGGACTTTGGGCTTCTTGTGGTTGCTTACTGATTATTCATCGTGTCTTTTTATCAGCTACTACCGGAAACAGCTGATAAAAAGACACGTCACAGCTGTCAGGATGACAGTTTCTGAAGAAGACGGCAGAGTTACGTCGAAACATGTCAAGGTAACCATACCTTTTTGTCTTTAAAAAAGAACACTAAAACACTTTTTTGTGGTTGCTAAATTTCTCTAAACCCAATTGTACCTGTAGACCTCTGTTCATTTGGATTATGTGTTTTAACCCAAAAAGGGGTGGGGTCACATTCAGTTAGACAAGTTACCTGTTATCAGTAGGTGCCTCCTGCTGCAGGGGTCTTTACCTCGGGGCTTGCACATATAAATCTGATATATTGGTTGATGATTGTAATGCAAACACTTTTATTAGCTTACCTTTGTTTCACTTGTTGTGTTGGTATGAGTAGCTTGTGTGTTCAGCTTGGGTCTCCATTGAAACCTGTTGCTGTTGACCACCATTCTCCTGAAAAGAGAGAAAAATATCCAGAGTCATTCCTGACAGTTTGAGAAAAAGAACAGCTTGATTTTTCCCTCATTTTTGTCCATCTCAAAACACTTTTAGCTGATAAACTAGTAAACAGTCTGGTGTTACGAGTAACATCTGTTAGACACAGTATATTTATCAAGAGACATTGGTATCATTAAATTAGGGAATGGCTGAAGTTCATAACACACTGTTTGCTCATCTTCCACCCTACACTCTCTTTCCTTCTTTTGATCCTATCCAGCCAATCATTGCCTGAGTTCCTGGTTTACTACCACCACACCTTTCTCCATTCATAAACCTGCCCGGACTATTCTCATTCACTGTGCTGCTCATCCTGCTGGCTCCCACCACTATCAATGAGCTCCACCCTTTGACAAATGACTCAAGACTCAGGCTCAGACACTCTCCTGCAGAGCGCTCAGCCAGGAACTGATAGAGTATAGAAAATAGACATTCACTGCGGTTTCTTGAACACAAAATGGGGAAATACATGAGCAAAGTATTGACAGTTGCAACAATCATCAGTTTTAGAGATGAATCATAAATTCCTGTAGTTTATGAGACACCAGGGCTTAAACTCTAAAGTTAAGATTAAATTTTCTTTGCTTGCAATGGAATTTTTCCAAAGCTCATTAAAATGTCTACTGCCATATTTGTTCAGTCTTATTTTCTCTGTTATCTCAATTATCATTCTTAAAATCTGTATCAGTGCTTTTCAGTTTTTTTGGACAGTCTTGTCTTCCACATCTATCAGCTTTTGTGTAATTGCAATAGCCCTTTTCACAGTCCATACCCCTATAAATCTAAGTTATAATCAACCTTTTCACATATTGATTCTGCAGTGGTTAAGATACTGGCGTCTGTTCCAAGAGCACAGCACTACAGGAGCCCCACATTCATAGAGTCTTTGCCACTTCATCTGTGTTACAACCTCAGAAACTGTCATGAGTAGGGAGAGCAGTGTTTCCGTCAAGCAGACGATTCAGTTTGGCTCAATATGTTACACAATTATAGGTATTTAACTGTCAAATATAGGGGAGGGCATCCAAATAACTGATCCATATTGTCTCACTTTCTGGCACCTTCCTGTTGTGGCGCTCAGCATACCAAACTAACCCCAAAGGTTGGGGCTAAAAATGTTGCAGTGTGCTAATTAGGGCTGAACGATTTGAGAAAATAATCTAATTGCAATATTTTTCCCCAATATTGCAATTGGGATTGACACTGCGATTGTTTCAATGTTCCTCATCTTATGTATTCTTAAACAAACTTAAGCAGTAGATCATTTTATAGTAAAACCAATATGACATTAAATTAATCTAAGGATAAAAGATTTGAGAAAAAGTGGAGAAGTGAAGAACAGAAGCAAAATAGGTATGAAATTGTAAAAACTGGGTAATAATTTGGTACGAAAGCGGAAAAAAGTTAATAGGTGCAAAATAGGTATGAAATTGCAAAAAAGTGGCAAAAAAATACAAAAGTGACTAAGGAAAATTGATTATAGCAGCAAAATTGGGATTAAATTTTAAAAACCATGTAAAAATTCCAAACATGGTCTGACAGTGGCCAAAAAAAAAAAGATGAATGGGAGCAAGTTAGGCATATAGTTGTAAAAACTGGGTTAAAAAAGGTTAAAATAGGCATGAAAATTGCAAGAAACTACATCACAATGCCAAAATGTTCAACACATTTTGGGTTAAAAATATTGCACTGCCATATTGCGATTTAATCTAACTTGCCATTAATTGTTCAGCCCTAGTGCTAATTGGTGGCAAGAATCGTCACTTCCGTTTCCACAGCAGCAAAAAAAAAAATACCCATGGATTTAAGTGAATGACTTATCAACTACTTTAGTTATAAAGAATGTTGAATACTTCCGAGGTGCACACCTTCCTTGTAATTGTTGCAGAGGAGAAAGTGCAGAGTGAGGTGGACATAGCTGGCTCTGTCTTCATCTTTTGGCTTTATACCCCCACCTCAAGGTTAGGTTAAATCAGTGGAAACGCAAACAAGCTTAAGGCTTACTGCTCCAGTTTGCTCCTGTACTAAACAAATCCAAACCATTCACTGGAAACACAGCTATTGTCCTCTCCATTGCACCGCTGTGACCTTCTTAATGAAGGCAACATCATAGGGGTGTTCAGGTGTATTAGTTGTTCATATTAGTACTGTGAAAAAAAACTGGAGCAGTCTGGCCGAGTCAGCAGCCAACAATCCTCAACTTTATTTAAAACTTACTGTTTGCTTGCCATTTGTTCATGCACAGTAGTCTCACCACAGGATGTTCAATATTAATCGTGTGACGTATGATTTGCATGGCAGACACTCATTCATGTGAGGCACATCTTCATCAAGTGTTTTCCTGCTATCAGGACGATTCCATAAATTAACTACGAACAGTAAAATACATCATTGTTTTACATTTGTTCTGGTCTTTGTTTTTATGAACATCCAATGTCCTCTCAGTGCACAGTGTAATTCTCTAATTTGAAACCACATCTGGATACAGTACCAAATCATATTGTGGTGGACTTCAAACGTCAGTGATGCTGTTTCCAGATCTACAAGATCATTAAATTGGAGTGCTTGTGGATTGATGAATAATTTGTTTGTTGGTTAAATGGTTCAGCTGGCTTTTACTTTCCGATTTTCCTGCCTTTTTTAAAGCTCACTGGTGCATGATCAGTGAAGTCATACTAGTCTATGGTCCAGAACCCAGAGTTCTTACATCCAAAATCCAGGCACCCCTCAGATTTTAAATTCATGTGTCTATGTGGAGTCTATATTTAGAAATCAGGAGTGGCCTAACTCTGTATCTCTTCATCAGTCATTTTTTTCCTACATCTCTTTTTGGCATTCAGAATTTCAAATGAAATGTTTTTTGTACCAATAAAACCCTGAAGAAATGATCAAAGCCAATATGCCTGCTCCTGCCTGTCTGTAAATACCACACTCACCTCAAGGGCACCTGAGAGCCATCCAGCTCAGTGAATCAGTCACTTTGACTAATAACCTTTCCTACTTGAATGCTTCTGCTGTGCCAATTCTTTTCTCAAAGAAAACACATACAAATATTTTAAGTTTTAGGGAGTTTATCCTTCTTAGAACCACTCCTTTTCTTTGTGAAAATAAAAAACCAAACGGCTGAGGTTAAAGCTAACTGTGTTACCTCTACTGGAACACTGGAGGGAGGCACTGGGGTGTACTGGGGGAGGAAGGTCCCCTGCATAGACGTGTTGGCCGGAATATACTGTAAGAAAAGCAGAGAGATAAAAAAACAAACTGTGTCAACATTTTGACAAGAGTTTCTAGATAATTCATGTGAGTTAAGTAGGATTATTGTGCTTTGTGTGTGCATGTGTGATTAGTACTTACTGTGCCCGTGCTGCCCAGGGAAAGGTGGCTTAGCTGCTGAGTGAGAGGTCCCATCATGGACGTGGGCTGGATGGACATGGCGTGCTCCATTGTCGGGGTAAGAACTGTACCCTGTGGGAACATAGAAACAAACATACAAAGCAGATCTTCATATACAAGGGAATCATTACTGTTTGAAAAATCATGAGGAAAAACATTTAATACATGCAAGTACTTAAACTTGGCCTTCCCAAGTATTTTTAGCATCATAATTCTATCTTGACCTACTTCCTACTTGTATTTACATTCAGTTTTGTCCTATTAGATAGCTGTTTAATCTGCTACAAATGCTTGAAGTAGTTAGGTGTTAACTTGTCAATGATGTGGAGGAAAAGGAAAAGGGATACTCACAGCTGGCTGCATGAGGTATGACTGATGGTGCATCCAGGACGGGCTGTGTACCTACAGAGCGGAAACATATCTTAGAATTCTTGGAAACATCTGCTGCTTTCAAATCCAACCATAATTATGCAGTTTCCAGGCTGTCAAACAGTTAAATATTTATAACTTGATTGTTTGCTAAATACTGAAGTATAATCTCATTTATTTGTAGTTTTAGTTTAATGTTAAAGATGTTTCTACTTTGTAATCTCTAAAAAAAGACCATGTTGACAATTTGAAGTAGTTTTACTGGTTTCTTGATCTAGAAATCAAATAGATAAGATGTACACTTTATAGTCTGGAGTTTTTGATGTATTATTTCATTTAGTTAAGCTGAGACAGTGCTAGAGTTAACTTAACTGTGAATTCAATTCCATAAATTTATCTCAAAAACACTTTATTTGTGCCTTAGGTTTAGTTCAAAACCTGTAGAGCAGGAGCATGACAAACACAGACATTGACAGATGACATCAACACAATCAAATGTACTGTTTAACACTGTTAAAGCAGTGTTTTCCCAGAATCACACTGTACTTGAGGGGTTGAGTGTGTGGGCAGGGTCATCCTGTCTGACTTAATTCCCTGCATGTCTGGTTTTTGGTTGTTCAGGTTTTCATCAACAGTATATTTTTTAAGATGCACAAATAACGCTTAGCAGTTGTGCCCCTTTATCCATTTCTGATTGAGGTGGTGGTGGTGGTGGGTTGCCTCTCTCACCTCGTCAAATGAATGCAGTTAATAGAATCATTGAACTTTATGTGACTCTGTACATGCGGTCCCTGGTTAGCCTAACTAATCTGGATTTGCTCATGTTTGTCACTATAGTGCTCCACAGGCTCCGTAAGTTACTCTGTCCAGGAGCAGTAAAGGGTGAGCTCTTATAATGGAGCAGAGGGCTCTGCTTATTGACAGAAATGGCAAAAAAAAGATAGGCATTCATTTGCTTGAATGTCAAGCTTGAAGTGTTGCAGCTCTTTTTTCTTCTCTTTGTCAACCTGATTGATAGTGACTGATGCTGCTTTTCACAAAAAGTATCTGGTTTTAAAGTAAGGTACAACAACATTTTGTAGTAAAACAGACAAGATGTTAAGATCAGACTTTTTCATAAACTTTAGTTTCATGAAACATGCTAATAAGATTTATGTTTTATCAAATGCAAGCTTGATTGCCCGTCAATCTATTTAAGAAAACTAAAGGAATTGAATTAATTTCTGAAATGATGCACAGAAGCTGTTTCACTTTTGTAAATAATTCTGTAAATATTTTCAAAAGATGCTGCTGACATTAACAAAAAATGTTATTCACGCTCAAGTGCAGGATGGCAAACATGAAAGATGCCAGTGACTGAAATATACTTAATAAACAAGGTGATATTTTTATCAAATATTTTATGCCTCTCTTTTGCAGTGGCAGGGGGGCTGTATTGGGATGTTGGCCCGTCAACCAAAAAGAAATGAAAACATTGTTGAACACTGACCAGACATGTATTTGTGCACACTTGACACATTATTGTGCTATCACAATAGAAGAGCTGGCTTTGTAAAGCTTATTGTTGATAAGATAATGTTTCCCAACGGTCATCCTGAAATGCAGGAGTACAGAATAACAGCATACAAAGTGTGATGATGCATTAGACGTTGCTCCTCAATGTTTCTATATAAGGGCTGCCCCTATTTTTGTGTCGTATGCTTTTAGATGGTGTTTATTAATTAACTATTTTTTTTTGCCCCTACAAAGGAGAAAGTGTCTGGCAGATATTCATGGGTGGCTGTAAATGTACCTGGATGGCCCTTTCAAGTGCTGTCTTTGTGTTGGAAACACTGTATATATCTAAGATCACATAATTTAGTCCTCCTTATCATGTTTACTGTGGTCCCAGATGCCCCCATAAGGCTTTGATATGTGCTCCTAAAAATTCATACTCAGATTTTGGACTTTGGCATACATATGCCTCGCTTGTTTCAGCCCTTCTAAGAACAGGCTGTTTAAGTGAAAATCTCTGTGAGCTGTATTTGACTATGCCACTATCAAGAAGTGAATGTTGCCACAGCTTCCTTGGAGCTGTGCTTGAATGTTTACTTTGGCTGTCCAGACATGTTCCCCCCCACTTGGGCTGTTGCTAATCTTATGCTCATTGAGGTTTAATGTGTTACTTTGTATATAGCTCCTGATTCCATTACACTAATCATAATAATAATAATAATAATAAATTTTATTTAAAAGCGCCTTTCAAAACACCCAAGGACACTGTACAGGATAAAACATCAATAAAATCAAAAAACAATACAACTATAAAATCAGCAAAATACAACAGACAGTGATGGATAAGTGGATGAGAGTGGAATATTCATGGTAAGGAATATGCAGTTCGGAACAGGTGAGTTTTGAGTCTTGATTTAAAAAGAGACAGGGAGGTCAGGTTTCTGAGGTCCGGTGGGAGAGAGTTCCAGAGCTGGGGAGCAGAGCGACTGAAGGCCCTGCTCCCCATGGTGCTGAGGCGAGCAGCGACTAGCTTGTATGCCATGCTGAATCAAACTCTCAGCAGAAAAGCTTTTAGTTGCCCTCTTTGGGATGTAACCTTGTTACAGGAAAACATAATTTTCAGAATAACTTAAGTGAAATATTTAGCCCTTTAGCTGAGGAATTGTTTCCAGTCTCTTTAGATGGCAAAGAAACAATCAGGCATAAATGATGTGTTTTTAGAGCAAGTTGGATGTTCATGAGATGTTTACATTATAACGAAAATCTCACCTGGTAGGATGAGACAGGTGAATGCATGTAGGGTGAGAGAGACGTCTGGGCGATCATTCGGTTTGGTGCCAGACTGTAGGGCGAGGAGTAAAAGCTGGCAAACAGAGCAAAGAAAGAAACCTTTAGTAGTCTCACCATGTCAACAATCCTCAGAATGCATACAGCTACACTGACATCATTTTTGTGTCCCTGCAGTGCCAAGCAGAGGGCAGCACTTCACCACAGTTTGAACACTACACTTATTCTCCTGAAGGGTTGGGACTGTTTTCAGTCAGTTCGTGCATACCACTCACCCATTTTGTAAGGCTGTGGGGTCATACGCCAGCGTCATTCCTCCCTGGGAAAACAATACACAGGATTCACAACTAGTGAGGTCATGCAAACACTGGTGCAGATTGAGCTCAAACAGTCGGCAAGCACAGTCTGAATGATCAGCCAGGAAACTTTTCTAACTAGTTCTGCTTTATTCTATTACCTGACATGCAGCAATAGAGCAGAGAAACTTTATATTTAGAATCTTGTGTTAGAAAGGACCCTCTTACTGTATCACTGTCTCTTGCCCAGGGCCGTCCATTCTGCAGGTACTTCCCCTGGTTCTGCCTCTTCTTCTGACCCCCGTCTGCGAACTTACATAATAAGGGCTCTGTGGGCACTGTGAAACGATCAGATCAAACAAGAAGGGAGGATTAAGTAATCACAGAAGGAAACAATATACACAGAGCACAAACACACCCAACAGCAATAACAGACTCATATTAATGAACAGTCCACGCACCAGGGACTCCAGGTGGAGTCTTGATGAATTTGCCATTAAAATGTTGAATTATGGCCTCGCACTTCTCTGTGGACTCCATCCTGAAACACAGCCAAATATCATCCTCAAAACTTGCATCTAAATCTCAAACAAATCAGCATTGCAGAACATCATACAGTAATGAATTACAGAGCTTGGGCCAGGCAGTATGTCAAGTTTTTAAGATATAATCATCTTGAAATAACATTTAGAATGAGGGTTGGGCAATGTGGACCACAAATCATATCTCAATATTCAATATCTTGATAATTTTTCCAGAGATAGTCATTAAAAGTACAGATTAATGAGGTTCAACGCAAGGAATGTTCATGTGCAGAGGGCTCAAGAAGAAGGCTTGAGGAGACTGCGCAGACATTACATCTGCATCATCACAGTAGACTTTGTCTAATGTAAAGATTAATAAGGCTCATCATGCTATTTTAAGGCTATTTTCTGCTTTGTTTTTTCCACTTTTCAGACTTCAAAATTATGTATTTTCTTAATGTTAGTTTGGTGCAACAACAACTGCATTACTATAAACAACACTACATACATGTCTTGTTTGAAATGTTTTTGGTATTTGTCAAACTCAATATATCTCTCTTTATAGCTCTATTTACAGTGAGGCAGAATTACGTATATTGAAGAAGTTATGTTAACCTGTAAACAACAACAACAAAAATGCCAGGGCTAATGTTTCCCCTTGTAAACAGTGCATCAAGTGCTTTTATTATACAGCTAGAGGAAGAGACGTGAAGAGCTTTGTATTGTAAGGGATGGTCTCAGTGGATCATCAGTTCAGTTCACAGCTCTCTGTGAGCCAAAGTTTCTCGTCTAGTGTTAAAAGTGAAAGTAAATAATTTCACTCACTCAAATGCATAGTGCCTCTCCGTCTCTGCTGAGCGAGATCAGCAAGAAAAAATTACAGAAATCCCACCTGCACGTCTAAAGCGCTCTTTTTCGGGGTACTCATCTGCTCAGCATGGAGTGATGGAGGGAAAAATAAAGGCAGGGCATCTAAGTAAAAACGTTGGACTGTGCCACATTAATTCACATCTCTCATGGTCAATCAGGACACTCACATGCGATTCATGTAATTAACCTGATTTTGATGCTGATGCTTCAGTTAAGGCACAATGTCAGGGAGATGGTGAGGATCCCAGTAGGTAGAATCTTTGTCTACCAAAGATAACCTGTGATGAATGGACTTGAGCTTATATCGTGTTTGTGTCTCGAAAGCCCCAGTCACACATTCCTGTTTCTCATGGCGATTGTGTGCGATTGTCATAATCCTGATGAAACATGCTTTGGTCGTGGTGCATGTGCTACTTGGTCTGGATCACCGTTGTATAGTCGTGGGTGAACAGCGGGGAACGTGGAAGGGTCCCGACAGTTTTGAACTGTTCAAAACTGTTATGGAGAATCGCCACTCTCAGTATAGTGGGATGGAAGGCTAATGTAGTCCTAAGGTGGGCGGTATGTGCGTGGCATGTACGGAGTTGAATCAGGCCGATCGTGGCTCAATGCTGAAAGCTTTCTGAGGACGACTGACAAGGAAGTGTCCCTTTGTGCCCGACTGTGTCCCGTTGAAGACGGCGCAAGCGACGGGGCTCAGCTGGGGCTTACGTGACGTGAACTGAGCTCCAGCGGAGCTGACGTCATGTCAGCGGGATGAAAATTCATTGAATCCTCGTCCTATCGTTGCATTAACCTAACTTGAGTGGAACGAATGCCCCCGAAGTGCTGACGGTGTATTCACGGGGTGTGTCCAGGGTTGAGACAGTCATTTCATTCCGTATCATAGCGATCACACCAGCCTTGCCCATCATGTACAGTCGTGCACAATCGCTATGAGAAACGGGAATGTGTGACTGTGGTATTAGTAAGTAGAACAGTACTGTTAGTTAAGACATCCATGCCTTTAATACCCATTAACACTCCACTGATGCCGCAGTAAGAGCAACTTGGGGTTAAGCATCTTGCCCAAGGCCACGTCAACATATGACAGAGCTGAGCTCACATACTTGATGCTACAGTGTACCTGTCTACGCCATAGACGCCCCTGATTTACAACATGTTTTAGATTTACATTTAGGATAAATGTTTAACAAAAAGGATATTAAGATGTAACTCTTGAACCACATTGCCCCGCCCCTTTGCCCTACCTGGCAAATCCAACACCACGGCTGGTCCCGTTAGCATCTCGCAGGATGCGTGTAGAGATGACCTGCCCAAAGGATTTGAGCATGCTCTCCAGTTCTTGCTCATCCATGGATACTGGCAAGTTGGAGATGTAGAGGTTGGTGGGGTCCTGCTCTTGTTGCTGCAAAGTAAGAAGATAAAACAAAGGTTTATATGTAAATGGTTTTGGGGTCGAAAAATTGTCCCTCTAACTTACATTGTCATAATTTGTTGATAAACAGGTTGCTTCATTGGTGCATATTTTTAAAGACTACTTAATGTTGCCTTATGAAATTGAACGGGAATCAGAGGAGACTTGGACCAATAAGCAGAACCGATAGTTGCACTGGTATCAAATAAAATGTATTAATTCCCATTCCTATTCTTAAGGTGTTTTTCTTTCCATTCATTTGGGGTTTGACCTTCAAATATTTAATCTTGCATAAAAACGTTCATCTCACCTTATCCAATAGTTTTTCAAAATGTGTAAAATTTCCTCCTTAATAAATCATTTGGTTGTGATTAACAAAACATTGCATTTTTTCTTGCCAATCCTTTTCAGCCAAACTGTCTTTGATACGAGGGTGTCTTTTCAAAAGACCACTTTGAGAGATCTCAACTGATATATTTGCAAAAGGAAAAAACTCATTTGTCACTTTCAAAATCGTTCTCAAACTGCAGAATTTCCTGTGTAGGCTGCAGTGTGATCTGTCTTTCCTTCAACACCTGCCATCACTCCTGGTGCATTAATGCCTCATCATATCTGCGCACTGTGACAGGCATATTTTTTGATAGGACACAGTCTGGATAAAATGTTTTCAGGTAATTAGAGCCTGACGAACAAACTGATTTCTGAATAATCTGCTGCCCTGCAGTGCTGCCACTTCTTCACATGATTTCACTGACATCTGCAAATATTAATGTCAGCAAAGAGTAAGTGACACATATCAGAGGAGCCTTGTCTAATTAAGAGATCTTGAGAGCTTTTAAATTAGAGTGGAAAAGAGATTATTCAGAGACTTATTCTGCAGCACTAGCTCGACAGTGAAACCTTGTGTGACTGCGCCGGAGCAGACAGGAAGCCAGGCATGAAGTTAAAGAGTACAGAGAGCAACAGGAGCCTGGCAACCAAGAGAGAAGAGGCTGGGCTTAAAAAAGAGGGGAAGGGAAAACAAGAGAGCGAAGGAAGAGCATGTGGAGCAGAGGGGCGGGTGGGAGAATCAAGTGGCTTAAAAGGCTGATATTTTGTACAGGAGGAGGGACCTGACATGATAGGAAGTGGTGGGAGTCTTAAGTAATTTGGGTAATGAAAGAGGAGGATGGCAGAGAAGAGGAACGAAGGAAACAAGATAAATGAGAGGCTGCTGATTAGCAGGCTCTTCTCTTTCATCAAAACATCTTTAATCTCCGTCTTCTTACACTTTGTCCCATTTTTCTTTCACTTAGCGCTATCAGACAGTTCTGCAGCGTGCAAACTTGCATTGTGCTTTACATCCCTGGTTAGGCCGAGTATTTGGAGAAGACAAACCCACATTCTAAACAGGAGAGAACAGTGTGTACCAAGATGTAAGTGCACCGCCTCTCACTGATATAACAGGTGTTTGATGAGTTAGTTGATCTGGAAAAATAAAATTGAGGGTTTTCATGGTGTCAAAGTGTCTCGGCGGCTATCATTATTGACGATTTATTGCCTGTACGAGTAGCCATGTTCTCAGCCCCCTGGCATAGAGCAGGTAACCTATTTTTTCTGTGATTTTCGTCAATCTGGGTGTGGCAATTCGACTGTTATGTAACACGGTGGCATGCAGCAGATGAGATTAATAGAGTTCAAGTCTTGATGACAAAGGACCTTTTCATCCCTCTGTTTACCCTCTACCTCTGCTTGCGTACACAATACCCAGCGTCACACTCAAACAAATATCCACCTTACAGCAGATATGAAAGTGGAGTTGGATACAGGCCAGACACATGTAAATCATGTAAATGGGCTTTACTAGGACGTCACAGAGCTCCTTTTTTTATATGCCCGGCCCTTGGCAAGCCCTGTCTCTTGAGGTGTGTCTCTGTGTGTATTTGCCTTGTTTTTGAATAGGGCAGCGCGTGCGAGCTGATGTCTAAGTTTTAACTGGGAGGTTCTTGGAAGTAAAAGAGAGATCTATTTTTAACTCTGCCATGGTTCCCCTGTCCCTTTTGCATGCTGCTCTTCAGGGCCTGCAGCCTGGAGGCTTGGGTGGCCCATTCAGGGACTAAGCGTACTCTGAGGACAGCCAATTCAAGGTGTGGTGTGTAGTGTTTGTGAATAACAGCATACAGCAGCCATGGCAAAGGCACAAACAGGCAAAGCTGCCCTCAAGGGTTTGATATCGAACTGATTTTAGACTGCAGGTTGTTTTTGAGACCTGAGGTAACCCAGTGACTCTGGAGAGGCGGTGTATATTTAGGTTTTAATAGTGGCCATCAACACCTCTGACTGAGCACATGCTGTCTGGGTGAGTCAAGTCTTGGTGTCTGGTGTCGCTTGTCGAGTATTAAGATACAAAGGATTGTGTGGCACTCTTGCAGAGGAGCTGCAGTGAACTTAGACTCCGGGTTTAGTTGCACTGGACCGGTTCAGGTCAGCTGGCAGCGTTGATCTGTTACAGTTTTCTGGGCTGGGCTGAGGGAGGCCCTGGTGTTATATTGCAGTGGGTCTGTTTGGGTGCACAAAAAGGATTGGGGGGTTGCAGGGACACCAGTATGGAGTGTATTAAGTGCTGGTGTAAGGCCCAGGCCAGGACTCAGATGATGGACAATGCCAGCCCATTGTGCCGGTCTCATTGACAGTGGGTGTAGTGGCACCCTCCCCTGGGCTCTCTCAATGGGGAGTCTGAGAGCCGGAGGGATCAGCTTAATGGGCCGACAAGAGTTGCTTTGACTGCAGACACTTGGACAAAGAGCTCAGAACAAGCGCTACGACAGGAGCAGGTTAGCAACATACACAAGCACAGAGACGAGGGCGGAGCGGGGGAATGGAGAGAGAGAAGGAGGGCCCGGGAGAAAAAAGAAACAAGATGTAGATGAAAAGAAAGGAAGCACAGGCTGCGCTCGGGATGGATTCTTCAACTGTCCAATATTGACAAAGGTTCAACCAGAGAAATATTAGCAGGCGCACACCTACCTATGAACCAGAGTTTATCTTGAACCTTTGCCAACAGGGCATTTACTGCCAGCTGCACCATGATGCAAACTGTCTTCTACATGTTACAGGGAGAGTGTTTGCTTGTGAAGAAAAGGCTGTGACTTTGCAAAGGGGCAAATTTGTAAGTGATGTCTGGATAAGAGCGAACTGTTAGATTCCAGTTAAGAATCCATATCATTTGACTTAATGCTTAGCAACAGTCTTATCAAGGTCTTTTACTTTTTCGACATGCCTTACACAACAGAGTTGTCATATTCTCACAGAAGTCCGTCAACACCATGGAAGAGTCAAGGTAGTAATCATAGAAGACAGAGGTAGTCCTAAGTTAGGTTTGATTTTATACAATATGATGTCCAATGTTAATTTTGACAGCACTTATTAATTTAGTTTTAGTTTTAGCCTTTTGCCTGAAACATCTTTTAGTTTTATTATAATTTAATTATCTAAACTGTTTTAATTTTAGTCTCGTTTTAGTTGATGAAATTAGACAACATTTTAGTCAAAGAAATCTACTATAAATTTAGTCGACTGAAATATGAAGTGTAAAGTGTAAGGCATTTTTGATGTTTCCTTGAATTTCTGAAGTTATGTTCTACATTTGGATCCCACCACCATGAAGATAAGGCAGTTTTGACTGGATGTCCCTCTTAACTCATCAAACCTTCCACACAACCAAAGTAGCTGTGATTCCTAACTTGTCTACTTTCTACATGACATAATTAGATCTGATTGGATTTAATCTCTGTCAAACATTTTAGTCTAGTTTTTACTTGTTGACGAAAATGTAAGCTGATTTAGTTTTAGTTTATGTGCACTTGTTTTGTTTAGTTATAGTCTAGTTTTCGTCAGGGGAGTAGTGTACTGGAGTGCTGGAAGTTTAGTGTTAAGCTGTACTTCAGAATGCTGCACTGTGTAATGTTGCTGTGATGTCACGCAATTAGGTAGTTACAGTTGGCAATGGAAATGCAAACAAGCATCAGGTGTACCGCTCTAAGCTGTAACAAATGGTTTAATCAATCAAGACCACTTTTGGAAACACAGCTTTACTATCAGGAGTGCCATGTGTCTGAGGATGCTGACATGGACATCCTGTGTTGGCCTAGTTTTTCTGTCACAAATAAAATCCACAGGATTGAATGGGAGAACAATAAAGATGGAATTACTAAGAATTAGTATGAATAAAATTGTATCAATTCCCTTTATTTTTTTAGAAAAGCAGAAATCATTCTGTTCTTACTTTGGCCATCTGAGCCTGGACCCCACTGGACTTCAGGGCTGTAACAGCTTTCTGTGCTGCTGCCGGACTGTCAAAGTCCACGAAGCCATAGCCTGTAGAGAAGAAGCAGACATATCAAAATAGCAATGATTTAATTCAGCCATGAAGTCAGGTTCTCTTAACAGAGACGGATGAATGATCAATACTTCTCCATTTACATGGAGAAAAGTAAAGGTCAGCTAAGCTTAGCAAAAAGACTTGAAGATTAGTTCTTTTTCCAGTAAATGTTTCAAACACCATTATACCAAAGCTCTGACATAGTTCAAGGGGTCTTGGGTATAAAAAGATGGTTTCAAAAGGACGTCAAGGGGACGCTTTTTTAACAGCTCTGTCTATTCAGAATTTTTTTCTGAACCATTTTATACTGTTTTCAACATTTCTTTGAGAATAAGGTAATTAAATATGTCTTAAAATTAAACCAGTTTATACACTGTATGGCATTATGTATGCAATTAAACTCAAATTAAACATATTTTTAATCATAGAGGCTTTTGGATATCAACAGAAATGTTGTATGTTATGTGGCAAAACTTTGGTACATATATGACTTAGGAGTTTGCCAACCTTCTGCTGTCATTAACTTGCACCTCTTTGATAGTTACACAGTCTGGCTCTGGGGCATCATCATGACCAAAAAAATCCAAAACTTATGCAGTTGTGGTCATTCCTTCACTTTGTTTATGCTCTTTACTGAATAAGTCTCCTCTCTTTGCATTTACAGGGATTATGTCCACAGACAGACTGTAATATGTTTTCTTCCTCACAAAAAAACATCCTGTCAACTCAAAATGTTTTCAAAAATGTCTTCTTACTGATAAATGCTCTGTATGATGCTGTCAATAATATGCAATGATGTCTATGACATGCAAGGATTTCCTTTAAAAATCCTTGGAAAGAAACCCTATGCAAAGATTGTTTTATTTCTAAATGTATTTCAACCTAAACTCTTAATATTTTGATGCTTTTACTTGTGACCATAGAAACTGCCGTTCTTAGAAAACATTTCTTCATTTAATTTTGATCCTGAAACACATTGAATGAGCTGAATCAAATGCTTAAATGAAGAGGCATTATTGAGCGCTCTTGTTAATTTGTAGCTTTAGCACAATTCTGATGTAAACACAAGAGATAAAACCACACAGTGACGGGGGGAGACGGGGATACCGGGCACTATGTGATGATTTAAGAACAAAATGCTGTTTCCTAACTGCATGGAAACAATATTTAAGATGTTAGCCAATAAGATTATTTTCTTTGTTATTTATGAATTAAGTTGTGCCCCCCACTGATGCCTGCTGCCTACTCTGGCATATACGAAAATGGATGCATTTTCGAGTATACTATACAGCTCTGAAAATTGCATGGATTTTTACTGGTAAGGATACTGGCTTGCTTGATCACATTTTCTCTCACTTCAGGATGTTAAAGTGCAGTTTTTCTGTTGATCAACAGATATTGAATGGTTAAAGCATATTGAAAAACTCTACTGAACTTGCAGGTCACAAAAGAAAGTAATAATAAAAAATTTCAGGTTTCTGTGCATATATAAGGCTATACTAATTTTATTTAGCAATGTTGTAATATTGGGGTTTACATCTTGCAGTTCACATAATTTTTCAGTGTTAAAGAACACCCCAGGAGACAATCAGACACAAACACACAGCACAGCTCTCCCCCACTGGCTCTGCTGAGCCCCTGTTACACCTCTGTTATTGCCTATAAAGCTGCACAGGGGCTTAAAACCATGCCATGAAACAGCACTGTGAATGAGTTAATTGGGAACAAGAAAATAAAAGATAACACAGGCTTACTTACCTTTGCATTTGTTGGTTGTTTTGTCCAAGATGGCCTTAGTTGACACAATTTTGCCGTACCTTGAGGGACACGGGAAGTGAGAAAAACAGGATCAATGACAAATGAGGTGACTATGGGCCAACCAGAGGAATCAGCTTCCCACACACACATACCATTCCTGTCACACTTCCTCCGGCTGCATGACTACAGGTGTAAACATGAATAAGAACTCTTTCGTGCAATCTTTTGTGTCAATCAAGTGTCACAGAAACTGTGCGCCTCCGCCCTACGTGTCTTTGTCTGTCGGCGCAGGCTGCTGTATAGCTTCTCTGTTTTTAACAAACAGAGAGACAGCACCCGAGGGCCCAAAACAATTTGTCCCATGCCCGACTCTACCATTCACACAAGGAAACGAAGAGACATACATACACATCTCCTAAATACAGCTCTGCTCTCTGGTATTTTTGGTTCAAACAAAGCTGTTAGGTGTTGTCAGTAGAAATGTCTGACTTGTAAATAGATTGCTTGGCCTACTAAGGATCAGGCTGAATACTAACTTATTTTACCACAAAAAAAATCAAATGATGTATCAAAGACAAACTGGTGTCCAGGATTAAAACAGCAGAAAAGCCAATCAGAGAAACGACTTAGAATCATCAAATATTCATGATGTGAAAAACCACCTTTAAGGCAGTAAATAAGAAGTGTTACGTAACAGTCAGGGACTAATGGATGGCAGTATAAAAGGGCTGCTCATGTGCTAAAGCACTGTCTGGTGAATACAGCAAGCGAGGGCGGTTGGTGCTCCTCTGTTTGGGCGACATGGCGTCTGGGCGGAATGTACACTGTAACCTGATGCTTCACCCCTCATCGCCTTCCTTCCCACCGCCTCCCTCTCCCTCACTCTGTTTTTTCCACCCTCACATCGGAGTCCGCCGCTGGGTCCTACACTCCCACCGAGTTCAAGTGGACATTAGGCCAGATGACTCAGATGAGAATAAGCTGGCAGATACAGCTTTCATCAGACTTTTGAGTTTTAAGACCAAAATGTCTTCCAAACTCTTCAGACAGATTCAGCTTATGCATTTTTACTGGTAATAAAACTGAAGATTGATTGTATGACCTCATGATCTTACAATTCTACCAATTATACAAAGCTAACATAACACGGATGAGTAATTGATCCTGGTTATTGTAAATTATGAGGAGATGGATAGTTATGAGGCCAACGTTCTCCTTCCAGGAATTAGTGATTCATCATCTGTTGCCAAATAGCTGGATGACCTTTGCATAGGCTGTGTTTATAGTTTCCCACTGTCATCATCGTCTCAAAGCTGCAAAGTAGTCATTAGACAAGGAATACACACAAGCCTTATGTAACGTAACCCACTCATTTCTGGGAGAGACTTTACATCATCCAAAATTTACAACTTACTTCACAAGAAACCTGGACGCAAAAAAATACACTTATAACAAGGAGTACACTTACATATTTAGGATAACTTTCTCTCAGGCTTAATACAATGGACAGTAGGTTACTCGTAGCCAAGAGGGTTCATCATATGCAAAGACTGGAGTCCATGAAGTTGGTGCCTTAAGTGTATGTCTGGCCTGCCCTTGCCTACACTCTCCCCTCAGTTTCCAGCTCTATTCTCTGCTTCTTCGAAATGTAGTCATAAAAGATTAAAACTGCATTTTAAAAAAGGTAACTATGATAATAATATTGAACTTTGAACATGCAGGCAGATCTTTGAGACAAAACACGAGACAGTTTATTCCAGAGTTAACAATATCATAGCTGGAAAAAAACAACTCGGTTTGCATTGTTTGGTTCAATGGTTCAGCAGTTGAAACTCACAAAAGATTGGCAAATCAAACCTTTATATATATAACTGGTCATCATTGAGTCTTTTTCATTCTTTCATATTAACACATTATTCAGTTTATCACAACAAGATCATTGTTTATTCTTTTTATTAAATAACAACTGAGCACATTACCCAAAGCATCTACATTAAATGTCAGTGTCAACATTTGATGTCTTCATCTTGGGTGTCTGACAATTCAGCCCGATTACTTGGGTCACAATTCAGTTTAAAACTCATGGTCTTTTAAATCAAACCAATGCACAGTAAAAATTCACTTCTTTATCAGTCAATTCAATCATTTTTTCTCCTTTTTGAAAAACTTATGAATAATGTTTACAGCAGTGATATGAATCACGTCTCCATCACCTCTAATAGATTTATGCATGACGTAGAGCAGAAAAAGGCAACTTTGATTACCAAGAGAGCCACATAAAACCTTTTGCCCCTGCCTGAAGATCACATTGTTACAGTCGGTTACTATCAAGAGGAAACATATATGTATAACAAACAAAATTTACAAAATAAGCTGTCATAAAAGTTAAACCAATCCTCACTTTTTTATAACTCAAACACTGATACTTATTCACAATAGCCTGACAGAACATTAAAGCCAATTTAAGCTTCTTAAAAAATTCCCTGAATATTTACCAGATTTCGAGTTACAAATATTTTACCTTTACCATTTTCTAAATATTGTTTGACTAATACTTAAAAAATTACATTCTAATGCTCTAGAAAATGTGTATACAGAAACAATTATACATAGTAATTACAAGTTGTTAAACTTAGAAGAAGCAAAATGCATATCAACCATCTAAATAGTAGCTAAATATTTCTACTACATATTCCAATTAGTGCATGGCGTTGTTTTGGTATCTCAGTTTGAAGCACATTTGGCATATTTTGTCATGTTTTCTTCATGTTCCTAATTTGCTGATTAATGGAAATGACTGGCAGGCCACATTTAGTGAGGTTGAGGGCCACATTTGCCCCCTGACCACTAGTTTCCCTTCCTCGGCCTCAAGAATAAGTGAACGTTGGAATGCGTATTGACAAAAGTTTTGTGCAAATAAGCAGTGGTCTAATTAATCACTGAATGAATTCAGAGCCCCTGAAAGGCTTACCTTTACGTATCTTTCGGTGCATAGTCCTTTTATAACTGTTGTGAGTTGCTCAGCTACGAAGGTGTCAAAAGGAATTATTTGTCATAAGCACTAGGGGTGGGAGAAAAAAAGATTCACTTAAGTATCGGAATTTTTTGTTTGACAATTTTTAGATCAATTTATTGTTCAAAAATCGTTTTTTTTCCAAATTTAAATGCTTCATTTCAGTCTGTGTTAATAAGCCACTTTTCAATGCAATCCAGACTTTTGAAGAGAGAGTATAAACAGCTGGTTAAAATATATTCTTGAATAAATCCTAAAAATTGTCGCACATGTGACGTGTATTTTTCCTGATATAGTCTGTCGGCATCATCATTGTTCATCTTCTTTGCTGGTGTTAAAAAAAGCTATCCAAAGATTGCAAAAATTGGAAATATTGTTGAATCACAATTTAAATCAAATCGGCACCTAAAAAATTGTAAAAAATCAAATTGGGAGAAAAGCACATCATCCCAGCCCTAAAAAGCACAATAGCACATTATATGGATTTTTCCATATTTGTTAAAAAAGTGAATCTAATTCAACAGAATCTGATGAAATATTTCGTCACATTGATCATTTAACACATTTTATCAAGCATAACAATTAAAATAAGAAACAAATAAACTGAACATGTGCTCTCAAGCAGACCTAAGTAAAGTTCAAAGGTATGAAGGAAGTGTGACCCTTCCTTTACCTCGGCCCCTCTGCAGCACATCAGCCCGCCACACTGTGGAGCAAACAGGGACTTAAAAGACACTTCTGACCCATATACGGCTGTCTGACATTCTTTCCCAGCAGGCCTTGCTACTCTTTTCCCACTCGTTTAAGTTTCCCTTTCAAGGGGAGCCCTCCCACCCCTACCCCTAAATCCTGCGTCTCCTCTCCACAATGACTTCTCTGTTGATCCTGTCGAGTCCGCCGTGTGTTTCACATACCAACCGCAGATGTCAGCTTTTCTTTGATTGTTCCTGCTTTGACAACGTCCATCAGTGTGCTGCACCAAAACTCAGATGTTAACATTATTATCAGGCGCTGGCTGTGCAAATTTGCTTTGCAGATTCAGAGGCTTCCTGTTTGGGGTCAGACTGGTTAAAATTTGGAATGAAAAACAAACATTAATCGGGGAGGAGCAGGGTTGTTGATGTAATTAAGTCCGATTTTTTTAATTCTCTCCAGCAATTGTTTTATGGAGGTGTGTTGTGCCTGTGGTTTGACCTGCAGGGATGCGTGGCCAAAGTTCAAAAATCACATCTCTGTCACACTGCATTTCCAACCTGCAGCAGTCAAAACCAGTTTGGGTGCTTTGTAACCAGGTTTTCTCTTGCGTGTATATGTGTGTGATGCTGACATACTATAGAGGCTTGTCTGTTTGTTTAGGGGCGTGTACCTTCACAGCTGCTGGAGCCAAGTCAGCCTCACAAAAAGTGGGAGGTTAGTTCAGGACATGAGGAGGCCACACACTAAACCCTTCACTGGCCCCTTCTCTTCTTCTTAACCCCCCGTCCCAACCTTTTCCTGACTCTTTATTTGTTCCGTCTCCAGCCTGTTTCCCTCGAAGGCACTATCCCTTTGCTGACAATTTCTTGTGTTCCCGTGGTTGTCGAGATTTAATCAAGGAAACTTAAGATGTGGTTATTAAACATCTGTATTTGTAAACTATTTCTTTGCCCTGCCTGCCTAAACAGTTCGGAGCTGTTTTTAAACAGTTTAATTTCATGTGTCCAACAGATGAAGAGCATAGCCCCAGACAGAACAGATGTTATCCGCTCCCATTAACTCAGTTTCTACATGACTCTTCCCCCAATGACGTGCCAGAGATGATTGTCTTAAAAGAAAACCTTTTACCCGTTGATGTGGACTTGATTGTGCTTTTTCATTGCTCATCCCAGGCTCCAGAGTGACTCCCACCTACTCATTGGCTGTTAATCAGGGGCACCTGCTTAACTGCTCGTTAATGCAAATAGCGAATCAGCCAATCACATGGGAAATACTCAATGAAATGTTGTTAGTACCACACAGAGTGGTCTAAATTTTGCATTGATCTACTAGGATTTTTAAGCACAACCATCTCTAGCGTCTATGGAGAATAGTCAGAAAAAGACCACACTGAGTGCCACCACATGGGCTCACAATTGGACAATATTAGATTGGAAAATGCTGTCTGGTCTGACCAGTCTTGATTTCTGCTTTGACCTTAAGATGGTAGCATGAGCGCAGGGATACATCCTTGTCATGTGCCGCTTCCACAAGGAAAGATCACATTTAATCAAGTAGTTTTTGATGTGTGACGACAAGCAATTTTTGGAAAACTTAGTATGGTAGTTTTGTAGCTGGCTATATATGGCTACTTACAGCCCGGTGCTCTAAGACGTGTCCGAATAATATAAATTTGCTCTAGTTTTAATTGTCTTGTTCCTGAAGTTGAGTATCCAGGCCAGTCCAGCCCAGTCCGACCCAACTGCGAAGCTAAGGAACAGCATTTATAGATAACCTATTTTGATTCTATAAAATTAATCTTAAAATGTGTATTTCGATCAGGCATATACTAAAAGTGAGAGTATTTTGTAATTACTTAGAAACTCCCTTTAAGGCAGCGTGTCTAGAACTTTTAAATATCATTTTAATGTATACTTTTTTTTAACTGAGAAAAGAAAAAAAATCAATGCTTTTTATGATATTGTTCTCCATTAATCTTAATTGATTGCACTTTTATCTCTGAATTGCAAGACACTGAATAAATATGAATAATTAATTTGTTTAATTTGATTCAGTTTAGCTTAGTTTTTGTTCAAGACACTGGAAGACATTTGTTTTTATAAGCAACAGATGTTTTTTTTTATTAGTTTGCAAATTTTGCATTTGGACCAAGAGACTTAAAGCTCTTTAGTTTTCAAATTTGAAATGAACATGTGATTCTTTTGCCCTGATAGAAGGATAAAAATCCATGAAAGGACCTCATGTGGCCTTCAGCTGCCACAGCAATTACTCCTTCAATAGACCCAGGCTCCATAAATGCAAGTGCTAGGTAGCAACAACAATTACATTACCAACTAGGGATGAATATCAATTCCTGCATTGTTGTACTTGTACCAACACATCTGGTACCCACTAAACCAGATGTGGTTGCATTTTTTTGCTATCCATTCATTAAATTTCATAGTCAAAAACAATTAAACCTTTTCTACCCCCTCTACTTTCTGAGCTGTCCAGTATTGCCCTCCGGCTCAAGAAATAGACCTTACAGGTAGGGGTGTCCCGATACAACTATTTCACCTCCGATACGATACCAATATTGCAGCCTTGAGTATCGGCCGATACCGATATCAATCCGATACGATATCAGCAGGAATCATACAGACTTTTATTACCTATTTTGTAGTATGGACTGTAAGAAAAGGCTTGATCAGGTCAGATTACTCAAACAGAGAACAGTAGTCAGCAATAGTAGGTATGAGAAAAACTGACCCATTTGTTATTAACCAATAGGTTCAATAAATTTTAACCTTAAACATAAGAATATACTACAGTTAAAACAACATGAATAAAAAATATTAGAAGACCCCAAAAAGTGACCTCAGTAAATCAAACAAAAACATATTTCACCAATTGCAAAATAACCACTGTGTTGAACTTAAACATAAGCATATTCTACAACTGAATAAAATAAAAAATAAATATATTAGAATGGACTGCTTGTATCGGAGTGCTGATATCGGAGATTTAGGATGCAGGCCGATATAATCCGATATTTGTTTTTTTGACCGATATCCGATATTAATATCGGATCGGGACATCCCTACTTACAGGTAACAGACGCATCATCAAGTGGGCCACAACAGGAGTAAAGATAGATAGATAGATCAACTTTATTGTCCCTTGCAGCAAATTTGTCTAATAGAGCAGTGCTACTGGCCAAGGACAAGATCCACACAAATAACAAACACTAGACAACATACAACAGTTACATAAGCAAGAGGTCAGCAACAAGCGTGGTCAGTAGTTATTGCACAAGAAGGTTAAAGTGCAGGGCTCGTTACAACAAGCAGTGAACATAAGCAGAAACAAGTTAAAAAACAAATAATGACAATAAGAATAAGAACATGGATGAAGTGGGATAATATCAATTGATAAGAAACAAGAAATAAGTAGAAACAAGTAAAAAAATTGAATATCAATGAGAAGAATAAAAACATGGATAAAAGCAGACTAATAATAACAGAAGAGACTGGTGGCAATAAATAAGCTAAAAAATGTATTAATGCACTTGTTCTCTAAAAAGCATAAATTCCTGAACTGTGTAGAGATGGGTACCTTTTAAGAGTACTTTTTTTGCACAGGTGTTTGGCAATACCCAACCTTACTCTACCATAAGAGGCCTCATATGCTTCCCAGCCCAACTATGTAAACTAACTAGCAATAAGAGCAAAGATATCCAAAAAGTTTTTAAGTGGGAACCTTCTTTCTCCAGTGTTTTGTCCTATAAGTCCTGTTAGTTTTACATCCCTATAAAAGACTGAGCTGTGAGGTCGAGCAGCTCAGAGTCACCCCCCCTCCGTGCTTGCCATCACCACAACCATACCAGCCAAGTCTCTTTGTCTTACCAGACTCTGTACATGCAAACTCAAGGTAGCAACAATGCTGACACTACCCATCCTTGCTCATGGCTTCTTAATAACAAAAAACATACAAGGTAGAAATTCCTGGTTTCAAACATAGACCATGAAAAAACCTTGACAGAGAACACAAGAGAAACAGAGAGGAAGATAAAAATCTGATGGGAGATTCTGGAACGAGGATAGAGGGAACAGAACCAAGGGTGAGGTCCCAGCTGGACCTAACATTGTCTGATTTTTTCTTCAAACAACAAGTTGACCACTATCAGAAGACTGGGTAAACTTATTTCATCTTTTGTGGATAGGTAGAAACTAAATACATAAACAAAAATTCTTAAGGAACAATCATCTTCAATTTCAAATTCGGTGCCTCTTCCAGAAAAAAATATTTTTGTAAATTATAAAAAAGATGATATTTAATCTCACTTACGGTTGGCAGAGCTTCACCAGGTCTTGGTCCGTGGTCCCGGGATGAAGTCCTCGAATATACAGATTTGTTTTACTCAACTGTTCCCCTCCCCCGCCACTGCTGTTGCTACTGCTGTTGGTGTTGGGACTAGGGGGCGCCATCTGGTGGCCGGAGGACACATAGGCCTGCTGCAATGAGAGAAATACCAGAATGAGTTTAATATGCATGTAGACACAACAGGAGTCATTGCCAAATTGATTCCTAAAGTATAACATGAACAAACATTGTACTGGTACAGGAACGTTGGTAGTCCTGCATGAGCCAGATGAAAATGTGGGAGCTGCGAAAAATGATATCACACAGCCCTCATGTCAACACTCACCAATTCTGCTTTCTGAGGGGAATGCAGGGCCTCTTGGCTGCCTACTCCATATAGGGAAAAGGGGCCTCTTATGCTTTCTCTGTGTTGAGTAACATCTTTTTTACTTTTGAACCGCACAAAAATCTTGTGGATTTCCAGACCAAACCTCTAAAGATCTAAAACAAACATGTAATCAGTCTGATAATACAAAACAGGATGATGATCTCAATACAACTGTTCTCCCTCTGAAGGTTTATATTAGATTATAAAGAGCTTTAGTAAAAACCTGTAAAACTATAGTTCAGTGCAAATCATATTAGGCACTGAACAACTATACAACATAGAGTTTGCCTGTAGGCCTTAATATTGGTGCAGTCTGCAATGACTCTCAGCTTTACCACGGCAGAGAAACATGGAAGATAGGCTCTAAATCTCTCAGAAACAAGAGAAGTCAGCTCCAGATATACAGGCACAACAACAAAGACCCCTGAATGTTTAAGACAATAATTCCCTCTACCAAAGTGAAGTAAATCCAACTTTATGTTGCATCTGAGCCACCCAGCACTGCATGCCAAAGAAAATTTAACGCACAATATGTGATAGTGATATTGTAACAGTGGTTGCTTTATTAAATATAAATCAGGCCAGAAAACCATTGCACAAAACCAACAATCAACGGCACAAGTTTATCCTAAGTATTAAGTAGACAAAAGAGATAGAGATAGTGGAAAACACTGTAAAAAACTGACACTATTGCAGATAAAGCAGTTTTGATTTCATATACCTTTATACATTTTCATTTATCAATTATTTGGGTTTCTTATATGGGTGTTAATGTGCTGTTTTTGTAAATCAAAATAACCATTGTGTATCTCTCACAGAGTGCAACATTGACACACAAGCGAGCTCATACAAACTCCAAAGTAAAGTAGGAAAGCTGGAAAGGGAAAAAAGTTGGAGCAACATATTGTATTTCCTTGTAGGTATAACTTCACAAATAAACTTGAAGCTTGTTATCATACAGTATATTATAAGTATGATTTCTGTCGGTGCTGAAATTACATTTCGGTCACTACACCTAAAATTTGATGGACTGGGTTCGATGAGGTGGTAACATTGTTTTATTTTTTCACTTGGTGTATTTTTTTTTCATTACAATTTGTCAGGCAGACCAAAACCTGTCAAATGTGTGATATAGCTACCCACCACTAGTTTGGTTTGTAGCAGTGGTCTTTATTCCTACCATCCAGCTGGCCTCTTGTAGTAACATTGTTTAACCAGTCCAGCCAACTGGGTGAGCTAGCTGGGACTCACGGGCAGCAGTGAGCACCTACAGCTGACTGTACATTTAGTCAGCACACTTGTTAGAGGAAAGGCTGTACTGATAGCAGTAAAACACTTGCTGAATGTCCATCTTGTGCAGATGAGTGTCTGCCTCATACGTCACATCTATGTATCTGTGATAAGGCAGCCTCAGGATTGATTTAGGGGACACACAGACCCTTCATGCACAATTATTCATAAAAAAATGCAGTTTAATTCTGAATTTAAAAAATACAGAAGTGTAAGCATGATGTTCTTACAGTCACATGACCAAAATTGCACATCCAATGATGTGACTTGCATCTGCATACAACAGCCACTGTTCAGAAAAAAAAACACATCAAACGGCAAAGCAATCCTCAAATGGCTTCAAAATAAGGCTGTTTGATGTCATTTGTTTAATATATGAGAATTAAATACTCATTATTTTAAGAAAAAACATGAATAAAGCAGCAGGAGCTCAATGTTTACCATCATTCAAGCCTTGGATTTAATTCCAATTCAGTCATTACTATGACAGCATATGAAATTGTTTTCAGCCTCTTTTAATCACTCTAGCAAAACACTAACTAAAAACAATTATCAATTAAGTTGGCATGTGACATATGGACTACATTAATTTTCAGTCAGATCATTTTTTTTAAGTTTATAGGACAGTTTACGCTTTGATTTTTGGCATTCTGGCAATTATTTTGAACTGAATCATTTGAACACAATTATGTCACAAAAGCAATAAATATCACATCACATTTCATTAAAAGCTTCACTAGGATCTGAAACAAATACATAAAAAACATTAAAATTAATCTTTATATGTTCTCTTAAGAACAAATACTTACAGAGTGATTTTACAGACAGGGCAAAAGCAGGAATTCAATAACATGCACTCGTCAAAAAAAGGTTGGTTGGAACTTTTCCTTTTAAAAATGCCAATCAGTACTTTATTTTTTATTGTTGGAAAGCCTGATTAGTCCCCTCTACAGCAAGGCATAACTTAATATTTACAAGTTGGACCTAACTGTGAAGATGAATAATCCGTCTTTCCAAAGATATGAAATACGTAATCAATTGGTATTATCAGAGGGGAGAAATAATCGTCAGAAAAAAATTGTTTTTTTTGAGGAGTAAAGGGTCAATAGCCAGGCTAAAATAAGGCAAAATCTATGTTGTCGTGAAACTGACATATTACACTGACTGTAATTGTACCACGTAAATCTGTCATTTTTCCATCCCTTGTCCCTACTACATTTAAAGTCCATTCATCAAATAAATCAGATAGAGGAAGCTCATATAGATGAGTCAGACCAGCACACCAGTATAAAATGACAATAAATAGTATGATGACCATGTTGTGACCATCTGTTTTCATCCGATATCTTCTTAAACCAGCCCTGATCCTCACTCTGAAGTTGGCCTGTTTTGTATCATCCGTTTGCAAGGATTTAGAGCCGGTGAACACTCATCGTAAACTATGGCAGGCAACTGGCCCATGACTCACAGCTGGGAACATGAAAGGCTCTTGTGCAACAACCAGCATCACCTCAGCTCACTCTGGGATAGTTTCTGTCCTTGGAGAAATCACACAAAAGATTGTGTAACTATGCAGAGCCATATTTTTTATTGGGATAAACGTGGTTTCATTATCACTTTGCCTGTTGAGAAGTCAAATAAAAGTGCTCTCTTTCCAAGAATAGATCTACTGGCTGATTTCCAAACAAGACTCAGGCAATAAATAGCAGCACTTAAGATCAGAGCAGGCACGCCAGGACTAGCAAATGTTGTGTCTATTTGCCTTGAGAAAATGGCGTAAATCTTATTAATCCAGCAGACAAATGTTTTCATTCAATGTTGGATACAAAGGAATGAGAACAAATATGGTATCTGCCTGAGCCCAGCCCCGCAAAGCTTGAAGGTCTCCTTTCAGAGAGCCATTGGTTGGAAGCGACAAGAGGACAATGGGTTAATTTCAGCAGAGAGGAGAGGGTCACTGATCAGAGTGCTAGTGTTTAGGAAAAGCTCAGCAGGAAGCATCGGTCACACCAGGACCACCAGCAACAACAACCAATCCCGCTAATTAGACACCATCCATACGGCCCCTCTGACCTCTACTCTGCCAGCAGCATGGCCACCGTTCAACAACAGGCTCATTTCTGCAACGCTAATCCTCCATCCCTCCGCTGCTGAGCAAACCTGGAAATGTCTGCATGTGTTTGTTCATGTTAGGCAATATAGAGACACAACCTGTGCAAATAAAAACAGTGAATGAAAGGCGGGTTCCTTCCCTTCAGCACTTTTATTCCACAAATATTTGTACAGTTTCAACAAGTAAAGCAAAAACAATAGTGATCTGTATTGTCAACATCGCATTATATTTGACATTTTTATCCTAACTCACAGAAAAGAAGTGAACGGAAAAAAATGTTCGAAGCTGTAACTAAAGATGTAAAGATCCAGGTGATTCTATCCAGCAAAGCCATTATGAAACACTGAGTGCCAGTTGATGGTCATATTTTCAAAGAGACAGACTGGTTCAGGTTGTTGTGACTTTTTGTTAAATTTCTATAACACTGTGTGTTTGACCTCTAACCCCTCACAGGTGTAACATTAAATTTAAAACTATTTGATATTTGATAAAGAGTATGTTCATTTGGTAAAGAGTATGTACAACAAGTCCAGTATATGTCAAGACTGGACTTGTTGTACAGAGGGCATCCTATCTCAGTACCACGCTGGAATTCCCTGAACAGTGACCCATTCTGTCTTAAATGTTAGTAGAAGTAGTCTGCATGCTGAAGTGCTTGGATTCATGCAACTTGGGCCATGAAAGTGGTCAGAACACCTGAGTTGAATGATTTAAATCAAATTTAAACAAATCTACAAATTTAAATGAATTAGTGAATACTTTCACAAACACACACACTAAGATATATATATATATATTTATATATATATATATATATATATATATATATATATATATATATACATACATACATATATATATATATATATATATATATATATATATATATACATATATATATACACATATATACATATATATATACACATATATACATATATATATACATACATACATACATACATACATATGATATATGAGAATGGTAATGTTAGGGACGTTAAGTTCAGCTATTGCATGTGTACGTTTTCAAATCATAATCCGGTTTTATTATGTGGATCTCAGTTCTTGTCAAATGATCACAGTTGCAGTTTTGGCATAATCAAGCAGCACTATACTTTGAATTGTACCTTTTTTGTTATGGCACTTTTTTATCTAAATATAGTTGCAAAAAATTGATCAAACCATTCATAACTTTTTAAGCCATATTGATAACAAACAAAAAGAAAGACAAACAGGCAAAAACATTACCTTCTTGGCGGAGGTAATAAAAACAATGTTTATTTTTTTACCCTGAAATACTTTTTCAGCATTGATCTAATGGCAGAATACATTATAAATGAAGTCTAACTTCTGTCTCATTCTTTTTTTAGTCTTCTTGCCTGTTTTTGTCTCTTTTTTTCTTGTCTTGATGAAGTCTGTAGTACAAATTAGCACAACAAACTACTTCCGACATACAGTATGTCATCCTGATCGAAAGCATCACCATAACTACTAACCATGTTTATTTAATGCACCAGCAAGAATAAACATGTATTAAAGCACTGTCCCATCAGATTACATAATCCGCTGTCTGTCAGTTTTATGCTTTTAAGCAAAAAGTAATTTTACATTTTCTTTAACTACATTTCGTCTTATTCATGAATAAAACAGAACAATTACAACTTCTCTTGATTTGTCTTGAGCTGCCCTGTCCTTTCATCAAGCCAGCACACAACAAAGTGTATTTGCTATTTGATTTGTCACTATTCAGGTTCAGGTTCAGGTTCAAGTTACTTTATTTGTACCCGTAGGTAGATTTGTTTTGCAGTCCGTGAGATCAACATCACACAATTATAAAACACCAAAGACAAGATAAGAACAAATTTAAAAAGTAAACATTGAACATAAAACACTTAGTATTATTAAAGTGCTCTATGTTTTATCATCACAGCAGACATGGGCATAAACGACATAGAAAGTACGGGTGTTGGTTGCAGAGGCAACCTCCATTAAGATCAAAGTTAAAAGAATAAAAGTCTAAAAGAATAAGTAAAAGCGTAGGTAAGAGAAAGTGCAAGTGCATGAACTATTGAGCTTCATAGTGTTGGAAATAATGAAGGGTAAAATCTGTTAAAGATTGCTTATAGCCTTTTAGATCAAGTCTCAGTTTTAATTACTGCATACAGGGATATCCATTGGATGGAGACTGGATGGACATAAATAAAACACAGGTTGTCACTTAAGATGAATTGGTAATGACAGTGAAACTTCTTGTACCTGATTACAGTCAAGGGACTTCGTATTTTGTTGCTTATGGGCAAACCCTTGTATCTCCTTAATTTGTACTTTTTAAAAAGGAAAAAGCTATGAAAATGATATCAGAATTATTATATGAGGTTTTGTCCAAAAGGGATTGAGAGAAGTCTTTTTTTTTTTTTTTTTTTTTAAGTCAGGGAACACAATACAAAATATTCGGTCAAAGTTCTGGCTTGGATCTCCATTTCCAACCAAAGTCAGCAGAGGCCTGATTTTCAGTTATTCCTAAAGATTATCTTGTTATCATGTGGTGTGAGGTGTGATAAGAATCATTTTGGGGATGCCCTGACCAGAAATTGTAAATATTAACTATGGTCAATAGTTGAGATCAGAAATTCCGATGTGTGGAGTGCACCAAGGATACTTCCTCTGTTTTGTCACAGTGAGACATAGTCAATAAGGAAACAGGCTGGATAAAGAAAGAAACAAATATAGCCAAGGTCACGAGTGTAAAGGCAGAGTGTAAAGGCAAAGTGTAAAGTTAGATTAGCATCTAAAATGAAAAACCTTCATGATGTGTGGCAAAACATAACCAACTATATAGCATAACCTGTAAAACATCTAATAGACTGAGATGGGGAGGAGCCGGATGGAAATCACAGCTGCCAAGGATCTCATAGTGAGCTACTTTTTTGTCACATTTGGCTTAAATTACTCCTAATGTTGCCTGCCACTTTTGTTACACAAAAGTTGTATTTGTTGACTGCTAGAGTAGGGTCTGTGGTTGTTGTTGTTTACTCAGTCAATTTGTGGTTTGTCTCTGTGGTGCACTGCATAATACAAGGACAAAACTGCTATATCTCTCATATTTGTCTTTGTGTGTAGGGTTTCTCAAAGTTTCAAAATTGGTTAAGATTTGAACAATCTTTATGCGTGTACCAGGCCTTTGCACTTGTTGAAAGCAGAAAAAAAGGTTGGTTGTCAACACTGACTGAGCTGCAAAATTGTATGTTTCATTTATAAGTTTGCATCCTTTAAACATGTTCTCTATTTGAATCACAAAGTTCAAGCCAGTGAAAAAAAGTAGAAGGTTAAGGTGGCACAAGCCAGCTTGTAGCACATTATCTTTCTTGTAGCGACAGGCATGACGAATACGATTTGGAAACAGCTGTTTTTGAATGAAAGAACAGAAGAAAAAGGACAGTAAAAACCTATGATCTCATTCAAGCAGTCTTTACCGAAGTGCCAATTTCCAATTAAAGCACTGTAGTGGGAGAAAATCGCTCAAGCTGCACCCCTGAAATCATTGCTCAGTAACTATCACATCCACAGACCCACAAACACACTACTCACACCAGCAACAAGAAAAAACACTTTCACTTGGTTTTTGCATGTTTCCAGCTTGCATATTGATATTTTACGACCCTACACACAAACATACCTTGAAACCCATGTTCATTTACTAAACAAGCTTCCTGTTTATGAAAGCAGCCTCAGTGTTAACAGACTCCTGACAGGTCCATTCAGTGAAGGACAAACTGGTTTAGTAAAAATCCTCAGATAAGCTTAGTCTTATAAAAATACATCAATTACATGAAAAAAAGAGCAAACAAAATTTGAACTTGAGCTTGTACCCAATCCGTCAACTCTTCTCTCAAATTTAAAGTATTATGAGCAGAAATGGCATTTTGTAACCTTCATGTCAAAGCAGGGATATGGCTTCAAAACCGCTCATGAAATTTTATTACACACGTCCCAAACAGAACTAATCTATTTTGAGAAGGAACACTTAAAACGGTCTTTGCTGCCCTGCAGAATGATGATTATTTCCGGGCTATTTCAGCATTCCTCTGTGAGCATCCTCTGTTTAAGACTTCAGCTGAAAGTCTCTCAGATTTTTAGCTGAGCTCGGATTACTTCACAGGAGATTTGTCTTTTTTTTTTTTTTGAAAGCTAACGGGTATGGACCAAACATTGCAACACCAGCAAGGATCATGTTAGCTGTGTTGAGTACTGGTCAACTGTTCAAGCCATGCCAGTTATTACAGTGAAGAGGAATACTGACAAATAGTGGAACAATCAAGGGAAAGATTGCATGAGTTGAGTAATGTTAGAGAGCAGCTGGGCAGAGATTGGAAGGTGATATACATATCCATCCATCCTTCAATACGTACATATAAACGTCAATGTTTGTTGTTATTATTGTGCCATAAAAAATCATTGTACAAATGTAAAAACATTTCTGTAAATCACCATCACCTGCAGACACTTTTTTAGACAGGCGTTTAATGCAAAGTGTCTTAAGATAACAGAGTTGGTGCTATACAAACTACATCAAGATGTCCGTCCACTGTAACTTTAGTGGATGGTTGATCCACAGAACCAACAAAAAGTATGACAGAAAAAAAATTGTCTCTGTCACTTCACTGTAGGCATTGTGGTGACACTAACCACAACCTATAGCAAGCGAACTTGCCACCAGTTTGGCTACACAGACAAAATACGTCACCATTCTGAACAAACACAAAAATGGTCACTTTACAGGGCATATCTGCATTCTAGAGAAACTCCATTATCCTTTAGATGTTAAGAGGTGACATTTCAGTCTGACAAGGCCTTTCAGGAATGTGAGGGAGTATACCACAGCACAAGTTTAATAAGCATATGTGAACAAACTGTGCTGTGCTCCCCTGCTGGGTTCCGTGCTCCTGTCTAACCTCTGTTACCATGAAGTGAACAAACAACGGATTGTAAAAGCAATGATATTTGATAGAAATAATCTTGATATGGAACTAAATAAATAAAACAATGTTGTCAAAGTGGAAGCACAGAAACATCTTTATGCAAAGTTACTACATACCAATCATGATTTTTGTGTGACTAACACACACAATACAGAACACAGTTATATTAGGGGTTGCAAAAAGAGACAAAAGGGAGTTTTTTTAATGGCAAGATCGGCCTCAAGGCTCTGCAAAGGCTGGCTCAACAAGTCGAAAGGTTTCTGTCGGAAACCAACCATTTTTCAGTGTTCCTATCTATGCAGCTTATCTCTTTCATGGTCACAAGGGGCTGGAGCCTGTCCCAGCTGCATCAGGCAAGAGGCGTGGTACACCTTGGTCTTATCCCTGCCAGTCAAGGACCACAGATTAAAAAATCACTACATTTGAGTAAGCAAGAGCTATATTGATATGAAGTGACTTTTTAATAACTTATAAAGCCTACAGAATATAGATGTATCTGAAAACTCAACATATTGTACGGCCCCAAATCCAATTGTGAGGTAGAGGATGTATTCATGTGGGTAGTGACAGTTACGCAATTTTAAATGTATTTTAAATATTTATTTCATACATTAACATATAAATGTGCCCTGTTGCTTGACTGACCCTCCAAAATTCACTTTAGCACTTTGTAAACCGTGTATATACTGTCATTGCTACAAGAAACCAGGACACATTTAAATAAATTCATTTGAAATATCTCAGGATTTGTTCTAAGTGAGGCACTTAAGACTGTTAATTTTGTTTAGAAATCTAAACCTGGGGAAACATGACACATTTCCATTAGACTACAACACAACATGTTAATGAAGTTACAATAAAGAGCCCATATCCTGCTGTTTTTGGTTTTTTCTGCCCCTTGAATGAACTCAACATGTCTCCTCCAGGTGATATTACCTTTCCCTCTTTGCAGCACCAGCAGCTACCTTTAAAACTCTTGTCCCCCAGCCTCCCCAATGGATTTACCAGTGTGATGTCATACCATTATTTTGCTGTCAGTTGTAAGCCATCGGCTTGCAGCAGGAAACTCGTTGCAGAGCATAAACATTGAAATGTTGACAACATGATACTGAGCAGCACTGAACAGACAAATCACCACAGACTTTGAAGAGACAAGAGTTCAAAAATCTCAGACACATTGATATTAAGGCATTATCAGGGTACTCTGTATATGAAAACTAAAAGGTTTTTGAAACACTTGTGATTGTGAAAACGCTCCTACAGTCATCAAAAATGAATGCATGAACCTAAATACAAATATAAAAAGTAACTGTTTGATATATGAGAGGGATCAGAGATGACTGAAGATTGAAGTGGCCTGCAGACTCATACACAGCATTGATCAGTTCAGATATATTAAACACTGTCATAACTTATTTATCTTTCTCAGCTGAGCTGCTCTGACTGCATGACAAAGGCTCTGAAATATCTCAGGATATTTTAGGACCATTTAAAGATAAAATAAGGATAATTTCTATAAATAAAATCCCCCTCTTCGTCTAAATTCACAGTGACACTCAAATACTCCATACTGTTGATGCTGACTGTCTTAATGTCTTAATACACATTGATGAATGATCAATATTATTAAAAAAAGCCTGTCATAGATGTCCTCATGTTGTTACTTCAGAGGCTAGCAAATGTACAGTATCTCCTTGCATGACTCCATCTGTTTCCATGTTCCACCCTCTTTTTAGTCTCCTGGCCTCTGTTTTTATCTGTGTCTCTCCCTGTGGGGCTTCCTCAGTCGACCCCAGTTTGACCCCCTGAATTCCTTGGATTTCCTGGCTGTTGGGGGGTCTGCCTGCCCACTCCCCACTGCTGTGCCTGTCTTCTCATCAGGCAGGAAAAGAGCCATGTCTGTCTGACCAGCTGACTGACTTACATGCTAATGCACAGATTTATAGCCCAGCTCGCTGAATGAGGACACGGCTTCCAGCTCGTGTAGAATTACCCCGCTTAGCCGCCGCTTTACTCCGGCTCCGCTTCAGGACCAGCAAGGAAATTGAGTCATGGGAGGGATCATCTCTCTCCTTACCTCAGAAGCATCTACAAACAGTTTGTATTTATAGCTCTGAGACCAAATCGTTTCCTGTTTGCTTGGATGATCACAGAGCCAACAATTTGTTAAAGAAGAAAGACGCAATCCCTCAGTAACCAAAATAAATTTAAATGAAGCCAATTCCTACGTAGCACCAGCAGCCAACAAATTCTCTAAAAACACCTTAACAGTAAACAAACACCTCTGTTTTGAACATTTGTCTTCATAAATCCACTTTAAAACAAATAGTTTATCTTTGCTCTTTCAAAAAGGTTTCATGATCAGCTAACAGTATTCCGATAGCAACGTTACTGCAAACAGATCTACAAAAACGAACAAAACCACTGGACCACTATACACGCCATACCAGCTGTTGGGATGTAGCCTTGGGCTTGTTCATGTGCCATTACAAGATGTGACATACAGCCCATGTGACTGGACCACTGTTGTAAAGGGGAAATGAGTGGACCCCCCCAATTATTAAGTTCTTACATTGGAGAAACCAGGATCAGCAAAGAGCTTTGCACAAACATGTGGAGTAGCCTGCCAAATGGAAAAAGTAACCAGGCAAGATCTCCTCCATAGCACCAGAAAGGTCAAGTTTTTTAATTAATTACACACAGTGTTTGGCAATGCCTCATCGTTTGTAGGTCAGTGGTTAAAATCAAAAACGTATTTTTTTCTTTGTAGTCATTTATTAGTTGGTCTTTAATTTATTATCTTAGAATGTTAATTGTACAGAAAAAAGAGCATCTTTAAAGTTGCTTTATTTTTGTAGCCATTCTCTACAAAATGCAAATAAAAGGAACCATTTAATTTTTCATGGATATTTTAAAATTATTAGACAATATCAGTAAAAAGGACGATGGAGTAGGAAAATATCTATACACTTTTGTGCTATTTTTTGCAGTGCAATACTGTTTTCACATTTTACAGCACAGCATCAACACTTTATTAGCTAATATAAAGGAAATTTGGACATTTGTTAGAATTGTAATTTAGCCTCTGGTGGCTGGTTGGCAGCAGAGATTAGGTCATGCCAAAAAAGTCCAGCCAGACCGTATCCCAGCCCATGGATGTTCTGTCCAAGCCTGGCCTGGCCTGACCCTCCTCTGTATTTCTGGCCCAGAGCCCAATTCACACCCAACATTTTTCAGTGTTCTGCCTTGAATGATTAGGGTGTGCATGTGTATTCTCCCAGCTGTTTAATGGCAGAAATCAATTCAGGTGACCTAAATGACATATCATGGGGGCATATGTTATACAGAAAAACAAGTGAAAGGTTCTCCATACCTCTGAATTTTTTTTTTTTTTTTTTTTTTTTTTTTGCATTCACAAGCTCAATTTTCTTCGTAATCTGTTTGCTGCTGCACAGGTGATGCACAAAAGTGAGAGCATAAAATGCACCGAGCGTGTGCATGTGCATTTGTCTACTTCAGCATATAAAGCTAAAAAATCTCAGTGCATCTTGAAACATGAACAGTTTTTTACAGCCTCTGACGACATCAACTGTGTTCATGACATGTAAAATGAGCCACCAAGTTCAGCATCCATCAAAAATCTGAGGATGGTTAGTAAAACCTGATTATTTATGGCATTAATGCACAGCTATGCAGCTCAGTTAATATGTATGTCCAACTGTGTGTATGTGGAGCTCATGCTATGCTGTGCTCACTAATTTTCCAAAACATATTATTGCAACATGAAGTCAAACCAACATCATGCTGTCACAAATATAACATGAATGTCATAAATGGTGATGAAGCCAGAGACATTTTTGTAACCACACAACTCCCACAAAAGCTCATGCTCTTTTTTTCTTTAAAGCAGTGACGTGTAAACAAGCATGGCTAATGCATGATTTTTTACGCAACAGACAATGAGGTGTAGTTGATACAGAAAATGGAAACGGAGAGAGCTGTACAAACAAAACTCTGGACTCCTCCATTGTTGTTGTAGTTCACTACTCGTACATGGTTATTAACTTGATTTGTAATGTGAGCTGAGTCTCCATCTTCGAAAGTGATTAGAATTTACATTTAGAGAGAAAAGGGGCTTTTTTGTTGTAACAGTAGAGCCCCATTTCAAAATTATCTGTTTTTTATTCTCCAAAGCGATCTAAACATGGCAGCCTAAATGCTCACTCAGAAAGACTGCTATAGTATGTTACAATTGCTAATATTAAAAAAGTCTAATTTCATATACAGAATACACCAATAGCTTTGTATTCTTGTTATGTCTGAGATGCGCTGTTAGAGCTCCTTCTACTTTGTGGGCCACTCTCCCCATGCAAACTCGGCACCATATCTGCATTCATTTTAATGTCTGTGCTGTGCAATGGACATTGGTGAGCCACTACGCTTAAAATGCTGACAAACGATGGCAGGACTTCACACTGGTAGGTCTATACAAGGGAAGTAGGGGGGATACATTAGACAGCTGCTGGTGTTTCATAAAGGGGAAGAGGGAGAGGTCCTAATGCCACAGATTTTTTGTATTGTTTATATAGGTGCTCTATCACACAGTCTTGTTCAACTCACTAAAAGGCAAATAAACCCCCCAAAAAGCATGAAATGTCTTCAAGACATTTCTGTAAGCTTACTGAAGACCCTGCACCCAGTTGCAAATATTTTTGTAATTCACGCAAAAATGTGAACCCTTACAAAAAGGCACAAGAACATAAGACATTTTAGAGCACGGAAATGTTTTTTTTTCCTTGTAGTTCTAGAGAAACTTTGCTTTGTACTTATTTTATGTTTAATTTTGCTTCAACATACAATTTCCTGTTCTCATCACTAAGGTCATATAAAGGAAACGAATTAAAAGTATAATAAAATGATGAACCTGTTAGTTTAAAGTGTAAATTGTCCTCTGTAGGTTGGCTGAGGGTGAATTGAGGACTGTGGAGTAGAGCAGTAAAGCTGCAGTATGTCGGCAGGCAGGAAATCCTCTGTGTCTGCTCTCGATCTTATCACACAGCCATTTGAGTAAGGAGGTCCACATTCCAACCAGGTGACAGGGACACCAAGCTCACGTCCAGACTTGCTCCCCAGTCCTCCTTCCTTTCTGTCTGCAACACTCCCCTTACCTTTTGTGTTTTTATACCCACATTTTTATATCCAGCACGTCTGCCTCTCGTTGTCAGTCACACTCAATGCATGGCATGAATGCCTTTGCACACATGCGTGGCCCTTCAAGCTAGGTCAGGTGTCCAGAGCTCAGAGCTTGGAATCAGATACACACAAGCAGCAGCCCTCGGCTCAGCGAGAGATCTAACAAACTGTGAGGCACACCAAGCGTCTGGCACCACTGCAGTACCTGGCATCAGATTTCTGACAGCTGTGCTTTCTCCAAGGACTCGTTCTCCCTCTTTACCTGTTCACCTTGGCTGCTTCATGTGGCTGGCACTGAGGTCAGGGGCCAATCCGAACCATCTGACACATTAAACTAAAGGATAGACAAACATATACCTGGAGAGGGGCCAGAGGGACAAAGGTGACTGTACAGGAGAGTTCAGCGTGGATACTCACTGCAGTGGAACAGCTGCATTAACACACATTTGGACAAGTAGACAGAAGGATAGACATAACATGTGTAGGCAGAGTATTTCTTATTGTATAGTTTGTATGAATGCATACAGGACTCTTAAACAATATTATAAATCAAGACATTTTTTGAAAGTCCAAGCAATAAATTTAACCCTTGCAACTCCATGGGACACTCCCAAACAGTACCTCTACCAACAATGCATCCAGCTGGGCCTGAACAATATATCATTTTCCCACAGTGATTGTGATGTGCACATGCTTTGAAGTCACACTGCATGACATTCAGTGTTGGTCATGTGTCCCAAAACATGTCACGCAGCCACTTCTGCTTTGGTTTAAAGAGACCTTAAGTGCCTGATTTCTTTTTTTTTTCAAATACTAATAATTAATGACAGTCTGTTATTTGCCTCAGTAGCCAGAGAACTGATCACTCTGCATGCAAACTGTGAGGCTGTGTGAGCTTTGTTTCAAGTTATCATTTCAACCAAATGCAACTTTTAACATTGATAGTGATGGTTTATGAAATCAGAGTGAGCCAATAATAAGAAACAAGATTATTTTAAAGATTAATAAAGACTTATTCCTTACTTGATACCTTCCTCTGTTTGTCTGTGCTTTTGTCAGATCAGTGCAGGACAGTGGCAGGGGCGAAATACAGAGGAGTAAAGGGGGCTCTGGCCCAAGCCAGGGAGAACCTCTATTAGTCCAACTTCCTTAAAGCAGTTCCAGGCATTATCTCCAACCGCTATAAACATAAATGTAGATTTAAAATATAATACAGGGACTTTTTTTTTTAATCACAGCAGTAATTTTTTTTTGGAAATAACAGAATTATTTTCTTTACAACTAAACATTTTTATTTTCAGACCACCTGTCAGCTAGGTTCAGTGGTAAAGTTGTTACATTGTTTTTCAATTGGTTGCACTTTGTCAGGATGATTAAAGTTTGTCAAAAGTTAATATATGGTCACCTGCAACTAGATAGGGCGGGAGTCTTGTGCCATCTGGCCAATTGTTGCACTATGACATTTACACTGAGTCAGGTGACACAAACATGGCTGGAGCCATGTGTAAACATATTTTGCGCTGAAGTTAGACTTTAACCTGTTCAGATAACTGGAGGATGTAGTGAAAGTAATGCTAACATCAGCCACAATTTGCTCGATATCATCAGTGAACACTACATTAGCATGCTTACCCTTTTTGTTTGAGGCCACAACCCACTACAATTTGGTTCACCTGCCCTGTTTGGTCCTTTTTTGGTTCATACGGTTCAAACTACAGTGAACCCTGTTTTCAGACACACCAGAGTTTGGGTCTTTGGTCCACACAGGAGTTCATGTGAGCTTTCACACCTACTTTAATCAACAACAGGCAAGTGTTTGTTTGGTCTGGACCAAACATGTTACGTGTGAATGGGCCCTGAGGCTGTAATACAGCATGTTAAAGATAAATGATTTTGTCCTTGGCTCTTAAAATTTAAAGAAGACTTTTGTGTAATTGGCTATATACTGTAATTCAAGATTAACCTGTCGGGGGATAATACATAAAATAAGTTAATCACTATAAGGCTATTTGATAAAACATATTGGGCTTTAGCCTTATTAGCCACCCACTGGCTCTACACAATGGACAGGGTTTAGAATTCAAAGTAAAGTGGAGCTGTAAACAGCACTGAACGAGCCCTCACAGCCTCGTGAATCTCAGGGCTGGGTGCATGTGGAGCCTTGGGTACAGCTGCCTGGGACATTTTATTAAAAAAAATATACGTCAAACAACTCTTAAACAAAGGGTCATTTTGACACAGCATGCAGTGATATCAGGGTAAAGTTAGTGATAATGTCTCAAGCTCAGCAATGCCGGTCTTGCTTGATTAAACAAGACTCATATTTTACGTTTGACTTTGTATGTCATGACATGTTCAAAGGTAGCCTTGCAGTGCAAATAGAACTAAGCGGAATTGAATAAAGGCAAATAAAAGTGTTTTCCATGTAAACCTTGATTCGGAATTACTTCCATGTATACGCCAAGGAGAGAACTTTAATTCCAAACTAATTAATTCCCGATGCATAATTCCAAATTAAAAACATCATGTAACAGTGACCAATGTAAGCATCCCAAAGTGGTACGACCAATCAGAGCAGGAAGAGGTGGGGGCTAGGAGGAGGCAAGAAGCACATAGATGCTAACAGCTTCCCATGCAGTTTTTTGAGCTCTAGATCACATTTCTTTACTAAATGAAAAATAACCAACAACACTGCAAACTTCGCTTACATTCTGTCCTTAACGCAGCAGTAGCACCTGCCTACTACATTATCTGGTTGGCTCATACTAAATGTGATAGATGAAATGTGGGATAAAGCTGGATATGTTTTAAAAGGTTCTGCATATTCCAAAACACTTTCTATGTGCTGCTGCCCAGATGAACCAGTGAAAAATAATGCCTTTTGGAAAGAGGTATTATTTTTTACATTACTGACCAGCCATTAGCTAAACTCTGGTCCACTACAGCATTCGTTTTTATAGGGCAACCCCATTCTTGTTCTTGAACTGATGGAATATTTTGCCACTCTGGCTTTCTCTTTTTTTAGTATTTGCTTCCTCATGTCATTGCAACCATGTGAACAGATGCACACATAAACAGGTTAACAATCTTTTATTTTCTAAAGCAGTACTACTTCATCTCTGTCCCACTCTGCCTGTATTCCTTTCATGGAGATCTGAGGTATAACTGCAATAGTAGTCACTGACTCAGCACTTTTCTCTAAGACCTAACCTGTAATTATTGATTTTGACTGTGTTTATTGATCAGCAAAGGCAAAACAATGTCAAAACAAAGCAGATTCCAACAGACTCACAGTTCAGATCCATGCAGATCTTCTGCAACATTAATAGCTGATCAGCACTAACAGATATACAGAGAATCGTGAGCTCTTGTCTGTGGCAGCGTGTCAAAAAATAAGTCCTTATGCAGGGGATTAGCTCATCAGAAAGGTCAGACTGCTTCTGCACACTGTCTTGTTACTTTTTAGACAATAAGCAAATTCAATTAATGTCTGAAATTATATGTTCAAGACCAAATGTTTGTGCTGTAATTTGCTTACTATCAGAATTAGAATAAAGCATCAGTGCATTAACTATCGAGTTGATGTTGGGACGTAGGCTTCAATGACTATGCACATTGAAGGATGGAGTTTTTATCAAGAAACTAGAAGTGCTCCGAGAGCACAAACCTCCACAAAGGCATGCCCTATCTCACAATGTTAAGAAATCCCTTAAGAAGTTCCTGGATCTGTATCTGAATCTGATCACCAGCAAAATCTGTGGTCTGTCTATCCATGAAAATTTCCTAAAATTTAAATCAAAATCTAATTAGAACTGTTTGAGTGCGCTGGAAAGTTGGAAATGTACAGCGATGTAAATATGTGAAATTACAGCTGCGGTAGAGCGCAGCAACAATGAAGGGACATTCTTAAGAGCAACGGCAGTGAACAAATCACTCTACATTCACTGCTTATTTGAGCACAGTGAGGTTTGTATTTTCGTTTTTGCAGCTGCCACATAAGAATTGACAAGATTGTATTGCTTTTAGCTTTACCTTTTCGGGTCGGTTTGGTACGCTTGGCACCCCTTCAGAGGCGTGCCAAGAAGTTGGAGGCATGGTTGGTTACTTGGGTAGTATTTCTCCTTATTCAACAGTAGACACATGTACCGAGACGAACTGGACCGCACTGCTTGGCAGTAACGCAGCTTTAATCGGTTGTTAAATACACAAGAAAAGGAGGGAGGATGCAGAAAACGAGACCTAAAAGTTTAAGACAAGAATAATTCAATCGTTTGTCTGTTAAAAGCTTGAGACAGCAGGGAGTTTTTTGAAAGAAGAAACATGCAAACGACTTGTGATCTCAATTTCATGTGATATACACAATGATATATCTTTAAACAAAATTGATAGCAACATAAAATGAGATTTACTGTAACTTTTCTTTGTAAATAAAGTAACCCAAAAGCTCAAGATTCATGTCAAACCAAACTTGTTAAAGGAAGACATGTTGCTCACAAGAAGTTAATTTTTAGGATCATGTCACAACCATGATAAAAAATTTTAAAGAAGTCGTCTCTGCTGGTGATATTGACATGCCTCTTTATGTTGGAGGCATTGTTTTACATTCTTTTTCTGCCATGTTCAGAAATTTCACTCACAGTTTTCAAGTGCTGAATACAGAAAACAAGAAGCTTTTGGTTCACTTGAGTTTAGAATTATGAAACACTGGTGACGTCTGACAGCTTCAGCGTGGTAAAGAAAGCGGGGAGACCTCACTTGGCTTTCTCACTGAAGACCTATACATCATGCAACAACTTGCAGCACCAGTTTGTGTCCTACCTTCATTTCTCTTTGTATTAACTCCTGTTTTTTAGCCTGTGTTGGGGATCTTTAAATCACATCGAATCTTTAAATCACAGCAGTCGGGTGACATTTGTTGAAAGCATCACCGCCAAGATGAGAACAAAAATCTGATAGACAAACATGAAAACAGCATGTGGCAAGGCTGTGAGAGAGACCTGTTAAAACCTTCAGACGTGTCAAACTGCCTCCTGTTATTTTTCCATGCAGGAAGCGATACACGGAAACCAACCCAATTTGATTTGAGAGCATTAATTCTGTTAGTTTGAGGAGGAAATGAGGAGCTGGGTCAGGGGAGGAGCAGCTGGCTTTAGCCCGCAACAGAAACCAAACACCTTTTAGTCCTGAGTGATCACCTGGCAGGCACAAAGAGTGCTTTTTCTCACCCCGCAGTGTATTTATTCAGCGATGAGACATTTTATTTTGTGTGCTTATGCAGCTCAGGTATGGTAGAATGCGAGTGAGAGATAACAGAGCAAGGAGGAGGTGGTGGAAGTGGGAGGAGGAAACGGTAAAAATCACAACACAGGAACTTGACCTCTTAGTGAACTTTAGAAGAGCTCGGGACCACTAAAACAACAGGAGGAGAAAACTTCACTTCCTTTTCTATGTCCCACATTCTTCTTAAGGTATTAGCAGAGTTGAAGGGCTTCTCAGTGTTGGAAGCACACATCTGCAACAACTTCCATCCTTTGATACTCAATTTATCATCTGATTGTCTTGGTTCTTTGGTCAAGGCTTTGTTATTGTGTTACTTAATTTTATTTTGGCAATGAATCAGTAAAAAGTTGCATTTTCAGTTGAGAATATTTTGAATTTGGGGTATTGAGTGTGAAGGCAGGGTTGGTAATCACGAAAAACTAGCATGTATTTGAATGTAGCATGTCCTTAAGACTCCGTCTAGCCCTTCCCTGGAGCTCTCCCAAAACGACACCCTGCTCACATGCACAAGCGCCGCTAATTCGCGACCATAGGACTGATTTAACTCCAAACCTGTCCTCTGCACGTTGTGTTTTTTTTGCACTATGCCAAGTCATGTCTCACTCAATGGTAAGAAAACACCAAAACATTATCATGGTAAAGTAAAAAACAAACAAACAAACAAACATGGCAGGTAAGCGTGTACTCACAAACCAATGTTGACTCCCGTTTTTGCCCTTGCTTTCTCCAAATTATTTTTTGTTGCAGCATTTTGGCCGAGGAACTACTGTGTTTTATCCCTCTCTCACGCCGTCCTCACATATTAGTTTTCTCCTGTAGATCTCCCTTGTTATGATATAATAATGAAATAGAACATTCTTATGCCTCTCTAAACTGAGCTCTGTCACTAGCCTTGCGAGAAAGGGGCAATAATGCACCATATTGATGGATGTCAACCACATTAAAACCAAAGAATTAGAAAAAGCCTCGCAAGAACTGACACCTGCAGTAGCCTGGGTGGCAGTTCTCATTCGAGCCAACAGTGGAACAAACCAGGAAAAACAGTGTTTATTTTAGATTTCTTGTACACTTGTTTTAAAATGTAAGGGGTACTGGAGCTTGGTTGGGGTGGTGGGACAGCTCGCTGCGGGCTTCCCTTGTTTTCAAGCCAAAACTTGACAGGCATGCATTCTCCAGCGTACTTGGCTCCCGCACAGCTCATCTACGCACATTGCATCAGGGTCAGTGCATGCCAGCAAAATGTACGCGCAGAAGGTGGGCAGAACAGAGTTACAGAATTTGATTGGTTAATAGATTTGGTCCAAATCACTTTGATTGATTGATGTTTTCCCTGTGTTACTCCTGCTGTAGACAGCAGCTATTATTCGCTCTCTTTTAAGAACACATTGTGCATTGATTGCCATCAGGACATAATGATCATTACAACCAGTATAACAAAACTTGTATCTCAATCTGATTACAAACTCTGCCTCTAAATGTTCAACATTTAGTCCATCAGTTTCAGTTTCATTACAGAACTGACAGAAGTTTTTATACACCTTATGGTATTTAAGGAACACAGACCAACTTGCAGTTAGTTACATATTTATACTTGTATTTAATTAAGTGTATGTATAGGTGTTAATCAGAAGTGATGGATTTTCTGCTCTGGTTTGGTCTTTGTAGTTGAGGCTGTATTGATATATTATTTACTTGCAGGTTTTGGTGTACACAGGAAAAATGGCCGGTTTAAAATCGTAAAACCTGTTGAATTAATCAGTGGTAATGACAAATTAACTTCCATCAATTGTGTTTTGACAGATATTCCTTTAAACTAGGGATGCCCAATATTGTCTAAACACATTGATGCCAACTAATTATTGCCAAATTATTAATATTGGCGGATATTTACATTATTTCCTATATTTATAGCCAATAATATGGCAATTTATATATCATGTCTCCTATATTGGCTGTAATATTGACACAGTGTATACATGTACCATAATGGTTAACCTTATCATCACTCATTGTCCACTCTGATGGATTAAAATTAGAATTTTTAAGGAATAAAACATTTCTTTTGCCTTACATCTGTTTCTTACACATCGTTAAAGGAACAAGTCAACTGTCTATAAATGGAGGCTCTGTGCTGTTGACAAAAATATCAGGACCTATACTGATATCAGTATCTGCAATGATAGCTTTGGAAATATTTGCACATAGGATATTAGCAAAAATCCAGTACCCTGCAACCCTACATTAAACAATTATCTACATGACAGTGGAGCTAATGATTCAGCAGAAATGAAATATTTTGATCAAGGCCACATATCTTCTGGAGGCTTCTGTACAAAAGCTAATCTGTTAGTGAATAGATTTAGATTTATTTTCTGGGGTGAAACTGTTTATGATGGGAGCGTGATCACCTCTGCTACCATAGAAGGCAATATGCTCTGTTTCACCGAGTTACTGTGGATCCTCTTTCGATTGAGCTCACTGATAATTAGCAAGTAGTAGATTGATTGTATGTCAAAAGTTTAAACATGGGAAAACTTACTTTGTACATTAAAGGGACTTTTTTACTACCTATTATCAGCATGGCTCCCCTTGACTCAACTTTTTTGCCTTCCTGTTAGGGCTTGTGCTTGTACATGATACATTTTTGCTTCCCCTCTCAAGGTTCCAAGTGAGCTGAGATGAAACTCAAGTGTGATCAGGAGACCTCGCTGACAGTTAAATGGTCAGAGTATTGCCACATATGGACAAGGATATTTGACACAGAAATGAATACCTAATTGCCCATTGTTGACTCTATGATGCTGTATATATTCCCAAACCTTTATTTTCTCTAGTGTGTTGCTTGGCTGCTTGCAAACACGCCGAGAACAAAATTATTTCCTACTTATCTCTCCTCCCAACATATATCCAAGAACCAGGATCACTATGGCCTCTATATCCTCCTTTATTGTATTTTTGGACATCACAGCAGTTTTACACAGCCATGCTATGATGACCTCTCTAATGACAAGAAGAAAATATCGTGGGTAAACAGGCGTAGTGTCCAGGGCGCATAGCTGAGTTGGGCACTACAAATGGGAAAGAACTATTAATGCATCCACTACTCTTTCTTATAGGGAAATATGCAAAACATGCATTCCTTCATCACATCTGTGGAGTGTGTATCTGCACGGCAAGTAAGATGTCACAAATGTGGTCATGTTACTTCCCTTAGGTCCTGCAGGTTTTTTGCAGATCTCGCTCGCCTCTTTTGCACGTCCAAAAAATTATAACAGACGCAGACACGGCGCCATAGCAAACTTTGAGGTGCTGCGACGGTCAGCCATTAAGACATAGGCTTTGACATATTTTTTTTAAATGTTCTTTCATATTCTTATATATAACACAAAACATCCATCTCTCACATTGGCCTCAAGAACGCACTCCCCCTTATCTCGCCTCTCTAGATTAAGACGGTATGGACCTCGTCTTCCCCTTTTTTGTCTCAGTTTCATGATTAAACGCAACTCCTCTGTGGTTCTCAATGTAGTAAACAAGCAGCCTTCTTTGATGACTTGCTATGACTGATGACTGTGCTACAGAAGTGATTTTATCCAAGATGCTGCTGCCCACAGTTGGCGATTCTGCTGAAGTTTGGGTACATGCAAAAAATAATCAGGCCTTTAAAGATATATGTAAGCGGATCACTTCTGATATGCTCTTTGACTGCCACATTAAAGTCCACAGCATACAAACTACAGAGCAAACACAGAAAGCTTTGTCCAGTTTTTCCCAGATTGAGATGTGCACATGCAAAATTAACTTAAGTCCAGCCCCAAACTTGGACTTTCAAATGATTCCAGCTTCAGCCACACTAACATGGTTTCCATTCTTTTTAAAGTCCAGTTGTTGTGATTTACACAGTTATCATTTTGCCCTCAGTTAAGTATGGGGTCCATGAATCATTCTTTGTTTCATAAAGATAAGATACACACAGTGATTAATGATCGAATAAGTTATTTCAGTCATCATAGGTCATGTGTTATCGATGATGTTTGTGATATTTAGCAGTGTTATAGGCAAGTCAGAACTCCACATCATTTAAAGGTGTACAAACATGACAAAATGGGTAAGTAACCAAAGTAATATAGTACTTGTAATTTAGGATATCTGAAACTTTCGTCTTCTCTATTTAAGAAGACATAATTAAAGTTATGAACACCCTTAATACCATGATGAATGAAGCACCTCATTAATTGTATCAGTCAATGTGTAATGCCTGACATGAGGTGATGTAAATGCACGAGTATAACTGATGTTATAGTAAGAATAAGTTTGTGAATTCACGCATTTTCAAGCAGTAATTCATGCATGAAATTGCAGAGTGGTTAAAAGATGTCAATCAGTGTCACACAAGGCTTAAAATAACAGCCTAGTCATGAAGTTTTTTCTATCCACGGAAACAGAAAGATGTCGATTCTGCTTTCATTGAGGAGTCAAGATGCAAAAAAGAATCTTGGTTTATAGGAATAAGATTTAAATTTAAAGACTTATTTGCTTTAGATTTCAAAGGGGTTAATCAGTTTGGGGGATCATAAAATTAAAACTTGACAAAATGATTGATGTTGTATTGTTTAAAGTCATAATTACCAATAAAAGCAATCAAAGGTATCTACACATTTCAAAGGATTTTTGCAGCAAGAAAACCAAACCTCTAATAAATGCTGCTCTACCTTAAGACATAATATGGGTATCACCTCACTGTCGGAACTTGGTTAAAAGAAGACATGCTTGATATGAGTAGACACTTTTATATGTAGACATGTAATACCATTGAATATGTAAAACTTGTGCTTATGTTCTCAGCTTCAAATTTCACCCTTTTGTTTTTGTTTCTTCACCTATGATATCACCACTTCTGTGGTTCCAGTCTAGGGGTAGGAGGGACTGGTTATAAGGGATTACTTTATTGTATTTTATTTTACTCATTTATTCATTCTTGCTCTAAATTCCTTTGCCTTTCTGTTGCTTCTTCTTTTGTCGGTTTGTTGATCAGTTAGTTTGTTTGGTCAGCTTTAGATCCTCTTTAATCAATATTCTGATTATTATTGTTGTTTTTTATGTTTGACATCTTATTTCTATGCAGTCCTCTGTTGACATCTGTGAAAAATACAAATACAAAAGTTCAACCGCAATTAGAATGATCCAGTTCCATCCAGCCTGTTTTTCAAACTCAGTTTCCCGTAGCATAAGCAACAGTGCTGACATTTCATTAGCATGTCTTAAACCGCTGCAATTTAACTATTTCTCAAAGTTGCAAAGCTATCAGCACAGCTAATGTCTGTAGCAGCCCTGCTAAAGCGCTAGGAATGACACATCTCCTGCTGTAAATGCAAAGAGAGAGGAGAGAGAGGCTGCACAGATAGCAACAAGCAGCATGTTTGCAATTCTGGTTTGTCAGTAAAAAATCTTACAACATATGAACATGTGCTTAAAAATATGTCTCCAAAAACTGATCAATTGCCATTTTAAATGCATTCAGAATCTTAGGTACAGTATGTACTCAATTAATTTGGTTTTCAAGCCTACTGTTCTTAAGCACTAGCTAGTCCAAACCATTTCCCCCAAAAGGAGATTAATGGTGTTGAGAACTTAACTAGAGGAACACAGATGCCAGCTCAAATGCCATCTAAACTATGTCCATGTACTCATTTAACACTGATACATCCATTACACTTTATGATTTGAAATGACAGGGACCAAATTAAAACCATGAAAGTGAAAGTGCTGACAATCACAAGACTTTTATTCTGATCCCTCATGAAGAACTTCCTTTAAAAAGTGACACTCAGAGTTTTTTATCCCTCCCCGATGAGCTAAAAATGGATTGCTTTGATAGCTTAGGGAGAGAAACATTTTTCAAATGGTCTTCTCAAAGCAATGAAATGAGCTCCAACCTCGATATTACACAAATAAAAAGCTGAGATATGATGTGTTCTCAGCAAAACTGCAATCTAGGTTCATTAATGAAACTACAGTGTGTATGTGTGCTGTCTACAAGTGTCTGAGAGTGTCAGAATGTGTATGTGTGTAGAGCAAACAATTCAAACAATGCTGTTCTCCTCAGTCAGGCACGAGTGTTGACATCAGATCTGGGAGGATGAGCAGCCAGGCGGTGCCCGAGATCACAGGAAGACAATATGTACATATACATTCTCAGAATGCCACTCAGAGGGAGACACACACACACACACACACACACACACACACACACACAGTACAGGACCGACAAAACTGTGGATGTAACAACATAATATCTCTGACCATCTAGACAAAGACATGGTTCACTGAGAAAATGCTTGAGAATCATGCGAGCTATTTAAGCCTCAATTTGAACACATCAGAGAAAGAGATTTTACAAAGCAGAAAAAAACTTTAATCCTTGTAATATGTTTACTCCACTTTTTCTAAATGATCAAAAAATAACATGCCATCTGTAATCCTAAAGGAAAGCAGCTTTATTAGATTTTAAACACTATCATGAAGAAGATTAAGACTGACTGTTTTTGCCCTAAAAATACAATTCTCTATTTTTGATTCCAGATCCACATGCAGATCTTATGTGGCTAGTCGTTCAAACCTTAATGATGATTCAAAGCTGAAGTCCATGATGAAATTTAAGCTGGTTAGCTAACTATACGAAGCACAGGTATGTTACATAGTGATGCATTGACCTAAATTATTTATGTGGTTTTATCATCAGAGGAATTGCAATACATTGCACATATCATCAGAAAGTGTTGAAATGTTATGTGACGAAGAAAAAAGGAATTTTAGGTTTTGGTAAGAAACTTAAATTGTTTGGACAAAAAAATATTTTTTCCCCTGCAATAGGACATAAATCTCACAGATGAAAACTTAACCTGTTCAACACTGAATGACCAGTATTGTATCTGCCACAGGCTGTGTGTTGTCATTTTTAATGACTTATACTGAATAAAGAAAGTGACGCTGTGATTGGCTGAAGACATCCTTAGTTGAAATATCCTTTGAATGTACTAGTTCAATTTATCATTAAGTTGTATTTTCCAACATTGTGTTTACATAACCATAAAAAGACACCCATGTTTTAATCAATCTGACAAAACTCAGAATAAATAATGACCGTTTTTTAAATCTTACTTGTTCTTGAATAAAATGAAATTCTTGATTATGGTAAAGTAAATATGACAAAGTCATTTAAACAGACTGTTATAACACACTGATTAGTTTCATGTCATACGGAGATAGGATTTCTGTCCTGATCACTTTAGAGTTTGAGCCGATGTTCCATGTTAAACTGCAGTATATAGCTGCTATTGTGTTTTCATTCTTACAGCCTAATTTCCTTCACTTTTGCTTATTGTGTTTTTAATGATCTGCTAAAAGTAATGATTGTCTGAGTTCTCCCAAGAGAAAAACCGCAAGTCGTTACAACAAGGTTATTTTTCATTTACAACGCTTTTCATTTTTGTTGTATTAGTAATGATAATAATAAGAATTAAGGATGAAGGATATTTGGGAATGCACAACATAATTGGCACATCAGTATTAGAAAAGAATTGCTTGAAAAGTAAACTATCAATATTGACAGATCTTGTAGTTTCTGTGAATATTTTCAGCCAACACGATGGCCATACATTGTGGCTATATACTCTGTATCATATATTTCAGGGAGAAGTATTGGCAGAATGTGTTAATTTACCATGATGTCTCACCCTTATCACTAATTGTCAACATTTAATCTCAAAAATGTAATTTATTAAATTATGAAATAGTGTTATTCTTGTACAACATCTGTACGGAAACAGAAAACTGTCACAGTGACAAGAACACATATTTTAGTAAATTAAAGACAGCACACTCATGACAAAAAAAACTTGTATCAGTATGAGTATGGAGATGATCTGTTCATAATTATCAGCATTAAATGTATGGCAAAAATACCATAATCCCATTTCAGTATCCTGAGATAATAACTCAGAAGATTGATTGAAAGATTGATTGTATCTGCAGGTATGAAAATGTTTGCCAACATCTGGACGTACATGTGGCATATCAACAGACAAACGTACCGTACTATTCAATTCAATCATCACTGAATGTGTAGCATTTCAAATATTGTAGCATATTATTTATAATATTTTCTTCTTATTTCACACCAATTTCTACAATAAAGGACTGTTAAGATAAAAGGATAATTCTGATGAAGACTTGTTGACAATTTGTAGAATGCGTAACATATGATTTGATTTAAAATACAGACTCTCTAAAGAGAAGAAGGCCCAGCAGCATTTTATTATTAATCCAACAAATTGTTGGGTAATTTCTGCATAAAATTATATCAGATATAAACTACAATTCCATCTCTTGCTGCACCATGTTTTTGAATATTAACGACCCTATAGGTATTTTAGTATGTTTTTATAATTTTTATTAAATCCAGTGATCATTATGACTGTTACATTTTAAGGCATGAATTTGCAAGTATATCTCTTTTTTGACATGTGTTTTTATATAATGTCAGTTACTTTTACAGGTGTGTGTACATTACTGACACTTTTGCATCCTCTGGGGACCCTCATGGCAAAAAATGTTCACCCAAAAAACTGCTACAAAAGCATAACATGTCAATATTTATTCAGGTTTTCTGTAACGGGGTGTCTAACCACTTCAGCTCAACACAACCAAATACTGAATAGTTTTCAGGAATTTAACTCTTTGAATGTCACTTTCAATACACATTGTCACATGTTTTTTTTTTAAACAAAAACCCCAAAAATTAAGGTTTATGTTAAAATTACAATAGTCCCTTTTGGTGCATTGCTGGTATTAAGAGGTTTGCATTGTCAGATGTGTTATTTCAAAAGTTCAGTACAGAAACACAAACACTTGTTTTCTCCAAAACGTTATCAACATATTTGTGCTCAGCAGGGACAGGGGTCATGACTTTGCTAAGGTTCATTTACCTGCCTACTTTAAATGACACAAGTCCCTAAAAATACACATACAGTGTATTTCAAGGAGAAGCATTCTCCAAATAAATATATCTCACATTTTGTGTTGTTTTTTTAAATAAAAAGTAACATCACTTATTCAGACTGGCATTTAATTGTTTATTCTATATAAATAGTAATCTATATATAAATAATAATCAGGAAAGACAGGCACTGATTGTGACTCTTGTAATATATGATTATTGTCGTTAAGCTCCAGTAAGACAAGGCTGAGCACCACTGCCCTAAAATGACACAGGGCTCACAGAAAGTGAAAATTCACTCCTCACGTTGCTTCAATCAAATGTATTTTAAACCTGATTTCAGAATTTCACGTTCCCATAAAATCAGAAAACATTCTCGGTTGGATCCGAACAGAATTATCCATCCCTGACACACTACTTTCAAGGTGACAAAGTCAACATTGAATCATGCAACCAACGAGAGCGCGATTCATAATTTCTGGGAATGTGGTCCTGAAGGTCTGGTGGGATTTTTCGAGGGGTGGGGCATATTCCGCTTTCAGATGGGGAAGCAGGAAAAAAAACTTAGCAAACTTACGCGGCAGAAGAGACAATTAAGACCCGATTTAACACCAGATATGAGAAACCTGTGCTGGCGGGAGAGGAATGATGCACAAGTGATTCTAAACCATGTTCCCGTGTCCCTCTCTCACCCTACCCCCACTTCCACAAACACATCCAGCCTCGGCACGGACGCGCTATCCCGACGCGGCACAGTTACCCATAAAAGTTGCTCTCCACTACAGACTCTTTTCTTACATGATTGAGCTCAGACACATCCACATCCTTCACTGTTGGACACTCTCAAACACAAACAGTAAAAACAGAGGCGACAAACATGACAGGACCGAGCGCGAGATCATTTCCCACCTACACACGCGCACAAACGCACGCACACAAACACGGCCGCTCCGGACGCTGTTTTCACTCTGCCAAGTCTCAACTTAAATTCACTACGTTTCGCTTTTCAAGGACACTGCAGCTCACTGTCACAAGCCTTTTAATGTGGCGACAGACGCGGGCGACTTTGTCCTGCAGGGCGAACAAGCCGAAAAGACAGGAAAATATCCAAAGCGTTTACCTTTTTGCTGTTTCTGCTGTTATAGCCGCTATAGGGGTTGATTCCTGCCCTTGGCGGTACGGAGAGCAGCATTTTTCTCGGCGCTATGTCCGGAGCCGCGAGCTCAGCCCAGGCTGCCAGCTGACGTCAGCAGCTGGGGAAGTGAGAGCTGGAGTCCCGCTGACTGACTGAGAGTGGTGCTGCTGCTGCTGCTGCGGCAGGACGGCCAACTTGAGCCAGGGGCCCCCCACTGCCGGCCCCCGGGACACTTCAGGGGTCCCACCACGAGGCTCCAAGGGGGTCCACTCAGAGGAGAGGGGATTAGCCTGGCTCTGATCACCGCCCACTGTATTTCAGAGCTCCAGGGGTGTATGTGGAAGAAAAACTAGAAAAGAAGCTCTCCAAACGCTGACTCTTTAGACAAAGAGTTGTTTAGTCAGTTTATGGGGGGTCCATATGTTGTTTTAGGGGTCTGTAAAACAACCTTTCACCTTTCTTTACTTCATTTGAGAACTTTATCTGTCTTCACATTGTGTTCTTTTTTAGCAGTAACGCAGCCAGGGGTGGTTTTAGTCATTTGGAGGCCCCAAGCAGGGTCCTAAAAGAGGCCAACAGATATCACTCAAGTGGTAACCTCCAGTTTATAAGTACCAAAAACTGGGTTCTGATTAAAGGTTGCAAGACTGTGTATTCGGGTACAGAATCAAACACATACTCTTTAAAAAAGTTTGTTAGCATTGAATATTTCCCCCCTTTAATAATACCAAATGTTATTGGAAAGTGTAGCCATCTTTACAACAATGTATAACTTGGGTGGGTTCATGGAATGAGCTGACAGCCAAAAATGTGGGAAGCCCCCCCCATAAAAATTTGCCAAAAGCACCTCCACTGGAAGCTTTTGTTCTGGTGCGCACTGTAGCAGCATTGTTAGGTGATTTTTTTTTTGAATTACTTTTAGCTTTACTGTTTATTCCACAAATGCATGACCTTGATAAGTTCTACCTCATTGTGAAGGTAACTAATCAGGCTTTCCATTGAAATAAACACAAAACCAATTGATGTTATTTAAGTAGAGAAACCATTGTCTGAAATAATGTGTTTTCAAAGTGTTTCAATAAATGTATTCACTGCCTCTTACTTTTTAGGGAGGCTCTTTTATATGCAGTTAATCACATTTTGTTTTTATCAAGCATTCCCTGTTCTGGTTATGGGACATGATTGATATAGCTATACGCCGACGCAGTGTCATAAGTTTCAGACAGCCATTAATGCCACTTTAAGGAGGGTGTTGGTAGCTTAGTGTGGTGGTACACTCTACCAACAAAAAGGTTTCAGCCCACACACATTGATGTGTCCTTGGGTTAGGCATTTAACCTGCAGTTGTTCCCACTGGTGCATGAAAGGGCAAGGATGGTGTTTTAGTCTACATCTGAAAATGATCACTTATGGCTCTGGTATAACTGGATAATCATTCCCTGGACTTTGTGCAAATCCAACAATAAGAATTGATAATGCAGGGAAAAATTGCTTACACCAAATAGTGATTTGACACAAGTTTTTCTTGTGCTTTAAATTATATAATTAAAATATATCATTTTAAAGGCATTCATACTTTACAGTATGTTTTCAGACCTGCCTAAAACGTACAGTGCTCGAAATACTGCGTCGTAAAAGATGCTCATTTGTTGTAAAGTTGTGTTCTTTTGCAACCAACATTAACACATCCAATGATTGGAAACTTTCAAAGACACTGGGAGGAAACTTTAATCTCTTCTATTTTTCTCTGAATCAGTTACCTCTGTGGAGAAAACTTGTTCATTGCATTTTTTTCTACTAACATTACAGCAGAAGTCAAAACACAAAACAAAAAAGATCCGGCACCTGGTATTGCATTAGAAATTTATGGCGGAATCATCAATAAGTGTACTAAAGCAGAAAATAAAAAAAAAGATCTAGAGTGTTCAGTTTTAATTTGAGTTGAAAAAAGGGAATCAAAAAAACAAACAGTGTGCTCAAATTGGTCAATTTAAAGAGGAATATATGGTTCACCAATGACACCCAGGTGAGTATCATCATTGTGCTCATGGGCTCAGTAACCTTGACTAACCTGATTTCGCAGTATCATATAAAACTTAAAGGGAACATATCATGCTTGTTTCTCCTTTTCACTATGCCAGACTAGGATGCCTGTAAAGCATTTCTGCCCTCAGTACAAGTCATTTAGTTCCTTCATTGTCCCACAATAGCGTTCTCAATATCCTCATTTTAGGCCATTATCAAGCTCTCGTTGAAACACTCGGATCTCAGGATGACCTACAGTTACCTTGCAACGTCACAGCCCTTTGTGCTCTGATTGGTCAGTTCTATCGGGGGTAGAGCCAGCCTGTACTTCTTCTTCTACTGTATTTTCCGGCAGGCTCAAAGCAGCGACCGTGTATTGAGTCCCCCTACAGGCCAGAGCTGGTAATGAGTGAGTGTGAGCTAGGGATCTATATACTGCTGCTGGTGGATGTGTTCCTCTGTGACGGTTTTATGGCTAACGGACATCCCAGAGGAGGAAGTGTTTTATCAGATTACTCCAATAAAAAGAAAGGTACCTCGTGACGACCTCGTGAGGACATCTTGCAATGACCTATTTTTAGAGGCATCAAATCTCGTTCTAGGATATCCGAAAAAATACAATATCTCATTTTTTGAAAATTAAGGGGGTGTAAGGTCTTGTTTTCAAATTTGTTATATTATATGTAAGTATTAAATCATGCATCAGCATGATATGTCTCCTTTAACATGTTATGTTTTGGAATGACAAAAGAGAAATCAGAACATATCTCTTTAGAGATGACATTTTTGGTGTTTTACTCACTAAAATGCAGAACATGCTCTGTCAATAACTGGTATTTACAGTCTAACTAAAAAACAATGTTAAGATTCACTTTGATTTATTTTCATTTAAATATCACAACAGAACTGGACCTAAGTCTAGTCAGAGAAATGTAAATGTACTGTTGATTTGGTCTTAAATGAGTCAAGTCTGATGACATTTCTACCTTTTACACAGTGAGATGAAATGTCCCTCTAGGACATAAGATAGGGTATTAAAGAGTTGACGTTGAAACACAAGTTAAATATAGTACGGAGAAACCATTTAAAATGGCAGAGGTAATGTATAAAAACAGACCACCATCATCTGATCTAACTGTGCTTACAAAGTGCAGCATGCATAAATAGTATGCACAGCTCACATGGTGCAGATTTTGGCGTATTGTAAGTACATCAGTGCACAGTGGACAGAGGATGTTACGATAAAGGTGTTTATTCATTCATTTCTCTTACTGGAGATAAATGCACAGCCGGGATTCATTTGGTAATAGTGCTGGTGTGAAGTGGGACCAGGAGAGGTTGTCAGAAAAACTGGAGTCCAGGAACTTTGATGCACCTCTGAGCAGGACATTTTGCTGCTCTGCAGAGTATGGTCAGCTTGTACCAAGTGAAGAACTGTCTTTTTATTTTTGTTCACATCCAGGAAAAGTTATTGACTTTGCACCAGTTTGTCATAACAGTTCTTTGACACATTTGGTACCCTAACCAGAAATTATTTTTTTTATTGCTCTCAGTTCATGTAATTACAAGAATCTGGTTTTATACACAAGTAAAATCAGTCTGAAAAATTAATTTCCTATCCAGTACGACAGGGACATAACTGAAAATGGATGCAATTTAAGTTAATGGAATCATATCCAACCATAGATATAAACATTATGATTTTTCACAGACAGGCATCCATGTCAACTTAAAAAATACTTAAAAAGACAAATGAACAGGTTAATATGTTATTAGAACTTTATCAAGTTTAATTATTTTGCTGCATATTCAATTTCAATTAAATTTTATGTAGTCTACAGGCTCTAAAATGTGGTCTAAATAATCCAGGGTTCTAGAAATGATCTGTGCCGGTGGTTAAGAAATAGCTCTGATTTTCTTAAGTATATAGCTGCATGAAATGTGGCTGTTTGAGCCAAGATAATGCTACAATGTATTTTTCCCAGCTATATTAAAATCCACGTTAAGGGATTAAGGGATAATCTTTAGTGGTGTACATTCCAGGTTTATCCATTTTTATACCCATAAATTTCCTTTAATTCCAGTTAATTACCACAGTAAGTTTCCAACTTCCAGGAAAATTCCTGGCATTTTGTAACTCTACTACCCCCACATTTAGCTGTGTTACTCATTCCACAAATGTACAATACCTACAAGTTGCACCTTGTTGTAAAGGTGACTCAGGCTTTCTAATGATTTAAGACATAGTGATGGTTGATAATATAAAGGGGGGAAGTAGTCATCCAAAATAACACTTCCAAGCTCTTTTGAAGAGTATGAACGATTCTGGCTGTAATGTTTCAACTTTTAAATATGACTTTGATGCTTTTTCTGTTTCCAATGGAACAAAAAAGCATTCCTATTTAATATGATATCCTGTTTTGTTCTTTTTTCCTGTTACTTTCCAGTTCAAATAATCAAACATAAAACCTTCTGGTGTGGACAAAAGTGTAATAGTGAAAATTATAGTCTGTCAAAATTGAAAAAATTACTTGTAAACACATTTATTCAAATATGAACATCATTGGCTCACTTGTTGAAGAGAGGTAGGTTGACCCACTTGTATATCCAAGGTTTTGGACAAGGTATCTGTGATAGGGAATGTTGTACGTGTAAAACATGCCAAACACCTTCGACCTAACCACAGCCAGTGTGTACTCTCTTTGATTCCCTCACTGTCCTTTTCTTTGCTTGCCTAACCTTCTCTCTCTGTTTGTTTGTATTGATCTCTCAGCACTCTTTAACCTCTGTAGTAGAATTTTGCTCGACAAACATTGACTTCTAAATAAAGTTAAAAAAAGGGACAAAGTTAAGGATCTCTGCATCAGGATTCTTTTGATAAATCAAACTGAATGTAAAGAAAAGCCAGTGTATATTAGGTCATGTTTGTCTCCATATGTTATATAACCCTTTATTTAAATCTGGTTTAACCATTAAGAAATTGAAACACACACAAATCAAAGTGATTGATCATAAATGTATTAGAGCTATTTGTCAGCTCTCAAGTGTGATTTAGATGTTTAACAGTTCCACTCTGCAGTAATAACATACAGGGAGAACACACAGTTTTAGATAATGAGTGTCAAAAAGACATCATCCTTACAACGGAACAGAGAAGATTAGCGTCCCAGAGCTACTCAACCTTTAAAATGTGCTCAGATTAGTGGCTTAACAGTCAAAAAGAGCTTAATCAAAATGTCATTAATAATAAAGCATTCTGTCTCGCTTTTGTGCAAGTCATTACCTCGTCATTACAGTTGAAAAAATGCATTAAAGGAACAAATTCAAGTACACACACTGCTGAGAGTACAGAGCAATATTGATTTGCATGTGGAGATAAACCCACTTTCTGTTTTTGTCATTTATCTAATGCTTAAACTGCAGGAATTAAACACAGGCAATATTTGGTTATGTTGAAAACTAAATCTTTGTTAGCAGTTTCTTTTAAGGGTATGATATTTACCATATACTAAATCCCTATTGTAGTTTCAATGACAACATTACAACTATTATTCTGTATTACATGCATATAAGTTATTTCTAGTCATAAACTAAGAGGTTTTCCAAAATACCATCCTGATAACTTATTAACCATTTGACTGGCATTGTAACCATGTGGTTGACTTTTTGCTGCTGTTATAACAGAATTTAAAATTTTGAAAGCCCATCTTTGTCATTTTTCCTTATTCACGTCAGTGTTTGTAACACCAAAATGTATTCATTGGCTGCCGCTTCTGTACAAGAATATAATTGTTTGAAAACTAGAAACAATTAGAAGGGAATCATTGCTGCATTAGAACTCAAACAGTAAGAGCATGCATCGGAGTTAGAAAAAACCTTTTCACACAATTCCAGATTCTTTATCAATCATAATTTAGTTGAAAGAAAGAAATTTGATGGTAAAAAATATATCTAATTCCTCCCAAAATGCCCAGGATAACCCTAAACAGACAAGCAGCATAGACAACAAGTCAACATATCTGTTTCCTGATTGGGTAATCTGAGAATAAAAGCCTGAAATATTGGTACATGAAGAGGAAGGAACACATTTTTCCCATAAATAATTTTATGCAAATGCATTTCTTAGTTTGGAAGACAAAAGGTTAACTGTGAATTAGGACCTAACTGTATATGAATATTTATCTGCTTTGCTTTATTTAGTTTGGCTCTTGAGTTGTAGTTACACATTAAAATGTATTCTCCAATAGTTACTTCAAACAAATCATAACCTACTGTTATTAGTGTATTAATGCCTCATACTTAAGTCCTGTTAATCACTAGTGCACTTTCAGATTCACGCTTGTTTTCTAATATTTGTCCCTATACTAAAGTTACAAACTCCTCACTCCAAAAATGGTCACAGTATTATTTTTCTCTTATACGCCCTAGTTCACTGATAAACAACTACTACACACAAGTTTCATTCCACACAGTATTCATTCCTTGAGAAACAAACAATTTGGATAATTGTTTAATTGCACTCTCCCTATACATATGCTTCCCCTTGGTGATGTCACAAGGAAACACACCATTAATGTTCATTGTTATGCTGATGATACTCAACTGTATCAATAAAGCCAGACGAGACAAATCAGTTATCTAAATGAAATTTTTAAAAATCTTAGTTTAAACAGTGGGAAAAATCTAAACAAAAAAAGTCCATTGTAGATTGGGGAACATATTCTGAGGGGAAAAGACTGTATTACAAGATATTTAGATGTTACTTGGTCTAAAGTAGGGGTGTCAAAAATAATCTTTTTATCGATGCATCGTGATGTAGATGAAGATGGAGATGCATTGATGCGGAGACAATCAACAATCATGTAATCTTGCAGAGGCTGCTGCTTGACTGAAGCATCAGTTTTGTATCTGAGGAAGAAAAACAAATACAGGACATGAGACCTATGAAATGTATTAATTTTGGTTAACATTGAAATTTCATTTTTGCTGCAGTTGATCTCAACATCATTTCTAATTAATAGAAAGAATTCATATTCATCTGACCGCTTGTATTTTTTAATCTACAACTAGATGATACAGTAATACAGAAAGTCCAAGACACTAGTCACTGCATTTCATCATGATATCACATCGAATTTAATCATTGTCTTAATAATCATAACAGAATCAAAATACTAATGAAGATGCACGGCTATAGACTTAAGGCCAGTGTTTCATTTATAGCGTAAATCATTCTTATTAAAAGCAAGGATAAATATATATTCTTGTAGTGCTGCTACCTTATATGTGCCATAATATTTGCATTTCTCCCTCGAGCAGCTGCTTAAAATCCTGACTTGACATGAAAATTACACTACAAACATGAAAAATTTGGGGTCCAGCTGGTGTAAGAAATCTGTTGTTTGCATTCACACAAACAGGCTATCCCAGAAACTGTTGTAATTTTTCTGCATGTTTAAAGGTAGCATTAACGAGCTGTTGATCGGGTTGATGTCATCCAGCGAAACACACTACTTTCCCATTAACATGATGATAAATTATGCGGCCAAACACTGAATCAGACAAAGTGTCAACTGCCGAGGGTTTAGCTGGAGGGAACATTTACAAAGATAATGCTTTCCAAATGGGCTAAAGTAAACACGATGTGATCCTGCTTTAAAATGCAGCAGGTCTTCTGCATCTGGTTCCCGCACTAATGTCGTTCTGCAGCTTCCTCTGAAGGTCACAGACTAATAAGGCCGTTAAACAGCAGACACACACGCTCACACACACTCAGAGTACTAAACCTAAACATTTGCCATCAGTGTGTGAATGAGCTCTGTCCTGAAGTTACCTCCTATGTCTAATCTGTGCCTGACGACTCAAACACTGTGGATTGTTATCCACTTCTGCCATGTTTAAAAGTCTTTTCACTTCCTCCCGTTGCAGTGATCCATGAGAGATGTATCCCAACACTAAACTGGATTTTTTTTAATGCATGTAAACAGGTTGGTAAAACTATAATTGCACAAAGTCCAGTTTCAGAATTTTGGGCCAACACATCCATAGTTAAAGACTGGGTGCTTAACCAAAGCTCCATGACCTTGGAGTCTAAGAGCATAAATACTTGCATTGCAGAATTGCAGTAGTTGACTTGCCTTTGTTTAAAATATTTTAGTTTTTTCTTTGAGTTTTCAGAATAACTGTGTTAAAACGGAGACAGTGTTAAAAGTAATGCACACTCACATGGATCTGTGAGAACGACTGGAAACACGGTAGTGTGCATGCCAGGCCAGCAGTTTGCAATGTATGTTCGTAGTTAAACAGTGGTCTTACAACATGGGTCTGTACATAACACTTTCTGGTGAAGACAAACTTTTCAGTCATACTGTTCTTTGTGAATATAACATATGCATCTCCACTGGTCAGAGTATTGTCACAGCAAATCCATGTTCAATGGAGGAGTGATAAACTGAGCAGCGAAAGCAGCACACATGTTGCTCTGTAAACGACCATAGCTGTTGTTGTTCCTAGGTGCATGCGCAATCTGTATATGAAAGAGTGCTGTGCATGCACTGCACGTATTCCCTGACAATGCTGATTTCTGTTTACATGGATGCAAAAGTGTTTTCAAAACTTTTCACTCTGGATCTACATTTTAAAGTTTGCAGGTTCAGGCACCCCAGACACCATTCTCCTTTAGACAGAAGGTGCAAATGCAACAAAAACTCTCTGTTTTTAGTGGTTTTCATTGACATGTAAATGGAGTCTGTGAGGGATGCTGAGGTAGTATCCTCAGTCTGCTGATGATTGTTTTGGGTTGAAACAAGAGTGCAGTACCAATGCAGAGCAAAGCTGGCAGAGGCAGAGCTGAAGAAGTAAACTGGAAACAACTGTAGTTGAAAAAAGCAATGAAGGAAGGCAGGTGCTTGACATTGTTTCCTGCCATTATTGGTTACCATTAAATGGAGGGATAGTTTGCATGGCACTGTGCCTAAAAGCATACATAGATAGCAAATGAGAGCTGTTAAGTTGTCCATATTTATTTTGCTCCACTTGCAACTTGGTAATTGTTTGCAAAGTTGCTAGCATGGTCAACTGGAAGATTGTCCATCAGTAACTAAGCTAAGGGGTCATATCACATCTTAGCCAAGTAGAAATAAACATGCCTCCTCCACAGTACTGGTTAACTGGGACAGTAGCTATTATTTATTTATATGTGGTGTTTTTATTCAGTCTGATTGAAATCATTCTAACTGGAATTTGCATTTGTGTACATGCATCAAACATGATCAGATTTGAAGTATTTGAGCATTTGTATGAATTAGATATGAACATGATTGACATCTGACATGTTGTAAAGGCCAAATTAATTAGGAATGAGGTTCCAAATTGTGTTTGGCACTCTGATAGTATTCAGCTAATGACTTTGTTTGGAGAATAGTTTTAAATGTCAAGGAGCTATTTCTAAAAAAGTGAAGGTGGTAATTGAGTGTTGGAAGGGATTTCTCTCTGTTTGGGGATTTGTAGAAGGCAGTGGACTCATAATTTGGTATTAAAACAATCTAGAAGACTCTAATATAGCATTAGTTGTTGTTCAGCTTAACTGGGCATGAGATTCTACTGATTTTGTCAATATGTGTTTCCAGCAAAAAGTTTGTTTGTATATTTTGTTGAGATCTTGAAGCACTAGCAGTACCATTGTATTTCCTTATGTGGAAATAATAGAAGACTAATGTGAGACATCAAAAACACAAAACTTGTTAAGAATATCTTTAGGTCTTGTAGGTCTTCTAGAAGTTTCTTCTTGTTCCTAAGGCCAGGCTAAAAAATGTAGGTGATCAAGCTTTTTCTGTTGTGGCCCATAAATTATAGAACAACCTACTCCCTGAAATCAGAGTGTGTGTGTATTTCATTTTAATCTCCTAAAATTTTAGCTCTTTTATGTTTCACTGTATTTATGGGTTATTTATGCCTTTTAAAAAAAGAAATTTGGATTGAAGTCACTGTGCAGCATTTTGGACATTTTACAGATTTTAATGTGTGATGGATATATAAAGTGGACCTTGGAAATAAACTGACAATGAAGCACTGGTGACTGGATTTCTGTAAAATGTCGCTGTAAAATTCAGTCTTTGCTTGTCTGTCTGTGGGCTGCGTTCAGGAACACACCAGTGACATTGTTGCACTCAACAGAACCTCAGTCTGGCACGACCCGCCACTTCGACGACGTGAACATTGTTTGGACGTCAACAGGCTGGTTGCTAGGTAACCCAGCCCCTTCCATCCCAAGTGCTCTGGCCCTATTACCTCTCGGGTAGCAGATTGTCTGTGTGTGCACGTTGTAAATGTGTGTAGGTGTATATGTGGGATTGTAAGTTGCTGACTTGCTTGACAAAGTTTAATGGAGATGGAGGTGTTTGATTCTGCTTCTTCATTCAAGTAGCGAAAATGCTTTTCTTCATTTTTTGATAATGAGTAGCATCGGTGAAGTGAAACCTGACAGAAAAGTCAATTTCATTTTACAACTGTGCCGTAAACACAGCAGAACAACCACAACTACCAGCAGTATGTAACCTATTTAAAGACAACAGCACATGTTGAGGAAATACCACCCTTCCACCCTTTGCCTACACACACACACACACACACACACACACACACACACACACACACACACACACACACACTGACTCCCCTTCCTCCCAAACAACAGTCCACTTTGATGACAGAGGTTCACCCCCCACGCTATTGATGCTGTTGTGTGTGGGTGTGCATGTGTGTGTGTGTGTGTGTCTAAGTGGATGTGAATGGCGTGGATGGGTTCAGCGAGTTCATGTGTGAGTGAAGGACTCGGTCATTGAGACTGTCAGTGTGGGGGTCAAGGTCACAGCGGCTAACAGAGGGGGAGAGACAGTGACCGGTGTGTGAACATGAAGAAGCAGGATAAAAGGACAAGTTTGTCTGATAGTTAACTTTTTAAAGCTCTGGGAGAAAAGGTGCAGGACGCTTTTTAATGCCTGGAGGAAAATGAACATTGCAACTGTGGACTGAGTATTTATTGTTGTGTATTCATGACACAAAGCCTTTCACTCAGCTAAATATCTGAAATACTTTTTGTGGACGTTTGCATCATACTACAAAATGGTTGACAGAATTTTCTGTACAAGCCCTGTTATTTAAATCAGTCTAAAAATCAAGACATATACAGACAAAGAAGTTGTTAAGAAATTATAGGTGTGCTTAATATAATGTTTTACTTTGTCAATATTTAACAATGACGGTGTGTTGGTATTAGTGTTCAACAATGGCTATGTCTAACAATGACCATACTGGATAATGTTAGGTTTCAACAGTGATTTGATACATTAATATATTGGACAACATTCAGCAGTGACAATGCTCAACAGTAACAATAGCCCTATTTCCACCAAGAGGTCTGGTATGGATCGGCACGGTTTGGCTCAGGCTGCATCGGTAAAGCCTGATCCTGTTTGCGTTTCCACAGCCAACCGAACACTACTTGGTAGGTGGCATATAAAGCCGAATGCCGATAGCATGATGTCATAGCAACACAACACAGTGTACCCGGCTATTAAATACAACAAAAACACAGTAAATAAAGAGCAAGGATGGAAGATATCCAGCAAGTCTTCTTTTTTGTGATAAGCATGTGGCTTTTTGTTACAAAGCGCAACCAAGCTGTGTTTCAGAGAAGGCTGTGTGCCGCGAGAGTTATCTTCACGAAGACAAGTGGAGATTTGAACATGGCAGAGTTATGTGTTGTTCCACTGTCGCATGGGAAATGATGTTTCCTTCGACCAATCAACGGACTGCAGTGTTTCTAGCTCCACCTTCTGGGGTCGGATCGGTATGCTTGGCACCCCAATGGAAGGGCCCCAAAAAGTAAGACGGTATGGTTCACTTATAAGGGGTCCTGTCCCAGTTTTAGGCTATGGAAACACCACAAATAGCGAGACGAACCGAACTGAACCCTCTGGTGGAAACGGGGCTGATGTCTAGAAAATAGAATATGACATTTCCAGTGTTTTATTGTGATTGTAAAGGGCTTCACCAGTGATATTTGTTCATAAATGATAAACAGTAACCATGAACTGGTACCTATTCTTCTCTTTTGTTTACGTGGTATCACTTGAAGTATTTATATCATTTGACTTTTACAAGTATTTTGAAGAGGTTTACAACTTTGTTATTATGGCAAACTTACTATAAAACATCCAACACCACATACTGAAGTCGTAAACATGAGAAATCAGCCCGAGGCACAATAGCTGGAGCTGCTTACATCTGTGTTGTGGCAAATTAGAAACAGCAAAACTAAGTGTGTGGAGCCGTTTCAGACCAACAGATTGATGTGTATGGCAGCCTCACGTGAGAGAAGTTTCTTTACACGTCCACTGAGCAGACCACACACACACACACACCCACACACATACACTCAGCCTCACACTCAGACAGCAGACAATCATTCAAGCATTGTGGTAGGAATGTGTTTTTGAGGGAGAGTGTGAGAGAGGAAGTTATGGTGAGGAAGGCTTGAGGGGAATGATTTGACAAAAGCAAAACAAACACTCTGCATGCAGAAAAACCTCTGTTTCATGTGTGAATGTGAACTTGTAATCTGTATGTGTGTGTGGGGGAACCTCATGTTCACACATGAGGGCAGTTTCTGGTGTTTCATTTTGAGTTTAAAAGTCTGGGGGGCTCTAATCTGTGTTTTTGTGGATAAAGTTCAGTAAGTACAGTTGCTAAAGTCAGTAAAGTGATATTTCTTTTATCTGTTAAAAAGTGGTTTCACTTCAGTTAGGTGCCCATGGCAGCAGAAGGCGATAAAACTGATAACTTCAGCTTTATTTATCCACCCAAAGGCAAGGCAGGGCATGGCAATTTCATTTATAAATAAACTGTTCATTGAGCAATAACAACTTTGTATCAACTGGTGTTGATACAATACTAAAATTTGAACTTTAAAGCTGGTAACAAAATTAGTATCACAACACTCAGAAGGGAAATAATACATGAATCTGAAAGGATAGTTTTGAGTTAGATGTGTAGCATATCAGAAAGAGAATGTTGAAGTCTTTGTCACCTTTGAGAATTAAAAACTTACAAAATTAACTAGAAAAATATATTAAAATTTAAGCTTAAATAATTTAATATCTTTCCGATGGATTTGTTAATTTTTTTATCCGGTTTTGCAAGAATGTAATACACTTATGTTTTTGAATATTAAGATTAGTGAAGTAGTTTGCATTGTGTTTTTCCAACCTTTTATCAACTTAAGCGGGGAACACACTACATGACTTTCTCAGTCTTTACAGATTTTAAAGAGACTAGTTCACACATACAGGCCGGTTTCAGCTGATACTTGTATTATGACAGATCACAGACTACATAATTTGTCAAACCAACTAAAGCCAAACCAATTAATCAAACTCTTGTGCAAACTCTTGCAAGGGCGACAGTTTGTTTTGATATTCTTACTTTCTTTTGTTCTCCGATGCTATGTCCTGTGTCCCACCCTCTCTGTTTCATTGGCTTTGACAACATTCATTTGAGGCGGTGTAATCAGTTCACACTGGACTGCGTCCAGATTTGGCTCGAAAAATGTAAACACGTTTGAGTGGCTGCAACTGAGGTTGGGTCGGGTCTGCACCCCTCACACACTTGTAGATTTCCATCTTCACCCCTCACTAACAGATTTTGCACCAACTAGCTGTGCTGACCGTACCGAACTAGTGCAGACTTTACCCGACAGGGAATCATGGTTAAAATCTGGAAAAAAAGCCTCAGCTCAAGGCACATTTTCTTTGAAATTAGCCAACATAAAATGTGCTGATGGTAGAAAGAATGTTATCATCATTATTATTATTATTATTATTATTATTATTATTATTATTATTATTATTATTATTATTATTATTAACAATAATAATAATAAAAATAATATCATTATCATTATTATTATTACTTTCAACATGTCATTCACTGCAAATCATAGAATGAGTTTAAATCATAAAACCCATCATTTCAGCTCTCACCACACAAATGAAAGTTGTTGTTTTTTTTCATTTATTGTCAACAAAAATAAATAAACAAAACATCAGAACACAGCACTGCCTCCCTTGGCAAAATGTTGCCAAACTCAAATTTTATACATTTTATCCACCCTTCATATTTTCTTTTGGCAAAGAAAGTCCACAGAATTCCTCAAGCTTGCTGCCGTGCTTCTTGTTGCAGCTGGAAATCATTTGAGCAACAGATTTGGGTGTAAAGAGGCAGAAAGAGAGTGTGTCTGGTGATGGAGGGAAGGAGGGAAGGGGACGAGGGCAGGGTGGAGAGGGAGGTGAAGGGAGTGAGACGAAGCTGATGGGGGGAAGGGCTGTTTGTGCATGCCTTGAATTCCTTAGGTGTTATCAGCATTGCCTGCTCCATAATTGTTCCTTTGGAAGAGGAAACAAAAAAAGCTACAGACTGTAAAACATAGTAAAGCTTTGTCTCTGACAGTAACATAAAGGAGAGGGAGCTCTTTGATCTGGTATACCTCCATTTCTAAACCTGCTCCGTATACATTTTTCAAAGAATATAATTAGAGGAAATATATGTCTATTTTCTACTGTTTTTATACTTCGTAACCTTTTCAGCTTTTAATCAAGTTGTTGTGATTTTAGTCAGCTGTTTGTTAAATAATTTAAAGGTGTATTCCTTTTCAAAGCTATCTTAAGCTCTCCAAAGCTCTCTGTTTTAAAAAAGTCACAGTCAAAAAGAAAAAGATTTTAAGATCAAACATCATGTGTGGTCAAAGTTTTCATGTTTTTTTTGTTTTACTTTTGGCCGTAAGAGCACTTAGCCACTAGCTTCCCTTGAAACATAGTAAGTGTATTTTCTATTTATCATTAAAAATATACATATATTTTCATATAATAATTCTTTTTTTTCTTATTTATTTTCAATCGTTGCATGTTTTTAAAGTGGTCAGAACGTTCGTGACAAATTTACAGAATGATAATATAATAATATATACAAAACTTCTTGCATTAAAGGAAAAGAAATGCAAAATCACAACAGAAATACAAGACGAAGGAGATTCATAAATGCAAGAAGCCACAACTTTACATTAATGTAAAAAACTGCAGAAGCAGCAATGCAAGTAATCACAACAGTTAGTTGCAGCTGCTTGCATTTGTGTCATGGTTTTGGCATTTGTCTTTTCTGTTAATGCAAAGCATTCTGTGTAAGCTTACTGTGACACTCCTTGGCCACCATAATTTAATTTTTTTCAAGGCGACATTTTATGCAAAACACACTTTTTGATGGTTTTAATACAAGAATATGTCTGCAAACTCCCCATCATAGGGGATATGTTTCATCTTTAAAAGAAAAAAAGAAAAGTTATAATTGCATTCGGGGAGATGCTACCTCTCCCTGGTGGAAGACACTCCCTGATCCTGATGTTTGTTTGACCAACATATCAAGGCAAGGCATGTTTCTGCAGCCACAGCAAACACTAGAGCACAGGACTTGAAAGCCAAGGTCACCATAACTTCCTGAAACATGGTCCAACACAGCTCATAAGACTGTTTTGTGCAGAGTAGAATAAAAGAGGTTTAGAGGGATGCCAGCATGTAATAACTTGAAATATTTTTTACCTTTGAATGTTTGTTCTGAGGACATCTGGGACCATCGTACCATGGTGAAAAGGAGTAAATTATGTGACCTCTAAGTTAAATAACCATCCATCAGGAGAGACCAAGTTTGAGTCTTTGGTGCTCAGACTCCATTGTTTTGTTTTGGTGTACTACAGGGGTACTGAGGGCAAATACGAGATAGGATACCCCCCTTGGAGTCTAATCACTGCTGGTGGTGAGGAATATAGGCTAAGAAGGTAGACTTTTGAGTTGCTGCTGGGACCCTGATGTAGTGGACTGAGGTGCTGATGAGGTGAGGGGCAAGATATCTGAGGAGCTGGACCTGGGTTCTTATGAGACACTTGGAGGGTCCTGGGGATAGCAGCAGGATGGTTGGTCTGACAGGCTGTGGCAGAATCTGGTTGTCTCAGTGCTAATGTGAGTGTACGCCCCAAATCAGCTGATGATTTGAATCTCCTGTGCAGAAAGGCAGGGTGAGGAAATGAATCACCTCTCGTGCTTCGGGAAATCTAATTTGAGGGATGTGCTTTAAACACATTGAAGCACATATTCACAGTGTCATTAAATGAGTGGAGAATAAAATATGCAGAGATTGCTTGAGGGAAGCTTGGTTACATTAGGAGTTTCTTATTGGTTGCATGTTACAGACATTTACCACACCCTCTCCCTGGTGGGTAATTTTCCTGAATATTTCCTGCACACATCCGGTCAGCTCATTTCTGCCTGGATCAATCCAGGGTAAGGTCAGGATAAGAAACATCTGCATGCCTTTGCACATGCAGCTCATTATATAAATTGTACTTAATTTTAGGTGTTCATTGTGTTCAAGTCACTAATAGATGTGCCAGAAATTTTGTCACCTTTCTTCAGGTCCTCAAACACTTCTGTTCTTATCAGCAAGAAATGAACATGAGGCCCAGAGGCCTTGGCCCTTTCACTTCCAAAATTCAATCTGTTCATTGTTGATGAGTTTGATGAAAATCAAGCTCCATCACATTAAACTTTGAAATGTAACCTCCAATCTGTGATCAGTCTATCCTTAAGGGAGAGTGAGAAGTTAGGCAAAGTTGAAAGAAAATCCTTCCAAACTTTTTTTTTTTTTTTTTAGATATTAAGGAGTCTCACAAGCAAAGGATGATAATGAGGCTTCATGGCATTGACCTTTATTCTGTGTTCTCCAAACCATAAGAGGTCATCCTTGGGTTATTGTTAGGGCTGCCAACTTGTACTCTATGTTGGAGTAGGGCACCTGGAGCAGTCAACCACCTGTTCTAACAGAAGGTGCTTCCATCACAACCCGACCATCCAATCCTCTCTTGAGCTCAACAGCAGGAAGTAGAGAAGACAAAAGCAACATCCCAGTAGGGGCACGTGGAAGCACTTTGGAATCTTCACCTCTGATGGCAAAATGAAAAAAACAAGACTGAGCTGCAAATTGAAAATGTGACAGGCAGCTGGCTTACTCCTCACCGTGACAAAGTTGCAAGCACATTCATAGGCCCTCCACCCAAGTGTGGCAGCAGAGGAGTTTTCAGCCCTGGGCAACAGTGTCCTCCTTGGCAGACCCCACCAAAAGTGCAGAAAAAAGCCATCACAGACAAGGTTGCAAGATTCATATGCAAGGACATGTGACCCACCGGTACAGCCTAAGGACGGTGTATATGGATCTAAAGGAAATGCCCCATGTCTGTGTTTACAGCCGGGCTGGTGAGTCAGTTACATATATCCATCGTAAGTGTATTTGCTCGAAAACTTTAAGTTTGCTTTTCGTAAAAGTGGCAGCCCCAGATAATGTGAACCTGTATGTTAAGTTCTATGACAACACCTTAGAGCTTTCTTAAAATATTGCGTTCACAAGCAAAGGATAAACATGAGACATTTACCTTCAACCTATGATCTTCAGAATCTCATGAGATCACCCTTGAATCCAACTGATTGCTCAGGGTTTCAAGAAAACCTCTTCAAGCATTTTGCAATGATGTGAGGTAGGATTTTGCCCACATGGACAAACAGACAGATAGGCATAAATTCACAAAACAATCACATATGCAATAAAAATTGGCCTATGCAGCCCTCCTATTTAATACAGTCCTCTGTTCATTTTGAAACTTCCGGCAATTGCAACCATGCGATGGTGAAATGAAATTGAAACCAACATTCAAAATGGAAAACAATTTCAAAATAGTCATACAAACTGTTTTTCTGTCATTATTTGTGATAAATTTGCTATTGTATTTACGACCAAAGGTTATTGGTCAAGATCTTTTTTGAAACATTATTGAAGATTTCTTTATACTACCATCCTATTTTGGCCAGATAACATCTGTAAATACTGTAAGTTTATTTTTGGCTTTGAGTGTTTTTTTCGGCAAAATTTAGGGTAAAATAACTACATTAATTTAAGAAGAAAAAGTAACTAATTGCTAATTGCATTGAAAAAGTGTTAATTCCGGATTTGGCTCATTACATCTAGCTTTACTGCTTTAATTTTTGTATCCGTGTTTAAGTGTGAGAAAAGACAGATATTTATGGTTTGGTTAAATTGCAGGTATTTTTGGTTGTTTTTCTGATAGTACCCTTTTACTTGTAACAAGTTGGCCCTCTGAAGCTAAAAATAAGGTTAATGTGACCCTCATAGTTGCCCATCCCTTACATCCATGAATGGAGAGGAGAATATGGGGAAGAAGGCAAGCAAAGAGGTAGGACTTTTTGACTCACTATATCAAATGCCGAATTTACTGCAAATTACCAGTGCCTAAATGTTTTTATGTTTTCACTTAGACGTCAGTGGTTCATTTTACAAGCTGCAAATGTGACCTTTTGGTTATTCTTGAGAAACTCTGGTTGCAGGGTCTCATTGTTTGGTTGCTCTTCAGGTTAAACAAGTTAAAAACCACAGCTCATGAGGAACAAGTTTTCAGTTTCTCCTTTACATCAGTTGGACATCTGTAATGTGTCAAACCAACCAAAACCCTCAGGATATTTCCATGATAAGGATTTCTCAAACAGTGTGTAATACAATTTCCTGCAGGGGCAAGATTTCCAGTTTCCTGTGTAGCATTTTCAAAATAAGATGGTTAAAAAAGGGCTGTGATAAAGAAATTGTGAAAAATGTATGTATTCCTTGATTCAAAATGGCTGCAGTGAGTTCCCTACACTGTTTTCCTGCTGAATGAGACTCTGCATTGGTGGGACACACACGCACAGGATGTGATTCTGGGAACTTTGATTGATGAGGTAATCCATCTGGCTCCGAGGCAAGGGAGGGAAAGACGAAAGAGAGAGAGAGGGAGAGAGAGTAGAGGATGAGTGATGATGTAGGCCCAAATCATGATGCAGTTTACAGATTTATGGATGTGTGTGTAGGCAGATATGTGAGGGCCTGTTTTTTCTGCGGTTAGATGAAAATACATATTGATACTCAATCTTTGAACTGTCCTCTTTTGATGTCTTGGTTCATTACAGACGTGTCGTTTGTTCACAGTAATGCATTGACCTGTTTCTCTATCCTCTTAGTAGACTACAGCCTCCATCACAGCTGCAGCAAGCTGGGCGGAGGTGCATCATGGGCCCGAGCTGTGGATGAAAGAATGACGCATGAAATAGTTGCTCCAGTCGTGACACAAACCAGATGAATGGTGTTTTCACTTACTCCGACAATAAAATCGCCCTGGAAAGAAACTCGCCCGCAGAGCAGGGGAGCTCTATTTAGGAGTAGACCACTAACCTGGACTTCCCAGAAACTCAAGAGTTAAGGCCTTAAAATCAGAAATCACTCAATCACTGCTGAAGTGATCCATTGAAAGAAGTTTGTTTTCTTGTTTATTTTTTTATTTTTTTGAGTGAAAATTGAAGCTGAAATGATGTTGCATAATGATGACATGTAATGGTGATTTTAGGTGGTACTGAGAATGTCTGACGCTTTTCCAAATTTCAGCATCATGAGGAAACTTACCCTGCAGACTGTTTAAAATGGACAAACTATGAAAAAGTAGCCAGACTAATAAAAATCAAATGTGAAAACAAACACTGCCTTCTTCATGAACCTGCATCAGTTAGTTAAGTTCCCTTTACTGATTCCTCATTTCGTGTCTTCCTGTTTTATTTTGAAATTTCTATGTGTTGTTTGTTTTCATGGGTTTTACTTCCTGTCACACCTGATCCCTGATTGTGCCTGCCCCAGCTGTGTCTCATTACCCCTCATTACCTCATGTATTTAACCTCATTTCTCCCTCAGTCTCATTGCTAGATTGTTGTACTCCTAAGTCATTTTCCAGCGTCACTTTTCCTTCTTTGTTCTTGTCTGTGTGCCTGAGCCATTGTCTCTGTCTTTTGCCTGCTGACTTTGGAAACCTTTGCTTCTAGTGATTGGCTTTTTAGCCCCGTTTCCACCAGAGCGTTCAGTCCGGTTCATCTCAGTAAGGCTCGCTCTTTATGGTGTTTCCATAGCCTAAAACCAGGACAGGACCCCTTATAAGTGAACCGTACCGTCCTACTTTTTGGGACCCTTCCATTGGGGTGCCAAGCATACCGATCCGACCCCAGAAGGTGGAGCTAGAAACACTGCAGTCCGTTGATTGGGCGTAGGAGACGGCACTTCCCATGCAACAGTGGAACAACACATAACCCCGCCATGTTTAAATCTCCACTCCTCTTTGTGAGGATAACACTTGCGGCACACAGCCTTCTCTGAAACACAGCTTGGTTGCGCTTCGTAAAAAAAGCCACATGCTGATCACAAAAGGGAAGCATTGCTGGATGTTTTCCATCGTTGCTCTTTGTGTTATATGTCGCGTTTTCTTCTTTGTTGTATTTAGTAGCCGGGTACACTGTGTTGCACTGCTATGACGTCATGCTATCAGCATCCGGCTTAGACGGCGCCTACTGAGTAGGGTTCGGTTGGCTGTGGAAACGCAAACAGGATCAGGCTTTACCGATCCGGCCTGAGCCAAACCGTACCGATCCATACTGGACCACTTGGTGGAAACGGGGCTTTAGTGTACTGAATCTGGACTACCAATAAACCTCACCTTTTGTCTAATGGATCAACATGTCTGCTCATTGAGTTCTTTTGTGCCTGAATCAGTTCATAACAACATTACAACAAACATTCATGCTAGGATACAGACAAAAAACAACAGGACTACCACCTGACAATTTTATACATACGTGAGCTATGCTAACACCAAACAGTAAAAGTCCAGTAATGGGTCAAGATGAATTGCTGGGATAGCGATAGTGGTTGTTTGATTCATTTAAACCAGGCCTTGGCCAACTGGCGGTCTGGGACCCATACACCCCTTCTTCTTCCTCAGTGCAGCCCGCCAGACAGTTTAAAATAGCAAAAACATGTATGCACATGCAGAGATCCAAACAGAATTTGCCATGAAATAATTAAAATTAACCAAAATTTCAGAGAAAAAAAGAGCTAAGATGGCTGTTATTGTCTTTTGGTACTCCTTTTTTTATTAGTTGATACAGAAAAAGTTACATTAAATGTACATTAATGCTTTCTTACTTTAATTAAAAGTTGCTGTGCCAGGCTTGGATTCATTATTTAGCTCATTACATTACATATTGCTGCTTGTATTGAGATTTAAATATGCATGTTTATGAATGGTGCTGAATAACTTCTACAGACAGCTATATAAATTGTCCCCTTGGTCAAAGTATTTGTAGTTCTGATTGTCAAATTGCAACAGTTTGACCATACAGATAATTCAAATTTGGCCTTCTTGGTCCCCAAATTTGTACATCCCAAGTATAAACCTACAAAACAACAAATAATGAGATCCAAAGAAATTGACCTCCAAAGTCTAAAATCCCACAGATTTGGGTCACAGTTGCATTTGAGGCCCATGCAGCTGAGACAAAAGTTGTAGGTCCTCGAGTGTCCACTTGGGGCTGGCTGCAGGAACCCTGGAGATGTAATGATTTTTTACAGCCTGAATGAACGTCTTGACAGCCTGGTTCAAACGACTGCTTCTGTTTAAAACGATACTACATTTTTGTGCTCTCACTGTAGGAAGGATGATTTTATTGTATCATGCCTACTTTTTTATGGAGGATTTCTGGTTTTGGAAACGGACATGACTAATGTGGCTACACACCCACGTAATGTCACTATGGGTCAGACGGTCTGTAGTCCTGCGTCAACACTGCCTCTCTCTCTGTTTTGGAATTCTGAAAATTTCCAGAATTTTTTTGTAGATTTTACCTTCACAAGTATGGGATGAACGTGAAATGACATGACCGTCCCCTTTGACATCTGGCTTTACAACTGAATTATTTTATCCTCAAATCAGGAGCCCTTTTCCACAGTGTATTCATGCAAAAGCGCAACAACAAAGTTCTGACACCACGAGACATTCACATTAATTCCATGAGGGCATAATAATGCCTGTGTCAATTTAATGGTTTATGAATGAATGCATGTGACACTTTCCATGCTGCCAATATGAAGGCAAAGACCCTCACCTACAGCATTCCCTGCAAAAAACAGGGGGATAAACTCATTCCTCTAATTCTAACTCTCAGCAGGTGAAATGTCATAGGGGCACAAGTATTACATCTTAACATCGAGCTCAAATGGGGCAAATTTTGACAGAAAACACTTCTGACCTTTTGAAATGTATTTTTAAGAATTAGACAAACACATGAACAGACAGAAAAGTAAGACTATTTTTGGTGAAATAAATATACAGATAGAGTGTAGTTATAAACTTAAGCGCACAGTAGGTAAACTATAGATAAATGGGAGCTCATGATTTATGTCTTGGAACAGCTTTATTTCAGTTTTAGCCAGATTTAATACTTTAATTAAAAATGTTAATGTTGTGTTGCATTTTTATCTCAGTGAGTAAACCAATCAAAAAGTTTGTAACAGAAAAGGCTAACTGTCCTGATGAGATGTTGCACATTAAAGAAGTCACAGTTGTTGAAGCCTAATTGTTATGAATGAATCCTTTCCATGTAACATGAGTCATGCCACAGATAGTGTCATGCTGTAACGTGATGCTGCAGGGTTTAGATAAATAAGCATTAGCCACACATGGAGGAAAAAATATCTTGGAGATGAATGAGGTGAGGCAATTGTACAGCGCAGAGCACCAGAATACTAACAAGCCATGTGTATATATAGTGTCAATGAGTCACTTTCTAATGAGTGCAGGGTCAAATATCAGCATGAGACACAACAGCTCACCTCCGCGTAATCCACTGCCTCTAATTGGCACGGACATAGGACTTGCTGAAGACTTGTCTTTTACAACAGAGAAGCTTGGTCGGATTCCATTTTGTTAGGAATATACATAAATTGCTCTTTAACAGGCTGTCAGATATTTGTGTAATGCTCCCATCTGCTGGTAGTTTGTGTTAAACACGGCTATGTACCTGACAAAGACATATTTCTGCTCAGCACAAGTTATTTGACTAGTGCTTGCCAAAAGCAGGTGGGTTAAATCTTGATTACTGGAAGGTTGTGTATTTGTGTTGCTTGATCTGTTTCTATTAAAGACACGTATAAAGCATCTTAAATCTCTGTGGAAAAAAGAAGGAAATAAACGCAGTCAAAGTTCATATCACTAAAAAAAGCTTTAGCTTCCATTCAACCTTGAGTACTGCAGTCTCATTTCAGGTATGAAAGCAGTTTGATCAGACAGTGTTCCACTTCAGGCTGTCTGACAACAAAACTGCTCAATCAAAGAATGTTTTCCTGTCCTTTAAGCACAAAAGATTTTCAGGAAAACAGATTGTTAATAGCCTTTTAAAATATCCTAATTGATTCCTCATGGCACTAATATTTGTTTTAACTTTTATCCCTTTTAAAGAAATAAAAAAGATCAAAAGCGACACAAAGGATCTATTGTTCTGTGAAATGCAGTAGGGCCGATGTAGACCCACTAGGGGTCAGTGCTGTGCTGCAATTCACCCTGAGTCTGGGTTTGACAGTCACTGTATGCCTCCATCACATGGTATAGAGTAACTGAAATTACAGCTGAAAAGTAGATATGCCAAATACCTAAAATAACTCAGTAAAAAAGCCGTATATATTCATGTTTTTAAGGAATTTTATGCATCTACTATTTGTAAAAATACCAATCTGGAACATATAAAAGACGTGGACATGGTCTGGTTCATTGTACAAGCTGCAGTCCTATTTGTTTCTAAAACTGCAAAATTGTCATTTTTAGGAAAATAAATCAAACCCTTTGAAAGCTATCCAGTGAAAGAGGAGACAAGAATACTAAACATAAAATGTGATATTTTTTTTTTTTTTGGAGCTTTTCATTTGTTGATCCGCAGTTACTTCTGCATTCAAACATACGCTCACGTGTCAAAATGTAAGAAGCACACCAGCTAACATTTAGCAAGAATATGCTCTGACTTTATTTGGACTCTTGATCAGTAGACCTGATCAAGTAATAAATACAGACATCCTGGTTGGTGTTTGAAGGCTGACGGTCAGTTGTTCTTCACATATTTAGTGTGAACAATTTTAATCATACAACATTGTTGTTTAACTTTTCCTTGTCCTTGAGAATTATCAATACCTGCTTGTATGTGCAGATCTGTTTTCATTTGTAATTGTATGAAACAGTCTGTAAAGTCAATTTATAAAACAACACACAGATCTGATGAAACACTTTCTCATCATATAATCTTATTATAATTTGACTGTACTCTTAATTATTTTATATCTATCTATCTATCTATCTATCTATCTATCTATCTATCTATCTATCTATCTATCTATCTATCTATCTATCTATCTATCTATCTATCTATCTATCTATCTATCTATCTATCTGTTCATCTCTCTCTCTGTCTGTCTGTCTATACATCTATCTATACATATGTATCTGTAGATTTATGAAGACGTACTTTGCTTTAACTTCCTTCAAAAAACATGAGGGGCACTTTTGATATCCCTTTATTTCATTGGTGCTCATTGAAGGCAGTTCTTGAAACATAACAAAGTAGAAAGACAAAAACTATATCAGATATATACGTAGATCAATCATGATGTTCTTAAAAGCCAAAGATACTAACTGTATAGCCCACTGATTCCCACAGTAATCGGCAGCAGCATTAAACTAGTGACAATATGAACACATTTCAATATTTGATTGGATGTATAATTTACATTACAACATTGTATAAAATGTTGAAAAAATCCTAAAAAAAAAAAGATAGGAGTAATTATCCCCCTGACTTAAAAAAAACAAAACATTGTTGAGGCAGTCTTTCTGTCAGAGCTAGATAATGCCAATATTCTCTCTGGACATATTCCTCATTCCACCCTCAAATACTCAGACTTAGTTTATCCCTTTTTCTTGTTTTCAAAACTGTAAATCCATATTGCACTCATCATTGTATTTTCCATGGCCAAAATTCGTTGATCAGAGATTTGACAAACAAATAGTTTTATTTGCAAATCACTGATTACACAATCACCATCTTACAACATCAATGGTGAGCTGTAACACTGGACTTTTCCAAACTTGCTCCACTGATTTTCTAATGTTCACTCTGACTTTTGAAAATTAGCCTTTTTGCTCAAAAAAGTGGAATAATGGGGTGCTGGTTTGGCGGAGTGGTAAGCAACCAGGCACCCATGTACATGCTTCTGCCGGTCCAGGTTCAAATCCCACCAGTGACCAGTTTGCAGAGTGTCTTCCCCTACTCTCTCTCCCCCTTTCACAAGCCTATCCACTGTCTCTCTCCTATCATTAAAGGCACAAAATGCCCAAAAAATATATATATATTAAAAAAAAAGTGGAATAATTTATAATACAGTTCTTTGACAACTACAGACATTAACTGCAAACCACTGCAGTGCAGTGTGTGATTTTAGAAATACATTTCTTTTGAATGTCAAATCATTGTAAAAAAAAAAATTTGATTAGCTTTTTAGATTAAAATGAAGGTTAAATAAATACAAAATGGTCAGTGATCATGAGCTGAGTTTACCCTTTTTAATAGATCTTGGATAATAAACTCCATAACGGAGAAAGAGCTCAAGAAAATAAGAATATATTTTTATCAAGGGAAATTGAATAAAATGAAATGCATGGATATAAAGTCCACTGGGTTTTCATACATTTTAGCCATAACAAAACAAAGCAGAAGAGATATTCACTGTCAGATGCATCTGATTATAGAATGATTGCTATGAAACATTTACAAACAAAAACCTATACTGAGGGAGACATATAGCACCCCCATAATTAACATTATTTCATGATTTTTGTTTGTTTTTTAAAGGCTGTAATTTCACTTTTTGCAGGATGTTTAATAGAAATTAAACAACATTTGCCAAATAGCTTGCTTTCATCTCTTTGGGGAAATAATAATTTATTTACAGAGGAGAGAAATATAAATATTATATTTGTAACTTGTTAGTATTGTCCACCTCTCAATTTTGGTCATTTATGTGTACAATCAAGTGTCATCAGTATAGAGCTGGAGCTTTTTTAAAGTCGGTTAATGTACAGCTTGGAAACATGAAAGTGCTCTTTAGCTTTGGTCAGATGAAAGTAATAAAACACTTTTTCGAGAAGCATAAATATGTCTACAGAAGAAGTTTGTGAGCTGAAATCTGATGTTCATTCAAATTATTTGGTTGCTTTTGTGATTCAAGCAGGTTGGTGAAAAATATCCAAAGGAAATGTTACAAGGTATTGTTACTGTTGACCTGATACTCGTTAGGCCCACTCATATTTTCTTTCAAGATGAATTTTGCAAGTTTCTTATGTTAATTTTAAGATGATGTTTGAGCTATTTGCCTTTATTTGGTAGTTGGAGAGACTATTGATTGGGTAGTATAGGGGCGAGGGAGCAGAGGAAGACACAAGAGTCAAAGGCTGCAGGCTGGAGCAATGCTTGGGTTCCCCGCACAAGATGATAGCCTCAATATTTGGAAGTGCAATAACATGACCCACTAGGCTGAAGTTGGATTTATTTGTTGAGTTTAATTTAATGTCTCTGTAGAGCAAAACAGTAGAGCTGAATTTTAAAAAAGGAAAGAAGCTAGCTTTATACTCTACCTCTGTTTGCCAGTTCTATTGATGTGGGTTGGATCAAAACGTATGGATGGTCCCATATTAGTAATAGTGTTGACCTGTCTTTTACCAGTAATAATACATAAGGAAAATAGTTCATATGGTTGGGAACCTGCTAAAGTGGCAGAAGACTTGAGCTGCTCTGGCAGCTCATACATGTACATTAGAGCAATTACATGAATGAGCAGAGTCTGGGAGAGACTTAGATGATATTTTGCTTGTGATGCCGTCTCAGGTACAACAAAGGAAGCTTAACACAGCACAGTCAAGCAATCTAACAATCTACTTCTCTGCATTTCTTCTGGTATATAACTTGATTTAAGTAAGTCTTATATAACGATCTTATAAGAGACCTTTTTTAAAGGTGCAATTCAAATACCCCCTCTGCCCTTGCCAAGTTTTTTATGCCTCTTTTCTGCCGACAGCTGAGTCTAGAGGCATTGTGTTGTTGGGCAGTCTATCTGCATGTCCTTCAATCCATCTGCATGTCCTTCAGTACTTTGTATTCTTGTGAAAGCTATATTTTAAAAGGCCGTGAAGTAACTCTCTCCACACAGCAGAAATTTTGCTCAGACTTACAATGGTCATACTTAACTGTGATTTATTTATGTTAGACTCTCATGATTGCTGGAGTTTTTTCACAATTGCCAATGTTTAAAAAAAATCTGCCAGCTTTCACATACTGAGTATCTCAGTGCACACTATTCCCACTCTGTCTGACACTTTATATTGGAGCCCCTGTCACTCAAAGGCCACATTCCCCATGTGGGGCCAGTCTGCTCTGACTGCCTGATCAATCTTCTCTGTGGTAATTGGTTCTGGTAATTTGTCTGAGGCAGTCAGCACCATTTTCAACAGCTCTGCATTCTTTCTACATTCTATGGGCTTTCCCGAGCCAGTTGACTTGAACTGCTGAGATGATAGTGGTAAGACATCAGATTATTCAATTTATTGTTAGGGCAAGGAATCAGCTGTTTCAGGCAGCTGTTTGATGGAGAAAAGGATGAAGTTCCAGTGCTGTGTAGTTTGTTTGTGTAGTGATAGTTTGTTGTTCTGCACATAGAGGAACTCTATCATGCTGGACAGACATGTAGATACATTATTGGGTATATGAAACTCAAAAAAGCATAAAATTACCCCTTTCAGGATGATCTTATTTTATTTTAGTGGTTATTGGTCTTAGGTTAAGGTTAAGCAGTGTCATGTTTATCCTGTGTATTGAAGTAATTATGATAAGAAGGCTTGAATACATTATCTTCAGATTTTGCATAAATATACTCTCTAATTTAGGAATAGATTAGTTTATTTTTTAGGTCAAGAGTCAAGATCAATGCAGCAATGCAATAATCCAATCCAATAAAATTTGAATCTCAAAAATGCTTTGAGAGTTTAATTGTGTTTGTGCTATCTCAAGAACGTTTTTGTGGGACTTTTTTCAAGCTTCATGAAAATTCACTTTGACTTTTAAGATGAACAAATTAGAATCAGTAGGTCTTAAGTCAAAGTTAATTGGCTCCATATTCAATCGCCTCTTGCTCACGAATATGAAATCTAAAGAAGGCTTGGGAAGGCTGTTGTCAAACTTTGCACATTTCCTCTATGAATTATGGATGATCCAATAAGATTCAGGGATAACTGGGTATTGATCAAGATCACTGGACCCCATGTTAATTTGTTACTTGTAAGGTTTCAAAGAATCATACAACAGAAACAACATCTTGACTGAACATGAAACAGAGAGGAATTCTACTTTGTCCATGATGTCGTACATACAGTATATTGTATATCTTCTAAGAGAACAGTGTATGACTTTGAATGTGCATTAATGTTAAAACAAATTAGTCCACATTTTAAAATAATATTCAATAAAAGGGGTTAACAAAGCTTGAAGAACTTATCCTAACAGGATTCAAATAACATGACTCAGCATCTTACAATTAATTCAGATAGATAAATAGACAAATGTACTTTATTGATCCCAAGCTGGGAAACTGTGGAATTTATACTGGCTCCCAATTTAGTACCCCTGTGACTGCAGACAGTTTTTGTAATGATGAAATATTGAATTCTGTGTTGAATCATCTCATTTGAGGCATACATTGAGTCAGACAGGCCTTGTGAAGGCCACAAAAAGACTGCATCTTTTAAAGACAGCAGTCCTTGAATAAGAGGCCTGTTGAATACAGATTCTGTCTCTTTTATTAAAAATTCATTGGTGATTTGAAGTTGAATAGACCCACAACTTTCACATGGTGTTTCTGAATAGAGGGTCAATAGTCCCGCGGCAGGTTAAATAAAAAATGTATGGTGGATTTACTGTATAAATTTAAGATGTGAATTTCATGGACAAAATTAAAGGTCACATATTGTAAGAAAACACACTCTTAAATGTTTTTGTATAAAATATGTATCCATGGCTCATCTACAAACCCCTCAAACATGAGAAAATCTCTCTGCTCTCTCCTAATTATATTTCTTCTGAGCATACATTAAAGGATAAGTTCGGTTTCTACAGCTTTCATGTTGTCTATAGAATGAAGTAGAACAATATAATCACCCAGAAGGCTTTCCTGATCCAAATAGTGCTTCAGGAGATATTTAGATCCAAAATCGAGCGGCGGACATCCGTATAATGGTAGCACATAGGGCATGTATAGCGCTGCTCCAAAAACTCATTAGTTTCACCAATATTTCATCATGGTCCGTTTTTATGACTGTTCTGATGTCTGAACTGAAAACTACTCTCTGGCCAGCTGTTCTTCTCTTTGCATATGCGTCCTCCTTTCGATGAGCTCCTCATCTGTAAACTCTGGCTCGAAACTGTAAGGACACCCATCATATTCAAAGTTCTCGTCCACAACATCTTCATCCGATAGATATTCATCCATTTTGCACAAAACTAGAAGAAGAAAGTTGTTGAGTAGCCGGCGGTCGCCCCTGAAACAATGAGCCTTACTGCACATGTGCGGCAGCTGTAAAGAAAGTTTCCAGTTCAGAGGTCAGAACAGTCACAAAAACATGTCTGGAGCGACACAGACTGTCGTGGAGGAGTAGCCCGAGCGGACCATGATGAAATATTGGTGAAACTAATGAGTTTTTGGACGATTAATGCAGTTTTAGGAGCGGTGCTAGACATGTCCCGCGTGCTACCATTATACGGATGTCGGCCGCTCGATTTTGGATCAGGAAAGCCTTCTGGGTGAGTATATTGTTCTACTTCATTCTATAAACAATGTGAAAGCTGTAGAAACCGAACTTATCCTTGAAGTCACCATGCTTTAGGTGTGATGTATGGAGTTTAAACTGAAAAACAGCATGACGTGTTAAGAGAGGAGGAGAATGTTATCGGACATTCATCAAACTTTTAGGGCAAATCAGTGTGCTATTTCTAAGAGTTCTAACTGGTCATGAGTGAAGTTTGCAGATATGTCCTTGTAAAATGTGATTACTGCAGGGCTGTGGTGAAGGGGCACATTATGACATCTTGTCACAGTTTCCACAATTCCTGGTAGCAACCCTGTAAAGAGCCAGGACAATTCACTGAAAATAACTTTTTTTTTTGCTTTGGATTTTAATGTGTTAGAGTTTGTTTCTGCTGAATTCTTTCTGGATTAGCTCATTTATAATGTGCATCCTCATATGTCATTCAGTATCCAAGTTGCCTTTTGTTCTCAAGATCTAATGAAATTTGTGGCCAAGCAGCCAGCATCTGTTCTAGATGAGCACTACATACTGAGTAAATTTCAGTCTTTTTTCATCACTGTCATTCAACAGGATATTCTGTCCACAGAGTCACTAGTGACTTGAATACTGAGGCTGAGGCAAGAGAGACTGGTCAGTGTTTGACAGTGTTGAGCACAATGTGATGATCAAGAGGCTCAGACTGTGGGTTGATGTCTATTGACCTGCACTTGATTGATTTTCTCCTCACTTGTGTAACAGAACATTAAACTTTTGCTGATAAAAAATGCTCTGCCCTGTGTTGTCCCCCTGGGCTGTTTCTTGGACCCTTTGTTGATTTTGTTGTACCTTCTCCTTTTGGGGGAACTTCTTAATACATACAGAGATATGTCCAAACATTTTCTGCAATTGATATTCAAATTATTCTGTGGTATTCTGATATTTTGTTCTTGTCTTGAACCTGGGAATGTTTCTAAAATGTTGATAATGCTTGATTGTATTGACAGTGTAAGTATTGAATTTAAGCAATTTGTTTTCACTAAACTCTGATGAAAAGATTCTTAATTCAGCCCCCAAGCATGTTTGTCCAAATGTGAGGAACAGTCTAGGTTTTATTTCCTCTGCTGTTAAACCTGTATTGCATAACCCTAGTGTCTGTATGTGTCAGGCTCTGTCTGGCAAAACATTTAGATACTTTGGTTCCCTCCTCCTTTGCATCATTTGAGAAATATCTCCAAACTGAGGTCCGTTTTGTCAAGAAAACAGTGGAACAGGCTTGTTCATGCTTTTGTTTGATGGAGGCTTGACATTATTGTTCTCTATATATGTCTTGGCAACTCTTTTTTGAACCGCCAAGTGCTCCAACTTGCGGCTGCAAGGCAGCTCCTGTAATTACCGGAGGAGTTGAATGTTACTGTTCTCTCTGTTTCTATAATATTCTGTTTGCCACCAACAAAAACAAACTCACCAAAATCATATACACTGCCTCCAAAATGATCTGATTGTTCAATCCTTACATCTCAAACCCGAACCAAAGAGCTATTCAACTAGCACAATCAATAGCTAACGGCCCCCATCAGAACCTCAACCCAAACTTCACTTGGCTGGCATCACCCCTTAGATCGAGGACCCTGAAATGGAGAACAACTGGCTTTAGCAAGAGCTTTGTGCCATAGCAGCACTAATGAGTCTGCAATGGCTTACTATGGTATTTATGCATGTTTGTGTGAACAGTGTGTTCCAGTGCTAATGTGCATACAGTATATATGGTGTATGCAGACAAATGTGTCTGGTCAGAAAACAACTGTGTCATTTGTCAAGTACAAAGAGGCTATACCTTAATGTGTAGTTCTGTTTGTGCTGGCAGATAATGCTGCTGTTCAATTTGTGTTATCTGATCAACTTGGCACGGCCCTGCATGATTTGGATACTACCTGCTTCAATTTCCATCACAGTAAACGTTGATTGTACATCTTCAAGATTGGTGGGGTCGTGGCATTCTCCCAACAAAGGAGGTAGAGGCGATAGAGCTGACCTCCCCTATGTGGCTTTTGTCTCAATTAGAATATAGTTTTTATTTAACTGATGAACAAAAAAACAAACTTTTTTTTAAGCAGGGAAAATATTGGTAAGCCATGCAGAATTACGAAGCAAAACAACAGGAGACTCTCTGCAACAATCTCTGACCATTTAGAGGCGGCAGTGTCTCCACGTCACATCTGCTCAAGTTGCTTGAAACCTCGCTGGAAGTGTTACAAAAACAATGCCAGGTACTAGGCACTACCCCCAACTGAAAACCAAATCAAGAGAGTAAAGTTAGGAGCTGAGTGGAGCTTGTACCACATAGCAGAAAAGCCCCTTAATACATGTGTCTGACTGTCCTGTAATGAACATAACAGATAGCTTTCCTGAAAGTCGTGGTCCTTTTGGTCTCTTATCATGGGATTTTTTCCAGACAGTATTGGCACAGTCTGTCTTGTGTATCAGTTTCTTTGCAGACAGCACATGGACTCATATTTTTGTATTTAATAATGATAAGTTTATATGCAGATCACATTTCAAAACATGTTTACAAAGTGCTTTGAGGAACAGACAGGGACATAGAGAAGACTAAACACAAGAGCTCAGGCACAAAAGGAACTAACCAACAAAAAGCACAATGAAACATATATAAACAGCATAATGAACTGCAGTGCTACAAGAAAAGAGAGCAAGAGCACTTCTGGTGTCCCTCAGACAAAGTGTGTTCATGGAAAGGCACAAACAATCCAGGCCCAGCAAGGTCAGAGAAAACACAAAAGGCTCGTAGGGGTAGAAACACCAAACGCCACGCCAACAGGCATCAGATTTAGTGTTTTTACTTGTTAAAATTCCAAAGTAGGAGCTTCGTAGTTCCTTTTATTTCATTTTCTTTTTTCTCCTGTCATAATAAAGAAAGCTAGTGGGGAACTGACCATGTTATGAGTTTTCGAGGGCTGCTGAGTTGTAACAGAAGGGATGCTTCAGCCTCCCCTAAAAGTGGTCTAACATCACCTATGGGTCAAAGTGAGCACTGATGGAGGTGGATGGTCTTTTTGGGGGTCGTTGGGTGATGGAGAGAGAGGGAGCGAGGGGAGGGCTCTCTGTGACGTCACTCCGCGCTGAGTGACTGACGGAGCCTCGGCAGGCTTCAGGCTCAATCTGCGGCCAGCAGCAGCAGCAGCGACAGAGGTGGTGCTGGTGTGGTGAGGAGAGCTACGTGTATCCACTCCTTCCTTCCCTCTTGTGGTTTCTCTACGCTGGGAGAACAAAAGGCAGGGACGTGCATGACCAGAGGCGCCAGCTCTCCTTCACCTCCACAGCACGCCGGGCTAGCTTGATGCTCGGTTCAGCCTGCTAGCAGCCTTTGTGGCTGGGCTGTCCATGCATCCGTGGAGCCCCTAAAGCAGAAACCCCGGGCTGGGAGAAGCCTCGGCTCCTTTTTTTCAGCCGTGAAAATTTCCTCTCCGTGGGCTCACAGCAGCATCATTGTCAGCCCCACTGCGCACACAGAAAGCAGATTTCCGGAGAGGAGCATCACCGCCCGGGCTCGGTTGAGTACACGTCGTCGCCTGTCTGCAACCTCCAGCCTGACAGGACCAAAGAGGCGATTGATGACTAATTTTCTTTAAGAGAAGCTACAATGCTGCGCACCACGGCCAACATGTTGGCGACTGGATTGCTTTTCTTGGGATTGTTGCACAGTTTGGAAGTAATCGCACCGGGGAGGGCTATTGATGGTAAGCAAAGCTGATTGAGAGTCTTGGTGAAAATGCTCAGAATAACTATTAGAGCTGATGTTGAACTGGACTTCTCATTGTGCCTGTGTGAGTGAGGAGTGTGCAGCCTGATGGTCTGGCTGAAGCGGCGTGAAGGAAAGAATATTAAAGCTCTCTTTTGTTTCTGTCTCCCTCTGCCACATGTGAATATTGCAATGTCACAGCAGAGATTTGCTGCTCCAGCAGCTCCTCTGGATCTCACATCCACACTGACAGGCAGTGATGGATCTGTAGCACAGGCCCCGGTATGCAGATCGATGCTTTGATTTCTACATTACATTAGTTTTGATCGCTGCACTGACAGAGAGGCATATCCTACCTCTGCTTCTGTCATGTGTTAGGAAATATCAGCTTTATTATGAGTATGAGTTGAGCTGTAGTGTATTATTTTGCATTGATCCCATTTCACTGAGTTAGTCCACAGCAGTCATGCAGCTGCTCAGCTGAACATCACTGTGACATTTCAGAGGGAATTCAAGTGTGGTGAGGTTTTTCTTTCAGTAGCCCACGATACAGATATTACAACAGTATCAACCTCAACCTGGCAAACATTGCCTGATGTTGCCTATTTTTTGATTACCAAAACCAATATATTGGCAGAATGTTTTGTATGGGTAGAGGGAGTTACTAGGGATGCCAAATATAATTGGTATGATTTTGGTTTGGGTTTGAGTTAAGCGTGGTTCCAACCTGTTCCTCACACAAAGAGACTGTCACATTCAGAGCAACAAGTCAGTGTTCAGAAACTGAATACTGAGGACTCTTGACAAAACATATTGGTATTGGTATCAGCGCTAATGAGTCCAGAAATATTGGCACATCAAAAATCAGCAAAAATTCAATATTGTGCATTCCTTACAGTTATGTTAGCCAAAGCTAGCAAAACATTGACAATTTACTAAGAGTTTCCCAAATGGTATCCTGTGGTAACTTTTCATCCTTTTTTTTTTCAATTCTGAAGGTTCATACTTAAGTCGAACCGAAAGATAAAACATAACATATTAATCATTATAGAAATTTCTTTTGGAACAATTACAACACTGCATGAAACATTTGAAATCCAGATTTCATATTTTTCCCAAGACTGGGTATAATGGTTCAAAAAATAATATCTTAACATATTTAAGATGGATTGCAATGTACTATTAGGCTGTGAATCTTGGGTAGACACTTTGTGATATGCGATACATGGTAAGGAATGCTGATATATCATGATACATGTATACTGCAACAATCAATAGATGGCAAGAATAATATAAATGGCTCCAAAAAGATAAATTGAATGATGAATGTATTTTCACAGAAATTTGGTGTCAAGTTTAACTTCATTTGACAAGGCTTTGGTGAAACAATGTTTGTGCTGTCATAATTCATGTTAACTAAAATTTTACAGCTGTTAACAGTAAATATTAACACTTGAAGCCCAAGTATAGATAATATAATTATCAAACAGCATGAGTTGCAACATATCAAAAATGCATGATTTTATTTAGCCTTCAAGAACAACTTGAGAATTTGCATTTCCATGCAGGAAATGCATTGAAATGCTGAGTGTGACTGCTGAAACTGTGAAATGAAATTGCTAAAAGTAATGCAAAGAAAGTTGAAAATGTGACATGAATAGTTGTAAGAAGTAAATTAGGGCTGAAAATGTGTGAAATGTGCAATAAAAATGTTTGCAGAAAATTATGGATACTGGAGCCCAGGTAGGCAGGTCACGTGACCATGCTCTAACTTCAAAGAAAAGTGCAAAAGTTGATGCTGCTTCAACAGTCATATCTTAGAAACTGTAGCAGATAGTGAGAAGTGCACTAAAAACTGTTTGCAGTTGTGAAAGAAAGCAGAAAATGAATGACTGTTTTGTAACATGGTTAAATGTGTTGATATCTGTAGATGTACCTAATAAAGTGGCCAGTCAGTGTCATACGTCCAAAATAAGGCTGAGAGTGTTAAGACAAGCATGATTACGCTATTGTAATGAAGAATCTGTACTAGATGGAAAGAAAAATCCATCCGCCTCAACCGAGATTTGAACCTGGGCTTCTTGCTCCCGGTCTGCTGCTCTAGCCTTTCAACCACGGGGTTATATGCGCTGACTCATGGAAAGCACGGTACTTATCCTCTTTGTCTCATATAGCACTATAATAACGCTCGGTACTTCTGGGTAAACGAATGGTCGCTGTGCGAAAACCGTGGTAGATATCAGAAAAGGGATTGCACTGTGAGCATCCCAAGAACATGCTGAAGCCATGGGTATAAGTTTCATGTCCATAAAGTAGAAAATATTGACATAGTGGCGAGTTAAAAACGGGCTCCAAAGTGAAGCACTCGACTGTCCCGAGGTAAAGAACTGCATTACCGCAGATAGAAGATTTTTGCAGCATACCGCAAAAGCTGAAGCTCTCTGAGGCAAAACGATGTCAGATTAAACTTTGAAGCGGATTTCACGTGTAAGAGGAGAAGTGAGTTGACGTTTTGATGCATAAATCATGTCTGTGGAGGACGTTTTGACAAAGTTATGACAAGATAATTCTGCTGAAGTTTTTGTGTGTGTGAAGGAGGGCTACTGTCTAATCTGTCACGTGACAGGCAGTCAGTCCAGAGCAAACCGCAAAACTTGGTGTTGCTCAAAAATTCATATTTAAAAAACCGTAGACGCCAGCAAAAAGCTGAAGATATGTAAAAATAGCTGAGAAGTCAGTGCAGCTTTTAAAGCACCAATGACGTCTGTAGGTGCAAGCATGTCCAATCTATGGAGCTTCAAAGTTGCTGAGGTTTTCAGCAGACCTGCGGAAATGTCCCATTGATTTCAATGTAAAAATGCATGCAGAAATTATTTTTTACTGTAAAAAGTATAACTGTTAAACCTGTGAAAAATACAAGCGCACTTCTCATGAACATGCTGCATATGTCAATATTTTTCTGTGAAAATCTGTGCAAATTTGAAGCCTGTGAAAGGTGCCAAAATCTTAAGGAATAAGAAGAAGAAGAAAAAGAACAAAATGGAGTTGAGGGAGAACAATATGTTGAAATGCTGACTCAGCATTTCAACATAAAAAGAATACTTACTTAATGAGCCTCTGTCATGTTTTAATCAAAGAGAGAGAGAATACTGTTTAAATAACATATGTTGACCACATTGTGAATGTTGGTCAAACTGCTAACTGTCCGAATGTTACCCAATGTTTTTTGACCGTATGTGCTTGCTAATCTTGCAAAGCAGCTGGATCTGCTGCATTTTATAACCATCATCAGGAAGGTTGACCTTGATAAGCTTCCAGCTAAAATAAATGTATAGTGCTTCTTTTAAGGACAAAAAGGTGTTTTCTGTTCTGTGACAGATAGATAGATAGATAGATGTCTATTGATAGACATAGATATATATTTATGTATAGTAACATTTCCAGGACTTTTCTGTTGCTATGTGATCAAACAGGTAGCAGTATTAGGGATACATGATGTTAGATTTTAGATAACCTGTGCAGATATATCCTAACTTATTCTAGCCAATTCCAAAACCACCAATATAATACACATTTAATTTGATAGGCCACATAGTCTAGAGCATATGGTACAATCATGTATTGTGTGGATGGTACAGTCAATGTAAAGCTGTGTATCCCATATTGGATATCTTTGGCCAATATACATAGCCAAAATATTGACAGTAAGTAATACCTATAGTCAATGTTTTAAGCCACCAATATAGTTCTAATAGTAATCTTCATCCCTAATTAATATCATTTAGTTTACTCAAAATGTAAATAAGTCTATATCAAGCATATGGAATAAGCTCCTATTGAGTCCAAATGGATTATCTTGTCACTGTCGCCATATTACTGAGCCTTAGACCTGGCAACAGTTTTTGTAATTACCATCAACATATACCCTATCAAAATATAAGTAACATTATCCATCCCTGTATCTCTCTTAGAAATATACTGATGTATCTGACAAACTCCATACATTTTCCATCCCTAGTTTACTGAATAGATTTTCATTATTAGGCCCCACATATGCAAGCTCAGAGGTTCAGTCCTGGCACAAACAAGCATGTGTTGCTCTATGTCATCATTGTGTGTTTGTTTGATTAGTCAGTGGGCTGTATGTCCTATAGGACTCACTGAATGCCAACACTTATGTTGTAATCTACAGGCAGATATAGGGAGCAGTCTTAAAACGGCTCCCCCAATGACCCTGCGAAACATACACCTTCACAAACTGGAACAACTTCTGGAAACTATTAAGCCTCAGAGTTCCACTCACACGCTCCTCTGTTTGGTAAGAAAAGGAAAGAGGGCGTTATCACAGAGGAGTTATTGCACACAGATTTGTTGAATTCTTTGTGGGTGATAAAAAAAAGGTGACTTTATTTTTGCTAAGATATATAATGCCTTCCATTCATCTTGGGAATGTCTGGTCGAGGAGGAATATTTTTAGATAAGTTTTACTGGTAAGAAAATGTTCCCAAACAGAGCTCCACATCTTCCGTTAGGCTAATCTCGGATCTAAATTTGACATTTCATTTAGTTCAGCGAGACCATAACATGCATAACTGATTTAGACTTCTGAGCTGCATTTTGTGGGATTCATCATGGGGCTATAAAAGCTTGTCCCGCTGCCTTTGAAGTCATCTCATCGACTTGGCAAGCCAGTGTTGTGAGGTTCTTTGGGAGCAAAATCCACATAAATTACCACCTTGAAGATAGTCTTGGATAGCCTGCAATCACCTGCAGTTTCAACCTCCTACTCTTCAGTCCAACAGCAACAGCTGAAAAAGGCTACCTTTAGACGGTTTCTGCGTCAACTCACTGTTATTGTTTTAGTGAAATTTTCCTCTCTGCCAGCATTAATGCCTTCATATGATGAGTCAGCCCTGTGCAGTGTACCAGTGATTGCCAAACCTTTGCTTTACTGGAAAAGCCACTGGGATGTAGAGGCTAGTGTGCTTGACTGAGGCTTTAAAGAAAACAGAGAGAAATTTGTCAACAGTTGACTCATCTGTGAATTTTACCACTGAATATGACATTTACCCAATAATGTAGTTTAACGGCCTAACACCTTTCTGAACATTATTTAACATTGTCTATTGTTGTCTGGGTATTTTTGTGTTTGTGACGTGTCTTGCAGCTGAGCCCATCTCATGGCAGAAATTTAGTGAAAGGGGGCTATTCGTCGATCCACCTGAAAAAGATCTCTATTTCTTGCTTATAATTCTTTATGCACCAGGTTTTCGATTCGTCTTATGGTATGTACCCTTGCCCACTGTGTCATCTTCCAGTGTGGAGTGCATTAAAGTGTAGCTCAGAGCAAGCGATGGCAAGAGTACAAGTTCAAACACAAAAAAGTAAACTACAGTACTTAGCACATGCTATTTTTCCTGTCTGAGATTGATTTGCAGTTTGTTTGCCCACTAGTTTAGTGCAGTGTTGATGTAAAAGGACACAATGCTCCCTTCATAATTAACCTGAGACATTCACATTATTTCAGCCAGAGTGCAATACTTAGGTCAAGAGTGATGCATCTTTGGAGGAGGGCCAAGAGCATGACGTGGCATGCTTCAATATCTGCAAAATACACTGATCTACCATGGTGGTTCACTTTGTCATCACTGCATGGGTGCATTTAAAAATCAAGAATTTAATGTTAACTCTTGACACACACAATTCTCTGTTTTGTGCTTGTATTTAGGGAATTGAATAAATACCTTTGTCAGATTGGTTTATCTAGTAGGGACCAATGTATTGCCATGTCAGTAGTATGGAAATAAAATCAGGTTTATTAAGATGTGGGCTATCACAACCAAATCAACAGGCTGAATAGTGATGGTGAACTATACTTGAATAATGGATTAGTAATAGCTCTCTGTTCAGTATCTGTGTTACATTCCTTAGAACTTGCTTCATTTGTGACATTCTTTGGTACAATAAATATATTTATTTTTGATTAATCAGGAGCTTTCTTACTATCTCCCACTTCTTTCCACTTGCTTCGACTCTTTCTACCTCTACAGTGTGTGAGCAGCGACTCTGATGTAATAGTGACATTTACTCCAAATTGGTCTATAGGAAGCTAGACTTCATTTTACCCCCTCCTAAGCTTGACTAAATTGCTTTTGTAACCTCTTTGATGCCCTCTTTAATTTGTAGTGGCTCTTTGAACCACATATGTTACTTGTAAAGCTCTTCATTCTAGCCTAAAACTTGTTTTTTTCCAATTTTGTGAACCTCTGAAGATTTTCTCTCACTGTCTCAGTACTGTAGCCAGAGCAAAGTCCCTAGGCCACCAACAAACCCTGAATTTAATTGGGGTCTAAAAAATGCTCTTTGTTTCCCAGAGGGGACCTCCATAAACACTCTGAGATTGTTCAGAAGGTGCCGCTAATTGGGGGACCAGGGGAAAATGGTCTCAATGAAAGAATTCACATTGTTCTAGTCCACAGAAGAAATGTAACGTTGACACAAAAAGAGAAGATTTCAACACAGAAATGGTGGGAGAGGCACCTTTAAAAGTTATGGAGCACCCAAAAATTAATCTCTTTGTTAAAACAAACCCCAAAGTTATGTTTATCTGAAATACATTTTCCACATTTTCTGTGTTCTACACATTCCTGCCTCCACATCCTAACTTGATTTAGTGAAAAGCTCTGTCCTCTTTATTTACCCACCATCCAGAGTTCCCCCTCTCCTGGCACTTTTCCCCCAAGGACCCTTCTGTTGTAACATTTGGTAGAGGTCTTATAACTGGCAGCATTTGGTTGTTGTCTGTGGGACACTGCCGTCACAATGACAACCACATGGCCAAAAGGTTACCTACCACTTTGTTGTTTGCTGACACTGGTGGGGGATATGCAAAGACAGTACATCTGTCAGGCTCTTGTTGCTGCTGACCTTGTGTCCCACTCTCAGGACTCAAAAGTGGAAAGGCAGTGAATGTAAATAACAGAGTATATTTAACACGCCCGTGAATATGAGGTTTTAAATCAGAGCATTACTGAAAGAATGTTGGTTTCTGCTTAAACAGCCTCTGTGACACTCTGAAAAGCAGCCACGGCTGCATAACTGAGCAGATATAAAATCCAGTACTTTGGTCAGCAGCTTTTCCTCTGAGAAAAACAACTCAGAGGCAAAGGAAAGTTCAGTCATATTAGAGCTCTGATGGCCCAAGTGAAATGCTGTTCTGCTGGAGCGATTTCTCCCACTGAAACAAGTCTTCATTTTAGACTTAACAACTCAAGTGGATTACACTTCGTTTGAAATCTTAGTGTTCCAAAGATTAATGTAGAAAATGGCCACGTTGAACATTGTACAACACAAGCCTACTTTTTGTCTAAAAGATGCACAGGTTTTTAAAAACCTCATAGCTGATACTGTTTCAACAGAGATGACGTTTAAGCCAGAAATACTTTAAACTGAATTAAACAAGTAAATGTTAACCCTTTCATGCACGGTGGTCGCTACTGTAGACAGATATTTGGAATAAATGTATACCTTCTAGGTTGCAGCACCATGTCCAACAGCCAGGTGGGAAATTCCCAAAGCCTTGCCTTAAGTTTAATAAAATTTATCTTTTCACATTTTATCACATTGAGATATTCCATCATAAATCCAAAAAGCCAGCGAAGGACAAACTGGACATCATGCCTGTATTCAGATTTCTCACTTTTTATTTTTTATTTTAAATTTTGGTGTGATTCACAAAAGAATAGTTGGATTAATCAGTAATACATATACTTCAGATTTATCCTTTAAAAAAAATGCTCTTAATGTTTGTCAAAGACTTTTGTGGATCTTTATCAAGTTCCACTGAATTACTTTTTACAAAGGTTGATGTGTGGTATCCACTGTGGTGGGCAGATGCATAACTCCCTCAAAATATAACATTGGAAAAATAAAAATGATTTTTAACTTGTTTGAAAGTAAAAACAATGAAAAAGTTGTTTAGTAATTCATGCATGAAAGGGTTGATTGAATTTTGGCTTATTTCTGTACCTGACTGGCAAAAATCCACTACTGTGCATCTCTAATTATGAATGATTCTAACTTTTTTATGGATTTAAAGAACTGTTTAAACATAATATGTGGTATTTTAAGCTTTAAACTTTATAAAAGAGGCTTACTTGTTTCCTCCAGTGTACAGTCTTAATGCTAAGCAACACGAACCATATCTAGGTTTATACTGTCTGCACATACAGTATATAAAAGTGATATTGATCATTTCCTATAGCTTTGAGTATGAAGAGTTTCTTAACTACAGGACTTGTGAGTTGCTTCTAACCTTCTCTGTTTACATTACAGCAGAGGTGATATTTCCCCAAACTAATTTCCTAATTACCTGAAAACCCTGGTGGAGCCTTAACAGCTGACGTCTTTTACTGCCTGTGTGCTTTGTGGCAAGCATATTCAGTCCAGCCCTGTGACCCACTTTACAGTCTTGACCCACTGATTGAGATACACTATCTAGATGAAGCTATTTAAGGACTGGAGATAGAAGATGGTCTGAGGAGATCCACAAATAAGAATATGGAGAGAAACTTGTTTTGGGGTATCATGAACATGCATGTGTGTGTTCATAATTTTTTTATCAGCAGCTTTTTGTAACTAAACTGTCAATGTAGGAAGGAGGGAAAGATGAAATGCAGAAAGTGCTTTGGATTTTTTGTCTGATGAGTTTAGTTTGTGGTTTTGACCAAATACTGACTGAAAACTGTACAGCAGAGAGAATTTAAATGATCAGAAATTATGAGAATTTCTAGAAATCAAATCTACTCACTGATCAAATTCTCAACACTCATTTGTAATTAAGACAAACCTCGATAAACCTGGAGTCTTCAACCAAAGTGAGGTGTACCTCTGCAGGACACCACAGATTTTTGGATGTTAAATTCAGGGCTCCCTTTGGCCAAAGTGAGGCCCTAAACAGAATTGTTTTATGAGGCCCTTTGCACTTAAATGTTTAAAAGCATATAATACTGTATTTGGTTTGATCCCACCTCCCATCCCCATAAGATATGCAGACAGCACTGGCTGACACAAGCTTCTCCCCTCTCTTCATATCCACAGTAGTCCTCTCTCTCTCCTGTGTCTCCTGGTGACTTACAGTTGTTTATTAACAACAGTACTTTCCATTAAAAGAGGAAGTACAAATGATGTGAGAACAAATGCGAGGATAAGGGGAGCTTCTTAAAGCAACATTTGTGTAACCCAGTTCGTTCTTACATGTCAAAGTGTACTATTTACCTCTCTGTGATGGTTCACCTCCACTGTGAAAGCCCTGGAGGCAGACTGGGGGGGAACAAGTTGACTCTGCCCTCCCTGTTCTGTCTCCAGAGGTAGTAACGGGGGCGTGACTTGGAAAGAGTGGGGATCGCGGACTCGGCAGGTGACAGGAGTGCTGTGAGTGAGCATTTCTGACTTGGTGTGTATGTGAGTGTACATGCCATGACATGAGCATCCATAACGTATTGCAGTGTGAATTGAAAAAGGTATTACAGCCTTGCAGAATCAGTGTGAGTGTCTCTAGATGTAAATATAGTGGAACCTTGTTGCTGTGCTCTTGCGTGAAGGCACTGTGAGCTGGGCTTCTATCTATTACCGCATTCACACTAGCGTGTCAGTGTTTTTTTTTTTTTTTCAGCATGGTTTAACCTGCTATCAATTGACAAGTGACTGCTTTCCAACTGCCAGCTGACCCGGGTCTAATCGGCAGCAGACGAGCTTCATGGCTGTTTTTTTCCCTCTGGTGCATCAAGCTGATGTCATCACGTTGACGACATCATCAGTGCCACGAAGCACAAACATGTAAACAATGGAAAGGAGCATGGAAGACATGTGGACACGGTGGTCAACTGTTTCCTGTACTTTGTAGTTCTGCCCCTCTTGACAATGTACAAACCTCGGCACAGACATCAGACACAAGAACATTCGAGTGCTCATGATACAAAGGTGGATGGAATTTGTTGTTGAGTTGGCAAAGAGTCACATAAGTTAATAGACGGAAGAGACGGGCATGATATTATGCCGTGGTCACGTCTTGTTAAACAGAAATAGTTCAACAATAATGTAAAGCCCTAATGAGAGGCAGTCAGCACAAACAACAAGGTATTCACTGAGTAATCACAATGGATAAGAGAATGTTCAGTCTTCATTTTACACATCTAACAAAGAATTGTGCGATGTCTGTGGTTTTATATAAGGGTGTAAACAGCAGCATCATGCAGAAAATATCACAAGTACCATGCGTTTGACATTGTTGACACACAGAACCTTTTCAAAATGTATTGATAAATGTAAGTGAAAAAATTGTATCCATTAACAGCTTTTGTATCAATACAATTTTTCACATCATCATCCTGGATGCTGATAATGTGAAAAATCGGGTTATCTCTATATACCCTGTGAGAGGAACCTCTTATTTTAATCAGAGCAATTCAAGTTCTATCCTGGCCTGCATGTGTCTTCCCCACCTTCTGTCTAATCATACTCCTGACTTTGGCAGCTGAAATTGTTCCACTGGTGTGTTATCCACTGAAGTTAAAATCCTGTAGCCTCAAGCACAGCACTGTCATGCCAAGGCTTCAGGTTTATGTAGTGAAGCTTTTAGAGTCACAAACCTATCTTGTTCTAAGTTGTTCTTGAAGAGGTCAGCCAGAGAGCTTACAGAAATTATTTATTTGACTACAAACTGTTATGTCTCTTTAAACCATCACTTTAAAGAGACAGAACAGTAACAGAAGTTTGAAAAGCATGTGGAACAAGCAAGCTGCTTATTTTTCTTTTGTCTACCTTTGACATTCGTTGTTTCTTGTTGTGAAAGTACATTCCTTAAAACTGTGGCTTTGCAGAAATCACAAGTAGTTGTAGAAGTTGGCATAAGAAGAGCAAATGCCTCCAAACTACTTAGCCTTTGTTGTAACCTTTCTTTGAACTAGCTTTGGCCTGCCAGAGTGCACAGACCTACTGTTGTAATGATGACAGTGACAAAGTACACACACACAAGCTCTAAAGTCCTTACATTGACCATTGTTACAGATAAGAACAGGACTACTATACAGTATTAGAACTGGATTGGCTCAATTCTTTAGGGATGGGTACCTTTCACATTTGAACCAATACCGTACTGATGCCCGGTACCTGGGAATTGGTATCTGTACTCAACGGTACCAATTTTCGGTACTTTTGCGTGTGTTTATGGGGGAATAAATATTAAGTTGTTTAATATTAAGATCTCAAATTTTTTCAATGTAAATTTATTTCTCAATATATAAACTTTAACAGATATATATCAAAAAAACATCCAACTGTTTGTATTGTAACATTGTAGTTGTTCCAAAAATTTCTTCAACATGAAAACCAGTAACTAAAATGAACCACAACTTAATGACGCACCAGAGATCCAAACCAAAGATCATAACAAACACGGTAGGCATCAAAATCATGTAACAGTCGATCAGCCCAACTGTACAGATAGCACATCTCCAGGACTATTTGGTAACCTTCATTTGGTTTTACATTTTAAAAAATACATTTTTTGGGGTGCTGGTTTGGCAGAGTGGTTGTTGGTGGGGCACGTCCCATGTGCGTGCTTCTGCTGGCCCGGGTTCGGGTCTGGCCTGATATGTGAATTTGATTGTTTTGAGATGAAATGTGTTTTCTTGCTTAATCACGTGGTTGAACCTGCTCAGTCTTTTGGAGTAACAGCTATGATAACACTATAAATAAAACGTGAATGATCCCCATCCCTATGCATGACCAGGTTGAATGGGTTTTGTTGACACCTTCACAATAACAGAAAAAATGTGTTTAACTTGCTGCTCCGTGTCACACTGAGAGATCTGTTTGTGTTGATGACTCATGCTGCAAGCTATGACCCTGATTTGTTGCTGTTGTGAGATTCACAATGGAGGCTATATCACTTATTGTTGTTGCAGGAGATTGAACATGCCCAAAATTAATTTATTGCAACTTTCAAACAGTTGTATCGTTTTTCTTTTAAGTTAAACTCCAGTTTTAGTATGATTTTTGAGTATTTCTTCACTCTTGGTTATTACAATAAATTTTGAAGCCCTCAAAACCACAAAAACAATTTTCCCCCTAGGTATTAATAAGGTTTTTCAGAGCAAACCTTCACCATTTTGGTTCCCTAGCAGTGTTCCTATGTATCCTGCTAAATATCTCCAGACTAGAAACTGACATTAGGGGTCATTTTTCAGATTTGTTACATGCTCCAGCCGCACACATGCTCAGTCACAGCGGCACAGAGGTCATAGCTCATGCAACTGTGATTTAGATTTCTTTTCGAACTTGTAATCCTAAACACAAAGTTCCTAACCATAACCTTAACATAAGCCTAATTGTAACTATAATCCCTCAAGCAGGCATTCACCCTTCACACTGTGGCAGAAATCTCCTCACATGGCCTGAAGTGGACACACAATAGTTAAATCTGACCTCCGCCTGAGCCAAAGCCACGTGGATGTTTCACACTGAATAAATCTATGAATGTATTTCTGAGTATTGTACCCAATTGTCAGGGGATTGATTCTTGCATAAAGAGTGGAGGGTATCCATAAGTACTCATTACTAAAGTACCTGATTCAGTGCATTTCCTACTTCTTTGGAGACAAGTTCCTCAACTGTATTGAGCTCCTGTATTCCACTGGGAAGTTCGAAATATTTGCACGTGTCCTTTAATATATTTGAAATATCTAGATGATGAATGATGATGAGTTTTAAAAGTGACACAATTTTTCACAAATTCCCAATTAAACTCAGTAATTGACACTTTGATCCTTCAGGTCAGTGTCTGGATCAGTCACCTTGTCCCACTATACATGCACTGGGGGAAACATCTATTAAAGAGACATGTCCACCTCATATTCAGTTGGTGGCTGTGATATTCCCTCTTTCAGCTTTTTACCATGAACCTGATTTCTGTTAACTTTGGCAACAAGTTAAAAAGCAATGAAATAACAGTATGTCAAGCAGCAGAAATACAGCTCTATAGCTATTGCAAACTCAACGCTTTGGTGCCATTGAACTGAACGCTGTCTCATGCTTATGATCAGTGTTTGCTGCTGCACTTTAGTCAAGGCGGCCATCTTAAAAAGAGGCCAGCTCCACCATTACCAGTGGTCCAAAAGTTAGTAAATAAATTAAAGGACAAATATCTTTTTATGTTTTCAAACATGTGTATAAAGCATGTGCACATATGACTAACAAATGATAAGAACTTTTAAAGCCTGATGTCTCAGTGAATGTCTCTGAAGTGTGACTCATCTCTCAGTAGTATGTTTAATATGTGCATGAAGAAATGATTTGATGGAGCAGAACTTTGATTGGGGCTAATAACCATTATCCAGCAGGAACCATCTGAAGGCAGATGAAAATGGGACTTCAGCCATGTACAGCATGTATACTTTATACTTCGCTTGTCAAATTTGGAGTCTGAGTGGTCAGACTGAGGTGTATTTATTTTAACAGGAGTTAAGCTTAAGTGGGTTCAACACAAGTACTTTGATAATTCTAACTACATGTACATGAACACGGAATTGTTCCTCCTGCTTACCTTTGCAAGTGTGTAGAACATTAGAGTTGTCCGTCATAAAATGACAAGCATATGCTAAAGCTGATTTTTGAATGACTTTTTTGGGGGTGTAGGTCTAACCCCAAAATTCCACTGCATGCGAAAACGCCGTGCCGTGCCTCGCCACGCCGTGGAGCACTTTGCCCACATTCTAGTTTATCAGGCAAATTCCTCTGCACGCTGCGGCGTGTCAGCACTGCATTGGTGAAGCGCTGGCGTATGCCAAGACGCCGGAGATTCGCTTCAGGTCTATTTTCTGCGTGGCCGCTTCCAAACCTCGTAAATTCACTGTTGTTAAGAAAGCACCAGACAGAAAGGCAATGTGTGGAGTAACTGGAGTCAGACATCTTTCTGGTACGTATAGTAGGTGGAGCAATACTTTTCAGGCAGCTACTGGTACTGTAAACAGCAGAAGAGTGAGACTTGAGAGTTGACTTTTTGTCTTGTGCATAGAAGCACTTTATCATGCTGAGGGGACATGTAAAACACACTGAAGGACATTAAACTTGAAAACGTAATATGTGCATTTTAAGATAAGCTGCTGGTCATACAGCAGTCCTTTAACTTTTACTATACCAGAAGAGGAAGTGTTTTTGTTTTGCAGAATGACATGCTCTGAAAGATTTTCAAAAAAAAAGGTTTTACAGGGACTTATGTACCACAACTGAGACAGAACAGTCGACAGCATTTAAACTGGAAAGAGAGAGTTCGTAAATAAATGTGGGAAGGGCCACTGGACAGATTTGAACCTGGGCTGCTGGCTAGGAGAGCACAAAACCTGCATATAGGGTGTAGGACCATAACCACTAGGAAACCGCTACCCTGTCTTACTCTTAAAGAGTTAAAAATGTTTACTGTTATGTCTGCTTCCTAGTAAGGCAGTGCTCCAAAATCTGGCAGTAAACATCAGTCTCAAAGGGAGCTTGGTCATGCTACATAAAGTCACAGTTTCAATCACAAAGTCACTGGATGGGCCTGTATTGCTAGTTGTGGGTGCTTTCCATCATCAGAGGTGCTCCTGTTCTCACAGAGCATGAATACTCAATCTGAGAGAACGTTCTAGAGAGTGTATTGGAGCCTGTGCGTCACACTGAGACTTGAAACTTGCAAGGGTCTTATGAAAAGGCACCAAAGAATTTCATATAATCTTCTTTAATATGTTTCCCTCTGCAACATGCTAAGTAGGCTTAATTGTCATTTTTCTCCCTTCGCAGCTTCGAACAGTGTGTGCTCTGCTGCTAGTGTGGCAAAGTGATTTGTCTAAACTGACGTAGCTGATAAAGGTGGATGGTACCTTGTGGGTTTTTTTTTCTTTGGCCCCTCTCCACTGCCAGATTTGATTTAATCCTTATGTGGAAGTGAAGGAGGTCGTAGCCTCCTCCCTCTGAGTCCTAACACTGACTCCAGCACAAATAGCAGTCATGGCTGATTACCACCCCAGGGTTGAGACATGGTGAAATCTCAGCCAGACTCCCAAATAGCTCTTAATTAAGTTCACATTTGATTACTCTGCTTTGCTCTGTGGCTTCTGCTCTCTTTGCCACAAAGGCTGGATGAGTAGGTGCTCAGATCTGACCTGTAAAACAAAAACAGTTACAGGCCAAAGGATTTTGCTGTACGGTTAAACCGAGCTCCTGCTAACTTGGAAACCTCCACCAGACGTGAGAACATTCCTGATGTTAATTCTCCTCAGCTCTAAGTGGATACATGACATAAACTTTGGTAGTCTATCAAAATTACAGACTATTTTAAAACAAGATTTTTGTCTTAACCCTTTGAGTTAAAACTAAGACATACATTTGTGAAATTGTTTTCCTTCTGCTTCATTGAGCAACATTTCAGGTTAGATTTTTCAGATTACCCAATCAGGAAGCAGATATGTGTGTGTGTGTGTGTGTGTGTGTGTGTGTATCAAAAATGTATTTCCTTCAACCACATGATGACTGTTAGAGGATCTGGGGATATGTGAAAAAATGTTTGCTTACTCCAATGTTTGCTCTTACTGTTAGATTTCTAAGGTCCTATGCAGCAACAATTCACTTCTGATTTTTTTTTACAATTATATTTATTTATAGCAGCACCACCCATTGGGTACATATTGGTGTTACAAACACTATTCAGAGAGATGAATAAGGAAGAACTAGATTTTTTTAAATACAGTGGGAAAGTGGCTAAAAGTCAACTGCATGGTTACAAAGCCAGTCAAAGGGTTAGCACATGGCTGAATGAAATGTTTTGAAAGAGTTTCTTGCATGATGATTTTATTCTTTCCACTTTTAATTCCTCTGTCACATACAAGTACTTTTAGACATGCACATCTTCTTCGAATCCTTCCTAAAACTTTTATTTAAATTGCTCCCTGTGGAGAAAGAAGGTTTTAATTTGATTAGGTTTGGGAATTGAAATCCAATTCCAGTTGAGAATTGTTAACAGCTCCTTCAAATAATCAATATCATGCGTCTTTTTGCTAATCAGTTCCCTTATCAATTCCTTCCACTGACAGGGTTCAGAAGTGGTCAGAATTGTGGCTTAATTTTTTTTACAAAAAACACCTACTGCACAACCCTAAGTGAATTCAAACACCAGCAACTTGCAGGGGCAGTTATCTATGCTGTGACGTGTGTCTGACATTGTTGCCACCGAAAATCTACAGGCCAACATTTGCCCACATGGGAAATCTGCAGGAATCAATAAGGGCATTGTGAAAGAATTGGATTGATTAGCAGGATTGTTAATAGCAATGTACTTTATAAATCCTTTACAATTTACATCCCTAGATTTGATCACAGTTCTCATTTCTCATTACCTATGCCAAGGATGTTTTGCCAGTGTTTGTTAGTTTGTGTACAGGATAACTCAAAAAGCTACAAACAGATTTTGATTTAAAAAAAACATCAGTGAACTCTGGTCATGTTGGCTGTTGGTCCATCCAGACTAAAACCTTCCAACACCTGAACAGTTTCTTCCTCTCTGCTGCCCACATCATGAACAGTTACATGACTGACAATGCACATCCTGCAATCAAGACTGTTGTGTGTGAGGTTGTTTAAATGTCAAACAATATATTGTTTGACACATAAAATTTAAAGATGATCAGGCTGTCCGTACACAGTAATGTTGGCAGAGTGTGTTATTCTCTGTTTTCCATAAGTAAACATATCATTTAAATTGCCTGAGTCTTGGATCAATGAACAATAAGTAAATTTTTGTGTGGTTCATCTGGATTTTCCTTTTAATTTGTAAAACTGCAAATCTGGTGTCTACAGATGTAAGTGTTCATTACAGCACAGAGGCTCTGGATGATGACAGCTGCAGACAAGAGATTTACATATAAGCCGCTCGTATCCTCAGATCCACAAACATCCTGAAGTGATTTTTCCAAGTCACACTTATATTTCATCCCGTCTGACCACATGAGGTCATAGTTTATACACCTGTATCAGCAGGTAACATGGTTTTCTCTTGTCCTCCACTTTGAAAGAAGTTTCCTTCATTTCTCATCCAGGCCTGTTGACTCTCCATTCACAGAAGTTGTTCCTGTGTGGATTCCAGTGCATATAAGTATCCCCAAGTATTCAAAGTAAATAGCAGTTATAATTGCTTTAAAAGTGTGCGGTTAATTTAGTTTGATCGAAATTGTTCCCTATTTTGATGCCTGCAGAATACAGCTTGTAGGTACTCTGCTGGAATAAGGACACAAAGACTGTCTGATGTGCATAAATAGTACCAAAACAAAGCTAGCTAGTAGCAGAGGAGATTGTTGTAAATGTGTTGAATACAGTGTGCGGTCACTTTGTGCTGTTTTTTGGCTTGTTTTCACCTCAACTTTTTAAATTGAAAGAGTCAATATAGAGTTCTTCACCCTATCTGCAGCAATATAAAGGCCTAGCTTCTGTGCTGATTCTTTTTATACAGAAGCAGAGCTCATCTCTATTTCTGTGGCTAATGTTCAGGTTTATGTACCTCATTCGACCCCTCTTTGAAAATTTCTAAATTATCCCTTGTATAGAAATATGAAAATGAGCGTAACTTTGTCTTTCCCTGTCTTTATCGAGATCCCTCAACAGGTGCTCTCACATCCTGTAGCTGAGGATGTGGTAGATTAATGATGATGAGACAGAATGTGGTGCTGTGTTGAAGGAAATTCTCAGTTATATCAGATATTCTTCTGTCTGTAATGTCTTTATATCATGTGGTGTCATCTTTGTACTATATTTTGGGCAAACTTTAGTTGCTTCGATTCTCCATCATCATCTTCTTGAAACTTTATGTGCTTCATAACAAATGAAGTACTGCTAGTCAACGCTCCTTAGACAGGAGTAAGTTGATTGAAAGACAGTATTCATACTGGGGTTTTTCTGTGAAAGACTTATACAACTACTAGAAACAGATCTGGGGTTTACCTTACTAGCCATATTGTACTCACGAGTCTTGGAAATTATGAACTGTGTTTACATTGAAACTGGTTACAGTACCCAAAACAAGAGAGGGAATTGGTTGCAACTTATTGATACAGTATCATTATCCATTCTGCTTACTGAGCTGGTTCTTCATCAATTCCCATGGATCTTCCGTTTGGATAAAAGTTGACCTACACCTATATACTGGACTACAAAGGCGCGTGCTTTTTTTTTGTTTTTGGTTGTGCCACTTGAAATCAACCAGGCACTGTCATTTATCAGTTAGCACCATTTTATGTATAATTGAGCCATTATTTTGGTCACCTTTGTCTCATGTGTTCTATGAGCATACTTAAGACTTCTTTATCGTTTCTTTTGATGGTCTCTGATGAGAGAGAGAGACATCCTTGATTTGCAAGGTATACTGAACAAATAAGCGAAACTTTATAAGGAAATTGTTAAGCTTAAAGACTAATTTATTGATTCTTTGAGCTAGTTTTTATTAGCTCTTAACTGGAATTAGTTTTCAGTTCCTATCCCTATTGACACCCCATCTAAACCCATTATCCACAAGCATTATTTGTTATTTTTGTTCTGTACACTGGTAAGCAAAGATTCCCCTTTTAAGATATCTCACCCAGTCAGTCTTTTTGGATTATTTCTGTCTTTTCCCAATGTTTTTTTTACCACCTGTTTTTTTTAACATTACCATAACTATTTTAATGACTGTTATCAATTGAATGTACAGAAACTTTAACAAAGAGTTGCATACTCATGCATGAAAGGATAGTTCAGTGACTTTGAAGTGGGCTTGTTTTAGCTTAATACATTCATCAGTTAATATTTTTCAAATATATATCTTCTCTGCCCTTACAAGGAAAGACCATGTTAGTTAGACTGTACCTTGCTGCAGGTGAACCCAAGAGCCTTGCATAATTTATTTGATTGAGGGTGAAAACAAAATAAAAAATGGCACCTTGTTAGTTGTTTGCTGTCCTGCAAACATTTCTAATGAGAAATTTTTCTCCCAGCAAGCCCCTTCTATTCGGTTCGGTACACAAACTATGCAGTTTTCCAAAGCATTACTGAACAAGTACGCTTGATTGTGGAAAAGTGAATCATTAGAAAAGTGATCATTGCAGTGTACAATCACTCCAATGTTGTTTGATTTCACTTAAAATTCTATAAATTTGGGTGAGCTCTTGGCCCCATCTGCAGCAGTGTACTGTATATTACAAAAAACAGGTCAGGTCTCTCTTTACAGGGGCATAGCTGATCAAAGTCGCTGTTGCCAATAGATTTGCTATTGAAATTACTATCATATATCCCCTCTCCAATAATACAGAAAATCTCTCATGAATCTAACTCAGAAGTTTAGTAATGTGGTTATCATTAAAGCCCTACTTTACTGACTTATTACATTACAGGCCTGTTTTATTGGCTTATCGAGCATTCAGTGAAAATGAGGAAAGGGATCTTTTCTTCATCATGCTGCTTTTCCCTTTGCTTACACCTACCCCTTAGCATTTGTGTCTGGCATTAGACAATAACTAAGAGCAAAAGTTCAACCTTAATCCTGTCCATCTTGTTTTCTTGTAAAGAGGCACCACTTTTAACTTTCGGATGTTTCATAACCAGTAAAAACTCCCCACATGAGCTTTAAAAGCCACAGCTGGAGCCTCCTCTTCTTCTTATCGGCTTTTAAACAAAACATATTGGTAGACTTTTCTTTCCCCTTACCACTCCTTGTTCTCTTCCATTACAAAGTCCTTTAGTGAATTTTGCCCGGTCTGTGGAGGAGGATGAAGAGGTGGCAGACCGCAGTCATACAACCAAATATAGACTCTTTCCTCTTTTCTGGCCCTTAGCAGAACCCCCTCAGGTCAGCCCAGAGGTCAGCAAAATAGACTCCTTCCCCCTAACAGCCTTTTCCTATGTGTCTGCGCTGGATTTATTGTGTTTTTTTGTGGTTTCTTTACCAGCCAGGCATTGTTTGTTTTCGCTAAAATCTTAGGAGGAGTTCATAGGGGTCATTATCTGCAGACAGTTCCAGTGCTGCTGGAGGAAAGTTTTTTCAAACTTGCTGTTTCTTAGCTTGACTTGTATATCACGACTTTTAAACTGCATATGGGGCGAAATCTGGTCATTTTGTGTTAAAATAGCCTGCTGTGATTCAGTGTCTCACTGATTTCCAAGCCGTCATCAAAGTCAAAAACAGTTTACGCAAAGTTTGACATTGTTTTAATTTTCTCTGTTTAAATCTGGCTTTTCTAAATATTTAAAACAGACTAGAAAATTTGCATTTCTTTGCAGAAAATGAGTTGAAATGCTGAGTCTGAATGCTGGAAATGTGAAATGAAATTTCTGAAACCAGTGCAAACACAGCTGAAATGTTAAAATCTGACATTGGAAGTTGGAAGCAGTGAAGCAAACCAGACAACTTGAACATGCAAAATAAAACTGTTAAAAGTTGTGAAAGAAAGGGAAAAATGAATGAAAGTGAAACAAAATTCTAGAACGCTGCTGAAATGTTTGCCCACCCTGAAGGAGTTGCAATAGAATTAAATGTGTAAGGCCTAAAATGACAGACTGTAGTGCGAAATATTTTCTGAAGTTTTCATTATAAAGAAAAAAAAATGATTATTGATACATTTCTGTTTATATATATGTGCATACGTATTGACAAATAATCGGAATCATTTTTCTATACATATAGTCGTGCATACATGTTTCTATGATTTTATTTATCTCTGTTTTTTCAAAGTATGTGCATATGTGAATGAGAAGGTACATTTAATGATGATATATTTGTGTTAATGTCTATGTATAAAATAATGAATTTATATATCTGATCATGTATGTCTGAATACATGTATATATGTATGTATGTATATATGCATGTATGTATTTATGTATGTATGCATCTGTAAAATGAGTGAGAGATAAATGGATCCGTTAAAGCAAGAATGGAGTCTGTAGGTGTTAAATATGCTAAATCTGTAGAGCTTAAAAGATGTAGCAGTGTTTTTTAGAAGAACTGCATAAATTTCCCTTTCATTCCAATGGGAAAATTCAGCCAAAATTATTTCTTTTAAAACTATAACAGTTAAGCATGTAAAAAACAAGGAGATTTCTGTTTAACATTCTAATCTGCACATTTTTTTCTCTGAAAATGTGAGCGTTGAAGGCTGTGACAGACCATTGAGGCTGTAATACACCAAATACGTTGCTGTATGAGTCAGGATTGGAACCCGAACCGCCAGGTTAGAAAACTGCTTCTTGGGGTGCTGGTATGGCAGAGTGGTTAGCAACCAGGCACCCCATGTACTTGCTTCTGCCGGTCCAGGTTCGAATCCCACCTGTGACCAGTTTGCAGAGTGTCTTCCCCTACTCTCTCACCCCCTTTCACAGGCCTATCCACTGTCTGTCTCCTATCAATAAAGGCACAAAATGCCCAAAAACATACATTTAAAAAAAAAAAAAGAAAACTGCTTCTTAACCACTGAGCCATTTTATCAGATATGTATACGTGCAGCAGAACCTGAGTCTTTCATGCCACTTGGTAGTTTTCAGCCAAAGCCGCTACTGCTGAGCTACACCTTAAACAGTCAATGTATCGAGGAGCAGAGCATTGAATCACACTGTTATATACAGAGCAGGGAAATAAAGCTGGGTACTACCGGGTACACCGGCTCTTGCTGCTTCCTCGTTTGTTTTGGAACCAAGATGTGCTGTGATTACTGACGAGTTCTGCCACAGCGCCATCCTTGTTTGTTGTGGCCGCGGAAAGACGGGCATAATAGAGGATAGTAGAGAAGAGGGAGAGAGAGATTGTCAGCTCTCTGCATGAATCTCCCATGTGTATTAAAGGGGGAAAAGTGCAATGGGCAGAGCGAGTTTCGAACTCGCTACCACTGAATCAAAAGCCAATGCTCTAACCACTCTGCTACATGTTCCAATAAGGAGAAAGAGGAGCACAGGTTTTAGCATAACTGTCATACATGTACAGAGCAGGCTGATAACGCTGGGTACTTCTGGGTAAACAAACACTCGCTGTGCCAAAACCGTGATAGATATCAGAAAAGGGATTGCACTGTGAGCATCCCAAGAACTTGCTGAAGCGATTGATGTAGGTTTTATGTCCATAATGTAGAAAATGCTGACATAGTGGCGAGTTAAAAACGGGCTTCAAAGTGAAGCGCCTAGCTGTCCGGAGGTGAAGATTTGCATTAGCGCAGATGGAGGATTTTGCGGCATACCGGCGTTTCTGAAGGTCACTGAGACAAAACGATGTCAGATTAGACTTTAAAGTGGATTTCACGTGTAAGAGGAGAAGGTAGTCGATATTTTGATGTATAAATCATGTCTGTGGAGGACGATTTGACGAAGTTATAACAGGATAATTCTGCTGAATTCTTGTCTGTCAGCAGCAGGCGCTATGCTGTAAAAAGTCATGTGACATGCTCTAAGAACACGGATTTCCTCAAAACTTGGTGTTACTTAAAAATTCATATATGAAAAACTGTAGAAGCCAGCAAAAAGCTGAAGATATGTAAAAATAGCTGAGAAGACAGTGCAGCTTTTTAAACATGAATGTAGGTGTAGGTGGAAGTATGCCCAATCTGTGGAGCTTCAAAGTTGCTGAAGTTTTCAGCAGAGCTGCAGAAATCTCCCATTCATTTCAATGGGAAAAATCTGCAGAAAACATTTTTTTACTATAAAGACTGTAACAGTTAAACATGTGAAAAATACAAGCACAATTCTCTGAGATATGCTGAATTGCTCATTTTTTTTCTGTGAAAATCTGAGAAAATTTAAAGGCTGTGAAAAGTGCCAAATTCTGTACGGAAGAAGAAGAAGAAGAAGAAAAAAAAGAAGAATAAAGTTGGATAACAATATGTTGGAATGCTGACTTGGCATATCAACATAATAATGCAGCTTCATCACATCTAAAAGTCAGGAGTATTTGGAACAGCAGTGAAATCCTCTGCCCTTGAGAAACAACTGAAGTGTTTTATTATTGTGAGCACATATTAGCCTCAGTAGACTAAACTACTTGTTTTTTTCCCAGCCGACATTGCAACAGCCTCTGTTACCATTTTGAATTACTTCACTATGCACTCACTTCAGCCAGTACGCCCACTTGGTGCTTTTACACAGCCTGCCAGCTTTATTATTCACCGAAGTTTTGGATGAATCAGTAACATTATGAACCAAAGGATCACCTCCTCTGATCTGTGAGGATGAAACATCAGGAAGTTGTTTTTAAAGTACTTGTAGTACAGAGAGGCAGAAGCTATCATGTTAGATATATATTTCTTTCTTTTTGTTCATCTCTGCGCTCTGACAACTGTTCAAATGATAACTCAGGGAATATCCAAATGCTGTTTCACAGAGAGAGGTATATTCCCGGATTATGAAATTAAACTAAAGCAAAAGGTAAGGGATATGTAACAATTAGCAACATACTAACAGCAATGTATCACAATAAGAGTCATTCTGCCATTCTCATATAAACATAAAAGCACAAGTACATGGAAGAAATACAATATTTTGTCATTTCAAGAGGGTTAATCCTCAGTATGTAGACCATGTGTTGGACTTTTTAGGCTTATTATTTGTGACAAAGTAAGCTTTTTGAAAAAAAAAAATTCTCATCCCTTTTGCCTATGAAGGTTTTAGGATGTTTTTAAATACCAGCAAAAATAATGTCAATGATAAACAGTTACATTAATATGCTGCACATCTCATACTGTGAGAAGTTTAAAACAGGTGTTTAAAAATGCTGTGAAGTAGGAATTCTTTAAAAAATATCAATAAAAAATCTTCATATTTATCAAATATCAAAATACGATGTGGAAAACCACATCAGCAAAGACTCTTCCAGGCCAAGATTTTAAAGCAGATGCGTTTTAATGTGTTGTTCAAGTTCTTTTTAAGAAAAGGGCAACATTGAGGACAGTTGTGGGCTTGTTCCCTTTAAAACTGATGTCCAGTGGTGCCATAAGCTCTGACAACAATGGGATCCAGGTACTATCATCTACTGTCTGCGGAGGTTTGGCTAGAAGGGGTTTTCACAGAAGAATTGCAGCCAAACAGCCATATCTCTAATGTGGAAACAAAGCAAAGTAACTCAGCTGTGAAAAAAGGCAGCAGGTGCTCGGGACTGATGAGTCAAAATTTGAAGTTTTTGGCTTTAGTAGAGGGCAGCTTGTTCTCTGATGGTCTGGAGAGCAGTTCATTAGGTCTGCAGGCAACAGTGAAACATGGGGGACGTTTCCTTGGAACTTTGGGGCTTTGTTTCTTCAACTGGAGTTTGGGATTTGTTCAGGATTAATGGTGTCCTCAATGCTGAGCAGTACAAGCAGATACTTAACCATCATACAGTCCCATCAAGTATGCAACTGATATGCTGCAGTCACTGCTAGAGACAAGCAGGCTGCAGCGTATCATCTGCTCTGCAGAGTGGGTGAGTGGTACAATCTATCAAAGCTTTTCATGATGATTTATTTAAAAAGTGAAGGCAGTAGCAATGACTAACTGAAGAATTTTCTGGTTAAACTGGCAATCAGAACAAATAATTAACTATAGTTTCTTATACCTCTTTATGCCCAGAATCACTTAAACATTCACAATGTTTCACTCAACTCTTGCTCCTGTGAGCATACCCTTGTAATAGCATTTCCTTGAATGTATAGTTTAAGGTTTAATAGCATAGAAAAGCTGCAATATAATTGCAGTTTAAAACCCAAATTAGACCAAAGATTCATGACACAACAAGACTGTGCTAGTGCTAGAAGGTTTGGTAATCCATATGTTTCAATAGCAGTTCAGCACCTCAGAGCCAAGTGGATATATGTAAAATGGCATACACTGTACATGATCTACAGTATACGTCTATCAACAATAAGGCTCAGTTGTCACAGAGAAGTGTGGTGTAACCATGTGCTGTTTCGTCAGTTAAATACAGTCCAATCTGTAGGGCTTACCTAGAGAGGCAAATTAGACTCTTTAACCAACAAAACTCCTGGAAGCATGTTGGGATATCTTCAGCCTCAGACTCACAGTTGAAGGCCCCTTGGGTACTTCATTTCAACCTCGAAGTAGAATTGCAGCTATAGCCAGTAAATGCCATCTCTGTCTTCATTGATGTCATTAACAAAAAGAAAATGCAACAAGATGAGCATGTAGCAGGAGTGACAACTGAAGCACAGCTGGAAACAACACATTTTTTTTTAAGGTTCCAGCGATGTGAATTCAGTCTTTTGTATGATTTTGGAGCAGCGTGCTACAAGAAGTCTCATTTGGTTAGGCCTCAGGTCTAAAGACCAAGAATTGACTACCCATTTGCTTTATCCTCAGAGGTAGTGTCAGAGGTGAAATATTGATGAGAGGGGAGCACACGGATTCAGGGGGGGATTGTAGTGCTGAATGTTTGTTTCTTCTTTTGTGTGAAGCATGCCCCACATTATGCTCTCTTGTGCTTCTCCAAAACCTTATCACACTGTACATTGGACAGAAAATGGTATTACAACCTCCAGGATCAAATTAAAGCCAAATGAAGGAAATTGCAGTTCGCTAAGACTGGCTGCATAAGTACCAGAAATCACATTGACAATACATGTATTTTATGGTAGAAATACATGTAGTGCATATGTTGGAATAGTTAATGCCTTTGTGGGTGCACAGTGTTTTTATACCCTTGTCCTCATATTTTAAGGAGAATACACATTTTGCTGATATGTAGACCAGCTGCTGTATTATATCAGTTTGTTTGGAGGCTTCAGGCCCATCCCTTATGTTTTAGTTTTGGGGTATTCAGAGGGTTCCTTCAATAACTAAAGGCTGACGTCACTCTGACTTTGTCAAATACTTTGTACAGTTTATAGTTGTAAAATCTGGCCTGGTAAATGATCAAAATCCAGCTGTGTGATTTTGGGATTTTCCATAGAGAAGCTGCTTTTGGCCTGGACCAACTGTCTTTCTCTTTTAGCTGTCCAGTTGAACGAGGGTCCCTTTTTGTGATACCTTATACAGTTTTGAATGCTGGTTTCCATACTGCTCAGGCTCCCTTTCAGCACCTCTGTTGACAGCACTTTAAGTCAACCTTCACTTCCACCGCTGTTGAGTGCTGTGTGATGAGGCGCTGGTGTCTGCTGGAGCTTTGTAGTGCCATGGTCGATCTCAGAGGGCAGGCCTCCAGCTTATTTATAGTCCTGCTGCAGGTGTCAGAGGAAATGGGGCTGTGGCCGGGGGCGAGGCTTGTGTTTGCCTTAGAATAGGACTCTTCCTCCAAACCAGACAGAGCTCATCCTGGAGGACTCGCAGACAGCAGCAGGGGCAGAGGGCAGAGGAATATGTAATCTGCAAAATGGCGGCCCTAGCATTTTCACGCAGCCACCGCTTTGGTAAACACACAGGCAGCTCATTGATACCATGTGTGACATTCCTCCATCCCATCTCAGTTTCCCAGCCTGCTGTGCTCTCAGATCTTAGGGCCTAAACCCAGCTGTGAGAGCCCTGCCCCCATTTGACTTGGAGTTCACTCCACCCTCTCCATTTGTTCTCAGAGCTGCAGTTCATCCAGAGGCTTCTGTTATGTCATGCTGTCAAATATCCAACTGTTTACCATTTTGTGTCTCAACCTCTTTATCATTTCCTCTGCAAACTAAAACACAAATATAACGTTATCTGTCTAAGTTAGTGTAATGAAATCACAAAACAGAATGTAAAGGGGTAATGCAGTATGCTTTTCTGTAAGCAAATTATGTGTTTTCATTATCTCAGCACTTAAAACTGTTATCTTAATATTGTGCAGAACACAGTTTATTGATGCAGCTGTGGTCATTCTTCAAATACATACCAAGACACATGCCCCCTGGACCACTTCATACATTAACATAACTAACGTAAGGGATGCTTTTTCTTGTTGAGAGTCTTCTTTTAGTGAAACGAAAAATAAAGAAACTGCATCCAAGACACACATTTATGTTATATTATTACGTAATTATTACTGACAATTACCTTCTTGTTTTACTCTTGTGATGACGTTCATTTATCTGGCTTTAACACTCAATGTTAGGGATGGTAATCAAATACCAATTCCATCTGATAATCAATAACTCCCTCAAGGAATCAATATCATTAATCGTCTTTGCCTAACAATTCAATTTGTTTAAAGTTCTGCATAACATGTCAATCAAGAACATCACTCTCATTAGAGGCAGTCATCAGAAATGGCAACAAAGAAGTCCAAAATCATGGCAGACATGGGGCAGAAGTGGTCAAAATTAAAGCCGAATTTTCAGCTTAGAGACAGTGAATGCTGGTTTTGTTTCTTTTAATACAAAATGTGTCTTTGTGATCCATCTTCAACAATCCAGTGCTTTTAAGAAAATGTTAAACCAAGCAGTCTTATTGAAAAATCTCCTGTGTGATGCCAAGATATTCAACCTCGCTGCCTAAACCAGGTGTTTGTTGGGCCCACAGGTGGCCTCAGTGGAAGGACATGTCAGCATTTTTCTGCAGCCACAGTAAACATTAGAGCACAACACTGACAAGCTGCAGCTACATCAGCTTTCTGAGTGGGGTGTGGTCAGACACAGCTCAAGAGGATTTACATTCAGAGCAGACCTGAAACAAAGGGGTTTCTAGGCAAACCAAAATTACATTTCTGATTTAGAGGTGAGAAACATTAATTTAAACATTCTGGAGACATCTGGGACCACCGCTTCTAACATGTTGAAAAACAGTTAAATATTGGACCTTCAATCTAGAGCAACTATTTTAATGATGCTGATATTAAAATGCAATCAACACGTTAAAGTTTCTGTTAAGACACAGTAAAGACATTTAAAGTTTTATGTATAAAGAAAACATTTATTAACTACAAAAACAAATTTCAGGAAGGCAGAAGTCTCTACTTTAGCATGCCGGGTATGTGTCAATGAGAAATGATGAAGTCACATCCATTTAAAGGAAATATGATCCTATCTTAATTTTTTAACAGTGCGGAAAACTGACAGTGGGTGTTGTTCCATCTGCTTTACTCCTAATCCTCAAGAGACAGCATAATATTCATGCCATGACATTTAATTTTGAAGTTTCACATATTAACACTTGTTCGGGATTATTATATTATCTGTGTGTTATTTAAAGTCCCATTTCACTGTATTTGTATTTCAGACAGATGAATTATAAAGCAGCTGTTACTTACTACACCTTGTTTCCTGATAATGCTCCTTCAAAGTTAAGGTCTTGTATGAAAGCAGGCTGCCAAACCTATATTATGATTACTTTGAGAGGTAGAATATATTCATCAACAGTCACAGTATTTTTAACAACCTGCTCACGGACTACAGATGAAAATTAGCTCATGGCTAACTCTGGCATATTTACACTATCAATGTAAAAAGAAGTGTTGATCAATATGCGTTGTCCCTGATAAACAAATAAATAAAATAAAATAAATATGTTTATTACAACCACCAAGATAGCTTCTCTGTATTATCATGAACTCAAAACAAGCCCCAAAGTGGATGAAACATACCATGTGTGATCCTGAGATCCACCATTCCAGCACACTGTCTGCAAAATTACATGATAAAAGCTGGTTTTTAGCTTTAAAGTTATCTTTTTCTCACAAATCACTCTTTTTTTGTTCATTTTAAAAACTCACTTGCCAACATGCATCTCTGAATAGGTCTACTAGTGTTACATCCTACCATTGTTTGGTCATCAGTTGAAGCCTATTGGCTTGGAGTTGCATGCCTAGTGCAGTGCAGAGATGGTAGAATGAATGCAGAGTAGTTGACAACTTTTCATCAAAAAAGCTGAGATGACTCACATATCAAGAGTGTATTGGTCAGCTAATGAGAACAGACTAGGCCTAGGTGAGGAAGGTGGCCTTAAAGGAACAGGAGCTCTGACAAAGTGTCTCAGACAGACTGAGAATATAGGGGGATCAGGGGCACTCAACAGGTGAAAACTAAAAGTTTAATTGAACTTGAGCAATTGTGAGTTTTAAAATGGAATATATGAACCTGAGTAAAGGCACAATATTGGCTTTTGAAGAAGGATTTTTTTAACAGTCCCATTAACTCAAGCAATTGGATCTGACACCTTGGTTGAATTATATTCAAAAATAAGTCCCAGTGTCTGGTGACAAGAAAGTAAGGTGGTTTCAAATGTAATATTTTTAATATACTGAATATTTTACCTGTAGATTTTGTCTGGATAACCTGAGACTGACTGTAGTGACACTTCTGAACATGGTCTTCTTGTTCCCTGTCTTTCCTCCTCAGTAACTCTCACAGTTGGCTGATCTCATGCCTGTACCTTTCCCCTTATCATCGCATGCTTTCACCTTCAGCTGGCTAACCTCCTGACCCACTTCCCCTGCATCCTGAAACATTTCTGTCAGCTGCATCTTGTGGTCCAGTCTGAGGCGGTTGCACTTTCCTCCCCCAGCCATCACTGGAGGCAGGGTTACAGACATGTCGAGTTTTAGCATGTCAGCACTTAAATAAACAATAGACAATAGACAGACGCACCACAGCTAGCTGCCTGCTATAACTGCTGTTGACACCACTAAACAAACAGATAAACATGCATGCTAACACAAAAGAGGAAGAAGGGATGGGAGCAAAAAGGAAATTATCTAACACAAGCCTGGGTGCATTTTATGAATTATTCAAAACCTTGGGACTTCTGAGAGACGAAAAAAGGCACCCCTCTCCACACACATCCACTAACCCACACACTCACACACACTGATCACAGCAGTGCATAGAGGAGGATAAGTGGGGAGTGTGTCAATGTGTGCAGCAATATGTCAGTTTGGATTCATGGTATTTAGGTTGAGCTCCATTCCCCTCACGGCTGGAGTTGGCGGCTAGGTTTAAATGTAAATACAGCCATCCTGTTTATCCTGTTTCATCCTGTCATCCATCCCTCTTCTACCACATGCTTCTTCCTGTACTATTTGTCATACTACATGCCCAAAGAATGTAAAAGTTACCATAACATTTCCATTTACAATCAGTGATTTATATATTTTGTAACAGGGTATCTAGCACAGAAATTCTGCTGAAGTAAGGAAAAGGTAAAGGGCTGGTCAACATATTAGTTTTTTTTTACTGTAAAATAGTTTTATATGGTTCCACTGACTTCTTCTGGCCATTGGTTGTTGTAGTTTTGAATATGCTGTTGAAAAAATATCTAATGCTCAGTAAAAGATTGTTTACACTTAAAACTACAAACAATTATTTGCTCATTGACCACAGGATGGTATTTTTGATGCTCAATATGGGATATTTTCTAAAAATGTGTCATTTTATTTAATTGTATTTTTTATTCAAGCATTATCAATAGATTTTGTCCTCTTGTTTTTGATCAGGAAAGAATCCAGGCATTCTCCTACTAACCTTCTCAATTGCACAAATATGTTGGCAACATGAAAAATAGGGGCAGCTACTGGCAAAATAACGAAAAAATAATGGATTTTACTTAGAGCTGCCCTGGTCTGGCTTTTTGCTACTGATACCATTCACTGATCACCTGCAAGAGTAACTGTTAAACACCAACACGGGTACAAATACCGCTGTGTTGGCCGAGGCAATGACCAATCAGCAACTTATAAGGGAAAATAAGCCGAAACTATTAGCAAGATAACAGTGAAAATAAGGTTTGCAAGGGGGTGTAAAATGTCTGTTTAATTCAGGAATCTTCCAGAAGCTAACTATGGGAAGTTAAGCAAAGGAATTTTAGCATTTTCCAAACTGGATATTTATAGGAATGCATTGGAATTAACTAGAAATTGGGGGTTATTTAAATGAACTGTATCATATCCAAACTTAAAACCTGACATTTTGTGTTAATAGAAGCAGCCATGAGAAGTAACACAATGACAGATATTACATTTCAGCAGATGTATTTGTGAATAAAACTCAGTTGAGATTTATTTATTATTTTGTTGAACAATTAATTTCAGTTTCACTCAGTGTTGTCCACAGACCCCAATGTGTGGCTCTAACAGTCTCGTACTCTGGGATAAAAAATGTGACTTCAACAGTCCAGAGTTCTAGAATCAACCGAGTGGATGTGGCCTCCTCGCCCTTCCAGTCAGCATTGTGCTACGGGCATGTAATTGAGGAACTGTAGATATTCTCCAGGGTACTTGCATTAAATCTGGTTCTTTTACTCAAGATTGTGCGAAAGATATTTCCCCCCAACTTCTTCTAAAATCCCTGTTAAGGACCAACCTTCAATTTAGTAAATTTCTATTTTTTTCAGGGTTATTCTGGTAAGTTCCCATTAATTCTCATGTAAGGTTTCCAGCTTTGAAAATTCCTGGAATTTTGCAACCCTTGGGAGAAGTGACAGCAAACTTGAAAACAAAGGTGGCCTGTGAAGAGATCAGCATTGATGCTGCCATCTATAATGGCAGTTTTATCAGTGGTGGTCGTGGACAACATTTCCTAGTTAAATGTGATTGTTAAATGTTTTCTTCTTATAGCACGGGTTTCAGCAAGAGTTTGAATTAAGAACTGGCTTGGGTCATTTTTTTGGCAGTGTTTTCTACAACAGTGGACTGGCCCACAATGAGTGGGACTGACAGAACAATTGTCCAATCACCTTTTGATATGTTTTTGAAAGGTTCTGCCCTCCTCAAATACTTCTGGAATTGATTAATACATCCAAAGATATATGAATGATCGATTATGTTCATCAGGTACACAATGTTTATCACTCTTGGCGCCATTTCGTGTAAAACTAAGCCACACTTTAGACTGGATCTGTCTCCTGTCAGAGCATGCCAGCTACAGAAATAAATGAAATGAATTGATAAAGGGAATTGTAGAGTGTAGCAGATGATGCTAACCACTCAGACTTGGTGGAACTGGTTTCCCAACCTATTTTGACACCATCCCTTTTCTGTCCAGTTGACCAAATCTATTAGCAATCACTTCATTAAGTTTTATAAATATCATAACCCAAGATTTTGGAGGTTCACTTGCAGGAATATAACACTTTTTAGAGGCCAGTGTGAGCCAGTGTTTTCAGGACAGACTTTTTCTCTTCAGTGATTAGCGGGATGTATGTTGCCCAAATAATCATTAAAAATCCCCAAAATTAAAAACTAATCATGATTAATGGTCATGATCTTGGTGCTGACTGGAATAATCATGGTTATAATTTCAGCTTTCATTATCTGACAGCCTTAATGACACGTTCTAAAGGCACAGTGCAATTACCCCAGCACATCCTGGTACCAAGACTTGTTGCTTTTCCTTTTTCCCTGAGTCGTTCTTGGTTACATAATAGAATAGTTCAGATCACCACAGACTTTTCAGAGCTTTCAAAGTCCCCTCATCGAGAGCCTCTGCTGAATTCCTCTGGGTGACTCAGCTTTGTTGGCAGTGTGTTTAGTTAAAATGTTTGTGTCAATCTTACAGGACTTGAATTAACGTGGGTTTGAATAAGCCCCCCTGCCCTTTCAATTGGCTGTGACTGAAGTGGGGCCTTTTTTTTTCTCTGGAAGTTTTTGATTGAAGGATAAATGGGTGATGGGGGAGCAATTCACCAAACAAGATGTTCTTTTTGGTATCATCCAGACTTGTTGCATCACTGTGGTTGGCTTTGGGAAGCTGACCTGGATATTGAAGTGAAGGGGGTTTATGTAAAACCTTTGCATGACTGTGCGTGTTTGTGTGTGGGTGGGGGGTGTTGGTGTGTGTTATTGCGTATCCATTCTCTTTCCCCTCAGCCAAGTAACAACTTTTCAGGGTCTAATTAGGGCCAGTGAGGGCCACTATTGACTCTGAACACAACAGACCCCGCTTGCTAATGAGACCTCAGCAATAAAAATCAGTGACACAAAAGGAGCTTTTTTCTTTGAAAAATCTTTTGATTAAATCACTTTTGTCTCTTTTTTTTCAGCCCCGAAGACCTGCAGCCCAAAGCAGTTTGTGTGCAAAGATGGAGTGACGTGCATCTCAAAGGGCTGGCGCTGTGATCGGGAGAAGGACTGTCCAGACGGCTCTGATGAGGAGCCTGATGTTTGTGAGTCTAAGAAAAATACATTTTACCAAATGTTTTGATCCTGTTGTTCCAGAGTTGATTATGAATGGCAGTAAAGGGTTGAATATTTTTGATCTAAAGAGTAAATATTCAGAATGCACAGTGTCGTGTTCGATTAAGATACATTTTTATAAATCAAATACTGGACAAACAGGTGTATGACATGTCTTTATTCTCTCATACAGTCAATTTATTTGTCTACTCATAAAAGTATATTTTAAGAAAAGAAAATTGGCTCCATTGTATGTCGTAATGGAATGTTTTGTTATGCGGGCTGACAATCTAATGCTGCGTTCACACCGCAAGCAACCCAGCTACCAAAATCACATCCCCCACTGACGTAGCGTCGTGCGTCCATAAATACCTCATTTTGGTCACCGTCGCTGACGGTGACGTCACGTCCGCTCGAGTTTCACCGCAATCATATCATATATCATATGATAGGATGTATAAGCAGACATTATTCCAGGTGTATCCTTTTAATTCACTTATCAACCACAAAACACTGCAGCTGATGCCCTGCAGCAGCATCATCTGTGAGTTTCTGGCGGTCTGTCTAGGCGGAACTGATGTCCTCACTGACTAATTTTTCCCACACTGACATAAATTGTTCCTCTGTAGTCCAGATGAAAAACTGTCTGTCACGGGCACCGTCACACACGCACATAGCGCTGTTTGGCTGTTGCTGCACAGCCACACACGACATCGTCTGAACAATCAACTTTTTTTTACTTCGACAACGCGACAGGCTATGTGGTAGTGTGACAAGCGGCTGTTGCATAGTGGGAGGGTTAGCCCCGCCCCATCGCGGCTGTACATTGACTTTGCATGGAGAGTGATCGGCAAGGTAGTACAAGTAGCGTGCGGTGTGAACGCAGCATTATTGGTTTGATTGGTGTTGTGCCCCAAAACCCACTTAAGTATTATCAAGGCACTTAATTTATCCATTTTTCGCTCAGTCAAAATGCCAAAATATAGACTGGCACGCCCCTAACCACTGTGTGACACCTGCTTTTCGATAATATGCCTCTTGCTACCAAAATAGGGACAATTTCCTCTTTTTGAATCTGGAAGCTATATTATCAGTTTTAGAGACAAGTGGACTGTCTCAACAACTTTTAGATGTATCTTAAGATTAAATTGAAGTACAAATTGGTGGTTGGTTGTGCAGCCCTTTTTGCAACAGTAGTTGTATAGCTAAAATAAAAAACATTCCATATTGAGATGTAAGGATAGAGGGATCCACAGTATTGGATTTTTGCAGATTTCTAATATGATGATATTTTCAATGCAACTGAGGAACACCAAAACTATATTTTGACAGTCTATGTATTAGAAACTGATGTGAAATAAGAAAAAGAACATTTAATTCTAAACTTTATTTGCATAAGGTGATGATATGGTGAAGCATCTTGCCAGTATTACAGTAAGTATCTGAGATATAGTGTATGGCAGGTATGTTTGACTGATATACTTTTTAGGTTATAAATATTGGAAGATTTTTTTTTTATCTTCATATATCAATAATCAAATTTGAGTGTTTTTTTTTATAGAATCTGATATTGTGATGGTAATATGTGCATCCCTAGTTCTACAAAATCCTGCAGCGAGCAGGGAGCAGCGGTTCTGGTCTCGATCTGCAGTTATGCTGATTGCTAACTGCAGGACAGCTAGATCAACGTGATTAAGAGTCTGCTATCAAGCAGATCCATCGTGCAAGCTGAAAGCTGGAATGACTGAGCTTGGTCTGCAGAGTCACTGCCCTATCAGTGCCCTTTAAAAGGAAAGAGGCGGGAGTTAGAAGAATGACACAGAGGCATCTGTAAGCTTGTAAACAATGGCTGCTCACGTTGAGATAAGAAAGGATGGATCTGCTGTAGTGGCAGCTTCATCAAAGCAGGACAATATCAGATGAAGAGCAACGAACCACACTGAAGACATTTCTAAATCAAAAGGGTCTTTTGCTTCACCTCTGGCAAGTTTTGGTGACAGTTTGATAAACGAACTTAAGTTATGAATTTAATTCCTCTTCAACAATGCCTGCATCATTCCGTTGTCCAGTCACCCTCCGGGTGTGTATTTGAAAGGCTCTACCTCTCTCTAACATTTTCTTTGTTACTTGATGGGTTAAATCATGTCAGCTACTGGGAAACAAAAAACAGTCGTAAAACAAAAAAATACATGTGTCTGTAAGTAATGTAATGAACTATGGAGAGCAAATGTGATGTCAAACAGCCGGTAGAACACTCTGCTCTTCTCCTGTCCCAAAGTTATCTCACTCTTTCAAAATCAAAATGACTTGACAATAGGGCGGGGCAATTGATTGGAAAATAATCAAAATCGACATTTAGACCCTGTAATCAAAGTAATTTTACTCATGACGATTATTTGGATTATTTTCTCTGTGTAAGTCACACGAACACGCCCTCTCCATATAGTCTACGTTCGCTTTCACCAAGAGTGAAGGACGCGCTGCCAACATGGAGGAGACAAGCGCCAATCTGTCAGAGGACCCAGAAGCCAAGAAAAATACCATCTCCATTGTTTGGGCACATTTTGGATTCTGTGCAGAGCTCATTGAGCAGAAAGAAGTTAAGTGTAAATACTGCAGGAAGACCATGACGATGACCATTAGTATCACCACTAATGTGTTCCAGCATTGCATAAAATATTCTTTCTTTAATCGTAATGAAGTTAAGACCTTCAATTAATCGAGATATTGAGACTAGGTAATATCGCCCAGCCCTACTGGACGAACATTTTTTCACAAAAGACTTGGTAATAAGTGAAAGGTCAAAGATTTAGGCTGTAACTTGGGCCCACGTTAAACTAAACCCAATGCAGCAGGTCAAATGTTCTCTATGAACTCTTGGATAGAAAATAGGTTATAATAACTTATTTATAGGTTTTACAACCAAAGGCAGTTCTATAAAATAAACTGAACCCTGCCAAACCATAGATTTTTCATCAAAATTAACAAGATGATTTGAATCTTCATCTGTAAAATGGCTTCAGAAATGGATGGAAAAACCTGCTCTCAGAGATGTGTTATCTAACTTTAAGGGCATGCTAAGTGATTCTGAAGCACTGAATCTTTCCAAACACACCCTCAAAGCTGTCAAAGGCTAATGTTCTGAAACCCATTAGATTTATTTGGCTGGACGCAGCCAGGCTGATGAAAACAATGGGATGTTTTATCAGCAAGTGATGGAGGTCATTCTGCATTTACACAGTCTTGCCATGACCAATTAGGTGATTTACAAAGTTTGTCTTGCTTGATTCATGTGATTTTCTTCTGTAATCAGAGCCAAAAGAATGGTGAGCTAAGAAAAGAGAGAAAAAAACAAAAGTATTTATGAAACAGTACACCAGTTGTCGTTTTAAAGTCTTCATTAGAGTTGGGATACTTGAGGGCAGAAACCCTGTGGAGGGAATGAAAGCAGCAGTGTCTGTTTCTCAGTCGTTTTCTGAGAGGACAGAGGGCTTTGGGTGGACGGGGGGCACAGTGTGTACGTGCGCGACTGTTGGGTTGGCTCAGGAGGGAGTGAGCAAGCAACTGGGAGGGCAGGGCAGAGCGCTGGAGCTGCAGTCTAGACGTAGAGTGACTGTGAGAGAGGAGGTCTGGAAGTCATTAGAGACTCGCCCTGGGCAATGGAGAAACCTGCTGTTTTTCACAACCTGCTCCTTCCACCCTTCATCTGTGAGCCAGTCCCCTTCACTGCCCCTATCTGGGACAGACACAACAGTTACTTCATCTGTTTTCTCCTGCCACTCTCTTCAGTGTCACATTGTCTCAAAAAAAAAAAAAACAGTTGAAGGATCTGTGGTCTTTAGGGTTGTTTTACAGTTTTAGTGTGAAAAGGGATCTTGGGAAGTGATTGGCAGGACAACTGAGATGTCAGCCATTTTGATTCATAATTTTTCTATCTTGGCAAAATTAAATTCTTCATTTGAATGTAAACTTGATGTCTTTATTTAGTAGGCTTGTGAAAAGAACAGCTTTGTCCAAAATATTGAAATAATGAGCAAAACATAATCAAAAGAAAAAACATAGAATTTTTGCATTAAAAAGTCTAAATGGATTCAGAATACATAAAGCTGTTTCAGGGTGGATAACTTCCGATTCAGCCAAGTGCCAATTAGTATCGTGTTTAACCTGCTAATCATATGTAAATAAAGCACACACAAAATGGTCTGCATTAATTTATTACTAGGGGTGAGTATTGGCAAGAACCTCACAATACGATACGTATCACGATACTTGGGTCACGATATATATCACAATATATCATGATATATCAATATTGTGATATATTGGATATTCTACAGTTAACTAGGAAAAAACTAGGGATGGTGTTTGTGTAAATCACACAGTTTTATTCAAAACTGAAAGTACAAATCAACTCAGTAAAACAATCTCATATTTCTCTTGTCTCTGTCTGAACTGAATAACTGTTTGAAAAAAAAAAACTGCATACATATTGCATAAGTGCTCTATGCCATGGAAAACTGAGAAAAAAGTATGAGGGGAATCAAGTGCACAAGGTATTCTTGTAAACTAAATAAATACAACTTAACCAGTATTCCCAGTGTAGTGTGCATTGACTGGATGATCCAACTACTTGTACATGACTTCTTTTTTAATTATTGATATTATATTGAAGGTCAAATACGGCGTTATATTACTTTGTCGATACTTTTTCACACCTCTATTTATTACAGGATCACAGTGTCAGCAGGTAGACAAGGTGTGATTCTTGTTTTCTTATAGATGCAGAAACATCTAGTGCAGCCATTTTAATGTATATATTTTTGGGCATTTTTGTGCCTTTATTGACAGGAGACAGTGGATAGGCTTGTGAAAGGGGGAGAGAGAGCAGGGGAAGACACTCTGCAAACTGGTCACATGCGGGATTCGAACCTGGACCGGCAGAAGCAAGTACATGGGGTGCTAACCACTACGCTAAACCAGCACCCCTAGTGCAGCCATTTTAAAGTCACAATTTAACAAGGTGACTCATTCAACAGCATCACATGGACAGTAATATTCAACCTCACACGCCAGGGGGACCATTCAGTATATTTCATTGGTCCATCTACAAAAGGGCCCGTAGAAATTGTTTAGAAACGGGCAGAACCTTTCAGAAACATATCCAGCAGGTGATCAAGCAAAAGAAGATTATGTTGTTATTATTTGTTTTTGACTTATGCTTTTCTTATGATGGCATCTGTCTTGTATTTTATTTCTATTTGTTTTGTATTAATCCAGGATTAAAAGGTAGTTATGGTCTGAGGTTTGTTTGGGTGCCCTAGTGGGATCCTCCAGCAACAGGCCTCACATACATACAAGTACACAGTGCAGAAGTGCTAATGAGGTCGATGTAGCTGAATATAAAGACAAATAGAAAAGATATTGTTTGGTCTAGTTGTCGAGAACATGAAAGAAATCAACCTGTTTTGGCAAGTTGCTGCTGTTTATCTTGTCCAACACCTACATAAGCATTTACAAGCATTTGAAATAACAGCAATATTCTGAAGTGGAGTGTACAGAAGTATAAGTAGAATTACTTTTCATATGAACTTTAAGATAACCAGTTGATAAAGTTACCAATTAATGAAGTATTTGTACGTGTGTTAGATTATATAAAGTGTTAAGGCGTGTAAGGGCATAGATAAGGTCATGTATCTCTTCACTGAGGACTTATCTTTAGAGCTTTATTTGTTATTTTGCTAATTTGTGTGACTTTGCTGCCTCTTGGCCAGGACCCCCTTGAAAAGTGTTTTTTAATCTCAATGGGACCTTCCTGGTTAAAGAAAGGTTATATAAAAAATAAAAATAATTCAATTTCAAAGACATTCATAAATGATTTGTCATGTCTCACATTGTTGCTTGATGCTCTTTACTGTTGAATACAAATTTAATATTGGTTAAGTTTTATATGCAGAATTAGTAATTCGCTTGCACGGTGAGTTAACATAATGTAAATTAGAATCAAAATGTTGCATACATTTTCTAATTAGGAGAAGTTACACAAGATTTGAAACTGAAAAGTGATTGTTTATATTATAGTGCCTCATGAATACGTTTCTAAAACTGTACTTACATTACCCGTACTTGGTGACACATTTAAACATGTATTGTTGTGATAAATGTGCGCTTTGTGAAGTCACTGTTGCAGATGCTTGTGATTGCACCATGCATGAGAGAGGTTTATTTATTCACTCATGTGGACGGGCCTTCACAGTGGCCTTTGTCAGTGCTTTGGCTATTACTGGGGAAGTCAGCCACTGTCCAGTGCAGCTGCTTTGCCCTGCCGTGTAACCCCACAATGCACTTCTTTGTATACCGGGGTGCTGGTTCAGACTGGCATAGAGGGATACTGACAGAGTAAAACAAAAACAAAATGTTCGTCAGGGTGTTTGACCTTTTTAGTAGAACTTTGATCTGCATTTCTAATCAATAAACAATAGAAAACAGTGCAATGGAGATAAGTGTAGAGGTTCACAGCCCTCAGGTAGGGTGGGTCCCTCTGCTCTCTCCTCAAGATGCAGACTTTATTGGGGTTGTTAAATCTTCCCACATACAGTTTGGGCACCCAGGAAGTGTGTAAGGCTGTCCTGACGTCCCCTGCCTCTGGCCTGTAATAAAGGCCAGTTTAACAGACAGTTCCCACCTAGGCTTCAATTAGCCTTTTAGAAGATGAAGCACTTTTGTAAGAGCCACTTTCAGAGTGGAGAACATCATCGTTCATGCTGTAATGTGCCTCTAACTGACTCCTATCAAAAGAAATCAAAGAGTGTAATAAGTGGAAATTAAATCAGAGCTCTCTGATCTACTCCCTCAGAAGTCAGACAGCGGTTGTAAGCAGACATAAAGGAGGCTTATTGTTTGGTTTGTGTTTTATCAATGGGCTCATTTAGCAGACGGTTGACCCCCAGCCAGTGGTTACACTGTTCAGATATGGAAAAAGGAAGGGACCTGTTTGATCGTGTTACTGTCTCCTACAGACAGCCTCCACCCTCTGCAGATAACCATCAACATGTCAGAGAAAAGATCTGCTCGACATGAAAGAGTCTGTAACCCCGCAGCAGCTTGTGCTTGCAGCGACCTGCTGCAGGTGTTCGAACAACATCAGATATCTACCCTCACTTCAATTAAAAAACCCTCATCCAGGGAGCAGAGGAAATGTTTAGTCTTTCTAAACCTGGAAGTACAGCATGATGGTTATATGGCTCAATGTGGTGTTTTATAGCCTGACAATGAAAACACAGGGTGGGTCAAAAAGAGAGGCAGACTGTTACATTTATGGGATTGGTTGTAAGATAACTTCTGCGATGGCATAAAGTTTTTCTTTTAAATGACAAGGCTCATGCAGGCAATGAGTTTTCAAAGTAAGTTTTATTTTTGAAATTTAAAGCCATGAAAGTTTTTAAGTCTTACCATTACCTTAAGAAGTCTTACATTTTAGATAGCATGATACTCTCTCCATCAAATGTTTTGAGATTTTTTTTTTTGCTGCAGTGGAAAACTCTTAGGAAAAAGTTCGTGTGATAGCAGCCTGAAACTTTTCCAGTTATCATTAAATGTCCCATTTATAGTATTTTATAGCACAGGTCAACATTGCTTCTAGATGTCCTTAGACATGTATATGTATATTTATTATTTCACCTAAAATCCTCTCAGATTTTGGAATTTGACACCTACATAAACCCCTCTGTTTCAGCCCTGCTCAGACCAGGCTATTTTATTGTAAATCCCTGTGAGCTGTATTTGATCAAATCCCTCCCATAAAGCAGCTTCCCAGTGCTGTACTCTAATGTTTGCTGTGGCTGCAGACACCTGCTGTGAAATGTTTCTTCTTCTAAAGATGTTCTCAAAAGTAGAGATGAACCAATTGCCCTTGCCCTTACACTGGCTAATTTTGATGTCCCATATTTTTTGCCATTTTGATAGATACAGATTTCTCTCTTCAAAAATCTTTTAAAGGCATAAAAATGTTGTTGTTACATAAGTTGATAATTAATTGATTAGATGTTTGTATTAAAATGTAGGCTGTTTATTCACTCTCTTATTTGAAAAAACTTAAATGCTTAAAATGGCACAGGAGTACATGAACGTCTCTCATATACACTTTAACAGCCCCCCCTTTTGAAACTCTATTTCTGTTTTACTTTGTCAAATTTGATCCCCTTATCTTTCAGTGTTTTTGGAAATTGAAACAAACATTGTGTTAAATGAAGTATTACAATATAAATGGTTGTAGAATTAAGTTTGATTTTCCACACTGCCACCAATAACCTATTTTAATTGTTTTGACAGAACGCATTCTCTGCCTGATTGAACAGAATTTGTGTTTGTAATGCTTTATATCCACTAATTATCAACAGGCTAAATAATGCATTCCTGTTCAGTCTGTCTGTAGCTCACTCTCTTTAACTCCAACACTGTGGTTTGTGTTGCACCTTAACCAAGAGAGCAGGTATGTAAGCAGCACGGATGTGTATGTCAGCTTTGAGCAGGGAGGTGCACTACATTCAGAGTGAAAGGGCAAGGGGAACTTAGATTTTTTTTCTACTGATGAACACTTAGTGTTCAAAATAGCATCATGTTAGACTGTGTGTGTGGGTACAGTGTTAGCTTTTATGGATGAGTGGCTATGTGCGTGTATGTGTTGGAGGAGTGTGGCTGTGGCACTGTGAGTCCACCATAGACCGCTGAGTTCAGCAGCCTCTTTGGTGTTTAACTTGCTGTGTGTGCGTCATGAAAGGCCTTGTGTGCATGTGCCCATGATTGGTAAAATAATCTGCTGTGCTTGCAAGGACTGGGCAGGGCAGGGCAGGCCAAACACTGGTACACTCCAGTCTGAGCTGATCATATTGGTGCATCTTTAATGGAAAGTCATGCACTTGATCTCAAAAGTCTGTAGGAACCCTGAATAGACTTCTGATTGCAGAGTTAGTTAAGTGCATGGGGGTCAAACTGGTGTATTTATTAATTTGATACACTTTGACTTCCATAGTCTTACAAGCACATGCTTTAAGAGTCCACATTCATGTTTTATAGGCCCTTTGGTGAGTTTTACATGTCTCCTCTGCATGATAAAGTACTTTTGTGCACTAGACAAAAAGTCTGCCACATCAGCACCAGTGGCTTCTTAAAACAGTTTGTTTCCTTTGCTCCTAAAATAGTCCTACAGTTGTGATGTCCTACCATTGTTTTGTTTGTAGTTTAAGCCCATTGACAAGGGGTAGCAAGCCCAGGGCAGAGCAGAGATTACAGAATGAATGCAGAGTTGATAACAACATGGTGCTAAACAGAGCTGAATTGATCAAGTACCAAAGAGTTGACCCGTTAGCCAAACATAACTGGGAGCAGGGATTTTGACAGAGCATCTCAGATGGACTGACCATTAGGGCTGTAAAGTCCAAGTCGACTGGTCGACTTATTGGTCGATGCGTGCTCAGTCGACCAAAATTCTGATTGGTCGACCAAATGTATCAATTTATATTTTCCCCTGCAGTATGTGGTTCATTTTATCAGGAGAAATGTATCAAGTGAACCGTTTCACAGGTAACAGCCTGTCTTTTAATGTATTTATCATTCATTTCAATATCAATATTATATTAAGACATTTTCAATATTCTAGTCTAATAATCCTTTATTCGTTTTATAGCTGCATGCCGCTGCTGCATGCGCTCTGCCCACTGCAGCGGCGGCATCCCTCACCCAGTCCGCCCTGGATTGTATGCCTCATATAAATATCCAAATGCAAAAACGACATCACAGATGGAATTGTCAATTTTATTTCTGAGGGTATGAGGCCCATTGGTGTCATGGAAGGCCAAGAAAAACATTGGAACCTGGATATTCAGTGCCAGCGCGCCACACAATTACGCACGCACATACAGCAAAATACGAGGGAGTAAAAAAGAGAAAGTTTCTGAGTTAATAGGTAAAGATAACCGATGTGGACGTCTCTTCGAATGGAGTCCTATATGACAGTGACTGCCCATTTCATTGATGAAAACTGGAAAGCAAAGAGTCTTCTGCTTGAGAGAGGTAAAAAAGGAGAGGCGGACACGGGAAGAAACATCGTTGTGGATTATATGAATTTGCCGATGCCTCAAAGGTCGAGCAGAAAAAAAAAAGTGTCTGTTGTAGTGAACAACGTGGCTAATATGGAACTCTGTATGGAAACACTTAAGGAGTCCCATGAATGGTTTAAGATGCAGGGCATTTGGAGGTGCGCCAGGCACACTTTGCAGCTTGGTATTACTGTGGCGCTCAAACAGTCCGTGGCTGCAGTGCGTCATGTTCTGGCGCATTTTAATAAGGGGCACAAAGCCAAAACTGGGCTAAAACAGAAGCAGAAGCAGGTGCTGTTATAGTTTAATCCAGCCGCAGCACGTCATTTTGTGGCGCATTTTAAAAAGGGACACAAAGCAGAAAAACGGGGCTAAAACAGAAGCAGGTGCTGATATAAGTTTTACTGAACTGCGGTCTGCTGAGTCAATAAAGATTAGAGATAATTGCTGTGTTTTGGTCGACCAACAATTTCTTTGGTTGATTACAGCCCTTCTGACCATACAGGTAGATCAGGAATACTCCTATAAAGAAAACTAGAAGGTAATTGAACATTAGTGGATGTGAATATACCCTAAAAGTCAATGAGTGCATCGATTGGAGTTTTGTCAAATTTTGGCATTTCTCTTAATTTATCCATTACTTGAGTCAATAAAGATTAGAGATGGGATTTGATAAGATTTTAATACCAACTGATTCTGCATGTTGACCCACTTCTTAATTGTCATTGGTTTACTGATTGATGCCTTGTTTTTCTTCTCTGTTGAAGTAGGCCTATGTGAGTTTTCATGATCAAACACATGACACACCTGATATTTAATGCTATCCTTGGCAGACAAATGTTTCACCAAGTCTCTGGTGGTTTCACTCTTGCTTGAAATCACTTTGGCACTCAGTACATGTTCTTTAATTAGCATTCTGTGTAAAGTTAAGCCACACTAGACTGCTCCTGTCTTCTGTCAGCCATGATTACTTCTTCGACTTCTTTGTTGAAGTTTGAGCTGACTGCTACTTACTGAGAGAGTGGCCTCATTGATTTGCAGGGCATACAGAATTTCTCTGAAGTAAATGTTGATTAAAGAAGACAGTGTTACCCTTGGGTTATTTGTTAATCAATTGAACTTGAATTGAATTGAAAAACAAGTTATCTGCAAGTGTCCACCCATTGCAGATATTTGTGCAAAGTTTGAAAAGGGGGCCTTCTATCCTAGAGAAGTCACATTCCCATTCAGAAGATAAGCTTGAGCCGCAATGACTTGACCTTTTATCTTTGGTCTCCAAAGTCCAACAAGTTCATCACCAAGTCAGAGTGGACATCTGTTTGAAAGTTTTGAGTGAATCACTTAAGGTAATCTTGGAAAACAGGGTCCACAGCAATATGTTCAGGGATGGAAAGACAGACAGATGAACAGAGGGATGGCCCTCGTTGTTGTCACACAATAAAAAGAGTTTCACTCTGTGTTCTCCAAACTGTCCTCCCCAATAAGCACCACCATCACACACATCCACAGAAGTATTCATGTAAGCGTTACATAACACATCAACAGAGGAGGAGGTTTATTCCCATGAGTGTGCACGACTCTGATCTCAAATCTGCTCATACTTCATGAGCTAATGTACCAGTAACATCACTGAAGCGCTGTGTGTTTTGGCACTGCACTGTCAGTAAAATGTGATACTATTGCATGTGGTTATGTAATGATTATATTGTATTTTAATGAATGAATATGTATCGACAACCTAAAAATACCTGACACTGAGCTGTTGTTCTACTGCACATGAATGTATCTTTAAGCATTGATGGAATTTGCTGAGGATAAATAAGAGAGGAAATAATATCATGGCTCATATTGAAAAATACTAAAAATACTTAAAATCAGCTGTATCACCATATTGTCATTTGAACATTATATTAGGCTGAGATGGCTGTCGGTTCTTTTCACATCCAATTGATCTTAACTTCAAGTAAAACAAAGATTTTTTTTGTTGGCTTTATTTTTTTTTTTCAAATATGCCACTTTGAATTATTTAAAAAATGTCATCTGTGCACACAAGCTGCATACCACCCCGATGTATGTCCTATGTATATCTGAGGCCTAGTTAGACTCCCCTGCAAACAAAATATGGATCCACCCAAATTCGTTAACCCACTGTGTTTGCAGACTCTCCACTCTTGGCCAGCAGCAGGATAGTTAGCTCTGTTGATGAGATACAGAGATGGCAACAGGACAGGGACTTAACTTTACCCAGGTTAAGACAGACAACTCGGTATCGATAATACTTTGCAGTGTAATGTTCTCTCTCTTCACCTTTATCCCTTTCTCTTAAAAGTCAATTTAGATACCCCTTTCCCATAATATCCTCCTTTTTCCTCTGAGTATTTCAGATGCCGCTGATCTGCTAAGATATTTAATACACAGCCATCAGGGTTGACAGAGAATGGCTCAAAAAAGGAAAAATATCCAGTAAGTGGCAGTTGACAAAAAATGCCTTGTTGATGCCAAAGGTTAGCGGAGAGTGATTTGATACAATAGAACAGGAATGGTCACTCAGATAACCAATCATTACAACCAAGGTATCGAGAGGACCATTTATAAACACATTACCCATCCAATGTTGAAGCTGAAGGACTAAAGCAGCAGCTCACACCAGGTGACTTATCTGTTAACTAAGAACAGGAAACCAAGGCTACAGTTCACACATACTCACCAAAATTGAACAAAAGATGTTGCCTTGTCTGATGAGACTAATACCTCTTTCATACTAAAATTAGCGGGTCAACACCTATTTTTTTTAATTCGGGTTAACAATTGGCGAGTGACTCCCCTCTGCCGGCAGACTTGGGTCTAATTGGCAGCAGATGAGGTGCGTAGCTGTTTTTTTGCTTTGGCGCATCAAGCTGATGTCATCACGATGATGCCATCATCTGACCACATAAAGAATGGAAAGGAGCATGGATGACATGGACATGGTTTTCTGTACTTTGTACTTTTGCCCCTTTGGTTCTGATGATACAAAGGCAGGTGGAATTTCTTGCTGAAATGTCAAAGAGTCACGGAAGTTACAGAGTGGAGAATGTTATGCTGTGGGCAAGTTACGCCGACGTCATCTATAAATTAGCGGGTCGACCCTGGTGTGATGTCTCTAGGCGAGACGATAAAATACTTGTGTTGCTTGCAGGGTCAGTCAACCCGGGTAGAAATGCCAGTTAAGCCTTTTCAAACTACCAACAGAAGCTGATTGTTACCGGGTTTGAACGGGTTTTTGTCCAGTCTGAAAGGGGTGTTAGTCAGTGCTGGATCAATCCTGCCTTGCATGAAAGGTTCAGGCTCGTAATGGTCGGGAGGATATTTTCTTGGCACAATTCTGGCACGTCAGTACCAGCTGAGCATGGTTTAAATGCCACAGCCTACCTAAATATTACTGCTGACCATGTCCATTCCCGTATGACCACAGTGCATCATCTAATGGCCACTTTCTGCAGGATAATGTTCCATGTCTCAAAACTCAAATCTTAAACTTTTGTTTTCTGAACATGAAATTATCACTGTACTCAGCTATGACTATTTGAGGAAAATATTTTCTGAAGTCTGCTTCCTGATGAGTAGGAGAGAACATTAAAAGTAAAGTTAGCACTGATTGGAGCCCATTTTTCAGCAGCTCCAAACTTCAATCTCTAAAAGTTTCATGAGTCTCCTAGAATCAGTTCCACGAGACAGAGCCTGAGCTGTGGTAACACTGAAGATGTGTTAAGGAATGACAGAAAACATAAAGAATCCTAATGCATTTATACTCAGTGTATTTAAAGTTGTGGCAAGGCGTATGTGATCTCCAGACCACCAGCCGGACATTTTTAGCTGTGGAGTCGAGGCTGGGGCAGAGGAGAGGGCAAAGCTGGCCTCTTGGAGCAGAACGAGGAGTGTTCAGCCAAGAAAAGCGTGTCAGGGGTTTAAAATTTTTAAAAGAGCATTATGTAATGCTCAGCAGGGCTGTCTCCCCAGAAGGAGGAGGAGGGGCAGACTGGAGGCACCCTTAGAGGGGGGATTGGGAGCTAGACTGGGACAAAACGAGAGGTGGAGGATGAGAGACAACAGCGCTAACAGTGTGACAACAACTGAAGCACAGATGTTGAACACCTGGCTGTAGCTCGTGGCAAATCTTCCTCTCTGTACAGCAAACCAGCTCATGTCTGATAAGTAGCTGTAATAAACGACTACTTCCTGTTTGAGAGGCTGCATTATTGAACACACGGCCTGCCTGCTGCAGTGCTTGGGTTTTTTGGCACTCACAACAACGATTACACTCATCCTCCTCTCTGACCCCCTTGGGCCTTTCCTGTTATTAGCATAACAGTTTTTTTTTCTAAGTGATAATTAGAAAACTAATCTACAGGACAAAACAACGACGTAACAAATGAGGATGATCGTCTGGAGAAAGTGCTTGGTGTTTAATTTGTGGCGATTAAAGTGAATCTCTTGCTCTCTCTTGGCAAAATCATGGAAGCCAAAACGGGCTAAGTGCCATTCAGACATTTAGTTGTTCGGGGCCGGCTGTATTGTCCCCTCGTGAGAAAAAAACCTTGCACAATACTAATAGTTTTAAGTTAATCCTCAGTCTATTGTGAGGAAATAAGTGGGGAATGAATCAAATAATGAGTCTGTTCAATCTCTGAGAAAAGGGTCGATTTGAAAGAACCTTATTCAGTCAGCAGTGGGTCTATTTTCTCCTCAGTTTTCTATTTGTTTGTAAGGAAATAAACAAAAAAAGTGTTTGAATGCTGCTGTGTATGAGGGAGCAGACATTATATTCTGCCCTTTAATGCGTTAAAGAAATAGATGTGCACTGGGTGAATACCGTTTGTTGATTTCCTTTGTGAGCGTATACTTGTATTTTTCTGGTTCCATGACAAAAAACAATACTTGCCCATTCTATTAATCTGTTCAGGGTATCTGCTGTCGTTGTCCTGCATGAATCTTGCAATTTACTCTGCTGATAGAACTGTTTGCTTTGTGGTTTTCTCTGCCCCCGAGGAGCAGTGGGTCTGCTGTGTTTGGAGAACGCTTAGTTTGTTGTGCTTACTAGAGCTGGATTTAGCCTTCCTGCTTTGCTTGTCACCCTGCCAGCCACCCCAGAGGCCCCCCAGGAAGACTTGAAAATGTGGTGCTGATAGCTTGGAAGGGAGGAGATGAGTAGGGAGCATAAAAACCCCGAATCCATCGAGGGACAGGAGAGAGGACACACAGTTTGTCACCAGGCTTAAACTCGAGGACGACATGACGTGTTTGAGCATATTTGGAACTTCCACTTCTCAGGTCTTCCTCATGTTCAGTCTGAAAGTTTTCCATCCCAAAGTTCCATGTACCACAATTTCAAGTTTGTAAGCCATCATGCATACTTCAATCACATCATCAGAATATGAAGAAATATGATATATGTTAGTGGAGTGCTTGATTATGTTGTAAAAATGTTGTGGATAAATAATTGTTAACATGATAATATATATAATATTGATATTGTGTTTACACCACCTCTCCTTTTAGAGGTGCACTCAAAATATCCTGATGTGGACATTTAAATCTTTGTGGGTTGGACTTAGTCTCAACAAAATAAGGTACATTTATTTGTATAGCACTTTGATACACAGTTTGCTCCAAAGTCCTTCACAGATTAGAAAACGTAGCAATAAAGTTGTTTCACAATGTGTTAAAGTTGAAATGTAATAAAATTTAAGAAAATAGGAAATGAAACCAAGCAGGAAATAAAAAAATGGTGAAAGAAAAAAATCTTATACTATCGTGAAATTGGATAACTTTGCAGTTCAGCTGGATCCACCCAATTTAATGTCTGAAATCAGGCAGATCCATCTTGCCAAGCTCCAATCTACAACAAATGTACTTGGCCAGTAACAACACTGCAACACTGAAAAACAAATAATTCAAGTGTTCAGTTCATTTTTGCTTGACTTCAACGTGTGGTGGTTTAGAGTTGTTCTACAGTGTACCCCACGTTTTGTACTTTCCACTGTGGCTCTGCAGCACCCAACTGCTACACGAACTATTGGTCCAAAATGAATGTGAGCAACAGAACCTTTGTTCAATCACTTCCCAGATAAGCTTTTGAAAGGTTTTATTCCTTTCATGTGCCTTTACCCAGAAGGACTAGTGATATAGATTCTATATAGTAGTGTATATTAAATTGTCTCTTATCCAGCTGCTCTTTACTTCACATCAGAGGTGTTCAATCTATGACATGAGAGCTAATTGTAGCCCATGGTGCACTCGCAGTTGGCCCTCAGCAAAATTCTACAAATAACATGAAACTTGTCCCACATTAGAACATAACGCTTGTGTTTGAGTGATGGTTAGAGGTTATTGTGACGTTTAATAGCTGCATAGATTATGCTTATTTGCTGCACTTTCTGCTCCATGTAATTTTCTGATCTTCACTGGAAGGTGTGCAGACTGTTCAGTAAGTAAGCATTGCCATGCACTTTGCTTTTGTATTGAACCTGAATGTGGAGACAAGCCAACATCGTCTCCCCTTCCTACTGCATAGAGTACTTTTTCTATCCTAAACAGCCGCTGATCCAGAGGTTAACCGTGTTAATCAGGGCTCCCTCAGAACGACTGGCCCAAAGTCTGAAACACTGATTGCCTATTTGCCTTGCCAATTGCCACAAATGAAAGGCTTTAACTCCAGCTGTTTTTTTCTAAAGGCATACTTAATAACTAAGCCAGGCCTTCATTGGATGATAACTTTGATACACTTAAGGTCAGTAATCACTGTGGTCCTCATATCTTTATATGTTTTTGCAGCCCTTTGGGAAAAAAATGTCTGGACACCCCTGCTTTACACATTATAGTGCTTAAAATAATGAGCTAACTAACTAATTTTATGGTTTTATTTGTTATAAGTTTTAGTACTGTGCAATCCACATACATCGTATGTCATTGTATGTTGGTCTGTGTGTGAAGTTTTATTAGGTGTAGTAGGCCTTTCATTTTTGGCTCAGTCCACCACACTGACTTTGTGCTTTTAAATGATCACTTAAGAGTCTAACCTTCCCGACTGACACAGATTTGTCTCCTGATCTTTGTTCATTTCTCTCTTAAACCAGTTCAGACATGCTTTCAGTCTCTGTATATGGGCAGTTAAATCCTTGTCCATTTTTGTGTGTGTGGTGTTTGGTTAGCTTCTGTGACTGTTCCTTGCCAAGATTAAAATTTCACCTTTTTTATTGCCATTTTTTAAATTGTTTTATAAACTACTATTTGAGTGTATTTTCTTCCATGTTATTCCAGACATTTAAGTTAGGTCAGTTTATCACCCCATCACCTGGCAGTATCTGATCTGTGACTCTCACCTTTTGAGATGTAAAAGCCATATTAAAATTTGACATGCCAATTCCCATGAACACAAAAATATTCAGACTCACAAAGATAAGTGTCACAGACCAGTTTGATTTGAAGGGGGGAAGAACACCTTGGACTAACTACTCTTATCCCAGTAGAACACAGAGCTCTTTTCACTGTATAGACAATCTTAACTTTTTCTTATGGGGGAGAAAACAGAAATATAAAAACACAAAGTCTCATTGAAGTTTATAGTCAGACTAAACAAATTAAAATATTTAATATCGTAGTTGCAATTTTTTGTGTTTAATGTTGTGTTTGGTATGTTTTTTGTGGTATGTTTTATATAGATCCACAAAAAATACATAAACAAAACATAAAAAACGTAAGACTTTAAAAAAAGGATGTAAACTTCACATTACTGCCTACTTTTTTATTTGCTGTGTATTATATCAAAAATCTATTTAAAGCTGTGGTCTACGATTTGAAACCGCAGCCTGCCCCCCCTTCCCTCACCTCTCCCCTCCGTGTTCGAAGATCCCGCCCCCAGCTCGTGGCGCCTCATATAAGCCCTCTCCGGCAGAGCTACGAGCGACTAGCATAATATATCAGCAGCAAACTCAATCAAAAACAGCTCAGCTCAACTGAAAGTATCAAACACGACAGACATCCCCCTTGTAACACACAGCTGTAGCCATTTCAATTGGACCGGCGGCAATGTGGGTCTGGCGCCGCCAGAGCAGAGCCGATTGTGGGGGAGGATTTATCTTTCTCAGCCTGTCCCCCCCAGCTCAGCTTACAGTGCAAACGATTAACGGCTAACAGGCTAACCTGCTCCGCTACAAGTCATTAGCCAGGACAGGCACAGACTAACCGGAGTTATTCAGCAGACATCTCCCACTGTAGTAAACAAAGCCATTACCTGATCAACCAGGGGCGAAACGGCCGATGCTGAAGGTCTGACAGCCGGCTGAGGCCATTCGTTAGCCGTTAGCCCGCTAACAGGCCTCAACCCGCGGGCAGAGCTCCGTTGGGCCCCGCGGGAGAGGGAGGCGGCTTCCCGGTTTCGGCGCTAGGCTTTTCCGGCTCCATGATAGTTCAGTAGCTAACGCTGCTAGCTGCTCACCGGAGGTAGAGGGGAGGAGGCGGGACCATGGGCATGACGCTGCGTAGTGAGGGAGACAGGGGATTGGATGGACTCACAGACTAACTCACGGACCAATTGAACCTTACTGCCTTCAAGGTTTGATTGGTCAACTAGTATGCAGCTTTGCAGAGGATATACTGAATGGATTTTTTTCGTTCTTTTTGGTCTTTATATTGTGTAGATTGGACCATAGGACCATAACAGCCTTATAAACGGTGTTATTAAAATGTACAAAGCTTCCAAATCGTAGACCATAGCTTTGAGTTTAACTAATAAATATATTAGGATACTAGATTTAGAATTTTACCCTTATAATCTCTCATGTAATAAAACAAATAAGTGATGGATCTGTCCATCTGGTAGTTAAATTAAATCAGACCAATTATTAAATTAAAGTAAATCAGATGTTTAAATGTTTGAACGTCCCCAAACAAAAAGTAAAGAATGATCAATCCAAGAAAATAATCAAAAATAATTTAGCGGCAATAAATAAAAACAACTTTAAGTCATTAAAATAGTTCTTTCTCAAATGTGCAGCATTCATTTATCAAACTTATCCTTTATTGTGTCTCATCGTTCGTACTGTGAGGGACCAGTCATCAAAATCAGTTCTTAAGTTCTACCTCAAGTACCAGTCCTCCTCATCAGGAGCTCCTCACAGTTCTGTCAGGCCTCCAGTGGATCAGTCCACTTTGTTCATAGATGAGATAGATGAAGTGAAGGAGGTCAACTTTGAATGTTCTGAATGTCCTGGACCCCTATAGAAGACCACATTATTGACAGGAATCAGGGTAAATTCAGTCTCTGAGGTTGATAGATCTCAAAATTAAAGCGTGAAATGAGTAAACAAAAACAGCAGTAACGGTAATTATGATCATTGTCAGTTAGGACAGGTAGAGCAAAATTCAGGAGCCATGTACTCAAAAGACTACTTTTGAAACGATCTAATAAATATTTTAAACTTTTGAAGTATCGTAACATCCCATTCCTCTTGTTCCTCAATTAACTGTTACTATTCCTTCTTAGATTAGTTGGGTATGATTGATAGTAAGGGTGTGCGATATGACGATATAAAATCGTTAAGGATTAGAACGATTTAATATCGTCATAAAGCAGGAAGATCGTCAGATCGTCTGTGTGGGCGCAGAGACTTTGACGGACACCCGACTAACCAATTGTAGCTCTTTAAGCGCAGTGCATGGTAGGATCTCCTGTTTGGTTATGTAGCGTGAAGCCATGGTGGAAAGAGAAAAAGAGATAAAAGCTTGAAGATGTCTGAACAAAAATCTGTTCTAAAGCAGCTGTATTATTCACTCAGGTTATAGACATTGCAGTTAGATAACATTTGTTTTAAATTGTTGCACTTTGAGGGATAATGTTGATATTATTGTTCATTACCTTTTATGTTTACATTTATTGCACATTTTTATAAAAACTGCACTATTTAAATTAAAACCTGTTCAGAAAGTTTCTTTGGCTTTAATTGTCTTTTTTTTCTTTCAGGGTTTTGTATGTTTTATATGTTAAACATAGGGAAAAAATGGTCAAACATGCAAATTAGTCTAGAAAAAATGAAAGTAAAAAAGAATCGTGATAAAATCGTGATCGTGATTTTATTTTTAAAAAATTGTGATATGATATTTTTGCCATATCGCCCACCCCTACTTGATAGTAGTTTTCACATTTCCAAGAAAGTCAGAAAAAATATATATACATCATACTTAACTCATAATGGCACATATGCATCCTAGAGATGCTGTCAGTGTAATGCAAACATCAAAAATAGGATTTATTGTTGCCGATAACTTGAAGGTGCAGATAGGTCTACAGGAAGCCCCGATGGATTGGGTTGGATGTTGTTCAACATGTTGTCGCACTTGAGGAGTAGGGGTTTGATTCCAGTAGAGTGGATTCATTGTGGCTGTCTTTTGACCTTGACTGACATTTATTATGCTAGGAGAACCTGGGTTGTTGGCCTTTAGCGTGGTTCCCCCTTAGTTGGTATGTATGGGGGGTAAGGGTTTCTCAGCAGGCAATATAAAAAATTTAGTCAGCCGTGGAGAATACTTGGAACCAACAGAGAATAAAGATCGATCATAGGTTTGCTACAACACCTGTGGATTAGTTAGATCTACAGATGGATCATGAGGCATTAAAAAAGTCAAAGGAAATGGTCGTTCCATCATGCCAAGGCAAACCAGTAGTTTTATTAGACATACAGCTGATTGGCAAAATGTCATTGGTAATGCATCCTCCCCAGTACCTTTTTTATGATTTGTGTGTTTTAATAAATTTCTCCTTTTCAAAAAGAATATGCAAATCATTGCTTTCTTTTTCTTATGTATACACAACTTGCCGACTTCATTGGAGTTGGGGTTTGTGCATGTATCCAGGCTAGATAGATCTAAGTCTACACAGAGATGACACAATTCAAACTGTAACCCTACTTTTTTGGTATCTTGAATTTTGTCCTCTTTTTCTAGACTGATTTAAACCCTGAAAGCACTAAAAAAATGCTTGAATTTGACTTGTGAACAGCTATAAACCCTGGTTATTATATTTGATTGTGCTGTCCCTCTTACAAACCCACTCCAGTATTCATAAAGCACCTAAAGTGGGGATGGAGTTGCGGGTTAATGTTGTTTTAGTGTTGCACTGTTAAATATAAATAAGAGTGAAGTGGAGCTGTTGTTAGCCTAACATCCTCCTGCTTCCTATGATCTTTTTTACAAGACTGTGTTGCATAACAACATCAAAATACAAACTCCCATGTTAGCCGCCGTGTCCTCTCCTGGCCCTAATGAAGCTCTGCTGTTGTTGTGTTTTTTTGTTGCTGTGTCCTACTTGTGTGAAGTTTTGTCTCTCTGGCATGGCAGCAGGGAAAGGGGGTGGGAGGGGTGGGGGCAAAGGGGTACCTCGGGGCTGCTTGGTCAGGATTCAGATGCTCGGTCCAATGGGGTGTTGTGTGGGTGGAGAGCTTCATGGGGAGAGCCAGCTGGTTTATGAGGACATGGTCATGAGTGGTCGGAGAAACCCCGCATTAGTGTGTTATTAGGAGCTGCTGGCTGTAAACTGGTGCAGTCCTATTTATTCATGAAATGTATTTGTGGATCAACATATTAAATAATTCATCTCAATCTAGAGGGTGATGGAAAATAGTGGGGTTATTTTTAATACTATGTTTGTTAGTAGAATGAGTGTAAATATATGTGAACAACACAATATACAAGATGAATTGCTTCAACCTAAAATAATGAGGAAACAAGTTTCATGAATCATCTTGAGTTTTACGTACTCTCAGGGCTTGTGGAGCTGACTGAACTGGAATATTTCAGGGTGCAAAGCTTAGTTGGTTAATTCTAAAAATACCACTTCGTTTTAATGTACCGTATATTGTCAATGGGTAACACTCTTACAGAATTGTTGGGAGGACATGAAAAAGTTTGTTTTTAACAATTTTGAGGATATGTTACAAACGTGATCGTATTTACTGGAGATATTTTTGATCATTTATCACAACATCAATTGCAAGCAACTATTTTTGTTTGGGAAACTTGGTTAAGGTTTTAGGTGATCTTCATTATTTGTTTAGAACCTTTTTGTTAGAAAAAATGGTTGACTTGTTACAGAAATGTGAGATTATTTGTTTTGAATACTCTGAATTATTGTATTGAAAGAACCTCTTAAAGAGGACACATTTTCTACCCTTTCATCCAATGTCTCTACTGCTTGTCCCTCATGAAGTGCTGGAATTTATCTGCACAATCATTGTGTAAGAGGCAGGATTCACCCTGGATTGACTGCCAGCCAATCACAGGGCCAACACAAAGAGAAAGACAACCATTGACACTTAAATTCACACCCGAGGCCAATTAAGGCTACGTTTACACGGACACGCTGACTTAAAATGAAAGATTTTTCCTTTACATATTCAAAGTCGATTAAAGGAACAGGAGCTCTGAAAAAGTGTCTCAGACAGACTTAGGCTATGTTTACACTGAGACTTTGTGACTTAAACGCAAAGATTTTTCCTTTGCGTATTCAGTCGACCAGCGTTCAGACGGCGACGCTGGATATGAATGAAACCGCTGTAGTATGCATGCCCGTTCAGTAGATGGTGGTGTAGGTTTGCAGAGAGGCAGCACTGCTACAATAGCATACACAATGCACCAAGACACAGGAGTTTCTTTTCTGGACAACAAATCGGTTTAGACAACAAATCTGTCTGGATAGTTTTGTCTGGATAACAAATCGAGCATGGTAAGAGGCTCACGCGTTACTCAGTAGATGGCCGAAGCTGTCGTTGTTCCTGGTATGCGCGTGCAGCCTTCATGTGAAAGAGTACTGCATATGCACATTTCACCCTGAAACGCTCTGATTCAGGTTTACATGGTCCTGCATTGAGAGCGTATTGAAAACTCTCCACTCTGGAGCCTGGTTTCAAAAGTTTACGGATTTGGGCAATCCGCAAAGAGTTCCCATGTAAACGCAAGGCCGAAAAGCAATGAAAACTTATCGGATTTGACCGTTTTAGGCCTTGTGTAAACGACCCTAAGACTAAGCAATTGACCTAACAAGTGTGTTTTGGTTTGTGGAAAAAGAGTACCTGGAAAAAAACACATATGCACATGGAGAATATGTGAAGCCCACACAGATAGACCCTGTATGTCTGTAAATTTTAATTATGTATTTCCTAGAACTTGGGTTATATAAAAAAGAAAGTAGAGTAAGTGTACTTGACATCAACAGTTGGCAAAACTTACTTTGATACATTCGGAAAACTTGAACTAGCTTTTTGCAAGACAACTTTGTTTTACTTTTTAGAGAAACTTGACATCATATTTAGTTTTTTTTTATTTTGATTGTATGCAGAGCTTGTTTTTATATTGTAGTAAAATTTGCTTTAAGTAGTGAAAGAAGACTTATTTTATTTGAACTTGGTTTTATGTATTGGGAAATTTTACAGTATATGATCTACTAGATAAACTAAATTGTTGACAAAATGTCTTCTTTAATAATAAGATCTTGAGCACTGTGTAGAAAGCCTGTATCTCAAGGGAAATTTTACTTTTGTACTCCAGACCACTTTTTTATGATTGCACCCAAGCCCCTTTGGGTTGTCAAAACTCACAATAAATAATGCATCTAGATCATTCACTATTTTAATCTGAGAAGACTTGGCACTTGTAACTGCATGTTTGAGATTGTTTTACATGTTAGAAATAAGCTTAGAGCAGTGTGGGGCCTCGTCACCACTGTTGGCCTCATTCTGGGCACCATGAAGTCCCTTTTATGTTTCACTCCAGCACTGATGGGATCTTGTTATTTGTTTGTGTGTTTGTTGTTGGGTAAATAAGCCCAAGGTTGGCCGGCATATGGCAGGGGAAACTTGAAATAGTGAATGGAAAATCTCCACCGCCTCTCCACAGGGAAACAAGACTCAGATCAGGACTTTCTGCTGGAGGGAGGACACAACATCAAGAGACTCTTTCCAAGAGGGGTCATTTTACATGAAGTGACTTGTGTCAGAAGAAAAAAAGCCTTTTAGAGAGACTGATCAAAATATGTCTGAAGATATCAGCCCATAATTAGGAAGTGCCAGCTCCCCCCTGCCTCCATCACCGGCCCCTGACCCTCACATTTTCCCCTGGCTCTCCCTCCTGCAGCTGGCCTGCTTCAGATCAGGCTCGGCACGTGACGCTGCTTACAGGACTGAAGCTCAAACTGCTTTGTAGGGGGCCACAGCGGATTTGTGTGATCCAAACAATGGCCCGCAGTTCTCTTGTTGCCCCCCCCTTACTGCTCCTTTCTGCCCTCGGACTGTAAAAGGTGCATGTGATCTATGTGCAGCAGCTTAAAGACTCGTGCGAGGTGTCTGGAATCCAGCGTGCCGCAATCAACTTCTGACATACACTAAAGTGAAGAGAGTCTTTGTTTGGGTCTAATACTCAGTTTGTCACCTACAGTAACGTGGCATCTGTGTACAGTACGTTTTTACCTTGCAACATGTGAGCACGGTGTTTGAAAGCGGATGAAAACAGAAGCTGTTTGCATGTCCTCAGATGATTTTGTTGAGTCATATGAACCTATGGAATAAGTGAACTCTGTCGTGGTATCTGCTTACGTCTATGTGACGTTCACGGTGGAATGATCAAGCTTTGGAGCAGTTTCTCAATCGGAAAATAATGGTCAAATATCCAGCCTTAGCTTTAAGTCTCTAGTCCTGTCACAGGTCGATGATGGAGACAGCAGGATCCTTTTCCACCTCCCAGGATAGTTGAAGCTCTACCAGCCAGCCAGTGTGGACCTTGGAGTAATAGAGCAAATAGAAAATTCTCAAAGGAAAAAAGAGTTTGGGCCTGCTAACCTAGCTCACTCACAGCAGAGGAATGTTGAATAAAAGACCCTGTTTAATTCAAATTAGCAATGCCTTTTCCACTGCAGCCCTGCCGACCGCTGCCAGCTCGCACAAGAATGAAGCCTTGTGGGGCTCCGTCCACTTCCTCTAGATGAGGTGTTCCACTTGGTCTTCTCTCACTTTCTTTTCTCTCAATCTGTTTCTTTTTGAGTCCTTTCCTCCTCCTCTTGTACACTTAAACTGTAAATGGGTCAACAGATGTTGGAGGAAAAAATGTTGGGAGGAGATAAAGAAGGCGAGAGAATGATGGGAAGGAGGAGGGACTGACTTTCCACATGGACTGAGAAAGATGAGCTCTGTGGAGGGGGGTTGGTTTCAAATGAAGTTCATGCCGCAAAGAGAGGAAGAAGAAGAAGGTTGAAGTTTAAGCAACTTCCTCCTATGCAAATTTCTCTCCTCCTTAGTAATAAATAGATATGAAGAAGACAAACTTCCCTCTTTTACTTATGAAATAAGCCATCACATAGCATAAACATGTGTAGTGTATAATGTTTAATGTTCAACTTCTTTATTGCTTTTTGTAAATTAGAACTGGACAATTAGCCAGTTTCATTGTTGTTGTGATATAAGCCTTAGAAATACATACATCATGACAGTCCAGATTTATTACAGTAGGTAGAAGATACTTTTAATGCTGTCAAATGAATGTTTTTGGTGTAGCAGCCCTGCTTTCTCAACATTTGGTGCTGTCAGCTACAGGGCTAAAGCTGGATAAGCTACCTTTAAATGTGTCTTTAAAAGACAGGGCTGACCTTGACGTCACTACGTCACAGCCTGCATTATTATGACTACAAGACATCTGCATAATGGGAAGGACTTACCTATGCTAAGCTACCAACAAAATGAGTTGTTGCTTGATAAAGAAGGTCAATTCTCTCATGAAGGACCACACAGATGTACATAGTTGTCAATGTGTGGCGTGCCTTATGATATAAAAGAATAAAAGAGGGGGGCTTTACTTCAGTGGTCCACAGAAGACAGCAGATGGCATGATAGCTTATTACACTATAACACCTGTAGATTTGTCTTCACAGAAACTGTCAGTGATGTGGAAATGTAAAGAGCAGCCTTTAAATTGATAAAATCTGCTTGAACGAGCTGGACTAAACTCTGGTAATTAAACAAGCGTTTTGAATCAGCTGGTGATGTTGAGTCTTGTGTTGATCTGCTGAAGAGATTGTGAGTGATGTTAACTAGTTGCCATTTCCTGTGCACAGGAAGTGACTTGAAGGGATCCAAACCATTATCACGTAGTACTTTGTTTTGCTTATAATACAGTACCCAAAACCAGTGAAGTTGGCACGTTGTGTAAATTGTAAATAAAAACAGAATACAATGATTTCCAAATCCCTTTCAACTTAAATTCAATTGAATACACAGCAAAGACAAGATACTTAACTTTCGAACTGGTAAACTTTGTTTTTGCAACAGGCTAATTGGGAACAGGTGGGTGCCATGATTGGGTATAAAAGCAGCTTCACTGAAATGCTCAGTCATTCACAAACAAGGATGGGGCGAGGGTCACCACTTTGTGGACAAATCCGTGAGCAAATTGTCCAACAGTTTAAGAAAAACATTTCTCAACCAGCTATTGCAAGGAATTTAGGGATTTCATCATCTACGGTCCGTAATATCATCAAAAGGTTCAGAGAATCTGGAGAAATTACTGCACGTAAGCGGCAACGCCGAAAACCAACATCGAATGCCCGTGACCTTCAATCCCTCAGGCGGTACTGCATCAAAAACCGGCATCAATGTGTAAAGGATATCACCACATGGGCTCAGGAACACTTCAGAAAACCACTGTCAGTAACTACAGTTCATTGCTACATCTGTAAGTGCAAGTTAAAACTCTACTATGCAAAGCCAAAGCCATTTATCAACAACACCCAGAAACACCACCGGCTTCGCTGGGCCCGATCTCATCTAAGATGGACTGATGCAAAGTGGAAAAGTGTTTTGTGGTCTGATGAGTCCACATTTCAAATTGTTTTATGGAAACTGTGGTCATCGTGTCCTCCGGACCAAAGAGGAAAAGAACCAGCCGGACTGTTATAGGCGCAAAGTTCAAAAGCCAGCACCTGTGATGGTATGGGGGTGTGTTAGTGCCCAAGGCATGGGTAACTTACACATCTGTGAAGGCACCATTAATGCTGAAAGGTACATACAGGTTTTGGAGCAACATATGTTGCCCTCCAAGCAACGTCTTTTTCATGGACGCCCCTGCTTATTTCAGCAAGACAATGCCAAGCCACATGCTGCACGTGTTACAACAGCGTGGCTTCAGAGTAAAAGAGTGCGGGTACTAGACTGGCCTGCCTGTAGTCCAGACCTGTCCCCCATTGAAAATGTGTGGCGCATTATGAAGCGTAAAGTACAACAATGGAGACCCTGGACTGTTGAACAACTTAAGCTGTACATCAGGCAAGAATGCGAAAGAATTCCACCCGAAAACCTTCAAAAATTGGTCTCCTCAGTTCCCAAACGTTTACTGAGTGTTGTTAAAAGGAAAGGCGATGTAACACAGTGGTAAAAATGCCCCTGTGCCAACTTTTTTGCAACGTGTTGCTGCCATTGAATTCTAAATTGATGATTATTTGCAAAAGAAAATAAAGAGTCTCAGTTCGAACATTGAATATCTTGTCTTTGCTGTGTATTCAATTGAATATAAGTTGAAAAGGATTTGCAAATCATTGTATTCTGTTTTTATTTACAATTTACACAACGTGCCAACTTCACTGGTTTTGGGTATTGTACTACAACTACGTTATGAGTTAACTCACCCTGTTTGTTGCAGTTGTTGAGTCACATGCGTACATTGCAAGTGAGCCGAGATCACCTCTTTCAGGTGTGCTCAGTGCCGTGTTTGTCGCTAAAAAGGGATTCATTGCTGCATTTAAAATGTTCACCAGAGCCATGCTGAATAGGTAATTTCTGCTTTTATCAGAACAACTCTCCCAAATGATCTAGGAATGAATACAACCTATAATTTAGAAAAATCAGGTTGCAGCTTCAAGTATTATATAAAATAGGAAGAATAGCAGAGCTTGGATGCATTCATGCATGTATCAATCGTTTATCTACTTATCCTAATATAAAAATGTCATCTATCACGCAAAAAATCTTTTTCTGATATCCTGCAGGCCTAATGTAACTTTATTTGACCAGGAAAACCTCACTTAGATTAAAAATCTCATTCATAAAAGTGCCCTGGCCAAGCTAAACAGCAGCACAGATAAGAAGTACCACACAGGAACAATTATCGACACAGAACGACTGACCAGAGTCAGAGAGCTAAAAGCTTTAGCTGCTTTTAAAGCATGAAACATCCTCCTACGATGCCTTCAATCTACCCTATGCTCAGCAGATTCAGTGCAATTAATGGCAGTGTAGTCAATGTATGAATAAAAATTGCACTGGAAGCATTAAATTAATACTGTTTATAAAAAGAGCACGTAACAGCTGTCCCAAGACTAAGCCTTGTGGGCAGGAAATGGCCTAAAGGCAGGTAAATGATCTGATATGTCATTGTTACTGCAGTCTTTAACTGTACTGACAGTTTTTTTCAAACAAACAAATATTAAATCAACAACTGTGTAAATTTTGCCATCTTAATTAGGCTTTTGGTTGTAGTTATTGGAGCACAATTAAATCGCTGACCTTGATATTTATTTTATTTTTATTTGGTCTGAGCTACCTAACAATCCAGAGACTGTGACCTTGGAAGCAGAACTTTAGCAATATGGATGAACAGTTGTGGCCTTAACACTTTATATTTAAACCCAGGACTCTGTGCTGAGTCATTGTTGTTTATATAGATATGATTCCAATCCTGTCATTAAAGAGAAAAGCTCTAGTTTCTCAGTATAGCTTTATAGATTTAATGTCTTGGAGGGAAGAATTCGGGCCAGACGCAAATTCATCCAAGATAAATATGTTTCCTTTCCCAGGGATCCCAAAGTCCTTTCTTAGAACTTACTACAATACCATCTGCATCCCACTCTGCTGGCGTGTGTGTCAGTGTTGTGCAACGGGATGGATGTGTGTACACTGCAGATGTAGTGAAGGTAGTCATTTGGCTCGGCCCAGCTTGGATAATGGTGTGTTTGTAATCCCAGCGAGTTTTCTCTAGTGGCCATCTTTTGGTGCCACAATGGTTCTTTGAATCTTTGCCTTGTGGTTCTGTTGGTGATGTTGGCAGGAGGAAAAAATGAATGTAAATTCATGCTGGATGAGAAGAGCACAGTTCTGAGATCGATAAATCCAGAATTTTGATTTTGTCTTACAAAGATGTGGAAATAAATTTACTTGTGTGATGTTGCACGCACGGTCATGACAGAATCCAGTAAAAGAACAGCTGGTAGTTAACAGAACAAGGAGATGGTAAACCTTCTTACCAGTTACTAGGAAGTGTAAAAATACTGCATGAGATAAAAATGAGATCAGAAGTGTCTATAAGCAACACTTTACTGCTTATCTTTGTGTAAAAAGTTACACCTTCATGTTACTAATGTGCACATTAAGTTAAGGTGGCTATCAGAAGATGGAGTGATTATTGCAGATTACCGCTTTTTAAATTTTTTTTATATAAACATTTATAACTTAAACATTAAGCCTATTGGGTGTGTCAGTTTTTTTTCAGACATCATATGACCAGAATTTTTTTTTAAACTTTGACTGCACATAAGCTCTTTTGTGCAAATAAATTAAGGGAAGATAGGAACTAAAGTAAAGTCCAAACAATCAAATTAAAATGCTAAGATCCAATAAATGTGGCCAAAGGGTTACATTTTCCAAAGACAGTCTCTTTTATTTTGGTTATTATTTGATACAAGGAGTTCAACTTCATCCAAGATGTGTCTTCCCTAAGACAGGTCAACAGGCATTCAAAGAATTAGCATTTTTTATTGGTAGACAAACCTGTAGATCACTGAAAAACAATGAAAAGAAATGTTATCTATTTTCACATTGATCTTCTGAAGGCCTCTTTAATGTCACCAACCTAGTGGGACCATGTTGAGAAATGAGGACTATGTCTGGGATGGGCAAAATGCGGCCCTTCATCTCACTCAGTGCAGCCCACAAGGTAATTCTGAATATCAATATAAGGTAAATTGTAAATTTAAAGAGAAAAGAATTGTAACTCTGCTATGAAAGTATTGAAAAACAAAATATTCCCAAATGATATTTCTTTTTATGGAATTTATTTGGTTCTTTGAATTAGCTGTTTAATTGAAGTCCCGTTTTTAAATAAGTAGTGTATAATGCATCGCTAAAAGCACTTTCTTAAATAAGAAAATACCTGCAAGAAAAATAGATTGAATTAGACTGTAGATGTTCTGCTTATGACACTAAAAAGGAATTCTGTTTGTCTTACATAATGATGTTGAGCTGTCTGCACTTCAACTTAAAAATTGGATGTTGATATTGGATATTTTTTTAGAAAATCTGTGTGTTCCTTTTGTCGAACTTGTGCAGCACATGTTACATAACGAGTATCTAGCGGTGTGTCATGTTACCAGCCAATTGTGTGGATAATTTTAATGTGTCTGAAGCCTTCCATCCCTGGACTAGACAGTACAATGGGGTTGAAAGTGTAGGTGGAAAGTGTGGAGTGTCGAAAAATTCTTGTTGTGTGTATTTCTTGGCCTGATAGATGTGTTCTGGTAGATGAAACCAGCAAACCTGAACTGGTGTTAAAGAGATCAGGGATTTTTCCTCATAACCAATGGCTGTGAGGCCGTGACAAAACAGTAAAATGTCTCAGAGTTGCATGATAACATGAAAATTATTTTTTAAGGTTACATACAAGGACTAAGCTGGCCCATTGATTTTCAATAAAGGTGAAGCCAA